>CM051481.1:2912984-4149234 GCA_028015225.1 Carex myosuroides
AAAGCAAAAAAGTCGAAGGTTGTAAATGTCTACTAAAATTGTTTTATTGGAAAAAAAAAAAACAATTACGCAGATAACAGGAAGTTTGCATTTCCTTTTCGTTGAAGTTGGCAAAATGTCAAAATTTTATATCACATAGATATCATAGTCAATATTAAGTGGTAATAATCTACGTAATCTTATCAAATAAAGATAGAAAGCAAGTTGATCGGTTTATTTTATGTTTTTTGCCATATTATTGAACTGTAATCCAGTACCAATAGAGCTACTTGCCCACTACACAGATCAAACATAATAAAACTCTGAAGATCTTTTTCCCTTTTTCTCATTTGGATGCGTCAACTGATTTTGAATTAGAGCCGAATGTCCGTACAAATCAAACAATGATTATGAGCACAACAGCCAACAGGCCATTCAACCATAAATCCATAATCTACTGATAGACTGTGATTTCTCTCTAATACGCTTAAAATAATTCAAAAGAATAATTCATAACATAATGTATACAAAAAAATCTTCTTCAGACAATGCTAAACCTACAAGCTTCCACCACCCTTGCAACTCGCAGTGTTTAGTTCTCAATAAATAGCAGCTCAATCACAAATTCGAAATTCACAAATAAAATGAATCAAAAGCGCCAACCATGACAACAAATAAGATGCACGATAATCATTTCAATTCAAAACATGACAACAAATAATCTCTTTGAGAGTTTCAAAGATCCATTTACAGTCAACGCTGTTCTTATCTTTCTCAGATCTCGTCTAAAACTCCACTAATATAAATATTATAAGCCTTTTACTTCTTATCTACATTCCCAAAGATGAGAGAATTTCTAATCTAAACCCCAAAAAAGCAAATCCAACCTTTAAATGCACCCTCATTACCTTTCCCCTCTTGGACTTGGCGCAGGAAGAGGTGGAACGCCAGGTGACGTTGGCAACCCGGCCGATGACATCATCATCATCTGGTACGCAGTACGAGGAGACTGTAGGCACCCAAACCCAAGAGGAGACAGTGGCTCCATACCAGTACTATGCAAACGGCGCATGTAAGCCGAGATCGGCGACTCAGCTGTGACTCCTACACTCGGGAGAGGCGGCAGAGGTGAAAGAGCCTGTTGACCAGCAACTGAAGGGGGTCTGGCCGAGAGATTGGCCAGAGGAGGGGGTCTTATACGGTGGAGACGGGAGGAACTGGAGGGCTGCGGGAGCGGAGGGACTGGAGGGGTGGAGACAGGTGGAGCGGTGGGGCGAGGTGGAACTGGAGAGATGGAGCCAGTGAGTTTTTGAACGATTTCACGGAAGTTGTTTTTGTCTATGTTGTAGACTGGAGGCTGCGGTGGCGCGACCGGCCCGGAGAGGTTGGAGGCGGAAATGGAGGGATTGGGATCTGGGTTGGAATTTGTGGTGGGTTCAGAAGAGGTTGGAATTGGGAGAGGGGGAGGGGAGGGACGATTGGTGGGTTTGGAGATTTTGTAAGAGGATTTGTTGAGAGATTTGAGGGATGATTCGATTTGTGTATTTGATGTTGTTACTGAGGCGGTGGTGGTGGTGGTGGTGGCAGTTCCAGCGGTGGCGGCGGAAGAGGTGGTAGAGTGAGACGAGGGATTTGGTGGATTTGATTCCATTGGGGAAGGGAGTTGAGAGAGGAGCACAGAGGTGATAAATGAATACTTTGATTGAGAATTTTGGGGTTGATGATTGAGAGAGGAAAGGGGTCTAGAAAAATGATAAATGGAGGCAAAATATTAAATAAAGTTCCTGTGTGATTAATGATTATTGATTGAAGCGGGGATCTTTTACAATTCTTACCTCCTATCTCCTAATAATGAAAACCAACAAATTACCCCCTCCTCTGATAAGACATAAGAGTCTGTATTTGCTAATTAACTAACAAATTAGTTACCCTCCTAACCATGGTTTGTATCGTGCTAACCAACAAATTTTATCCTCCAACTAATAAGAGCTTGTATCCTCTAGAATACTCCAGTATTCCAAGATATTCGGAACGTCTGAACGATGTAAATGTTTCAGTTTCTGTAGGAGAGGGGTTGGAATTGGGGATACAAACTTACGAAATGTAATTTTGTACTAATAATAACTCGTTGACCATATACAAACATACCTTTGAATAGAAATTTTCAACGGCACAAATTTATTTAAATAATTATTGATTCTATGGGATTTAAATTTTAAACTTGACATCTTTTGTCGAGTCTTCAGTTAGAAACAACGTTTTAATATGAGGTTATTAATATGCATGTATATGCATTAGGGCTATGCAGAATTGCAGATGTGTATTTGAAAAAAGAAAATTGAAACTTAAGAATTAAGAATTAAAGAGAATTTAAGCCAAAAAATAATAATATACAATAAGATGATATATTAGTCTAATTTTAGTTCGTTAAATGTTGATGTCATGTGATCAATTTTATATCTAATAAGATAATTTTTTGAAAAATTAGAGTTTGTTAAGCGTGCGGTTCTGTATAAGGTTATATATTGGGACAGAGTTTGTTAAGCGTGCGGTTCTGTATAAGACTATATAAGGCTATATATTTTTTGAAAAATTAGAGTTTGTTAAACGCCATAATGGAACTGCTAATTTATTTATTTTTGTGTTTCTTATATGCTAGAAACAATTTATTTTTTCAATTTTGAGAAGCAACACACATCATTGGTAGATACTTTAAGAGAGAGAAATCATACAAAAATGGCGAAACAAGACTTCTTCTCTCTTGGCGATGGCTGGTATCAGATATCCCCGCGCCGGCGTCACCAGGAAACACAGCGCAACAGGCGCACCCACCACGCGCAAAAAGGTTTCCCCATCCGCTACAGTCACCGAGGAGGCAACACAACCCACTACAGGAACCGAGATGAATTTCCAAGCCGCTACTGTACCCGAGGTGCCATTAAGACAACCAGCGGCGGCATTAATGACTCTCGGTACCACTACCCCCCCTATGATCGGCGCACGCTGGTACAACACCAGCCAAGATATCCCATCAATGGCGGCCAAGGACGACTAGCTGAATTATTCCCCTATCCGACTATCCCTCACCGGCCAAATCACATTAATGCAGCTACTCAGGTCAGTTCCCCTCTTAAATCCCCCTCCCCAGCTTCTCCTTGTTCCGCCTTTACTATTACTCAGGGCAGTTCTGCCATTACTCCCCACCAACCTCACATCTCCGCACACTTAATGACAACAAAAAACACTCATTCAATGCACTCACCACACGTTAAACCCCCCCCCACATATTTAACCCGCAACCCCCCCACTCACCTATGCTCAGTTGTTGAGTATTTTAGATATAATGATTTTGTACTCTTTTGCCTTTAATATTTATAAAACCTTCGTACTCAATAAATAGGTTAGTTGCAAGCGCACAACCTATCGATTGTAGTATTTAGGTGTCGATCCGCAGGGAGAGAGGGAAACACTAATTTTTAATAAAGAAAACTACTTCTAAAACAAAACAATAAAAGTAAAGTGGGGGGTTTGTTCTTAAAATCCTAAGTTGGGTTCAATACCCGAAAAAGAGGAGTTTCAAACAATAAATGTAAATAAAATAAAGGAAAGAAAGATTGGTTTGTTTTCAAGTTTAAGGAGATCTAGGGGTATTCGGTCTACAATCCCTTGCTAATTCTATTTATTCGGTTTGTTTAAATTCATGTTTGATTTGATGAGGTTTCTAACCTATGTTAGCCTTTGGAACAAATATTAATACAAATACTTTGCGCTTTATGGATTAATGTGCCTCGAATTCTAGGGCTGTCACTAACCTAGAGGGATATTTAATCTCATGCTTCAAAGCATATATCGATATTTGTTCTAAGGTGTCCTAATTTAGGATTTGCCTTCGCCTTTCGGTCCTTCACCAAAATCCTAACCTTAATTTCTATAGTTCCGGATTGGATATCAAAGTACGGTCGCTTCTAACCCAACCCTAAGGTGTGTCTTTATGGTTTCAATTAGTAGTCTCCTCATGACCAATGCCGGAATTTAATAAATTTAAAGCGGAAAAACACGATCAACGCGATTTCAAAACTACTTCAATTCAATAAACCCTAACCAGGTGAACTCAAAGGAACGAGTACTAATGAAATTCATAAAGAATAAATCACAGAAATTAACAATCAAATCCGATAACACAATCATAATAAAAACAAATATCCGAATAATCTAGAATTAAACAAGTTCATGCATTGACCTAAACCCCTAGAAAGAGAACTACTCTCTCTTGGAGAGATCCATTACAAAGATTGGCAAAAACAATAAGAAATAAGATAAAGAAATGATTACACCCTTTCTTAGATCTAAAACCTCGATCTTGCCGACTCCTTGCCTGAATCTTCTTCTTCTCCTTCCTTGAAAAGCCTTCTAAAATTTCTGCAGGATCTCTCTCTCTCAATTTGTGGAAAATGGATATAATAATGGATATGTACAATAATGGATGATGGATCATGTGGCCTCCTTAGCCTTATATAACATTTTCTGAACTTGGAGATCAAGTTGTTTTATTTTTGGCGCCCACTAAGCCTACTAACTTCTATATTTCTAATTCTGTGATTATGAACTTGGAGACCAAGTTATTCTAATTTTGGCGCCCACTAAGCCCACTAACTTTCCATATTTAGCAGTTTTTCAGGTTGATGCGGCCATTGATACGGATGTACAGAATTATATATTCCGAATTTGGACTTTGTTCCTTCATGAAAGTTGTAGATCTCTTTGTCCTGGTTCCGTCAAGCTTTGAATCAACTAAATCGGAGTTCGTATGACCAAGATATGGCCAAAATACGAACTGTGTGTCGGCTGAATGCGTCCGCACTCGGGTCAGTGCGTCCGCACTGCGCTCGGACTTTTCTGTTTTCTGTCTGATGGCTGAGTGCGTCCGCACTCTGGGTCAGTGCGTCCGCACTGCGCTCGGTTTCTCCTGTTTTGCTCTGAAATTCAAACGGGCATAACTTATGATCCGTAACTCCGTTTTCGGTGTTCTACCACTTTTCAGAAAGCTTGCGAGAAGATCTACAATTTGCTCCATTTCCTGTAATTTAAATAGACTTCGGCAGTAACTTGATTCTTGGATATATTTCATTATATTCTCTACTAAAATACAAGATATTTGGTGCTATTATGTGATTAAAACTAGATCGAATGTATATATAATTTAGACCTATCAAATACCCCCAAGCTTGAACCTTGCTTGTCCCCAAGCAACATCTAAACTTGGACTACAATTCGATCTCTTTGATACACCTTATATCAAGTTTGTTTTCTCAAGTGAAAAATTTGTATGATCTTGTCAAAAATTAAAACCTTCATGCAAACTTCCCAAATTTTAAGTTTAACCCTCGGATAATTATTACTCAACCCACAATTTGATTACTCTAACTCTTATTTCCTTAAAGGTCTAGAAATTACAAACTTCGTCTACCCAAATTTATTAAAAGAAATGCCATCTTAAACGTGGAATTTTCAAATTCCCCCAAGCTTGAATCAAACTTAGGTTTAGAAATGTTGCGGACTACGTGTGTTGATACATGCATATTCTCATTTTTGTTGTTGTTGCTTTTGATTTTTCTTGTTTTGATTTTCTTTCATGATTTAGCACTATTTTCCCAATCCTCATTTAAGCACCGGTTAGTTACAAGTAGTTAACTATACCCAACCGTTCTAATTCAAGGGTGCTTTGCATGCTCTTAGTCTAACCCTTCCACTAACACGAATGTCAATTTTATCGGGAGACTAGCGGAGCAAGAGTGCTAAGGACTCATAACCATAAGTACGTCATGAAGCCGTAACATAGGTCATTGGAGTCACCTTTTATTTTCCAAAATTTTCAATTTTTACCCAATTTCACAACATATATGCATATATCATGAATACACACATCCCTAAGTATTCTTTCATACTTGTGGATATCTCAATCTTTCTAAATTTAAAATTTCCAAATCTAAATAGCTTCTCTAATAAATTTGAATTCCTAATGCCCCAATTTCATACACCTTTATTTCCACAAAGTTTTTCGCCAAATTATGTAGTCATTTCAAATTATTCCAAGGGTTTTACAAAAAATTCGAAAAAAGTATGCATGAATACGTCTAATTTTGCCAATCACTCAAATTTATCCACAAAATGCATGACACAAAACTAGGTAAACATCCTAACAAGTCGGACTGGACCCTATTCATGGTTAGGTAAAACCCTAGTTTTAAACAAAAAATTTAAACATGCCTAAACTAAATGCAAGATACAATTGTGAATTTCAGTTTTTCATTTAACCCTCCCCCCAGCTTAAACAAAACATTGTCCTCAATGTGTCAATTGATACTAGAAGATGAAATTAAAAAGAAAAATAGAAACTCACAAGATGTTGCTCGGTTTAACGTCGGGAGCTCGACTTGTTGAGGCTCAGTGTAAAGGTGGTGGATCATCGAGGGCAATTGCCTCCTTTTCGATGACCGGTTCATCTTGAATGAAATGTTTGAGCCGCTGTCCATTGACTTTGAATGAACCCATTTTTTCGCTCCAGATTTTGAAGGCACCATGGTCGAAAACTAGTGATACTCGATATGGTCCTTCTTGAAAACTTCTTTCGATGTGTTTGTCGTGCCAATGCCTTGTCTTCTCTTCTTGGTTCAAGGTGGCATTGATTATGACGGGATGTGTCTCATATGAGCCAAGAGATTTGTATTTGAGGGTTGTTGGCAATGATTTGAGTTCGACCTTCGGTGGCGTTGTGCATGTTGAAACGGCAAAAACTTGGCTCTGCAAAGTTTCGTGTGGGCTGCCTAAGCCGCACGATTGGTTGTTTTCGTCGTTTTGAGCCGTTTCTTTGTCGATTTCTTCCAGAATTTCATCCAATTTTTCTCCTTCCTTCATCCTATCTAAATGATCATCAATTATAGAGTCTAAAACATCTACCCTGCATATCGAATCATTATCATTAGATGGAAATTGGAGAGATTTAAAAACGTTAAATTCAACCTTTTCATCACCTACTCGGAAAGAAATCTTTCCATCACGCACATCTATGATTGCACCTGCTGTGGTTAGGAAATCACGTCCCAATAGAAGGGGAGTTTGTGTATCTTCTTCCATCTCCACCACAACAAAATCGACCGGTAAAAAAAATTTACCAATTTTGACAATCGCATCCTCTATAATTCCTACCGGGTATCTAACGGATCTATCCGCTAATTGGAGTGACATTTTTGTTGGTTTCAATTCTCCTAGACCTAGCCTTTCATAAACCGCTTTTGGCATTAAACATACGCTAGCACCTAAATCACACAAACAATTATTGAATTCGGTCTCCCCAATTTTGCATGGAATAGTAAAACTACCGGGGTCCTTAAGTTTGGGAGGTAGTTTGGTCAAGAAAAGTGCACTACATTGCGCATTTAGGGAGATGGTTCCGACCTCTTCAAGTTTCTTTTTGTTTGACAACATTTCTTTGAGAAACTTGACATAGGTTGGCATTTGTGCAATTGCCTCGGTGAAAGGTATGGTAATGTTCAGTTTTTTCAATTGTTCAATGAATTTGGCATATTGTTGGTCTAGTTTGTTCTTTACTAACCGTTGTGGAAAAGGTAGGAACCTAAGAGGAGGAACATATTTTTGAGTTTCAGAATTGTGTACCTTTGTTTGGTTAGAATTACCCGTTTTGCGAGGCTCTTCCGAAGTTGTTGCAATTGGTGGATCAATTGGTGCGGCTGAAATCGGTTCAGATTGTGTGGATTGAGGGAGTCCTTGTGGTTGGATTGGTTCATCATATTCCTTATCACTCCTCAAAGTCACAGCATTTGCATACTCTCGTGGATTGATGTCGGGTTTGCCCGGAAGTGTGCCTTGTTGGCGAGAGGACGAAGATGCTTGTTGTGCTATTTGTGTCTCTAGCATCTTCGTTTTAGTTTCTAAAAACTCAAACCTATTGTTCAAATTCCTCAAGGAATCCAAAATATCGGTATTGGTGCTTCTTTGTTGGTTCATGAACTCGTTTTGAGATATCACAAGGCCCTCTATCAATTTTTCTAATTTGTTGTTTTGAGAAGGTCCTTCGTACGAGTTTTGGTTTGACCAATTTTGGTATTGATTGGAATTACCTTGGTATTGATTTGAGTTGTCATTTTGAGTCATCCACTTGAAATTCGGATGGTTCCACCTTGTGTTAGGGTTGTATGTATTTGAGTTATCATTTGGCCTAACCTTATTGTAGATCGGGTCGTTCCTCTTATCACATTGATTGTAGAACATTGCATTACTTGCTCGACTTCCTCTCCTTCTATGAGGACTTGGCAATCGGCGGTGATATGAGTCGCCTCTCCACAAATGCCGCATGAAGCCTTCTTTGTCACAGATTTGGCATTTTGCATTTGTGCCATTTGATGTTGCAAGGCATCTATTTGGGCTTTCAAGGCGGTAACTTCGTCGGTTTTTAGGAGTCCCGGTGTGGTTTGGGTTCGTCCACTTCTCTCGGCCGTCCATTCCCTTTGGTTGATTGCCATGTCCTCGATCATTAGCATGGCTTGTTGGGGATCCATCTTGGACATATTACCTCCCGCGGCGGAATTCAAGTGAGTCTTTGTGGCGATTGTGCAACCTGCAAAGAAGAATTGGAAGAGCAACCACATGTCGAGACCATGGTTAGGGCACAAGCGTTGAAGCTCGGCCCATCTATCCCATGCCTCGGTCAAAGATTCTCCCTCGGCTTGCTTGAAGGTCGTGATCTTCGTTCGAAAGTGCTGGGTTTTGGATGGAGGAAAGTATTTTCCTAAGAATAACTTCTCCATGTCGTCCCATCTTCTTATGTTGTCACGATTCACGGTCCTTAGCCATGTCCTTGCATTGTCACGGAGGGATAGATGGAAGCATTTGAGCTTGAGGTTGTCTAGCTCTTCTCCTTCTCGAGCGAAGGTGCCGCAGGATTCTTCGAAAACCGCCAAGTGGGCGTGCGGATCTTCGTTTAGGGCTCCTCCGAACTGACTTTGGCCCAGCAAGTGGATAAGAGATGGCTTGATTTCGCGTGGATCTTGGCCTTGAGGTATAAAACCGAAGCGGTGGCCTTGTTGGCGGTTACGACCATTTCCGTTGTTTGGATTGACACCGAACAAAGGATTGTTATTGAGAATAGGTGGATCGTTGTTGTTGTTTAGATGTGGTGGCGGTAGGTTATTGTGTGGAGGAAGAGGTGGTGGATTGTTATTGAGATCGTGAAAGTTTGGGTTGATGAGACCTTCCGGAAATTCATCCTCTCTAAAGTTGCGTGGCATGCCTAGTTCGGGATCTAGACCTGCCATTGGTTGAGAAAGCGAGGATTCGCCGGCTTTGATCTTCGCGGTTTGGCTCCTTGTGACCGGTGCCAGCGCTCAAATCTATGAGAGAAGAAAAGATGTGAAAGAGAGAGAATAGTAAAGTGCAGAAAATTAAATAAGGAAAGTAAAATATTTTTGGATTTTTAATTTTCTGAAAAGTAAATAAGGAAACTAAGAATTAAAAGTACTTTCCTAAAATAAAAACTAGTATCTATCCTATTCTCCCCGGCAACGGCGCCAAAAAGCTTGTTGAGTATTTTAGATATAATGATTTTGTACTCTTTTGCCTTTAATATTTATAAAACCTTCGTACTCAATAAATAGGTTAGTTGCAAGCGCACAACCTATCGATTGTAGTATTTAGGTGTCGATCCGCAGGGAGAGAGGGAAACACTAATTTTTAATAAAGAAAACTACTTCTAAAACAAAACAATAAAAGTAAAGTGGGGGGTTTGTTCTTAAAATCCTAAGTTGGGTTCAATACCCGAAAAAGAGGAGTTTCAAACAATAAATGTAAATAAAATAAAGGAAAGAAAGATTGGTTTGTTTTCAAGTTTAAGGAGATCTAGGGGTATTCGGTCTACAATCCCTTGCTAATTCTATTTATTCGGTTTGTTTAAATTCATGTTTGATTTGATGAGGTTTCTAACCTATGTTAGCCTTTGGAACAAATATTAATACAAATACTTTGCGCTTTATGGATTAATGTGCCTCGAATTCTAGGGCTGTCACTAACCTAGAGGGATATTTAATCTCATGCTTCAAAGCATATATCGATATTTGTTCTAAGGTGTCCTAATTTAGGATTTGCCTTCGCCTTTCGGTCCTTCACCAAAATCCTAACCTTAATTTCTATAGTTCCGGATTGGATATCAAAGTACGGTCGCTTCTAACCCAACCCTAAGGTGTGTCTTTATGGTTTCAATTAGTAGTCTCCTCATGACCAATGCCGGAATTTAATAAATTTAAAGCGGAAAAACACGATCAACGCGATTTCAAAACTACTTCAATTCAATAAACCCTAACCAGGTGAACTCAAAGGAACGAGTACTAATGAAATTCATAAAGAATAAATCACAGAAATTAACAATCAAATCCGATAACACAATCATAATAAAAACAAATATCCGAATAATCTAGAATTAAACAAGTTCATGCATTGACCTAAACCCCTAGAAAGAGAACTACTCTCTCTTGGAGAGATCCATTACAAAGATTGGCAAAAACAATAAGAAATAAGATAAAGAAATGATTACACCCTTTCTTAGATCTAAAACCTCGATCTTGCCGACTCCTTGCCTGAATCTTCTTCTTCTCCTTCCTTGAAAAGCCTTCTAAAATTTCTGCAGGATCTCTCTCTCTCAATTTGTGGAAAATGGATATAATAATGGATATGTACAATAATGGATGATGGATCATGTGGCCTCCTTAGCCTTATATAACATTTTCTGAACTTGGAGATCAAGTTGTTTTATTTTTGGCGCCCACTAAGCCTACTAACTTCTATATTTCTAATTCTGTGATTATGAACTTGGAGACCAAGTTATTCTAATTTTGGCGCCCACTAAGCCCACTAACTTTCCATATTTAGCAGTTTTTCAGGTTGATGCGGCCATTGATACGGATGTACAGAATTATATATTCCGAATTTGGACTTTGTTCCTTCATGAAAGTTGTAGATCTCTTTGTCCTGGTTCCGTCAAGCTTTGAATCAACTAAATCGGAGTTCGTATGACCAAGATATGGCCAAAATACGAACTGTGTGTCGGCTGAATGCGTCCGCACTCGGGTCAGTGCGTCCGCACTGCGCTCGGACTTTTCTGTTTTCTGTCTGATGGCTGAGTGCGTCCGCACTCTGGGTCAGTGCGTCCGCACTGCGCTCGGTTTCTCCTGTTTTGCTCTGAAATTCAAACGGGCATAACTTATGATCCGTAACTCCGTTTTCGGTGTTCTACCACTTTTCAGAAAGCTTGCGAGAAGATCTACAATTTGCTCCATTTCCTGTAATTTAAATAGACTTCGGCAGTAACTTGATTCTTGGATATATTTCATTATATTCTCTACTAAAATACAAGATATTTGGTGCTATTATGTGATTAAAACTAGATCGAATGTATATATTATTTAGACCTATCATCAGTCCCTCAACCAGCACCACTTTCCACCACCTGCACAGCGGTTCCAGTCCCCCCCATGGAATCATTTCCTAGACCACAGCCCATGGCAAACCACTCCACCTCAAGCAAATGTCTCAGCTGGCCGGACTGCAGCACCCCAGCCCCTACCCTTGCCACCAGACCCAGCCCACTACAAATGGCGTGGGAGATGCTACAATTGCCTGACCATGGGACATGATCAAAAGGGATGTAAAAGTGAAAGAGTATGCGCCTACTGCTGGCACACCGGCCATGAAGCCAAGCATTGCCTACACCTTGCCGCTGCAACTCATGCACCCTTTGACCCTCTCAAACCCCGAGGTAACCTTGGTGAAACCCGACTACCCGATAACAGGCCAGCCTTGGTATCAGCTTTCATTCCGGAGACCCAGCAAATGAAAATCGATGGCCTTGAACTGAACAGAGCCTTGGTCATAGACGCCCGACTACGGCCAAACCACAACACTCAAATCGTTCAGTCGATTTTGATGAACGCCTGCCACACGGAGTACCCTTTCCGCCTCACACACATGAACGGTCCCCAGTATTTACTCCTTCTACCACACGACATGGACCGTCACCACTTCCTTTCCCAATACACAAAGCCTTTGCAGGATCTTGGCTACGTCATCTACCCGTGGAGTGCGGCAATCAACGGCTACCCTCTCAATCTTCGCTACAAGGTGTGGCTCGAGCTCAAACGCATGTCACCGCAGGCCTGGACCATTGATCATCTCATTCCGGCAGTGAGTACCTTCGGAATTGTCCTTGAGCATGCCTCAATGACCCGGGCAGCCTCGCTCGAGACAATGATGGTTGTTGTTGCGGTACCGGACTTATCTCACATCCCAAGAGGCATTTTAATGTGGGTTCGAGGAATCGCACGGCCTATAGAGGTAGCTGTTCATAGCTGGATCGATGAGCCGGTCCCAATCAACCCACCCACTGACACCACACCTTCACAAGACCTCTTCGATCAGATTCGCAAGGCCAACACCGAGGAAATCACTGGTCTCTCGACCAAGACAAATGGCAAAGCTCTCCTTGCAATCGAATATGAGGAGGTCTATGCAATGTGGGAGATGCTACCGCCGGGGGACCGCAAGGACACGCTTCACAAAATTCTTAGCGACAGCCCCCGATTCTCCCTTACCCCGGCTCCGGCGATAACACAGGGACCACGAAACGACGCTCAGTTAGGCGCACCGCGGGACAGTACAACCACACCCAAGCCGAGGGATGGAACCAAGAGAACCATTGATGCACTGGAGAAGTCCAGTTCGGTTCTGAATGGACACAATGGATCCACAAGCATTAAAAGCGCACCAGGGAAATTAACTCACGCGACAGGGACTAATGGGCCCCACTCGGATATGACACTTCTACGGGGGAAAGCAATTCAAACAAACCCACCCCACCTTTCTTCTAAACCACTGTCCCCAAACAAATCCCCAGATTTATCAAATTCCCTAAATGGGCCGCACTCAACACCAGCCCAACTCCCCCACTCCCCAGCCAAACGGATCAAGGACACAGCCATGGCCCTTATCCCCAGCCCGTACCCCGATCCACCTCCCCAGCCCGTACCCCATACCATCTCCCCAGCCCGTACCCCCATTCACCTCCCCAGCCCGTTGACAGACAGAGCCATAGGCCTTAACCGCCGCTCCCCCATTCCTCTGCCAACCCAGCAAAGTGCAGCGAGCCCAACTACAAACTTCGAAGCCCAGTTCATGCAGGAGCCCAACCAAGGAGAAAATCAAATAAATTATGACACTTACGAACCCGAGGAATTGGACGAAGATGAATTACAGGCTTATCTCCTCACCCAAATCCACCCGGACCAATCTGTCAACCAAATTCCGGAGCCGATTGAAGCAGCCGGATCCAACAACAACTCAGCATCCCCAAACGAACCAACGGACGAGGGCTATATCTCTTATGGCACGCCCGAACCAGCAGACATTGATCTGCCTATGTGGGAAGCGGAAGCAGCAGACTACACGGCACAGGAAATACAACAAGGCTGGCAGGAAGCTAACTTGGAACTAGAACAACTCGGGGACCTAGAGGGCAACCCCCAGCTCCAAGAACTAGGTGCCGACCAAACCGCACCACCTGAAGCTGCTACCGAGGCACAGAACCCAGTAACCCCCGGACCAAATCGCAAGCCACCTGAGGTGCCCACACGATTACCGGACGAGAATCTGACTGCCGGGCCAGACGGTCCGAGACGCAGCGCACGTATCACCAACCGTGGGCCGCCAAAGACTTACTCGCCAAAAAAGACAAGGCCGAAGAAGAAAAAACAGCCAGCGGGGACTTCTTCTCTTAAGGAAGCCCAAACCAATCTTACTAACGCACTCAAGGACAACATAATCGCTGAGACTCCGTTAACTGACATCCAGCTGGCGCAGGTGGATGAGTACTGTGGATTAGGCATAGGCGACACTAAGCTGGCTGACGAAGCTGGCGTCACTAGGCTGGCTGACGAGGCAGTGCCTGAACCGAACCTGGAAGACACGCAAGAATCAGTCTTAGGCGCATTCAACTTTAATAGTGAAGATGACCTCACTGATGTCGAGGAGGAAGAGGAGGCCGAATCCCTGGGGGGCTCGGATTAGGACTTATCCATGTTTTAATTTAGATGTATCTTCTGTTGTTTTACTTATGTTGCTTTGCTTACCTTTTGGTGCTAGTATCTGCTTATGAGAAGCCATCTTTTGTTTTATTAATGACTAGTCAAGCAATTAATCCTACTTCTTATTTAAATTTTATTTCCATGAAAATTTTATCATGGAATGTACGTGGTTTGGGAGACTCGCAGAAATGCGCAGTGGTTAGGGAATTGGTAATGGATGAGAAACCAGACCTAGTGTGCTTTCAGGAAACCAAACTAAGTGATTTTTCAATTTTCAAATTGAGGCAAGTGTGCCCATCGAGAATAAATAAATTTCATTGTCTTAACGCTGAAGGATCTAAAGGGGGAGTCATGCTCGCGTGGAGCAATGCATTCTCCCTCATAGATTCTTTCACCCAACCTTTCTCTGTTACAGTGATACTTAAGCGAGCACATCTCACCTTTATGCTCACCGGGGTTTATGGCCCGCAGAACGACGCGGACAAGCTCAGATTTCTCGCAGAAATCAAAACAATCCGCAACAGGAATGATTTACCTTGGGTATTACTAGGAGATTTCAACATTATCAGGTCAGTTGATGACACCACGTCACGAAGGACAAATCTTGGCACCACCATCCAATTTAACAGGACAATTGACGAGGCCGAACTCATTGATGTACCGCTCAGAGGAAGAACCTTCACATGGTCAAACAAACGGCCTAACCCAACCTTCTCAAAACTTGACAGAGCCCTCATTTCGCAACACTTCAACTCCCTTGGGGCAACATACACCCTGCAAGACCTTCCGTGCACAGCCTCAGACCATGTCCCCCTCCTCTTATCAATCAAACCCCACCAGCAGCCCCGAAGGAGACCATTCAAGTTCGAAAACTTCTGGCTTAGATATCCTGAAGTTGAGCAAGTCGTGAGAGAATCCTGGTCCCAAGCACACTCAACACTATCCCCAATACGCCTGATACACAAGAAGATCAGGGCAGTACAGAGAAGCCTGAGTAGATGGGCACATCAAAAGTTCAAATCAATGGAGACATTTTTATCCCGCACCAAATGGGTGCTACGACAATTAGACCGGGCGGAGGAGTCACGAAGCCTCAATACCGGTGAATTTAGGCTACGGATCCGCCTGAGAGAACACATATTCAAACTTGCAGCTGATCGAGAAGCGCGATGGAAACAACGCTCAGGTTGTACCTGGCTGAAATTGGGAGACAAAAACACTAAATACTTCCATGCAGTGGCCAACGGACGCAAAAATTACAATTCCATTCTATTGCTCAAAGATGACAATGGGACGGACATCCCACAAAATGATCTTTTGGACACTATCTTCCATCATTATAAGAATCTGTTAGGCACTCCGAATGCACCCCGACTACCCTTTGACCTGACGGCGAAAGTGGGACCTTCCATGACCGAACAGCTGCAAGCCCTAGACAATAACATTGAAGAAACAGAGGTCAGCTTAGCAATCAACCAGATGCCTTCGGACAAATCTAGTGGGCCCGATGGCCTCCCTATTGAATTTTACCGAGCCTTTTGGAGTATTGTGAAGAATGATCTCATGGCGATGATTACCTCCTTCTATACAAGAGCAACCAGTCTATCATCCATTAACCGAGCCACAATCACCCTCATCCCCAAAAAGGACACCCCCGTTGCCATCTCAGACTACCGACCAATCAGCGTCATCAACACGATCGTCAAAATAATTACCAAGGTCCTGGCAAACAGGCTCCAGCCGCATTTGCAGGACCTGGTAGGCATCAACCAGACCGCATTTGTTAAAGGGAGATCGATGATGGAATCTTTTATTGCCACTCGGGAACTCATGAACTTCTATCATAGGAAAAAATTCCCGGCCGTCCTTTTCAAGGTGGATTTCGCAAAAGCATTCGACACAATAGACTGGTGCTTCATGATCAATCTTCTAATCGAAAGAGGATTCCCGCCAAGATGGCTGTCTGCGATAATGGAAATAATCCGATCTTCGCAATCATCGATCAAGGTAAACAATGAGCTAACTGAATACTTCCCTCACAAAAGGGGACTCCGCCAAGGAGACCCTTTATCCCCGTTACTGTTTATATTGGTAACAGATGCCCTAGATCGATTCCTCAAAAGAGTGGAACCCACAATGGAACCCCATACCTTCCTTCCGCCACAAACCATTCAGTTCGCTGATGACACGGTCATAGTGTGTGAGGCCCACCCGACCACTTTAAAGGTGATCACGAGAGTCTTAAAAATATACGAGAGATTAACGGGCCTCAAGATAAATAGGGATAAGAGCAGCTTCTTACCCATTTCCATACCCCGAAACCTAATCCAGGTGGTACAGCACATTCTCCGATCACCGGCAGCCCGAATGCCTCTTAAATATTTGGGACTCCCGCTAACCATCTTCAGGCCAAGGAAAGAAGACTACCAACCTATGTTACAAGCAATTCAAGGACGAATTCAGGGTTGGATGGCGTCTCTACTCTCCTACGGGGGCAGAGAAACGTTGGTCAAAGCAGTTTTGTCGGCCATACCGCTTCATTACATGCAAGCACTGAAAATCCCTAAAGGGATAATCAGGCACATTGATCGTATGCGACGGAATTTCTTCTGGAAAGGCCAGGATGAATGCAAAGGAATAAATTGTTTAGTAAATTGGGAGCAGGTATGCGCTTTGAAGACAAATGGGGGAGCGGGGATCATTGACCTACAATGCCAAAATGATGCCTTGCTAACAAAATGGTTGTGGACCATCCAAAGGCCGCGGGAAGGCCTTCTGGCTCAAACCCTGCGCCACCTTTATGGCATCACGGCACTCTCGGAGTTAGCTAATCACCCTTCACACTTTCTAAAGGATATCTCCAGCCTCATCCCATTTTATAACTGCTCTATTGAAACACCACCTGGTTCAAACCAAATCATATGGAGATGGCATAGTTCGGGACAATTCTCATGCGCCTCGACCTATCGGATGCTGCATGACAGAGGGGAACGAACAACCAGAAACACCAAACTTTGGAAACTGAAAACGCCCCGCAAGGTGAAGATCTTTTTGTGGCTTGCTACACAGAACAAGATTCTGACACAGGAAGTGTTGCAAACAAGAGGGTGCTCAATCCAGCCGGGATGCAAACTATGTAATCGACCAATGTTAGAAACAAGAGATCATATTCTGTGGGAATGCCCTTTTGCAGCCGCATTCTGGAGGGGGCTCTCCCGGCAGATGAACTTGCGTATCACCGCTGGTCAATCAACAACAATAGAGGATGTGTGGTGGACTAATAGAGAGGTGCTAGGAACCATGCAAAGGAAGAGATGGGACTCAACCTGGGCGGCAGGTCTCTGGACGCTGTGGAAGGAACGCAACAGAAGAACCTTTGCGGACAAGAGAAAGCCGCCCCGCATGCTGATTAATGAAGCGGCAATGGATATCCATAACTGGATGACATTTGCATAAGTATAAGTGAGTTAGGAGGGAGGGGCTCAAGGATCCCCTGTTATTAGAGTACTTAGCTTATGAGGTTTCAAAAATTTTTATAAGGCGTGTATATTTAAGTTCTGTATATATACTCTTCATTTGTAGGACCTTGTAATATTTTCTTTATCAATCAATTGTTGGAGCTATTGCTTCCAACCTTCAAAAAAAAAAATTTTGAGAAGCAAACTTGTAATTTGCAATTATATTGGGACAGATAAAAATACATACTACTTCAAAATTCAAATATGATAATAGCCATATCTTTTCTCCGTGACTTTGCCTGAAGTTGCGTACTGATTCCAGTCAAAAGTAAAAAAAAACAAAAAAAAACACTTTTGTACCATTTGTAAAAAGTTCAAATTTCAAAACACTAGAGAAAATTTAATTACGAATTGACTCCGGTGGTTGCAAGTTTTCAAAATATTTATTATCAGATAGACTGCATCCATATTTGATATCAAAGAAGAAACTGGAAAATTTTGCGTTTGCTTTAGGAAATCTTAAAGAAATTAGAAAAAAGTTTCAGTTTATAAAATAGGGACTGCACTTAAAGTTTTCTTTAACGACATGGATTTTTTGTGGTGTGGTACTAAGCGCACCATAGATCTCTTAAGGAATCGGAAAAATTATCGGTTCCTTTGATGAGATTCAAATATGAATGCAATTCATCTATTAATTTATATTTTGTTTTAAATAATCTCTATAAATTGAAATAACAAAAATGGCCAGTTTTATTGGACATTCCTTTGCGAGTTTATCAAAGCGCACTACGAATTTTAAAATTTCTCAAATAAGACCTTGATCTAAAAATAATTGCTTTTGTTGAAAACTAGTACTATTTGAACAAACAGGACTCCAAATTAATCCGAAGTATGACAAACCACTTTCTGAGTTTAATTTTTTTTTTATTTTTAAAAGAGGCATAAAGATGCCCATTTGCATTAGCAAAATGAAAGTCATAATTACACACTCCAGATGTCTAAAAGAACCACATAAAAGGGCAATCAGCAGCATAACAAGGAACTAAACTATTATTTATTACAAACTAAACCTTGCCCAAAATAACAGCTAAAAGTAACACAAAATTAGCTATTCAGCAGCAGCATTAGGAGCTTCCCCATCTATCACCACCATCACAGGAGCTTCAGCCCATTCCCGCAGCGGAATTTCGTCAACTGCATCAGGAAGCCAAGTCTCTAGATCTTGCACCACGGCATCCTTGATATTTCCTGACCAATATTGAATTAAAGACAAAATTAGAAAGATCATCGATCGATTAGATTTAGGTGTTACCCCTGTAAAACAGTTATCATTGCGATGTTTCCAAAGCGACCAACATATGGCACTTATAGTTATTAGAGCTGCTGTCCTCTTTTTAGAAGGTAAGGATTTGACAAAATCAAGAACATCATCAAAATTGTGCCAATTCATAAACACAGCTTGGAAATCTCCCATCCAGAACCATATGGTTTTGACAAAAGCACATTGAACAAATAAATGGTTCGTAGATTCAGCAGCCCCACAAAACTGACATTGATTAGAACCTACCCAGCCATTTTTAATCAAACGTTGTTTAGTAAGAATTCTTTTATTGGACAAGAGCCACATAAAAACTCTAATTTTAGGGGGAATAGGAACTTTCCACCATATCGCATAACTATCCGCTTGAACCCCTCTAAACGCAAGAAAAGCATATAATGAATGTACAGTAAACTGATTAGAAGAATCCCATTTCCAAGATATTCGATCTTGTGCATGGGTAAAGGCTGTTACACTAATTAATCTCAAAATTTCAGTCCATTCAGCAGCCAAGACCCCAGACAATTGTCGTCTAAATTGAACTATTTCACCATGGGAGTTAAGTACGGCATTCACAGAAATATTAGGGTGGAGGCATAAGGCGTAAAGTTGAGGATAACTAATAGCTAGAGTACATTGGTCCACCCAAATATCATTCCAGAATGAAACTTGACTATTTAAACCAACTTGGTACCATACACTCATTTGACCTATATATTCTAATTTTTGGATTTCCTTCCACCATGGTGACCATCTAAGTATAATAGGACCAGAATAGTACTTATATAAAACTACCGTTTTCCAAAGACTAAAATACGAGGTGTCTTTAAGTTTCCACCACCATTTCAACAAAAGTGAGATATTCATAAGTTCTAAATCTAAGATGCCTAGCCCCCCATGCTGTTTAGGTAAACAAGCAAGTGCCCAATTAACCAAATGATATTTTTTCCTATGAGTTTCAGCCCCTTGCCATAAAAAGGCTCTTCGAATTTTATCAATTTGTACTAAAACTGTTTTAGGGATCCTATATAGAGATAAAGTATAAAGAGGTATAGCAGTTAAAACGGAGTTTAACAAGGTAAGTCTGCCCCCTAATGACAATAAACGACCATTCCAGTTTTGCAATTTTTTAGAGACTTTATCTACTAAAAAGCCCCAATCAGTAACTGCTAATTTTGAGGCTAATAGTGGTATACCTAAGTACTTAAGTGGGAATTTCCCCACAGAACAGTGAAATAAAGTAGCTAATTTCCTAGCATTATCAATATTGATAGGTATTAATTCTGTTTTCTGCAGATTAATTATAATTCCTGACACAGCTTCAAAAGATTGCATAGCCCACCAAGTACGAATGATGTTTAAAGGAGTAGCCTCTAAAAATAAAATAGTATCGTCTGCATAATGACCATTAGTCATTGCAGAACCTTGAAAACATGGGGGGCCCAACCCTTTAATCGTGTGTGAATGTCTAGCCTTATTGAAAATTTTGCATAAACAATCGGAAGCTAGGATAAACATAAAAGGAGATAAAGGGTCCCCTTGTCGTACACCTCGTTTACAAGGAAAAAAAGGTGTAAGGGAGCCATTTATATTTATACTAGTGTAAGAACTGATTAACCATTGTCTAATCCATTGAACCCAAACATGACTAAAACCTCTACTGATTAACATTTCATTAAGAAATTCCCAATTAATTTTGTCATATGCTTTCTCGAAATCAACTTTGATAACGACACCTTTTTGTTTGATAGCTTCACAGTAATGAATTATTTCATGTCCTAAAACAACATTATCTAAAATATAGCGACCTTTAATAAAAGCAGCTTGGGAGCTTTCTGAGTTTAATCAAATATGATAAATCAAAATTAATTTTTAAGGCTTGTCTCTCAAGAGTTCTGTAGTCAAAATATCCAAAATTATTTAATTAATTTAACGACAAGTTTAATTGTTTTTTTTTTTAAGCTTACATGCTGCGTTGAGTTTCTGAAATATGTTGGTATAAATACATTACTACTGGCTACTTCTTTTAAAAAAATTGTGACCTAATATGTATGCACATATAGATTATTTAAAATGTTAATCTGTAATTTGTCTGTAGAAATTTGAAATGAAGTAATGAACATGGTGACTAAATTTGAATCAAATTAAAGTCAATGCTATGAGAATATAATAAAGTTGGGGTGTCAGAAGTGAAAAATCAAGGTAGTTTAGCAACTACGTGTTCTATGTCATGTACTCACGTGTGAAACGAATCCTTTTTTTTTTTTTTAGGATAAAACGAATCCTCAATCCACCATCTAATAGACATAGCTCGATTTTATATATAGAGATTAGAGAGAGATAATGATATACAAGTTAAAGATGCATATTTGAGTCTCTCTTCTCTCTCTTTTATCCCTTCTATTTACTCTTTATAGATAAATAGTTACTCTTTTTACTTGCATAGCTATTACTTTTAAGGTCCGAAAAAATTATTGCGTAGTTGTTACTAACTATTTAGAATCCTGAATAGATCGAATTGGATAGTGGTAAAATTATATTTGTAACTTTTTTTCGTACTTATTTTTTAGCTATAAATGGATATGAATACAAATTGAATATTAAATAAATACGAATACGAATATAATTCAAATCTCCAATCCAGATAAAAAAATTTAACATAATATTCTAATACATATAAAGATCAATTATATAAATTTTTTCTGTAAGAATGAGAACCAATTTTACAATACTAATGACATTTTAGCCTAAATTATATAGAAAATTATACATAAACATACAAATTTAAAATAAAATGGTGTGTTTTGACCTCTATACTTTCTTCTTAGCTTCTTTAAGACATAAAATAGCGGGTGAGAGTAACAAAAAAAATACATTTAAAAGACTTTAATTATAGCATGAGCTAAAAAAAATATATCTTTCGCTTTGTATTATTTGCAAGGCATTTTATCATAGAAGAAAATCTTACTGGTAGCCAATAATCGGTAAAATTTAGCACTGTATTCGAATATTAAGAAAAAAATGCATGTCAGTTATATATTTCAATTTTTATAAAAATAACTAGTTATTTATTTAAGGATTGATTACAATATTTAAGCGCAACCATAACCAACAAAAAACGAATATAATTTACCAAGGCTTAACCAAAATATGGACAATCCTTCGTTTTAATTAAATAAATTATTGTTATTATATTTTTACCAAATAAATACATTAAATAGATTTCATTTTGAATTTCTTGATAAGTGGGGTCCTTTCTGCAAATTTCGGATGGAGAAAACGACAAATTACAAGTGAGGAGAGAGACATGTCGCGACAAGGACTATAATTTATTGTTTTTTTTTTTTCTTTTGAATCCATTAAATTCTTCTTTTTGGCACTTGTGGATGATCCATTTTGGAAAGCTTAAAGAACGGATGCTTTGACTCCAACGGTTCACCTTTGACTGGACCCGACCTGCAGGATCCGACCCGCTAAAGTTTTTGTTTGTTCACTTTTTTTCATGAAGTCCGAAAATGTCAGGCATGAACCTTCTTACCTTCATGCCATGAAATAAACTTGCATACCCAGTAAAATACCTTTATCACATGAGTATTTAAACATTTTCATTTTTTTTTTAATTAGGTATGATTTTTTATATAATTTTGAGTAAAATATAATTAGTATTGTAAAATTGTTTCTCATTCATCACAATTTTTTTTTATATGATTAACATCATATGTTGTTGATCTCTTTGAAAGTTTGATTACGCTCTTATCATAGTTAGAGGCGGAGCCAATTTATCATTGGAACGAACAGTTGTCTATTTCTGAATTTGAATTTTTTTTTTATCCATAAATTATTGAATTGTTGCTCCACTCTGAAAAATAGTTTGTCCAACTGTGATTCAAAAGATACCAATATCTGGTACATAAAATAAAATCTTACAATAGTAATATTTAAGAAAAAAAAACACTAACAACACGTTCTACGGAGAATCTGAATCCAATCCCAAATACGATTGTGCGCAAAGCGCGATTCAAAAAAAAATCTCACACGACGCGATTCGTTAGTTTATTCGAACTCGAACCCAAATCCAAACTTTATCCACTTTTGATTCAAATTCTGATTACACCACTGATCACAGTGTCACACATGACATAACATCACAAAACTGATAATGAGGTGATTAATTTTTTTTTACATATTGTGCAGTCGGCAATAGATCAGGTCGCAAGATCTTTCTGTGACGATATCCAAATGTCGAACATATTGAAGTTGCCACATAACAAATGTATCATTGCCACACTATATATTACACGGGGAACGTCTCAGATTTTCTCCCTATCAGACTGGAACCCGTATAATGCTTTCTAGTTTCTATAAAACACAATGGCTCTTCATAAAATTTCAAAAAATAATTCTTCAAAAGCTCGTACTAAATTGGATGCATACTCTGATTATTCTGTTCAGATCTAAATCAACCTGTTCGTGTTATCTAAAATTCGCCTAATCAATAAAAAAAAAAATCAACCCAGCTTGATTAAAGTTGTCATTTGTTTGTAAATACTTTTTTATCAATGAAAAATATGAGATAGCAGTTGCCAACTCACCCTCAAAAAAATAAGTCCATCTTATTCTCTTAATCATATACGATGAATATATATTTTTAGTTTTAAGATATGAATACTTGCCAAAAATTTTATTTTTACCATCTTATAAAAAACAAAATAACAAGTGTTTTCTGAAGATTTGATTTTTACTATGTTCGTAGTTTTAAACTGCAGATCAAATTTAATTGAGTGTCCGCAGTTTGAAACGGAGAACCATATATCGGTCCATCATGATCCCGAAGGTCCCGAAAATCCTACCAACATGTGGATCGCAGTTTAAAACTGCTGATCAAATTTGAGTGTGTACAGCTTGAAATTGCGGATATGACAAAAATGGAATTTTCAGAAATTACTAGTTATATTGTTTATTTTTATTTTAAAATGGTAAAAATAAGAATTCCGGTAGGGGTGTCAACGGGTATGGTACGGGTCGGGTGGAGGCATTTTCATACCCGTACCTGTTATGATAACGAAAAAAATCTTTACCCGTATCCATTTTTTCAAATATGGTACAGGTTGGGTAAACGGATAAAAAAGTGCCATTGACATCTCGATTTGTGCTTTCGATAAAATAATTTTCAAAACAAAAAAGAAAAAAATAATAATTAATACAACTAATTTGTATTATGAAAATTTAATAAAATACAAAATTTTATTGTATCATGTATCATTTTCATATAAATATATATCTATATATATAATTTTATTTTTAAAATTTATCTTACATGATAACAGGTAAGATAACGAAAAAAAATCCTTATTCTTACCCGTACCTGATAAGCTACCGAAAAAAAAATCATACCCTTACTCAGATTTTAGGATACGATACGGGTCGGATAAACGGATAAAAAAATGCCATTGACACCCCTAATTCCGGGTCGCAAATTTTGGTTTGAGGTAATTTTGTTTCAAAACTTATGTGGTGTCTTTGGCTCTTTGCGAGCCTAATAAATTCAAATTACTTTTTGGTCCGAAAACAGTGGTTTTTTATCTTTTTAAAAAATAGTAGAATATTTTGAGAAAAATATCAAACTTGTCTTCCAAGTATATTTTAATATAAAGATTATGTTAAGTGATTTGAATCAACTGTTTAACTCAAAAATAAAAATAAAAAATGTGAAACATGAAAGAGACATGAACATTGCTTCTAATATTGATTGCATATTTGCATTATTACAAGTATTCTGCTTTTCCTTTAGCTAATATTTCTCTGGCTTGACTCGTAGACTAGACAAAAGATACATGGCTTACATTTTAATACTGATTATGTGTCTTGAAAATAAAAAATCAGTTTGTAATGCGTTTTGTTTTGCTTGAAAATAAAAAATATTGATTAAATCCAACCTTAAAAGGTTTTGGCTAGGAAAAAGTCAAGAGTTTCTGCATCAATGGCAGACTTTTTGGGATATACTGGATTTTGCTATGCAATTACCAACAATTCAAAAAATAGGGTTCTTAGTAGTCTTAAGTTCTGTTTGCTGGACCATGTGGAGGCATAGAAATGATAACTGTTTTAATAATAGTCCAATTAAATCAGCCCGAAATATTATCTTCCTCATTAAGTCTTTGCTTGGTTATTGGGCAGGAAATGTCACACCACAGGTGCAAAACGAGATTACTGACTGGATGCCGATAATTGAAGATGCCATACCTATTGCACAATACATGCCTATGGAGATGGTGGTCTATCAACCGCCAGTGACGCCCAACTCACAGTGAAGACGGCAGAACTCCAATTTTTGTATTTAGTAGATCACCTTAGTCCTTTACTATGCGGCTTAGTACTTGCTACCTTAGTATATTTTTGGTTATTAGATACATCGCAAGCTTGGTATATAGCTTGGTTAATCTGCATATTATGTTGCTACTGTCTAGTTCTTTTGAGTTCTGCTATGCAGACTAACTGGTGCACAAGGTGCCTATCTTTTTGTATGGATGACTATGTAATTATGGTTTCATGATTAATGAAACGGGCTTATGCCTCTTTAAAAAAAAAAAAAAATCCAACCTTAAAAAATAATTTGAAAAATCAATTACATTCCCTTAGATGTTGTTGATTATGCAGCATATAAATTTTAATTTTTAAAATATTTTGTAGACATTTTCTAAAAAAAATAATATATTTTGTGGACATGTCTATCCGATTCAAATCCGATTCAAACTGTCACGTGTCGAACTATTCGCATCCTTATCCAATTTAGTGGGTAAATGGCTCACGCGACCCATGGTCCCATCTACACACAATTTTATTTTAATATATTTATATCAATAATATCTAAATAAAGAACTCGACTTTGGTCGATGACAAAACATTGTCTTTATGTAGAAGGTCATTAGTTCAAAATCTGAATTAGGTCTGCTAATGGGTTTGGCCGGCTCAGAACCGTCTCAGCTCAATGAGAAAGTCATAATAGCTCAGATCAAGGTTCAGCTCGGTTTTGAAAGAAAAAGCCCGGCTTGGCTCAGCTCAACAGTTATGATTATACATTCAAAGTAACTTTAAAATTTGATGAAGGGGTCGTTGTGTGTACTAACAAATTTTTCTTCAAAATCTATAGTAGTAGAATTTAAATTTAAATTTATAATATTGTTCATGCATGTGAGTACTTAAAAACTCATTTTAATGCATAACACATCTTTAGAAATTTCCTCATCCCTCTTAAAATCTACTCTTGTGTAACAGATCAGTTAACTAAACCAAAACCAACTAGCTTGACATATAAAAGAGGTACAAAAAATAATTAACATTGATAACACATATCAAATTTGTCCAATTGAAAAATTAATTAATCATCTATTTTACAATTTTAGTACGATAAAGATAAATCGTACAATAATCATCCATCTTACAATTTCAGAAGAAAAAGGGCATACAGTCCGAACAGCATTGAGAACTGTATAAAATAAAATAAAAATTAAACAAAGGTGGAATTACTTCACCAATTTCATTGAAATCCATACACCATATGAGGGTATCAAGATGTAAAAATTAGCACACAGCAAGTTCAGTACATAGCACATACCAGTATCAAGATGTAAAAATTAGAAATGCCATAAAGTGTAACAGTCAGAACCACACTGAGAACTGCATCAATTTAATGGGTCCTTTTGCCTAAAAAAAAAAATGGTTCTTTAAAACAAGTCCGTCACATAAATAGCCCCCTAAAAACGAGCTGCTCCGATCTCAACATCTATTCCATCAGTTGACAACTACACTGCAAAACGGTTTATCAGAAAAGATTTTTTTTTTTTTTTTTGACAATGATTTATCAGAAAAGAGTTATGACTTATGAGCCAAAAATTAACATCTTTTCATTCGCTGTCCTTTTTAGATAAAACATACACAGCTAACTATCGTGAGTTGCTATTTGCTAATAAAAAAATTACAGAGAACCAACACCAGAGAAACAGCCACATACTCTTGTCTGATAAAATTTTCGGCTCATGAGCCGGCCCAGCTCAGCTCGGATTTGACTCTGTTCAACAATAAAATTTGAATCCGAGTCGAGTTCGGACTTTTTTTAGTTTAGCGCCCGATTTAATATAAAATATTGAGCCGTCCAACTCATTAGCTCATGAGCCGACCAAGCTCATTAGCAGCCCTAACTCCATAGGCTTGACATCTAATCTTTATATAAAAAAAGAAATCAATATCTGAACAAATATATGATATGGAGTTTGACATCTAATCTTTATATAAAAAAAGAAATCAATATCTGAACAAATATATGAATATCAATGTATAATAATTGGTAACGGCTGCAGTAGTTGGATTTTCACATTTAATTATGTTTTAAACTCAATAGACAGCTAAAAATATTGTTAAATATTATCATAAAATTAAACAATAAACATGAGAAGTTAAGTCATCTAACATTCTAACATGCACTCATCTATACCGGACAAAAAATGACTATAATTGTTAGTTAATGCAAATTATCATACCCCAACAAATGCACCCCAAGGTCCACTAACCATGATGGAGATTGGAGAGACCTCCCCTTTGTCCATGAGCGAGCGGAGAGCGCCAAAAACAGTGATTTCTATTTTCTTCCTTCCCCAGACTTTAATAAACTCAATGATGTGTTTCAGAATTTTTTATTTGTAGAAATTAATTAAAAATTATATAAAAATAGATGAATGACAGTAATATTTCGATGGTTTACAAAAGGAAAGATAATTTAGTAATATCGATATCATAGAAGAAATCAAATTATATTGAATCATTAGTTCAGTAATCAATAATTCAGTTCTTTTAATGCATTGGCCCACCCAGAGGCGGATGTAGGAACAAAGTACGGGTCAATTGACTCCTATTTTTTTTTTTTCTAATTTTTTGTATTTATATATAATTTTCTATATAAATTATAGTAAAATGTTATGGTATTGTCAAATTGATCCTCATTCTATGCAAAAATTTTTAAGTCTGGCTCCGTTCCGGACACATCCTACAAAGTCCAGTCAATCCTTACTATTCTTATTTTATTTCTAAATGATTAAAACTGTCTATTGGGTTCCTTCTATGAATCGAAATTTTAAAATAATTAATTCATTGTCCTATATTATTTTTAATAAATTTCTACAAATAAAAAATTCTGGATTTGCTCTGTTCATATAATTCATGAAACTGGGTTTTGTTTCCAGATCCCATGCGGCCAATGTAGTGTACCCCATAAAGGTGCACATGTCCAGGGCACGCACTTGAAGTCATGATAAAAAAAAAAAAGTTGCGTGGTAGGGATGTAAATACGTGATGTGTTGTGATCAAGTTAAATTTTTACGTGTCGTGATTAATTCAGAAAAATAGTCATGTCACGTCAATGGTCATGGTACGTTAGTCACGCTATGACCACACATAACATGTCCAAACATAAGTCACGTTTGGTCACATTTTTCATGATTTAAATTAGTTTATTCAAGATTCATCATTCTATCAAGTTCTAACGGTTCTAATCATGGTCACATTGCGTGACGTGCAATGTCAATTTTCGAAAAATAATCACATCATGTGAATGATCGAGTGCATATCCTCTGATCCTCTGAGATATCTCATATTTTACGTGACCGACATGTCCGGTGCCTATTCGGGGATGGTGTAGGGGGCCAGTATTAGTTGAGCTTTGAGATTCGTGCAAAACGTATTTGAACATTTGAGATTTTCCAAAAAATCACGCAACATATGAGATATCTCATAGGATGCGAATTCGTGAATGTTCACGGTATGGGATACAAGAGTCACAACACGTGAACAACGCATTTGGCTGGTGTGATTTTTTTGCATTCGGAGTGCGTGGGATCATGCCCCATTAGTACAAATCCTTGACAACAATTTAATTTCCACTGCAGCTCTTCTTTTTTGGATATATAAGAAAAGAAAATTGATAGCTCGAATTTTGACAAAATTCGAAGGGAGGATAGTTTTATAATTTCTTTCATTATAATTTGAAAACCAGACATAGACCACAGGAATCAAAATCCTTCACTCGTTCGGTTTGTTCGTTTTGTTTTGTCATGAGAAATTAAGCGATTTGTTTATAGACCCCGATTCCATTCAAGCGAGTCGCGCTTGGATCCGTATCCTCCCGAAAATAAATCTGCAGTGATTCTAGGGAAATCACAGGACTCGATTCCATCTCAACTGTTGGTCTTTTTCGAGATACGTGCATGAAAATTTACTTTTTCATGAACATTTCCGAGATCCGCGTACGGAAAAGTTTGAATCGTTGATCTTGGAATTTTAGGATCCTGCGATCCATCTCGGAATCGCAGCAGATTCGGACTCGTATCCTCCCAGGTACCTGACTCAAGCAAATTGAAACGGACGGCCCAGATTAATTATATCTGGGCCAAACTCAATCCAGTGCCTATGGAGACTGTAGGGAGCCTATTTTGAGATTCGTGCCATGTTAAAAGAACCGTCCGATCATAATTTGCTTGAGTCAAGTTGTGAGTGGGAAGCGCGACGAATTCACATCACCTCGGGTTACCTGACTCAAGAAAATTATGATCGGACGGTTCTTTTAACATGACACAAATTTCAAAACAAGCTCCCTACAGTCTCCATAGGCACCGGATTGAGTTTGGCCCAAATAGAATTAATCTGGGCCGTCCGTTTCAATTTGCTTGAGTTAGGTACCTAGGAGGATACGGATCCGTTGAGATTGATTTTTTTAGATCGGAAACAAAACTATTGCAAAGAAGAATTCATTAGAGTAGCGTTTTAGAGCATCTGCATCCCTGAAACTATTAGAGTTTCTAATCTGACGTGGCAGTTGCTAAACCAGTTTCAGGAATGTAGATAGATTTCTTATTTAGCAACTTTGCTCAATAATTTTTTATTAAGAAATCGTTTATAAACTCTGATGTGGCAAAATGATTGGTCTGTATTCGCTAAAATTAGTTTAATTTACTACTGATGAGGCTTATCAATTTTAATTTACTGATGATGTGGCTTATTAGAAACTCTAAAATTAGTTTCAGGAATGTGATCATTTAGAAACTCCAGAGTCTATAATTTCTTAAAAGCAGTTAACAGTTATTTAGAAACTCTAAGAGTTTCAGGATGTAGATGCTCTTACAATAGTCAGATAACTTCTTTAATTTACTAGGAATGCCATTAAAAATCTTAATTAGAGTTTGCTTAACCAGTACAGAAAGAAAGATAGCAGTAGCGGAGAAAAGACAAATGGGTAAAACTCGATAAGGAGAACACGCTCGTTATCTGATCAGAACTATTGTGCTTGTCAAAAGTTCTTAGCTGGACTCATCTCTCGTACTGTGGGCAGCAAGAAGAAGACACTGAGGTCTTTTCAAACGGGTAAATTCTATTCTCGCCAAATCTCTACACTTCTGATGCGATTTCAGCACGCAACTTTTTCGCTGGCACGTTTTTATTCCTTTCGTGCTCTCGTAAAGTTTCCAATCAAGAAAATGATTCGAATTCAAAATCCAATTCGCATTTGAAGGAGAAAGAAACGCTTCAGATCATAGAGCTAGTTTATTCTTTTCCTTTTCGTTTCATTTTTTTGAAAGATTTGGTTACTTAAAATTTTATTGTATAATTATCAATCTCTGGATGCGAGCTAAATATTATTATTGGCAGATAGAGGACTAATATTTTTGTAGGGAAATTGCAATGAGAATATGAGATAACATCTATGGAATTCGAAAATCACCGATTTACATAATTGATATATCATAATGAAATGAACCCAGTTTAATGTACTTTCTGTTGGTTGATTCGACTTTGGACAGAAAAGAAGATAAAACTTGGGCCGTGTTAGATTAATCTACTGGGCCTTCTTTAATGACTCAACATAATAAAGACCTAAGTTGTAAAAAGCCCAATAATTCTAATTTCAATGTTGATCTTTATGATAACATTTAATTCATTTCCTTTAGACACTTTTAAAGAAACCGAGTCAATAATTTAGTTCCTTCGATGTACTGTCCCATCTCACATGTCCTCCCACAAAAAAAATCATTTCTATTCTTATTTTATTTCTGAAGAAGCTGAATTATAATGAATGATTTGATTTAATATAATTTTGGTTCTAACGGACACTCGTTTATACCGGACAAATAATAATTATAATTGTTAGTTAATACTAATTAGTAATTAGTATACTCCAACAAATGCACCACAATACCATATAAAAAAAAACAAATGCACCACAAGGTCCACTATAACCATGATGAAGATGTGTCCTCTATTTCTTCCGTCCTCAAACTTTAAATAAACTCAATGATATGCTTCAGAATTTTTATTTATAGAAATTAATTTAAAATATATAAAAATAGATGAATGATACTAATATTTTGATAACATTTAATTTGTTTCCCTTTAGACACTTCTAAAGAAACCGAGTCAATAATTTAGTTTCTTTGATATACCGTCCCATCTCACATATCCTCTCTGAAACAGAAGATCATATGAAGATGCTCTCGTGAAAAATTCTAACAAAGAAAGGCCCATACAAAAAAATATGCCTTCACTTGGCAGCATATTTTCTTGTATGTAGTGTAGGTTCCCGTGTCAAAGCTAGATGAAATAAACCCTAAATTCTAAATCCAAAACCCTAAATACCTTGAGAATACGCACGAACCTCGATAATGGATTCTTTTTCGTAGATAGTATGTCCTCCCTCGGCGCTCCATGAGAAGCAAAGAATGAAGCGGCGAGCCGTCGAAGCTGACTGACTTTGATCCAAACGCTATATGCTTAACACAAGTAAGTCGAACCTGGTGTTGGATTTTCTTTTTTACTCTATAAAAAGAAATGTAATTCTGGTTTTTCAAAATGCAAATTTTCACACACAACTGTTGCTTGCCTGGCAGGCAGAATCCTTCTTATTCTTATTTTATTTCTAAAGAAGCTGAACTATAATGAATGATTTGATTTCTTCTAAGATAAAAATTAAATAAAAGTTCATTTATATTTCTATATTATTTTTAATTTCTATAAATAAAAAATTCTTGATAAGCTTGGTTTGTTAGGAATTCATGAGACTGGGTTTTGTTTCCGGATCTCATGCGGCCATTGTACTGAACCTCATAAAGGTGAACATGTCCAGGACATGCATTTGTGGTCGAGGAGAGTTCAAATGCCTTCATTTTTCATACCTCCATCATGCCTCTATTTTTAAAAACTTTAATAACTCAAAATTTAAAACTTAAAAAGTCAAAATAAAACTGTTGGATATGATCTACATCATTTTATCTATACACGTGTAAAAAATTATGACATTTCAGTTTTGTTTTAGTTGTCATCAAGAGCTTGTCAAAAACGTATTAATGTGAATAATTTCTAGACGTTGATTTTTCAACTTATTGATTCACATAAAAACAAAATCGAAATGTGATAATTTTTTATGAGCACATAGATAAAATGATGTAGATCATATCCAACGGTTTTATTTTGACTTTTAAGTTTTAAATTTTGAGTTATTAAAGTTTTTAAAAATAGAGACATGGTGGAGGTACAAAAAATGGAGGCATTTGAACCCTCCTCTGTGGTCATAATAAAAACATAGAAAGCTGCATTATAACCAGGCATATATAACTGACTAAAACAGGGACGCTCCATTGTCATGACAGAAGTCTTCCGTCGATCGTGTTTAGTTGTAAGGAGGATTAAGTAGCTTACTTCAAGTTAAATTAACTTAAAATATTTTTGTTTGATTGGAATTTATTGCTTGACTTAAGAAATCAATAAAGGAGGAGAGAGAAATTGGAATTTTTTTTCCTCTAACCGTCTATTTCACATGCTGATAAATTAATTTATTTGAAAATGTAATTTAACTTCATTTTAACTTAACTCTTATTCCATCTTAAAACACTAAGTTATTCTTGTTTAACAGCTTAAGAATAAAACACTTAACACCTTGTTTGGATGGAGAGTAGAGGAAGGGAGAGAATAGAAATAAAATAATTTTTTTCTCGAATCGTGTTTGGTTGACAAAATTATGTCGGAGGTGAAGGGTAAAGGAGATGAAAAGTTTAACATTGCATGATTATAATTAATAGAATCGATTTCTCTTCCAATTTGAGATGTAATGGATGGAAATAAATTTTGTTGCTAATATTTTCATAAAAAATAATTCAAATGCCCAATCTTATATCTTATCTATATAATTCTCATTTAAGTTTTTTTTGTCACAAACCTACAACAGTCACCGAATATCTCATTAACCTTCTAAATTTTAATCAACCAAACAAACACGAAGAAATTAAATATGTTAATCTTCTTTCTATTCTATTCCATTCTCTTATATTATTCACCTCCCTTCCTTTCCTCTACTCTCAATCCAAACAAGGTGTAAGATGAACTTAATTAATCAAAAATTAAAAACTACAGACTTAGTGCAGTGGCACGAGCTCTTGTTTCTCTTCGGAGAAACAAGTTTAATTCTCGAAAATAACATTGAAATGTATCGGACCTTCAATAAGAAAAAAATCCATCAAAGATCAACTTTGTGCCTAAACCATCATTTTCCCTCTTCTCATCATTAATTACTTGTTTATTTTTTTAGTTGATATAATATCTTTTTGCTAAACATGGTACCGATGGATTAAGATACGTAACTATCATGGATGGTTCCTTTCAAGTATTTACTATCTCTGCAAATATAGTGTAGAGAGGGTGACACTGACACATTTATTTAATGAATGATCCTTTTCTCTATCTTTGTATCATTTCTTGCAAGTTACAAATTGTAATTTCAATATTGCTTTATATAGATATGGTGAAATGATAATTACCAAATCACAGTGTTTAATTCTCCAAAAATAAATATCTTATGCGATTTATGAACATTCTTTATGATTGCTATCATATTATGGAGAGAGATGCAAGTGAATTTTTAGAGACAATTTTTATTTTATTTTAAAATTGATTAACCAAGTATTACAAGAGATGTAATTACTTTAATTTTTTTTTTCTACTCAATACTCATTGAACAATTTTATGCTTTTTTATTGTAACTTACTTTTAATTTATCAATAAAATATAAAATTAGAGGCTTAGACTCCTATCTTAGTTAGAAAAAAATAAAGTACTTAACTATTCTAGTTAGTCCTAACAGATTTAAGTAGTACACCCACACTGTTGCGACACTTTAGAGATAATAAAGTCCTCACTCATTTCCTTAACACTCTCTTATTATTGTTAACACTTAATGTATCCTCACGTATTTTCTACTTTGGGAGGGGACCAAGTCTGCCTTCGAAATTTACCCACCTTTTTACAGGGTCGCCTTATCTGTTCCATATTCGATTTGAGCGTTGACTCGTCGATATCATCGGAAACGACATGCGTCAAGCGCGGAGCTGGCAAGGACAGTGCCCACACATTGCTTCTTCAAGTTCTGGTTTCTTATCTAGAAATGGGTACGGTACCAGCATGATTGAATGATCTCCTCCTGGTATTCTCGGGCATGAACGCCCCAAAACAACTACAAACATATTGAATAGTTTCTCATGATTATGAATCTTCGACGAAGTATTCTCGGGTCAGGCACGAACGCCCCTAATAACAACCACCATATTAGATATTGTCTTATGAATCATCAACCAAGTTCAAGTAGTTGTGTTTGCTACAGGGAAGTGGCTCCGATATATCCCTTGCTGTCAAAGTTGAAGCACCACGAGAAATGTCTTGGATTCCTTTTCCTAGGCTCCACGCCGACTGAGTGAGCTCCAAGATGAAAACAAGGCCAAGCGCTGTTTGAGCGGTCGAGACTAAACCTCTCTCCCTTGTGAGGCTCCACGCCGACTGAGTGGACAGCAACAGAGAGGCACCGTGCCGAGTGAGCGGACATTAACGTTAGAGCGAGGCCGGCCCACTTATGCTGGCACACTGGCCAGAAGCTTTGGCACAAGGATTATAATTATGAAACTAGACCGGATATAGCATATATAACTAGAATCCTTAGCTAAACTTATGGTACAGGTCGAATAAAAAATGATATACGGGCAAATTAATACAGGACCATATAATCACATCAAAAGAGCTACAGCTTTAAATTTCATTGGATACTATTACCAATTTTCTCATTAAGTACAACATATATGGTACACTGGTGCCATATGTACATCAATGCTAGTATCATTTCTATTAATATTATTCGATGTCATGAATAAGTATATATTGTATCCATGTTATTTGATTTGTTTGATGACTCCATCTGCACTTGTTGTTGGAAATGTAAGAGCTTCTCATCTTGTGAATTAAGAAGACTTGACATTTTTTAAAGGATATACATAAGCAACAACAATGTATAAAAACCTTTTTTTCTTTTGAAGGTAGTTGGCAATAGCTTTCTGACATTTGCATTAGAGATACAAAAAAGGTTTTTACATCCTACTCTCTGTATATTAGCAAACTACCAAATCCTGATCCTAATTACATTATATCTCAAATTGAGAATAGTGAGCAAATCAAAGCACTGTAATTCCTCCAGGAAAGTCCTCAGTATGCATTTTCCTTTCAACAGTGTTGACTCCATTGTCTTATTCTATATTGTGTATCATTGATAATGCACTGTACCGGCCTCATGTTTCTCTCGGGCCATAATGCCCATGCTCCTGTGGCCCATGTCGTATCCTATTCAAGCCTCCCAGTGCGCTGTCGCCTTTTGCCGTGGTCGGTCCTACCAGATATCGTACCAGTCGGTTGATTCGACTTTGGACTGAAAAGAAGATAAAATTAGATTAATCTATAGTAATTAGATTATTCTATAGTAGTGACTTTTTTTTTTTCTTGTACTTTCTGTGTTGGTTGATTCGACTTTGGACTGAAAAGAAGATAAAATTAGATTAATCTAGCGAGCCTCCATAAATGACCCAACATAATAAATATATCCAGATCCGTTCGGAAGTTATAAAAATATTCATACCGGTCATTTTCTGACCGGTACTCAATTTAATTCATTACCGGCTAAAAAATGGCTGGTACCCAATTTTTTTTTTAATACGGTAGGTACCCAAATTTGTTTTTTTAGAGACTATGAGAGCAAGATGCTGAAATCTAAAATTAAAAATTTAAATTTTTTTTAAATATTTGTTAGATTACTTCTTTGATATCTAATTAGATATTTAAACAAAAATACACTAAATTACTTGAAATTATGTTAAATTACGCTAAATTACACTAAATTACGTTAAATTATATTGAAATACGCAAAATTACAATAATTACAAAATGAAATATACTCAATTTTAGGATGCTGGTTATTGTCAAATTAAATTCACTAGCTGCATGCGAACACTAAACTATGTTTATTTTTAGGTACTAACTTTTAACAATTTCACTATGCTGCATATGACACTGTCACTAGCAGCATACGGGTTGTTGTGTGTCTACCGATGATAAAAAAAAATTTAACTCAATTTTTGAGGCACTAAATGATGTTTTTTTGCAATTCTGATTCCGTCGGCCCCCTAAGGTGATCCCGAGGGCGCCATTGCTCGTCCCAAGCTTTTCGAATTGGGGTTATACGCACAAATCCGAGTTTCCTAGCCAAAGTTATGGTCGTTTAAAGTTAAAAAAAAAACGATGCTTTCGTGCAAAAACACCGATGATGCACTGATGCTTTATGCACGGCCTAACGACAGCATAAGTGCATCGATGTTTCATTGCAAAAACATCAGCGACGCACCGATATTTTTTTAGCACTACCCTGCTTAATTGCCAATGCTAAGTCTAATAAAACATCGATGTTTCATTACAAAAACATCAGCGACGCACCGATGTTTTTTTAGCACTACCCGGCTAATAAAACATCGATGTTTCATTGCAAAAACATCAATGATGCACCGATACATGTAACCGATGTAACACACGCATCCAACCAAATGCATTTGTTTGATCTTAGCCAAACCGAGTGCAAATTTCAATCCGAGTTTCCTACGACGTTTTCTTCTAGCTAACTATGTTATGCCTATCCTTAAAAAAACAAAAAAAATTGAGCACCGGCCATTAAATGGCTAATGGCTGGTACGTATTAAAAAAAATTGAATACCGGCAATTTTCTAGCCGATAATGGATTAAATTGAGTACCAGTCAGGAAATGACCGGTATGGATATTAAACTTTAAATATTAATAAAAATATCGGCAAAGGTCGCTGTTGGTAACGCACCATTTCAAACAAACAATATAAATATAAACCTCCCATCTACTTTATTCCTCACCTTGCTTGAAAGAAAAGCAAACACAAACACACCATGGCCACCACCAACACCATAAAACCAATCAAATGCAAAGGTACTAGCATGCTAATATATCTCATGTGCTCTGATCTCTCTATCTGATTTTCCACACTTGAGCTTGCAATAACGATTAATTTGTCTGATTGTATGGTAACATGTAGCGGCGGTGAGCAGAGCCGGCGGAGAACCGTTGCAGATAGAGGAGGTGGTGGTGGCGCCGCCTAAAGCGTATGAGGTCCGGATAAAGATCATATGCACCTCCCTTTGCCATACTGATGTCACATTTTGGCGCATGAAGGAAGGCCCCATTACAGCACATCCGAATATTTTCGGTCATGAGGCTGTTGGGTATGTACCTTTTTACAAAAATTTATTAATGATTAAATTATTATTGTTATTATTATTATTATTACTAAAATTTTCTGAGAAAAGGATTATAGCTATTAGTTTTTATTAGTCTGGTTTCGTACTTTGTTTTATTTTAGACTGAGTAAAAGGTAAATATTAGCGTCATGCCAGTATGCCACTCCAATTTTCTGACATTAATCTAATTATGAGATTCCTCTTACTACCTAAGCGGGGTATGGTTACATATTATCATAAATTGAACCCCACCATTCAAAAGATTTTTGGTTAAGAGAAGAAGAACTGAAGCAGTATATAGTCAGGCACAACCTTGTAAATATAAGTTCAGGATATCATGTTACAGTACCGATTGTGTGAAGTACCAAAAATTTTAAAATCCCAAAGTTCATTCTCTTCCTTAACATAATTCCCTAACAAGCTCATATATTGAAACTCAATCGGGCTGCTGTACAGGACGATTGAGAGCGTAGGTGAGCATGTAGACGAGTTCAAAGTGGGTGACCTGGTGGTCCCCACATTCATGGCACAATGCAATGAGTGCATCGACTGCACTTCAGAGCGCAGCAATATGTGCTCCAACCCCGAGTTTCAGGTCGGACATGGCATGCCTAGAGATGGGACAACTAGGTTTGCTGATGCCAAAGGAGAGCCGATTAATCACTTTCTTTGTGTATCGAGTTTTAGTGAATACACGGTTGTAGATGTCGCTTATGTCACCAAGGTGGACCCCGCAATCTCACCTGAGAAAGCCTGCCTCCTTAGTTGTGGCGTCTCATCTGGTAGCTGCACAAATTTATGACATTATTCGTTTTTCTTTTTGAGTTATATGGTATAAATGAGATTAGAAGAATTAATTCTGCCTGAATTTCGTAATGATATATTACTGACGGAAATTTATGATTTAGTTTGAATTATTTTAATGAAGAACTTGTCTTATTTAACATGGTCTTCTTTGCTTTAGGTAGATAATAATTTATTTTATGATGAGATCAGGAATCTAGAGTTTAAATGACACATGTGACTGAATTAATTAATTTAGTTTGGTTATATATCAGGACATATGAACCGCCAATGTTATTAAATTTCTTCCTTTTAATTAGATTTCTAAGAAAGGACCTTCAATTACGGAGGATGATGTTTACAGATCAGGATTTATCGGTTTCTTTATTCAATGATTGGTTGATTAATTAAATTACGTTTAATTGAATCACAGGTGTTGGAGCAGCATGGAAGGTGGCTGGGGTGGAGGCGGGATCCACAGTCGCCATCTTTGGCCTCGGAACAGTTGGTTTAGCTGTATGTATTACATGTATTTTAATTTTCCATAGGATTTTGACAGGTATTCTATGCTAAAAGGTAATTATTTGGAATCTAAAGAAAGCAGACTATTCAGTTCTTATGTTAAGCCAATTCAAACAGAAAAGGTTCAAAATATTATAAAAACTCAGATCGCATTTTTTTTTTTAGTTTTTCCATAGGATTGTATCATGCTCTTGCTCTAATTAGCAATTACACCATACAGAGACAATTACTTTAGATGAATTTTTCCTACTGGATAACAACAATTGTGTGGGTTACTCTTTTACATGTACTTCGATATTTCGAGTACATAATACCAGTTCTTTATGCAATTTCACAGGTTGCAGAGGGATGCAGGTTGCGTGGAGTATCACGAATCATTGGCATTGATTTGAATCCTGATAAATTTGAGCTAGGTACCAATTAATTAATTCTTTATGATACTTTTTACTGTTAAGATAATTAGGAATATATTCTTATGTGATATATGTATATTAGCAGGAAAAATTGTTGGGCTGACAGATTTCGTGAATCCCAGCGAACTTGGTGAAAAATCTATTAGTGAGGTATTGCTAACATACCTATAAAATGCAAAATAATGGTGCACAGAACTCTAATTTGACATTCATTTTTCGTTGCTGAATTAGGTAATCATAGAGATGACAAAGGGTGGGGCCGACTATTGCTTCGAGTGCATTGGTGTAGCATCAGTAATGAATGATGCATTTAAAAGCTCTCGGAAGGTACAGACTGATTGGCTAGTTCATACCAGAAATATACCTAGCTGAATCTGTGCCAGTTATATATAATATACCAGGAAGAAAAAAGCTATAGCTGGACCAGCATAAGTTCATTGAACTAATATTCTCTTTATCTTTTTTGGTTGACAATTAAGGGTTGGGGCAAGACTATAATTTTAGGCGTGGAGATGCACCGCTCACCATTATGCTTAGAATCTTATGACATATTGACCGGTAAATGCGTAATTGGTTCGCTATTTGGAGGGATCAAGGCAAAAAATGACATCCCAATTCTTGTAAATAAGTATCTCAGCAAGGTTATTCTTCATACGCTTCTTCAAAAGAAATGTGTTTTAGATTATCATTCGTTACACAATTTATTTGGTTCAATTTTCTGTTAATGACAAAACAATTTGTAGGAGCTGGAGCTTGACATGTTTATAACACATGAGGTTGGTTTAGCAGAGATAAACACAGCTTTTAATTTACTTCTTGAAGGAAAGAGTCTTAGATGCATTATTTGGATGGACAAATGAAGCAAAGAAATTTTAAATTCTCTTGCCACTCCGTTCTCAATAAAAAATAAATATTTCTAAATTCAACAAATATTTTGTTAGTTCTGCCAGGCTATTTAAAACTGTTCATCCAAATGTATCTTGTTTTGTACCTGGTTTTTATGATAATGCGTGTTGCCAGAAATGTACCAATATGAAAGATAACTACAATTTTATTTGTCAGTTCAAAATTGTTGGCGTATCAAATATAAAAGGTATAAAGTCTGATATAATCTAAATGCATCTTCATACCATTTTCAATAATGAAAGCCATAGTTCTCAAACGATTAGCTGTGTACCTGAACCTGACTTTATTTAGAATTGTTTGGCTTTTGTTTGAACCGGTTCTGAATTGGTTCTTTTTGAACCGCACCTTAGTTTTTCGGCTTCACGCCATGTTGCCATTACTGGGTCTTCTGGTTGTAAGTTCTTGTGATTACAAGTTTGACAATGGTTTCACTGGATTACAGCGCTCGTTAAGGTGTTATTAATTCTGTCAGTTCCCAGCAAACTTTCAAAATGATTTGTCAGATTTGTCACCTCCTAATTAAACTAGGAACGTATTAGTATGATTTAAATGTCCATTTTCTTAAACGGGTCAAACTGAGGACCTCATTTGTAAAAATCCAAACCAGAAACTACTACGGTTATATCTGACTGACTATTCTGGTAATAGATAAATACATAAATACATAATTGTATCACTACCAGGAAATTACAAAAGATAACAATAAAGTAGAAATTTACCTTAAAGAAGAGAAGGAGTTCGGAGTTGAGTGAGTTGAGTGAGTTGTGAGGGAGAGAGAGAAAATTAGATAGTTATAGGGTATAAAACAGAAAAAAAATTGTGGTGCCAGCCATTAAATGTCTGTAATTGATTTAGGTACCGGTTATTTAATGGCTGGTTTGGATATGTTTACTGCTGGATATATTTATTAGTTTCTAATTAACTTAGGATATTAATAAAAATGTCGGAACTTGATCCGTTGATGATTTGTTAATTAATTGAATAACACGTGAGATATTGGTTAGAATAAATAAAGAAGCCCCAAATTTGCTATTTTGACTAAGAGGTTTAATAAAATTGTCAAATAATTGTGGATAGAAAATTCAAAAGTTTGAGATACTTTTTTTTTCTGAGTGTAAAAATTAGTATTCTATCTAATTATTTAATATATATAAGAGATTTTTCATTTAACTTACGATCTATCATAAGAATAATATTATATTTATTATTAAAAACCGATTTTCAAAATATTGCGATTTTCAATATCGGGCTAAATTTACTTTGAACTTACACCGTCGAGATTGCCTCATCCAACCTGCATGATCCAAACCGTGCACGGCTGTCTATTTTGTACTTTTCAGCTCAGATTCATTCGACACAACGAATCAAATGAGATAGTCTAAAACTACAACCACATAATGTCAATAACTCTCACAGTGACACCCAAAGAAATCCAAAGTAATAATCCAAAATTACTTGGTCTTTTCTATTAACGAATCCGAATCACTAACAGAATATTTATGTTTTGATTTGGATCGTCCAATTAAAATCTGCATGACTATTAAAGTGGTCATGTGTGAAACGTGTGTTCCACCTTGACCAGACTGGAGTAGGCCTGCTAATGAGCCGGACCGGCTTATGAGCTAATGAGTCAAACAGTTCAATAAATTGTATTGAGCCAGACTCTAAACAAAATAAAGCCCGCATGACTATTAAAGTGGTCATGTGTGAAATGTGTGTTCCACCTTGACCGGACTAGACTAGGCTTGCTAATGAGCTGGACTGGCTCATGAGCCAATGAGTCAAACAGTTCAATAAATTGTATTGAGCCAGACTCTAAACAAAATAAAGCCCAAACTCAGCTCGAATTCAAATTTGAACACTCAATCAGAGCCGAGTCGAGTAGCCCATCGAATCTCATCTTCTCTTTCGTTCTCTCTCTCTCAAGCTCTCTCGCCTGTCCAAAATTTTTATTTATAACATAGTTTCAAAAAAAATAAATAAAAAAATCACGAATTTTCAGAAATTCGAAATGTACCATAGCCGTACTAGCATTCTGCGGTCCCTTTTAATGAACACTGCAGAATGTCGATGCGACTCCTGAAATGGAGCCGCTGAATGCCTGAGCGGTCCCATATTTTTTTTTGTTTTTTTGGTTGTTCAGAAAATTTTAAAGTAACTAAGCGGTTAGTGGAGGGAGAAATGGCAGAGTACGTGGCAGCATGCATGGAGGGAGGGGAGAAACGAGGAGCTATGGCATGTCAGAAAACAAAAATAATTCAAAACAAATTACATAGATAACCTTTTAAAGTATGTTTTATTATTTTGATCATTGAAAGTGTAAAAATATCAATTACATTCTAAAGTCTCCAATATATTTTAAATTAGTCGCATAAGTTATTATAGATTGAAAACCAGATGAAAATCTACATTGACTTTTTAAATATTGTTTTGTTCGATAAATTTATTAACCTCCAAAAATACCATTTATATGATGATAGTATTTATAGTGAAGTGCATGTAAATATTATTCATAATTAGTCAATACATGATCCCATAGATAACCATGTTAGTATCAACATAATTTTAATCATTTGAAGTTTTGTACGATTATATCAAAAGGAGCGATACAAATTTTTGTTTTCGAAATTAAACTAATACTTGAAATTTTAAGTGCCAAAATGAAAAGGTAGTCCCTTGATTTAGGATTTTTTTTAAAAACATAATTAAAAAAATATTTTTACCAAACCAACATGATTACTTGTTTTTTTACAAAACCGCCCGCTTGATTTTTTTTTTTTTACCGAATTGGCAATTCGGTCCATGCTGATTTCACAAATTTTCACAGAAAATGTGTTGCCATTTGTGTAATGCCTAGGAACCGAATTGCCAATTCGGTCCCAACTTTTTTTTTTTTTTTTTTTTTTAAGGTTTGATTGAGTTTCTCACTTGTGTATCATATATCATATCGGATGTAGGTCAAATTGAATTTGAAACCGAAAGACAATTAAATAGGAAAATTTTATATTGTGCCCTCTTTTTTCAACATAGAACAAAATATCCTTATCTCAAAATTCTTAACAAAATGCCCTTGTGGACTCCACTTTTCTCCTCTCTTCCCTTCCCTCCCACTTCTCCCTATTTACTTTTCTTTATTCTTTGTTTAAATAGAAAAATACAACTATAATTTCATTCACGTTTTGAATTATTTTTACATTTTTTTGTGTATAACTGATTAGAATTAAAAATTGTAGCGTAAAATTTTATTTGCTTAAATAAAAAAATATAATATTAGCTTATATGTGGAATCTTTCCAACATATATATCATTTTAAAAATTATTAAAATACAAAGTATTAACTTATTTTATAAAATATTTTTAATTTACATATTTTTAACATAGACATTCTATCTAGTTTATTCATTTTAAAATTTCATATTCCTATTTTTAACAATTATAAGAATTTTATCACATCACATGTTAAGAACAATTTAAATTAGGATTGGTCAATTGAAATAATAATTTCATAAATTATATTCTTTAATAAAATAATAATGTGGTCAATATTGAAATTTTAAAACGAATAAACTAGATAGAATTTTAGCCGGATCACTTTTTTTTTATCTCCATAAGAATATTAGATGAAATTTGATTTACTCTATTTCATTTTTAATTTTTTTGGCACAACCTAGCGAGTAAAAACTACACATCTTTGTTAATGTAAATGTTTTCTTAACTAAATTTACAATAATGCTATTTATTAAGCAAACCCTAAAAAAAAAAAAAGTTGGGATCGAATTGCCAATTCAGTCCGGAGCCTTTTTCGGATTTTCTGTGGCCGCCTTTCTGAAAATTTGTGAAATCAACGTGGACCGAATTGGCAATTCGGTCCAAAAAAAAAAAAATCAAGCGGACCGAATTGGCAATTCGATTTTTATAGTTTTTGTAAAAAAAAAAAGTAATCATGTTGGTTTGGTAAAAATATTTTTTTAATTATGTTTTTAAAAAAAATCCATTGATTTATCCCCTTGAATACTGGCCAAATTTTTGGTGCGTAAATTAAAAAAAAAATATAAGGCCGCATCCGTATTTTGCGGATCTCAGTCTTTGAAGCAGTAGAATACCGTTGCTGTCAGGGTAGAATACCGTTTGGCCGTAGAATACCATTTTGCAGAAACATAGGTGTTTTGATTTTTTTTAATGGTAGAAATAAAAATTTCGGCTCGCCTGTCGCACTCTCACCTCTGGACTCATCAATCGTATCTGCACAATTGGAGACGATCAATAGTTCAATCATATCGGTCAAATTTGTGAGGATCGGATCGAATAAAGTTTAACTGGGTCAGTGTAACTTTTGAATAAAAAAATAGCCAAGTCTTTTTATATATATATAAATTTAGTTTAATGGCGAGTTTTGAATGTGTGATATTCTATTACAAAAATATTGTTTTAGGCTTTTAGCCAACTATATTAATTGTGTTTCTCGTATGGTTATCATGACTTGAATTTATAAAAATGTGATGCCGAGCAAATAAAATTTGATTGCCATTTATTTTATACAAAAACAATTTATGGAAGATGGAATTTGAATCTTTTCCGTTTCAGTAAAACATAAAAGAACAGAAAAATTCATCATGGACAAATTAATTAATCTACTAAAAAAAATATAACTTGGTTTTCTCTTTGGCAAATTGAAAAATATAATAACTAGGTGTTGGTGGTTGTGACCAAATCTGTGCCTTAGATGTGAACCAGATGGACGGTCAGCAATAGACCAGAGGAGCATCAAGAATCAACATAATAATTTTGTTCTAGAAAACGAATGATGCTAATCCATACAAAGAACGCCAGTAAAAAACTAATTAATGCAAAAAAAAAAAATATTTAACTACATCACCAACCCCATTCCACACATATAAAGCCCAAAAGCATCTATGCCCCCTTAATCCTGTCATAGAAAAAGAACGACATTCTTGACAAGGGACACATACGCCATGGCTACCGCCACACCAAGACCCATCAAATGCAAAGGTAAAATTGGTCTCCATAATAACTTAAAATCACACTCTACCAAATTTCCTCTATGCCTTTTTCACACAATTTTGCAACTTTTCACATATACGTGTGCAGCGGCGGTGAGCAGAGCGGCGGGGGAACCGCTCCAGATAGAGGAGGTGGTGGTGGCGCCACCTAAAGAATATGAGGTTAGGATAAAGATCATATGTACCTCACTTTGCCATAGTGATATCACATTTTGGCGCATGAAGGGTGGCCCAATCACAGTTCATCCCAAGATCTTCGGACATGAGGCTGTAGGGTAAGTTGCGTGCTCTGTAAACTCAATTGTTGATTAGTTTCTCATGATTTCTCCAGCTTAAGCGCCACCCCAAAAGAAATATAATCCAGTGTGTTTTGTTTTTGTTTTCCTTGTATTCACTATTATATATCTCTCCATTCTTCTTTCTTCTTTCTTCTTTGTTCTTTTGTGATGATGAAGCCTCTGTTCTAGAAATTTATTTTCTTCTGGTGTGCATATTATGGCCAGCATATGAGATGATCATGTCCAGCATTTGCAATACAAACTACCACACGAGATTTGGAAAAGAAGAATCAGTCCTTTCGTTTTAATATTCCTGCTATTCATGAAAAGAGCCTTTTCCACATTTCTAGCTTGTTTTCAATCGATGACAGAAAAACCATAAATACATATTTACAACTTGATCAGACTTTGGTGTACTGACTGTTGATTTAGTTTACTGAATATATTTAGTGACAACACAAATTCACTAACAAGACACAATTTAAATCGAATGGCTTCGACAGGACAATAGAGAGCATAGGCGAGCATGTAAATGAATTCAAAGTGGGCGATTTAGTGGTCCCCGTTTTCACCGGACAATGCCATGAGTGCGCCGACTGCACCTCAGAACGAGGAAGCAACATATGCTCACTGCTACCATTTAAAATCAGTGCTGCGATGCCAAGGGATGGCACAACTAGGTTTACCGATACGAACGGAGAGCCAATTTACCATTTTACCGGTGTATCGAGCTTCAGCGAGTACACCGTAGTGGATGTTACTCAGGTTGTCAAGTTGGATGCAGCGGTTGAGCATAGCAAGTTATGCTTGCTCAGCTGTGGCGTGTCAACAGGTACACAAAATATATTGTTTTGAGACTTCGGAAAAATTATATATTCTTGTCATCACTTATTTTGCTGAGTTACCCTTAAAAATTTAGTTGTTATTTTTTTTTTATTTTGTACAAAAATTAAATAATTTGTTTAAAAAGAAAGGCAATAATGTTAGGGTTCTAGAAATTGAGATTGGGGTATGAAAATTTGATTATTTAGGGATATTCTTGTTTATTCTCTATCTTATTTTGGATTGTTAATGAATTCCAGATCCCAAGGTTGATCAATTATAAACTCACATACATTATAATAATATTATTTTAATTTTTATGATTATTGTACTACATGGCTAATTTCTAAAGATGATAAATTAAAAAAAAATGTTACTTCCATTGATAGTGACGTGTATCTGTATTTCAGTAAGTCAATAGTTGTAATTAATTGGTTTTATTAATAGGCGTTGGTGCTGCATGGAAAGTGGCTGGCGTGGAGGTTGGATCCACTGTTGCAATATTTGGCCTTGGATCAGTTGGTTTAGCAGTATGTCATGTTCACAATCTGTTAAATTTGAATATCTAATTTCCTTCTTACATTATAATGTATTTATTAATTAACTGACAACAGGTTGCAGAAGGATGTCGAATCCGCGGAGCCTCGAGAATTATCGGTGTTGATTTGAATCCTGAAAAGTTTGAACTCGGTGAGATAATTTAGTAAAATATAACTTAGATTTCTTAAATTTGTTACTACTTTTTGAATCAGCATTTTCTTCTTTATGATTCTCTATATATTTGCAGGAAAGAAGTTTGGTTTGACAGATTTTGTGAATGCAAAAGAGATTGGCGAGAAATCAGTTAGCGAGGTCGATAATCCATAATTCATTTTGTTTGTCTACTATACGATCAATGATCAATCTAACCCTGCACAAAAAATATATGTATTGATCTCACTATCTCATCCTTTTTATAGGTGATTATTGAGATGACAAATGGCGGTGCTGACTACTGTTTTGAGTGCATAGGCTTAGCATCACTAATGAGCGATGCATTCAAAAGCTCTCGTCAGGTTATTTTAACAAACAACTGGTACCAAACAGTGGGATAACTCACCAGTTTCATTGATGAAACCTAAAGATACAAGAGTAGGGTACCAACAGCTGGTACCAAACTCTCAAAGTATATTCCTTGTGCTATGAATAAGTGAGCCAGGAAAATAAAGAAGAAAAGAAAAAAAAATAGTCCCGGTGATAATCCAAAACAAAATAAGCTCTTAGGCTGAGTCATATTTACAAATTCGCATTTATTGTATCGGGCCCAAGAAAAGCCCATTACACTGTCTTGTAATTAATTGGACTGTGTAATCTCCCCCATTTCCAAAAAAAAAAAAAAAAAAAAATTAGGTTAAACCCTAAACCCTGAACTACTCGGTGCCTAATCCAAAAAAAATAGGCTGAATCTTATTACAAATTCGCATTTAAGGTACCGGGCTCAAGGAAAGCCCATTAGACAGTGTAATCTCCTCCATTTCCAATTTGACCTATCTCAATCTTTTTATCAACCTTTTGAAAATATAGAGAATAAAAGTACATTTTTTAAAATGCACCTCTCCTTTTTTTATTTTATGATACAGGGTTGGGGTAAGACTATTATACTAGGAGTACAGATGCATGGCTCGCCTTTATGCATGGCACCGTATGAACTGTTAAATGGCAAATGCGTAATGGGATCATTGTTTGGAGGGATCAAACCTAAAGATGACATCCCAACTCTTCTCAACAAGTACCTCAAGAAGGCAAGAATTTACTTTTCCTTGATAATTTTCATTATTAATACTGTTAGATGAAAGATTGCATGGTGTTTATATTTGTTGCTAATTTTTTTTAAAAAAAATTTATTGTAGGAACTGGAGCTCGACAAGTTCATTACGCATGAGATTGGTCTAGACGAAATAAATAAGGCATTTGATTTGCTGATTGAAGGAAAAAGCCTCAGATGTATTATTTGGATGGACAAATAAAGAAACAAAAGAAATATAGCGAACAGCTTTTATCTTGAATAAAAAATCCATTACTTTTATTTCAAGAAAGATTTATTTTAAATTCAGAATACTTAGATCTTCATGCAAATTTAACATATTTGCCTTTTTATTGGGATGCAGCATGTGTAATTTTCAATTGTACAACTGCAAACGATAATTAATGCCAATATATAATGGCTAGTTTTGCACTGATCATTTAAAGTTGTTCATGCAAATTTACAGTTGTAAACTATTTACAATGATGTCATGTATGGTTTGTAGAACTGCAAATGATAATGCCAATAAATGACATTTCTTCTGGTACTACTTGATTCCCTTAAAAACCTATTTTCAGGAAAATTAACAGATAATTCTGAACTATATGAAAATACTTATTTTTGAAACAATATATTAGCTAAAAATTGTTTACTGCTGTAAACAGGCATTAAGGGCATTCCTGTGAATAAAAATCATGTCAGCTATCGACATCCTTCCATTTCTTTAGTGAAAATGCTAGCATGTGCCAGCTTAGAAAATGTACATATATGTCTATATTTAGAAGGCATATACAAAACTGAATAGCAACTGATCCCTTTCCTTTCTCTTTCTTCTTCCTCTCTCTCTAAAAAATTTCATTTGTGTGAGAGGAAGAACAAAATTTATTGTCGTTATCACTCAAATCATTAATTTAAAAGATAGTTTCTGCCAAGTAAGTTTTTCCCCTTGAGTTTTTTTTTGTCACGCAAAGTTATTTTTGGATCCATAATTTATGTTATGATTTATTCTTTTAGTAATCCTTCAGATAGAAATTCGATCCTTCATATTTCTAAGCCCTATATTTTGTTCAGAGATGCAGCAGCAACTTAAACATCTCCGAGAAGAGTTAAAGAAGGAGAGGCGAGAACGAACTCAAGCACAACATGAGCTTGAGAGAATTAAATGGCGAAGCTGCTCAGACAAAAGTTTGTACCCATCGAGCAGCAGATGTAAACTTGAAATCCTTGAACAAGAGTTGGCAAAAACCAAAGAATCCGAAAGAAAATTGCTCGAATCCCTCACCTCGCAAACCAAACAACTAGAGCAAACAAAAATTTGTCTTGAAGAGGCCAAGCTTGAAATCCATTCCCTTGATGATGCTGTGAAATTACTAGAAACAACCCCAACTGGTACATTAAACAACCAACTAAAGCGTGCCGAACAGGCAGAGGAGAAAAGCAAAAAGGCTCTGGATGGTCTAGCACTAGCCCTTCAAGAAGTCACAAACGAGTCTATTTTGGCACGAAAGCGCCTGACATCAACCCAATTTGAGCTTGAAGAAACTGAAAAGGAAAATAATAATTTGAAGATCATTCTAAGACAAAAGGAAAGAGATCTTAGAATCGCCTTGGACGAATGCGACAGGCTTAAAGTTGAAGCAGATGAGTCGTCTCTTTCGTGGAGGGAAAAAGAGAATGGATTCTTGCAATGCATATCTTTATGTGAAGCAGAGATGATTACAATAAAGGAAGAAAATGAGAAAATGATCGCCTCAGAAAAAGGTGCCAGACAAGAAGTATACAACCTCAGAGATATAATCAAACACATGATAAATGAAGCTTCGGTTGCTAAAGAATCACGAGATATCGCACTTAAGGAAAACTCACAACTCAAGGACTTATTGAAAGAGAAAGAAAATGCCATACAATCCTTAAAACATGAGCTCGAATCGATAAAAGTTAGTGAAGGAGCAGCATTAGATAGCGTCAGGAAACTAAAGGGCTTACTTATTGCAACTTCAACCATGAACTCAAACAAAAATTCGGTGAAATTTGAAGGTGAATCGCCAAGATTACCACCAAAAGCAGTGGTTTGTGAGGGTGGTGGTAGAGTTGCTAAGCGAAATTTGGCAAAATCACCGCTAGGACATCGCTGGAGAAATGGAAGGCGGTACTCATGCGGTGACACTGAGAAAATTGGTTGCCTCTCTGATATGATAGGTTCACCAGATAGAAAAGAGAAAGATCACCTAAGAGGTGCCAATTTTGAATGTAAAGAGGCGCCAGGTACGCCGACTCGGGTTATGATAAAATTGAAGAAGAGTGAGACAATTCGGAAGAAATTCGAGGGTTTGCTTAGATGGAAAAGCTTCCATAAATAATTGATATTATTTATGTTATTTTTTCATAATAATATAAACTTTTTATGTAAACATGGAGGAAAGTGTTTATGTTTTTTTTGGTCGATCCTGTGTTTTGGACTTCAATCAAGCATTTTCACCTCTGTTTTTATTTTTTTTCTTTTCATATTGTAAATTAAGAACAGACGGTACATCTGATTATTTTCTTCTAAATTAGAAAACAAAGGAATCTAAATATAACAAGTAAATTTCTACCGTCAATTTCTCATAGTCACTGGTATTTTTTCTTCAAATGTTTTGCTTCGATTGTGTCTAAGTTCATGATATTTATCAACAAAAATTTTAAACTTCGGCTATACTATATTAATTGAAAAAATAATTTGTGGAAGAAAAGTTAAAATACTTTTACCATAGAAATTTTGCACTTCTTTTTTTTTGGGCAAGTAGTTTCTGCAGGCTAAAGAAATATTTAAGTGGCCCCTGGAGTTTTTAATATACTTTAATTCTGAAGTAATAAAAACATAATAAAAGGCCAAAACCAAAATCCTTCAACTAGTCGAGTGTAACATGAGAATAAAACGCAAAAACAGATGTTGGTACCAACTTTACAATTTTCTATTATGTATGTATATATATATATATATATAGAATCTGGCTAATATGCTACGCATATATAAGGGCCCCTCCGTGCTACGGCTCACTTTTTGAGTTTTCAAAATCCTAACAGTCGATCCGAACCGTTCAACATGATCTCCATATGAATATGTACTTGCAAACCAAATTTTACATTTTTAATATATATATATATTTATCAATTTACTATATAAAATGTCAACTATATGTAAGCATTGATCAACTTAACATTGTTAATATTTTCTAGCCAGATAACCAATGCCATTGTACAGAGTTCCTCTTCATTTTCGTGATCTATTTTCATTTTATCAAACCCTACTGTCGACAGACAAATCATAATTTATACTGTATTAGAAGAGCATTTTACAGATCAGAATGATTTAATTTGCCACTATATATACTTGATTCATCCGTCAGGATATCGGGTTAATCTGGCATACATCGCGATATTGTAGTTTCGAGTCATATATTTTCTATTTGGAACCAATTTTAATGATTTTAAATTTAAATTTTTTAATAAGATTTCATTAAATATTATATATGTTTAGCTTAGACAAGACAGTAAACCATGAATATCAGATATTTTTTCACTTTTGGTTCTTTCTAACCAGGGTCGGACACAGATTTTTGAGTAATGGGGATAAAAATTATATAAGAAAAAAAATTTCAATAGCATATTTTTTTAAAATAAATTAAATATTAATAATTTTAACATTTACATTTACATGCTTCAAATAGAAAAATCTCAATAGTCCAAGTTGTACACATTGTACAATAGTCAGTTTTTTCTTTAAGAAGAAATAATGGTCAAATATATTAAATCTTCAAAAAAAGTAGGGGGTTAATTTAAGGTACCATACCAATTTACTATAAAATATATAGAAAAATTATGTAGAAATAACTTGTTTTTGAAAAAAAAAAATATGGAGGTCAATTGACCCCATTTGATGAATGGAAGCTGATAACAGTACCCGCGCTACAGTAATTACACTGTATCCACACCATAACTACCATACCTATCTGGAAGGGCCGCAAAAACTCCAGCACATAATTTATGTTTCTAAAGTATTAATACATATGCAATGAAGTATTTATACTTATGCACGAAAGTATTTATACCTATGAAATGGACAATTTTTACATAAATAATTGTCTCCCTAATCAAATCTCTCAAATGTACCTGCACCATAAATACTTGTGGGGACCACTCAAACTACATGGGGAGACCATACATGTTTTTAGAGGTGAATTTTTTTTCGCCGTTCAATCTCGTCTATATTTCTGACAATCTGTGAAGAATTTTGCGAATCTACACGAACGTCTTCTACGCAATTTTCTCTTTCAAATGAGATATATGATGACGTACTTTCGGGCTCATCACCACACAAGTATTTATATCTTGGCGTACAAGTATTTATTTCTATACTTGCAAGTATTTTTTACATATGCCACTAGATGACATCTGAAAGTATTAATATCAAGTACTACAAGTATTTATACTGCACTGAAGTATTTATACTTATGTGGTCAACTATTTTTGTTAAAGGAAGGTTGACGCGGGGACGATTGTGTAAGGTTGATGCGGTGATCTGGGGTCTCCACTACTTCATTGGAGAAAGCTTGACGCGGGGACGATTGGGGGACTGGAAAAGGGATGATCATAACAAGTTACGCATCAAAGTATTAATATCTTATTTTTTTTAAGTGTTAATATCTTATCTTCCAAGTATTTATATCTATGAAAGTTGACGCGGGGACGAGTGTGGAGACTGAGAAAGGGAGACCATATAATTAGTGGAGATCACAGAGAAATAGTGTTGCAGAAATTTTAGAATAATAATTAGTGGGGACCATATAATATCTTTTTAGAATAATAATTAGTGAGACCATATAATTAGTAGGACTATAGTACATAATTTCTCTAAATTGGGTGCGGGAATTTTAAGAATACAGAAGTGAGGTTAGAGGTGCAAACAGGTCGGATATTACCCGTCTGAATCCGGATCCGTATCTGAATTTTTGTGAATTCGGATACGGATAGTTGCGGATTCGGATGCGGATACGGATATTTTTATGCGGATTCGGATATGGATACGGTTTGAGTTTCGAAATCGGATACGGATACGGGTGTTAGTGTTGGTGTCCTAGACCGAGATCATATGTATGATATGTTTAGTTTATTAGTGAATGATTTTATCATTTTGTACCTTGAGTATTCATATTAGTGGATCATTTGAGTTGATGACTTAAATTGTAGAACTTCACAATGAATAAATTTGTTTACTCTTAAATGTCTCTTATCTTGGCAATCAGCAAGGTACACTGGTTGACATATAAGATAAGTGTAGTGATTAGATGATGGCCATGTTTTACAAGTTATACGATAAGGAGTTATCGATCTAATCACACATGTGCATACATGGAGATGTATGGCACTGGACAGACCTAAGAATGAAATATCATATGGATTGTGTTCTGTGTCATTGATATTTCATTGTGTCTAGAATTCTTTGGTTGAGATATTTATTTTTCTTACATAAAGGATATGTATTGTTGGTACTGTCCAACGCTCTCTTTAACTAGGAGTTATATAGGCAGTTACTGTAGTGCATATAACTTATGCGGAAGAACGGTACGTATCAAGAAACCATTGTCCCTTATATGTTAATATAAGCGATGATATCTCTGGGCCCCTTGATAAAGTTTGTATTATGTGCATGCAATATGATTATATGATAATCATATCATAATTAAACTTAAGGAAATCAAGAAAGAATAATTGGTAAGGATGACACATTCCTACCTTACGATTATTTGGATATCATGTGGCAAGGAATTGACACAACAACATATTTAATGTTACAGGGATCGTGATTTTGCATTGTGCTTTTTCATCCACATCATTTGGGTAATCAATATACCATGACTAGTTGTATCATTGATTTATGGAATTAAAATGTTAATTCCATTGCCATAATGATAGGATCCCATAGGGTCACACCATATGAAAGATTAAAAGAAAATATATTAATAAATCATATGTGATATGTATATAATATGTGCTATGTTAATTATAAGTAGTTATAATTAATTTGTACAAATTATATGTTATTAATGTATGAATAATTTTTATGACATGGAGATGTTGTAAAATAATCCTAGTAATATTTAAAGTATGTGTGACATATTTTAAATGATTTTTGACACATGAGAGATGCATATAAATTAACATAGAATATTAATTTATATGTTGGCCTTTTAATGTATGGGATTATGGATTTAATTAAATATTAATATGATTAGTATGTTTAAGCCTAAAGCCCAAATATATACTGGGGAGAATTGATTACTGATGGCATGATTTAAGAAATATTTAAATATGTCATTAAACCTAATTAATTTCATAAAAGAGGAGAGAAATTTCAGGACTGTTTTTTAGGTAACTTTGAACAGGAATTTGAAAGGGAAAACTTTAACTATTATGGACGTATGACTATGTAATTTGAAGCCCTTTGAGTCTAGAATTCAACAGAAAAAGTTTCAAGTCGTTTGGAGTTACCTAGAAGGAGATATAAGAGTTTTAGTACCGAAAGGTCAAAAATTCTGTCTATCATCTCTTGGCCGAAATTTGTTCTTTTCTCTCATTCCCTCTCATTTTCTCTCATGTGTTAAGATCTAGAAATCCTCTAAGATTTTTCAGAAATTAACAAGAGGGTTAAACTAAGATTGAGGTTCTACTTGTTAATATCTTACTAGCTTTAGAGATACAAGTATTTATTTAATCTTTCGGTGGATACCTAAGGAGGCTCGTTATTTGAAGGGCTAAAACACAACCACCGTTGAAAGAGAAAGGGAATAAGAAGTTGCTAAGCGAGACAACCCTTCTTGATTTGATTTGGAGATCAAATCTAAGGTATTATGTTATTCCATTCTTGATTAGACTAATTAAGATTGTTTCTTGCACTTACAATAACTAGATCGTTTGTTTTGAGTCGAATAAGATTTTGGTTTTATTCCTTGATATCTAAGCATTAAAACTTTCAACGGGTACGGATAATTATCCGAATCCGTATAATTTAGTATTTCGGATATCCAATAATAAAAGAAATAGTCCGATCCGATATCTTTCTCCCAATTTCATTTCCCACCCACTTGACTCACCCCTTCGGCCCTTCGACTTCTCTCACAAGACAGACTTCTTCCAATTTCAATTTCGTGTTTCCCAAATCGCAATCCCTCAGTCTTCAAGGAACGATTTATCTCACAAGACACCGACTCGTTTGCACCCCTAGCTAAACGGCACATAAAGGTTCTGAGAGAACATCCAGGGGCCAGGGCATAACCAAGCCCGCGATCCGACGGCTGGCCCGGCGCGGTGGTGTTAAGCGCATCAGTGGATTTCTCTACGAGGAGATACGTGGCGTGCTCAAAATCTTTCTCGAGAATGTGATTCGGTGGGTATATTCTTTTATATGGTTGATTCAATGATTCTGACAATTGAATTTATATTGGGATAAATTATTTTAAAGATTGGATCATTTGAAATCTAGATATTTTACATCTCAAGCCTAGCTTATATGTCAGGTTCATTTTATATGGTTGATTCAACTCAAGCCTAGCTTATATTTTACAGCTCAAGCCTAGATATACTTTGAACAACTCAAGCCTAGCTTTGACATTTTAAATTTCTTATTTCAGAAATTTGATTTTGCAAATATGACTAAATATTTTTCAAATTTAGATACTTATATGTCAGGTTCAATGTATAAATAAGATCAGTTCAGAAATGTTTGGATTGCATTAAATAGCTTTTGGTTCAAAAAAATGATGGGCTCACATAATTATGGATTATTTAGAATGACATCAAATATTGTTGCATTATTGAGATCATGTTCAATTTCTTGATTTTTTTTTGTTGAATGGTCAATTCGACAAAACGGATAGTACACTTTCTTAATTCCTTAATTCAAGTATCTCTGTTCTAAACGGATAGTACACTTTCTTAATTTAATTTTTTAATTCATATGGTACAGACACTAAGTTCATGTTATTTGAATAAGAGAACAATATCGATTCTTTTAAAAATAAAATATTAATTTCTATTATTATTTTTAATTTTAGGTTGTGCGGCTTCAGTTTTTGATTTTATCGAGGAATCAAAAGAAGATGGATCTTGTTTTGAAGATGGTGACAATGATTGATGTGTTATGACCTAAGAGAATACCTTTTGTCTATTTATCTTTTGTGTTAGAATATCTTTAGAGAGAATATTTTTCGTGTTGGTATTTTTAATTAAAGTTATGGTTTTGTTGGTGAATTTTAGTTAATTAGATATATATTTTGTAATGACATAACAAGTTAATTGGATATATATTTTGAATTAGAAATCCGAATTATATCCGTATCCGTATTCGTATCCGAAAATATCCGATTCATATCTGTATCTATTTAATATCCGATCTGTATCCATATCCGTATCCGAAAAAAAAATACGGATACGGATATGGGTTGAGCACTATCCGATCCGTATCCGATCCGTTTGCATCCCTAAGTGAAGTACTCAAATAATTATTCTTGATGAATATCCCTCTTCTAACCAAAATATGTTTTCAGAAATTTCAAATTATGAATATCTAAGAAACGATATTATTTGAAATCGGCTGATTACAGTGCACCCTAACTACTTTCTAAAAAGTAACTTGTGATCAATATATATATATATATTTTTTTAAATCCCTCCGACAGAACGATTGATTTTGAAACTTTTAGATTCTATGAATGTAGACTTGATGATCTTTTCGATGAGTATATTTTGTTTCACAGTTCAATGTAGAGAAATATCTTCAAACATTTTTTAAATTGACGATCTTCTGCACTGTAATTGCTCTTCATAAAAGTAGACTGTGAAGGCTGACGAACAAATATTTTTTATTCTCACTAACTGGATGATGAATTTAATTTTTTTTAATTTTATGAATATCTGGAGTTAATAAATCTTTTTATTCAGAATTCAAGTAGCCGTGATTTTAATTAATACCCTCCAAAAACAAAAATTAGCAAATCTGCCCTCGATTTTTTTTTTTTAAAAAAAAGCCTTGACCGCCCCACATTTGGGCTGTCCACTATTCATATCAAACCACCCCACTGTGGGCGGTTTGATGTTTAATTTTTTTTTTTAATGTTGTGCTAATTTTTAATTTTGAAATTTACATGTCCAATTTTTATAATGATTTATGGTTATAATTTACATTCTGTCTAGATCCAGCCATACTACATTTGAAAATAGCCGGTTACTAAATTTCTAACATTTTCTAAAAAAATTACATTAATTAGTAAAAATTTCTAATATTTGGATAATTTCTACAGATGCTTAACACTTGCTAACAATTTCTAAATATGTCGGGAAATTTCTAAAACCCTAAACCCTAAATTCTTATTTTGAATAATTTCTAAAACCCTAAAAATTACCGTACATTAAATGATTTACAGTTTTCACATAACATATTTATAAAAATTAGTGATATTTTAAAGAAACCCTAAACCCTGACCTTAGTTTTCAACATTTTTATTAATATCCAAAGTTAATTACAAATTAATAAATATACCCACGTTAGCTGGGGTTTTTTTGTTAGATTACTTCTTTTGATGTATTATTAGCATATTTATACTAAAATACGCTAAATTACTTGAAATTATGTTAAATTATGCTGAATTACACTAAATTACGTTAAATTACGCTAAAATACGGTAAATTACGCTAAATTACATATGAATAGGGATGATATCTTCACTGAGAAGGCAAAAAACGACGACGAAACTTCAAACGGCCATAAAACGACTCTCGAGTATCCGATTTCAGCAAATGACCACTTTTCGGAAAGCTTGCAAAAATACGCATGTGTCACAGACGGCTTTGCCATTTTTTGAAATTTAGAATTGCCAAAAAACAAAGGGAAGAGCATCAAAACTTGAGTTGAAGTTTCCAATTAAGATTTTCATTTATATTATTCAATCTAAGTAGCTCAGTAAATTAGTTATATAATAAATTTGTAGAATACCAATTTTTATTATTTTTCAAATTTTTTTACTATTTTTTATGATTTATGAAATATGGCACAAAATCGGCCTAATTTAGCGTAATTTTGCGTAGTTTAGCGTAATTTTGCGTATTTCAGTATAATTAGCGAAATTATTGTAATTTAGCGTAATTTAACGTAATTTAGTGAAATTCAACGTAATTTAACACAATTTCAAGTAATTTAGCATATTTTAGTATAAATATGCTAATTATACATCAAAAGAAGTAATCTAACCAATATTTTAAAAAAAATTCGAATTTTTAGTGTTAAATTTCAGCATCTTGCTATTCATATTGTCTTTAAAAAGAATAAACACCAAACCGCACCACCACAGTATGGTTGTCTGGTATGCATAGGTGACCGTCCAAACGTGGGGCGGTTTGCTATGAATAGTGAACTGCCCAAACGTGGAGTGGTCAGGGCATTTTTTAAAAAAAAATCGAGAATAGATTTGCCAATATTTTTATTTTTGGAGGGTATTAATAAAAATCACGGTTCAAGTAGAGTTATAGGGTTACAAATCAATTCATTTTCTACCCAAACTAGGGGGCTGATAAAAATATTCTTCTTTTTTGCACTCCGCATCCACGATACCATGAAGGCCAAAATCAATTACCAATTCGAGTTGACTTGACTCATTAACTTAATGAACTGAGTATGAGCAAATTTCAACTCACTCATTATCAACTCAAATTACATAAAGTCGGACCACATCCAATCCCAAAAGTACTCAAGTCACCCAACCCGGTGAGGCAGTGAGTATGTATTCTTTTTTTTTTCTTATTTTGATTAAATTTGTTAAATTTGCTTTCTATTATGTACTGTTTAGGTTTTAAGAAATTCAAATTGCTTAGATTCAAACAAAAATTGGTCTTAACGAGTTGACTCGACTCGAATTGATAACGAGTTGTACTCTCTAATTCGATCAGAAATAAAAAACATTTAGTCTCTGTAATTCTGATCTTAGTAGGCTATCTTAGTGTATCAGAATAAATAAATTCAATTAATGAAATATTTATTTTTAAAGAAAAGAAGTTCACAAGGGCGAAAATAGCATACAACAGGGGTAGGAAACTGCCTACCCTGAAAAAAAAAATTAATTTGAACCAGGATCAAAAACGAATCTTGTCTTTCTCTGAAAATTAAATCTGCCTATCCCTGGCTAACCCATTCCAATTAAATCTGCCTACCCAGAATTTTCAATTAGCGCTACTCGCTACCCTTCTAAGTTCAAACCTGCTAACTTAACCAACCCGCTAGTCCACTACCCTTCTAATTTCTAAATAACAGAGAGACAGAGAGGCGATTGAGGCGATTGCGCAGGAGAAAAAGTAGGAAGACGTGGAGGAGAAAAAGAAACCGCGGAGGAGAAAAACGAGCGCGCGCGTAGGAGATAGCCTCTGCCCGGCCGACACCGTGAGCCCATGACTGGTACGGTACCGCCTCTTTTCTCTTAACCCTATTTCTTTTTTGAAATTAGATAATAATAGAGTTTAGCATGTATAATATGTACATTCATGAATGGTTTGATCTAATTGGAGTTTAGCAAAGCTCAAAGATAACCCTAATTTTTACATTCATGAATGGTCATGAGCCCGTAACTGGTACTGGTACACTCTTGAACTTTATACCAATTCCATGTATAATTTGTACATTCATGAATAGCTTGATCTAACTGAAGTTTAGCAAAACTCAAAGATAACCTAATAAAAAAAAAAATTCTAGTTTGTTTTGTTTTTCAAATATAAACGATGATAATGTTTGCTAAGGAAATAGATGAGAAGAAAAATAGAGAAGGGAGCTTAGATATGAATTAACTTCAAATTAGTTGTTTACATGGATAAAAATGTCTATTTTACAAAAGAATGATAGATTTTGTTCTTTTTTTTTCATTTAGTCTAAATTATAAATGAGTTATAAATTACAGAACTATTTAAAAAATATCCAATTTATTGTAATGCTTATGTGGCTCTGTTGTTTAATTTAAATTTAACATTGATTTGTGATATGTAAAATAATATTTGTTATAAATTTTTAACTGAGTTGAAATTTTTTATATTCATTTCTATTATCTTGACTTTTATTTATTTTGATTGATGTTGTAATTTTTGTTATGTTTAATTTTTTTTTTTTTTGCAACATATATGTTCTCCTATTTAATTATACCATAAATATTTTTGCCTACCCCTAACAAAAATTCTGACTTCGCCACTGGTGCAGCATACAATCTTATTGATTTTGTATTCCTTTTCGATTATCTTAACAGGCTTGATTTCTCAAGTAGGTCACAATTTATTTATGTTAAAATTAAATTGTGTAGGTAATTACCTAACATAGGTAATTACCTATATTAATTTAATTACCTACATAAAAATTGTAATTAATTTGACATGCATTTGGCGAACTATGTAAAAATTGTACATACTACATAAAAAAAAAACATATATATTAGTATGGATGTCAAATTACCTACATAGTTCGCCAAATGCACAATTTTTACAGAATTGCTGGTTTACACTTGTGAATTTTACAAAACCACGGACTAGGCACGGAGCGCATTACTGCAGTGGTAAGAAACGGAATAAATTAAATATATATTATCAAATAACGAATAACGGGGATGTAGCTCAGATGGTAGAGCGCTCGCTTAGCATGCGAGAGGTACGGGGATCGATACCCCGCATCTCCAACTTCAATTTTTTTTTTTCTCTTTAACGAAATTCCAATGAGTGAAATACAGGCAACTTCTTTCAGGCCTACATTTCAAATATCAGGTACTGCCGTACTGGTACCAACTACCAACTATGTCATACCTAACATATCCAGGACCAGGCATTTCCGAGTTGTACGCATGGATAAATGATATAGGATAGATGGGCCAAGCGCTGAATTTTTTTTTCTACGGCACAGTTATAGATAATGGGCTATAGTGGTCCAGGTTCCAAAATATTTTCTTTTTCAGTAAGATTCCAAAAATGTTACTGGGATCTCGGACGCTGCGTGTCATAATAATGTGGATTGTTGAACAATCTAAAAATTCATACAATGATATTTTCCATTGCTATAGTTTTTCTTACGCAATAATACACGCTATCTATGTTGCATAGATACGGATACAGGTTGTTGAGAATAAAGATAGTTAGAGGACTAAAATAGAAAAAGGACAAAATTGTAAATATGGAAATAATAGAGGCTGTTATGTCATAGAATAGGAATAGGAAGTTACCGTTGGTACCAACTCCTAGGTACCAACGGTACAGTAGAACTTAGAGGTGTATATATACACCAGAGACCACTTTGTAAGAAATGATATATAAAAAAATAAAATACAAACAATATTCAGATTCATAAAACCTCTCAATACTTGATACTAAAAACTTTACATGGTATCAGAGCATTGCTCATAAGGCCTCAGAAAAATTCAATCAACGAATAGTTGCGATTGAGATCGTGAATCCAACATGGCAGAGGTAACAAACAACAGCAGCTCAGTGCCGTCGTCCCGCCTAACCACCACGTTGCTCAACGATCGAAACTTTCAATCATGGGCCAGAGCTGCGGTCCTCTCACTCAATGAAAGAGACTTGTACGAAAATGTCACCGGTGATGCAAAAATGCCAGATAAAGAGAAAGCCAATGCCGAATACAAAAATTGGAAAAAATCAGATCTCAAAGCCATGAACTCACTGATTCAATCCATAGAACCCAACATGATTGATCTCTTTCTTTATACCGATACCGCAAAAGAGATGTGGGATGCCATCAACAAACACTTTAGCAAAAAAAGCAACCATGCCCACATATATCATCTCAAAAAAGAAATCCATCAATCCTCACAAAAAAACAGAACCATCATCGAGTACATAGGCGAATTAAAACGGAGATGGGAGGAATTGAACCTCTATCTCGTCAAAACCTCGGATTCTCAAATCATCAAAGAAAGAGAACAAGAACGAGTGTACCAATTTCTAGCAGGGCTTGATGAATCATACGAACAAATCCGAGCCCAAATCCTGCTATCGGCTGAACTTCCAAACCTTGACGACGCAATGTCCCTTCTTCAAGGTGAGGAATCGAGACGCCTCGTCATGACAGGTACCTCAGCCGTGCAAGAAAAACCCGAGAATCTCGCCATGGCCTCGATTCGACAAAATCCTAATTTCCGAGCAAACCCTAATCAAGAAAAAGGGAAACGGTGCGAGCACTGTAAAAAGGAGGGACACGAGAAAATCAAGTGCTGGTTTCTCCACCCCGATCTAAGACCGAAATGGTGGAAGGAGAAAGGCGGCAGCAGTCAGGGGGAGAAGAAGAAAATCGCCTTTGTTGGTGCGGCGCAAGAAGAAGAGACAAGAGAGATCGGAGCTAACGGGTCTGGAATGATCTCTGGATCCGGATCTGGAGCAACCCGCGCAGAAATAGGGGCCCTCCTCTCCCAACTCAGTGGGCTGCTTCAGCCCAATAAAGGTTTCTCTAAAGCCCAGTTTAATTTCATACCCCATATCAGCAAAATAGAATCAAGCCCAAATCAGAATTTGTATGTTATACCAATTAAAAGGCTGAATGGAAGCCTAGACAGATCTGAACCCGAAAAAGATGAAATAAAACAAAAAATATGTACAAATTTAGGAAATCTAAATTTAGAATATTCCAAAAATAATTCGGTATGGATTTTAGATTCCGGTGCAACCGATCACATGACCGGAAATATAAACATGTTGTATAATTACAAAAAAAAGCAAAGGCCAAGAATTTGTGTATGTTGTAGAAAAAATGGAAATTTGTGGTTATGGTTCAATCAACTTATTTATGAAAGAATTTAAAAATGTGTTACATGTAAAAAATTGCACCTCGAATTTATTATCAATAGGAAAAATTTCTAAAGAAATAAATTGTGAAATTATATTTTCTTCAAGAAATTTATTTTTTCAGGATATAACATCCAAGAGGATGATTGGTGAAGGAGTTTTCCAAAATGGACTATATGTTTTGAAAAGCCAAAAACTCAACTACAACACAAAAATGCAAGACATGGGAAGTTTGTGGCATAAGAGAATTGGGCATCCCTCCGATAGAATTTTAAAATGTATTTTTGATTTTTCAAATTTAGATTGTAGTAATTGTGAAGTATGCAAATTAGCAAAGCATAATAGACTTCATTTTGTAATTTCAAATTCAAAAAGTAGCAAAATATTTGAACTTGTTCATTCCGATGTTTGGGGACCCGCTCCCGTAGATTCCTATAATGGTTTTAAATATTTTGTTACATTTATAGATGATTTTTCACGATTAACATCTCTATATTTACTAAAAAATAAAAGTGAAATTTTCTCTCACTTTCAAGAGTTTTCCAAATTGGTAGAAAATCAATATAACACAACAATTAAAATTCTTAGAACCGATAATGGAACGGAATTTGTAAATCAAAATTTTTCAAATTTTTTGAAGCAAAAAGGAATTATACACCAAACTACGTGTGTATATACCCCACAACAAAATGGTGTTTCCGAAAGGAAAAATCGCCATTTACTTGAAGTAACAAGATCACTTATGTTTCAAACCAATGTTCCAAAAATCTATTGGTCGGATGCCATTCTTACCGCAACTTATTTGATAAATAGGTTACCAAGTGTTATTTTAAACAAAAAAAGTCCATTAGAAGTTATTTACCAAAGAAAAATATTTTTCAATCATTTAAGGGTATTTGGATGTACATGTTATGTACATCAAAATAAACGAGACAAATTAGACCATACTTCTATTAAAACTATTTTTCTAGGATATTCATATCATAAAAAGGGTTATAAGTGTTATGATCCTATAAACCAAAAATTATATATTTCAAGGGATGTAACATTTCTTGAAAATGAGTCATTTTTTAAAGGAAATAAAAATGAGAGCTTAAATCATGCTAATACACATGATTTTATAATTCCTATAAGTACTAATCAAATTTTTGAGGAGCAAAGGATTGTAGGAAATGAAGAAGAAGAGAGTGAAGAAGAAAATAACAATACTTCTCAAAGTGAGACCGAAGAAGAAGAAAATGAGAACATTGAAGAGGATGAAAATATGGAAGAAGAAATGCCGGTAAGGAGGTCAACACGTCCTTCTCAACCGTCTACAAGGTTACGAGATTTCGTAACCTATAAGGTTCAATATCCAATTCAAGATTATATTTCATACAAAAATATTTCAAAAAAATATTATGCATTCCTTAGTTTAATTTCAAAAACGGAAGAACCAAGAAATTTTGAGGAAGCCATAAGCCAACCGGTGTGGTACAAGGCTATGAAAGAGGAACTTCAAGCCTTAGAAAAAAATAATACATGGACCATTGTACCGTTACCAAAAGACAAAAAACCCGTAGGATGCAAATGGGTTTATAAAATAAAATACCAAAGCGATGGATCCATAGAAAGGTATAAGGCCCGGCTAGTTGCCAAAGGGTATACCCAAACATACGATATTGATTACCAAGAAACCTTTGCTCCGGTAGCAAAGATGAATACCATAAGAATTTTACTTTCGATAGCAGTAAACAACGGTTGGAATTTACATCAAATGGATGTTAAAAATGCATTTCTTCAAGGAACACTTGAAGAAGAGGTTTATATGACCCTCCCACCGGGTCATGTAAAAGAAAACAATACTAACCTTATTTGTAGGTTAAAAAAATCGATCTACGGACTTAAACAATCTCCAAGGGCGTGGTATGGCAAATTATCTCAATATTTAAGTTTTTGCGGTTTTAAAGTAAGCCAATCCGATACATCTTTATTTTCTAAACATGAAAATAATGATACTACCATAGTTCTTGTTTATGTTGATGACATAATCATAACCGGAAATAATCATGAGAAAATTGACATTGTGAAAAGATATTTAAAAGAAAAATTCGAAATAAAAGATCTCGGTAAACTTAAATATTTTTTAGAAATTGAAATAGCCCACTCAACCAAGGGATTATTTATTTCACAACGAAAATATACCATTGACCTTTTAAAAGAAACGGGTAAATTAGGGTCAAAACCGGCTTCAACACCTATAGATAGTAATTGTAAATTAAATACCGAAGATGGAGACTTGTTGGAAGATATTAACCAATTCCAACGACTTGTAGAAAAATTAATTTATTTAACGGTAACTAGACCGGATATTTCATATGCGGTGAGTCAAATTAGTAAATTTATGCACTCACCAAGAAAGCCACATTTAGATGCAATAGATAGAATTTTGAGATATCTAAAGAAATCACCCGGAAATGGTATATGGATGAAAAATAATAAATCTAACGAAGTGTGTGGCTATTTCGATGCAAATTGGGCCGGGAGTTTCGATAGAAAATCAACAACCGGCTATTGCACATTTGTAGGCGGAAACTTAGTCACATGGAAAAGCAAGAAGCAAAATGTCGTGGCGCGATCAAGTGCGGAAGCGGAATATCGTGCCATGGCATCTACCGCAAGTGAGCTCACTTGGATAAAACAACTACTAGAAGAATTGAATTTCGAAATTGATAAACCAATGAAGATGTTTTGCGACAACAATGCGGCAAGGCATATCGCCTCGAATGCGGTGTTTCATGAGAGAACGAAGCATATCGAAGTTGATTGCCATTTTATACGAGAAAAAGTTCAAGCAAAAGAAATTGAAACTCCCTACGTAAAGAGCCAAGACCAATTAGCCGATATCTTCACCAAAGGTCTTATTCCGAGAGCATTTGAAGATATAACGAACAAGCTTGGATTAACCGATATTTATAATCCTAGCTTGAGGGGGAGTGTTGATAATAAAGATAGTTAGAGGACTAAAATAGAAAAAGGACAAATTGTAAATATGGAAATAATAGAGGCTGTTATGTCATAGAATAGGAATAGGAAGTTACCGTTGGTACCAACTCCTAGGTACCAACGGTACAGTAGAACTTAGAGGTGTATATATACACCAGAGACCACTTTGTAAGAAATGATATATACAAAAATAAAATACAAACAATATTCAGATTCATAAAACCTCTCAATACTTGATACTAAAAACTTTACACAGGTATCGTATCGTATTAGATACGGCGATATTACAATTTTCAAAAATCTAGAATACGATACGCTTAGTGTAGTGATACAAAACGTTATGTGTTTTAGTTTCTTACCACTGCAGTAATTAGACACTTATATGATATCAATAGTTATGTATTTTAGCAACAAAACGTACCTAGTGTAGTGGTACATATCTTCGCTGAGAATCAAAATGTCATGTGTTCGAGCCTCGCAGTATGCAGGAGAATTAATTTTGGGTTGCGTGGCTCACTATGGAGTATCTGCATGTATCGGATGCGTATTCAAATAAGAAAAGCCGTATCGGTATCTTATTCAAATAAAGAGGGCCGTATCGGTATCTGATACGTATCCGATACAATTACGGAGCCCAATATGGAGAAATGTTAAAGAATATTACGGGTATGATTGTTATAGCTTAACGTCGAAGTTAATTTTTTTTTTGTATGGGTGATTTATCAGCGTGATTAAAACATATTTTTATCATCCAGTTGATGATCAGTCAATCTATATTGTCAAATGAGCTAGTTAATTCACATAATTATATCAAAACACACCGTATATTTGATTGGTCATAACAACTGAAAACTAGATTTTTCATAAAAAAATTCGTTATTTTGTTTGTCAGCTATTTGAATTCTTTAATAAAACAATCTGAATCACAAAGACCCAAAGTCCTTTAAATATATAAGTCAATACTCATCAATAAATCAAATTAAACAAAATATTTAGATTTTAGAGCTATAGCTAGTAGTAGTTCAAAAATTCAACTTGGATCGTAACGAATAATGTGAGATCCGTCTCTCCTCTACGGAGAAATGCTGATTCAAATTTAAAAATAACATCTAAATAATGTTAGACTGTACCAGAATTCTTTAATTAAAATAACAAAACAATAATTTACTTAACTCAACATCTTATATGTATTTACCTGAAATTCAAGAAACAAAAGAAATTTAATATGTACCTAGCTAGATATTATATCGAGCATCTTGCTTATTCTGATTAGTGAGTCCGGCTAGTATAACATTGGTGTCATTTCGGCCTATATAACACAAACTCCAAAATATATCGTATCAACTTCAAACAGTTAATCCAACCGTTCAAACCCTTCTACTTTATGAGTTGTGTGTTTACATGCAAAAAAAATATATTTTCTAGTTATTTTAGTACCAAATCAAGCGGTCAAAAATCTTGAAAAATGAATGCATTAAAATTAACTTAAAAACTCACACATTTGACCGCTTGATTTGATACTAAAAAAATTCAAAAAATTATAAATTTTGCATGTAAACGTACAACTCATAAAGTAGAAGGGTTTGAACGGTTGGATTAACCGTTTGAAGTCGATACGATAGATTTTGGAGTTGGTGTTATATAGGCCGAAATGACACCAATGTTATACTAGCCGGACTCGTGATTAGTGTATTCAAGCAAATAACAGTACAAAATAGTACCGCTACCGTACAAATGATCTGGCTTATACATGTATTCAAGAAATTTAATATGTACCTAGCTAAAATAATTAAATGAATTCTCTATTCAGTCACATGAAGAACACAATCTTACCATTAAATATTTAATGCACCGTCTCACCTTGGACATTTCTTAAATTTTTTTCTCTCCACTAGCACTGAACATATTCCACAAGATTTCCAACCAAACGCGGTGCAAAAAAACAAAGATAATAAAATCCACATATGGAAAAGCTAAATGAGGTGGATGCAACTGATAAACGCAATTACACAAATGATGAGATTCCTCGCAGGTGCTCAATATATATTTTCTGCAACTTGTCAGATTTACAGGAGTAAAATAATTAATTACCGAACTATGAAATAATTTTCACGGAGTTATAATCAGTGAACTATATAGTCCTTAATTTTAGTAAATTTTCTCTAAGAATTAAAAATGAAGAGAAGATAATTCATCGTATAGCATTAAAAAAAAAAAACCTGAAAGCAAAATTGTCAGAATGGATTTCGTATGTATTACTTTTATGAGGAGGGATCAAGTTACAACAAATTTGAGTTACAATAAAGTTACAACAACCATTTTTTTCATTTTTAAAGTCCAAATCATCGATCCAAACTGTTCAACATGATTATCTAAATAAAATATGCTTGCAGATCAAATTTTACATTTTTTTTAAATTTTTTTACTATTTATTAAGATGGGTACAAAATTCAATGGTCTGAATATGACTATTTTTTGTAAAATACTTAATAAATAGTAAAAAAATTCAAAAAAAATGTAAAATTTGATCTTCAAGCACATTTTATTGTGGAGATCATGTTGAACGGTTTGGATCGATGATTTGGACTTTGAAAATGAAAAAAATAGTTGTTGTAACTTTATTGTAACTTAAATTTGTTGTAACTTGATCCCTCCTCTACTTTTATATTGTGGAATAGGACCATTCACCATAACATCTTGACCTATGCTATATATACTCATATTAGAAAACCTGAAAACAAATGCCACATGCCAGTATGCCACAAACGGAAAAATCGGTGTTATTTCCTAGTCAGAATTTGGTACAGGGTCGTAATCTATTTGTCTTTCATGGTACTGTTTTTTTGGAAATTTTGTACCAGTTCCAACCAAATTGTCTCTTTTGACGAATTATTAATACTTAATAGGTAGGCACGAAAGCTAACCCATTAAGTGGTCAACAGCTGCTTAAGTTAAGTGGTAGCACTAACAATAATAAAATATATCTATTAATTTGCCTGTTTGACCGCGAACTTATATAATTTAATGTCCACCTCCAATTATTTTGCAAGTTTGACCCTCCCTTTGTAAATAATTTTCCGTTTTCTTTATTTATTTTTTTAATAATGATTTGCTTAGCTTGTTGATATTATTTGAATGAGAAATTAATTAGTTAGAAAAGATAATGATCTCTTAGAAGATCACGCCACCACAGAAACTTGAATAAGAAACAAATATAATTTCAAATTGCAAATATCTAGACGAAGAAGTTTCTCATCTTGATTATCATGCATCCTAGTGCACATGATCTAAAAACATGCAAATTCCATATGTTGCAATTTTCAATCGAATCGACATCGTTAGGAAATCATCAAAACCAACAAAAATTCTGCTTTTTGAGCTAATCACCATCTACACCGTTACTTTCTGCTAATTTTGCACATAATCAAGCAACTGACTCTAATTAAATACACCAACAAGAATTGAAATCTTGGAATTATAATTAGAAGGGTACCCACTTAGGAGCAGAACTCTCCTTCATGGTTCTCGAATGATGCAAATCGTGACCTTCGCCTTTCTTGCTCGGACCATGAATAATTTTTGAGAAAAACCTCTCGATTTTTTTCTTCTTCTTCTTAATTTTATCCTTGTGCTTCTGACCAGTCGCCTCCTTCTCATTATCTACATCCAAAGCAAGAGATCGGCTTTTCTGAAATATATCAGAACTTTTCACAGAACTATCCTTTGTTGGGATAACAGGAGGCGGCGACGATGATGCGGCTCCGGCGGCGCCAGGCGAACGATTCGAATTGGTAGAATTTGGTGAGATTGTAGAGCTAGATGAGGCATGTGTGGTGTTTGTTGTAGAAGAAGAAGCAGAGAGATGAGCTAATCTCTCTCTTAGACAAAAAGGGCATACACCTTTTGATAAACGGTGCTCTGGATGGATCTTGCACCTATCTTCCCATTCTGATTTCTTCATATTTTCTTCTCCTTTTTTCTCTTTATCTTTGTGTTCTTCTTATCTGTCAAGAGATGGTTGTGTTATATGGTCTATGCTGGGTATGGCTTAAGAAATGAGATTTTATGGTGTAAACAAAGGGGTTGGACCGTGTGGGGAATAAAAGTCTAGAATGTAGAGTGCGACATGTTGGCACTCCTGGCCAAGTTTGAATGGGTCATAATTAAATTAATGTAAAAAATTAAGGCCGAAAAAGTAAATGAGGTTGTCAATTCAATTTTTTTTTAATTAAATATGAGATGTAAGTTTTGAGACAATTACTTTAGTTGCTTCTACCTGGTGCAAGTTTATTCCTCCTAATTCCTTAATGAACTAATCCTCTCCAGTGCGGACGAAATTGAGTGTCCATTGTGACAGCACACGTGTGCACTTACATCGCTCGCTTTGTTCCACATTAGGCCTACGTGTTGCGGTCATTTTCAGTTCTTACATAATTCCGCTGTTGCTATCATGGGAAGTGTCTATGCAACAACTCAAATGACAAAGATTGCGCCTTAAAAATAATTTAGTAATGACATTTGTCGAAATTCAATTTATTCAGCAACCAAATTTATTGCTTAGAAGACCATCACACTCGATATTTTATTGGGTCCGGATACTATCAAGTAACACAAAATTTTGGAGTTTGGATCCGGACCGTTGGATCAGAATCAAAACCAATTTGACTCAAAATTATAATTTACAGAATCTCTTTAATATTCGTGCAAATTCTATTTTTTTATTTATAATTTGTGTGTTGACACTGATTTTTTTGTTTTTAGTCACTGAATTTTAAGTTTTATCCAAATTTATTTACTCTATTAACTGTTTTTATCCAAAACACTATAAAAACTGATATGATGTCTGCCTGAGCTATCTCTTACCACATATATTTAGAGCTGCAAATTTAAGTAAACCAGTTAGTTCTCTCTTTTTTTCACTTTATAAAATATAAAAGAAAATGTGTTGAATCAATTTCTTAATCGTCCCCTCCTTAAATAAGTCCAGTTTATTTATATTTTTTTTTATTTTAACCCATATGTTATACATGTAAACGCTTAGTTAATTGTTTTTAACAGAATTATAAAAAGGTGATTATGTGACTATATAAGTGGAGAATATAAATGTCAAAAGAGTGAATTAATTACAATATGAACTTGTTATCTATTATTATTGTTGGGGTTTCAAAATGGGACAAAAGAAGAGGAGAGGAGCTATATTACTCTTATTTTCGGTTAAATTTATTAAAAGTGAATATAGGTTAATAGGAAGTGGATCATTTTAGGTTAATAGAAAGTTTTCATTCTCTACTTTAGCTCAAATGCAAATCCTTAAATTAAAGATTAAAGTGTCAATCTCAAATTTTGAATCCAATTGGATGAATTTTTATTATCTAAATTAAATAATTAATCTGTGGGCATACAACAAAAGTATTTTAGGTATATCCGGCATCAATGTTTCAATGAGGAAATTTTCAAATATTTAATAAAGAGATAATTTAAATATATGTAATATATGTAAGTTTCGACTTGTATTTATATTAAATTGACAACTTGACAATTCAAATAATTTAGGGATCGACTAACAGTCCTCCCCATTCAGTCCCCTAAACGTCCCCCTAACGGTCAAAGTACAACTGTCAGACATCTATTAATTCATCAAAGTACAACTGTCAGAAATAATATAAATAAAAAGTATTCATACCTAAGATACAAGTATTAATTCACATACAAACTGGGGAACATTACTTTTCGGGGGCAGTAACTGTCAGACTGCATTGGGGACCACAACCAAAAAATCACGTGGATCACACCACTAGTGCTACATTCATTGATTAAATTAATTCACATACAAAATGAAAAGTATGAATACCTACGACATCAAGTATTCATATATAATTCATCAAGTATTCATACCTAAGATATCAAGTATTTAAAAAAAAAACTGAACACATCACTTATCTTTTACACGTTTTTCAAGTTGGTTTTTTTTTTCTCCGTTCAATCTAACCAATATTTCTGACGATCTATGAGTAATTTTGCAAATCTAAAACCACGAACGTGTTCTACACAATTTTCTCTTTCGAATGAGATCCATGATGACATATTTTTACACGTTTTTCAAGGTATCAAATATTCATATATGAAAAGTATTCTCTCAAAATGGAAAGTATTCATACCTAAGATATCAAATATTCATATATAATTCATCAAGTATTCATACCTAAGATATCAAGTATTTAAAGAAAAAACTGGACTCATCTTTTACACGTTTTACACGTTTTTCAAGGTGGTTTAATGATTAACAAAGTTAGTTAGAATGGAGGGAGTTTAGAGAACTGGAGTTCGGGGGACAACATTTTTACTCAATAATTTAATTTAATGTCTACAAAGAGAGTAGGATGAACATTTTTTTTTTTTTTTGGGTTGGGGGGGGTGGGGGGGCAAGGCATCACTTTTCTCTTACTGTTATTAGATTCAATTGGCACATTTTGTTATTATTAAATTAAGTAGAGAGGGAATCATTTGATAATTTTTTATTTTGACAATCATATTCAAATAACCATTGTCAAATGACTCCTATTTTAGAGTATTTATAATACAAAATAAATATTTTGACAATTTAAAAATAATTTCAGTTTGAATTAGGGAGTTTTAGTAAATATATTGTTGGAGAAAGCTACCCACGGGAATTTTTTTTATTTTTGGTAAAAAGAAAATAATTTTTTGAGAAGAAAAAAAATGAAAAGTTGATTGTTAAATAGATAGCGAGTGCCGAATATATGGTTCTGTTCGTCTTTTTTTTGTTTTTCTTTATAAGGTGTATTTCATATTATTTTGAATATTTTCTTTATTGAAAATTTATGGTATGCGGAAGCGGAACAACTACAATTTCATTTCATGTCTATAGGCTTTTTTTTTCTGGATTCATCTTAGTTTCATGATATTACAAAAGACAATTGTTTTTCAGTTTATGTAATAGTGAAAATAATTATTTCTATTTTTATTTTCAGTTTTTGTATTAGTATCGCTATAATTTGAATATTATATGTGTGTGAGCGTTATTATAATGTAATATTATTAATAGTTCAAAAAAAAATTGATTAAGTTCAATCGATAAATGAAATGTAATATTAGAAAAAAAAATACAAAGTCAATAAAAACATATTATAATATACATTTATATACAAATAGTATTAAAATTATTAATCATACTAATACAATAACATAATAAAAATTGAAAGTAATTATTTTCACAAAAGTATTAATATTTATGATTTATTTATACGAGGAGGGTTCAAATGCATTCATTTTTTGTGCCTCCACCATGTCTCTACTTTTAAAATGTTAATAACTCAAAATTTAAATCATAAATGTAAAAATAAAACCGTTAGATGTGATATACATTATTTTCTCTATGTGCTCATAAAAAAGTATTAAATTTCAGTTTTGTTTTGATGTGAATCAATAAGTTGAAAAATCAACGTTTAGAAATTATCCACATTAGTACGTTTTTACAAGCTCTCGAAGACAACCAAAACGAAGTTGAAATTTTATAATTTTTTACACTTGCATAGATAAAATGATGTAGATCATATTCAATGGCTTTATTTTGACCTTTAAGTTTTAAATTTTAAGTTATTAAAGTTTTTAAAAACGGAAACATGATGGAGGCACAAAAAAGAAGGCATTTGAACCCTCCTCTTATTTGTATATATTATTTAAATCTAAAAATAAACAAATGAGGTGTACCGAACCATAGATTTTGCCGATATTTTATTAGTTACCATAGTAAAAAATTGAAATTAAATGATTACCACCTCTCCATGACTTTTTCAATACTACCACCTACGTGGACCCAGTTCGCACACCAAAATGGGTTGGTGCGCGGACTGAGCTAGAGCACCAAATTGATTATTTTATTTTTTTTTTTGTTTTTTTTTTGTGCGCGGACTGAGGTGGAGCACCAATTTTTTTTTTAGTTTGTTCTGAATTGTTTGAAATTTTTGAACTTAATTTTTTTTCTGTTCTATTCTATTTTATTCTGTGGTATTTATAATTAATGTACACATAACATTTGACGGTGAAATTGTAGAAAATAAAACACACTTGTTTGACAAATAAAATTTTGGACTAAATTTGAACTAAAAATTTCTACAACAAATTATACGTACAATATGAGCAGCGTTTTGTACTAAGTAAGTTGGTGCGCAAATTGCTACAAATTACACGCACAATTCGATCAACATTTTATACTACAAATTATACGCAGAACAGAAAAAAAAGTTTAGTCCAAAAATTTCAAACAATTCAGAACTGAACTAAATATATATATTGGTGCGCCAGCTCAGTCCGCGCACCCAACAAAAAAAATAATAAAATAATCAATTTGGTGCGCTAGCTCAGTCCGCGCACCAACTTGGGGCGCCTTCTCAGTCCGCGCACCAACCCATTTTGGTGCGCGAACTGAATCCGCGTGAGTGGTAGTACTGAAAAAACCATGAAAAGAGTGATAATCATTTAATTTCGATTTTTTACCGTGGTAACTAAAAAAATTTCGATAAATTTTGATACTCCTAAAAAGGATTGAAACTTTGGTTCGATAGCCCCTCTAAGAACGAATATTGGTGTAGTCTTCTGTGCAGTGGGGCACTTTAATTTGGAACTTGCGTTTATTTTAAAACAATCAACCTCTTTTCCAATAATTATTTTATAACTAGGAAAAATAAAAAATTCACACACTGGTAATAATTGAGAATTTGGATTATTTGAAGTAACTCAAAAGTTTGATTTTGAAGATCCGGAGCCATAATTGAGACGGGGACAGGATATGAGATTTTTGGCTCGGAACAAAACTAGTCAGTAGTCAACAACACGTGTAATTGTTAGTCGTTACTGGTCGCGTCTCTATTTTATTTTGCTGAATAGGTAGGCAAGTAATTATGGTCGGCCATTATAATTATAACTAAGGTTGCAATCATCTCCATTTGAGAGGAACCCCAAGTTTCCTGTGAAATAACGCGGCTAATTATTTGACTAGAATAAGAACCCCTCATGAAATTCTTTAATGTAAAAAGAAGCATTTGTAGAATCAGCGTCCCAATTATTTGATTAATGATTTAGGATAATTTGTTTTCAAAGAGGATTAAAATATTTCTATTTTTATGTCTTTATTATATTTTTATTTTCAAAACAATAATAAATTGAAATTTTAAAATAAAACTATTAGATTTAATCTATATCATTTAATCTATGTACATATAAAATATTATGTCATTTTGACTTTATTTCATCGGTATCAAGAACTTATAAAAATATATTGATATGAATAAATTATGAACGTTGATTTTAATTTATTGATTCATATGAAAACAAAACTGAAAAGTAATATATTTTTTATGTATATGTAGAGTAAAAAAATATATATATCTAATCTAACAATTTTATTGTAGACATATTAATTTTAAAATTTATGCTATTTAGAAAATTAAAAAAGTGGAGGCGTGATGAGGGTAAAAGTCGGAGGTATTTGAACCCTCATTTTTATTTTTATTTTTATTTTTCAAAACACGAATAACTTAAAGTTTTCATTTATAACTAATGTTTTAAATAGCGCGCTATAATGTTTTCAGGCCTTAAAAGCTATAGCACTATCAGCAATTTTTGGTGCTATAGCGCACTATAGCGTTTTTTTAGCTTTTCCACATTGACGTGATAATCGCTATTTAAAATCATGTTTATATTCTCTTGTAATACAAATCAAGTTATTTTGAAAGTCTAAATACTTTTGTCCATATTGCAAAATATGTTATGAAAAAGAAGTTTTATAATATTTTCTTGTTTCAAAGGGCTCAAAGGGCTGCGTAGGCGACCACCGAAGGATAGGGCACGGTGGAATATAATTTGGGCGGCAGGGGTTTGGGCCTTATGGCGAGAACGGAACAGGAGGGCCTTTTCCGACAAGCACAGAATCGTTCATCGCTTGATCAACGATACTGCACTTGAGATTTTTCAGTGGACGAGTTCCTTCTTGGACAGCGGAGTCAATTTTCAGAGATTGTAAATTATTTTACATATTTTACATATTTTATAAATTAAGTCATGTGTAAATAACTCTTTTTTATCAATATATTTGTTGGCGTTCTCGCCAACATAAAAAAAAAAAATATTTTCTTGTTTCGAAAACTTCAAACAAATTATCCTTCCCACAGCTTTTCAACAAAATAATTTTTGGAAACCCGCCCTCTATTTTCGCTCTCCATTTGCCTCATATTACTCTTGTCGCCAGCTTTGAGATTCGAAATGATTAACGTTAGGTGCTTTTAAAAAAAAACAAATATAAAACAAATTATTTCTGAATTTTTAATCATTTTTATGTACTATTCTTGAAGGATAGGATTTCACTGCTTCAATTTTTCACGAGGAGGGTTCAAATGTCTTCATTTTTTGTGCCTCCATCATGCCTCCAATTTTAAAAACTTTAATAACTCATATTTTAAAACTTAAACGTCAAAATAAAACCGTTTGATGTGATCTATGTTATTTTCTCTCTGTGCTTCTAAAAAATTATTACATTTCAATTTTGCTTTTATGTGAATCAATAAGTTGAAAAATCAACGTCTAGAAATTATCCATATTAGTATACATTTTTACAAGCTCAAGATGACAACCAAAACAAAGTTGAAATGCCATAATTTTTTACTCGTGCATAGATAAAATGATGTAGTTCATATCCAATAGTTTTATTTTGAATTTTAAGTTTTAAATTTTGAGTTATTAAAGTTTTAAAGAATGGAGGCATGATAGAGGGCACAAAAAATGGAGGCATTTGAACCCTCCTCATTTTTCATACCTTCATTAAACCTCCAAATCTGGACTGCTCATTTATCATTTTCATCAACGGTCAAGATTAAAAATTCATTAGCAAATTTTTTTGAAGAAATCATCTCCAGTACTGCCTCTTCGTCTCTTCCCAAATTCTCTCAATTCGCCTCCAGTACTGCCTCTCTCCCCCGCGCGCCCCACAACGCCCCCCTCCCCACCCCACGACTTCCCTCGCGCACCCCCTCTCCCCCGACCTCCCCCTCGCGCCATCTTCCCCGTGACTCTCGACTACGAACCGACGCTGCACCTTCGACCCGTTCTAACCCTTCTCGACCCCAACCTAATGTCGCACCTCCGACTAGCTCACACTTTAGTTTTCTATTAGGAATGACACTGTAAGTAATTTTTCTATTGTACTGGTATTAACTTATGCATAGTTGAATTTGTGTATCAGTGCCTGGTTGTGATGTTCTAGTAGAGGAGGATGGGGGTTGTTCGAAATCAGCAAAATCGGTGGTGGATCCATCGAGGGTTAGCCTTGCACTGCATCAAAAAATAAAAAATTTCTTGAATTAGTATGTGACTATGAAAACATAAGGTATATAAATGGTAATTTTCATTTAATCCATGTAAATCAAAACTTCTGTCATTTGCTTTTCTTAATCTCCTCTAACTAAGAAATCCAAAATTTTCATTTCCAATCAATTTTTGGGCGTTCTCTCTAATTTGAAAGGAAAATCAATTAGCAGCAAAATGAAAAGAAAAAAGAAAAAAACAAGATATCTAACTTACAAGCGATTAAGTAAAAAGATCCATGGGGGCGTCGGAGGAGGCTCAGAGGAGCGTCGGAGGTTGCGCGGAGGAGTCGGGGGAAGGGGGCTGAGGGGGGCGCGGGGGAAGAAGACACGGGAGGGGCGAATGACAGACGAAGAGAGACGAAGAGGCAGTACTGGAGACGATTTCTTCAAAATATTTCGTTAATGAATTTTTAATCTTGACCGTTGATGAAAATAATGAATGAGCGGTTCAGATTTGAAGATTCAATGTTGGCATGAAAAATTGAGGCAGTGGAAGTGTGAAACCCTCCTCCACAAATTTTAAATCTTAGCTGCATCATATATTTGTTACTATGAGCATATGGATTAACTTAGTTTAAGGAATGCAATTGTGCATTATTTATCAAGAATGGAATTGATGTAATTACAAATGTATGCCTATGTTTACTTTCTTTTAAGACTCTGTTCGACTATGTTACAGTGCGCGTGGAAAAGAAAAATTCAATTTAACTTTGCGAAATCTGTCCCACACGCACAGTAAACGTCAGTTCAAAAATTTCATTTTTCTAGGCCTATTCCCGTTCTCATAGGTACGCGGAATAGGCCATAAGGTTGTGATCTACTATGGAGGGAAAAGGTGATTGATTATCCCTGTCGTTCTTATTCACTAAAGATTCGTGTACGATCACATTAGCGGTTCACATATGCTTTTGTTTTTATTCAAAATTTAGAAATCCAAAATCATGACAATTTTTTTGTTACATATTCTCATATAATAAAGGCTCGCGCAGCCTCTTGTTTTACCCCTAATCGTATAGAGAACGGAGTAGGACCGATGTCCATCGGACCTATTTTTAGGTTCAACGAGTACGATGACCGTCCGATCTAATTTAAAATTTGTGCGCACGAATATTGAAACAAGAACGCACAAATCTTAAAGCCAATCGATGGTTATTAAACTCATCGAACCAGGATAGGTCCGATGCCCATCGGACCTACTCTAAGTGAATCGTATATAGTCAAAAAGTTTATTTAGCAGTTTTTCCTTTGCTAGGCCTTACATAAAATAAAAATAAAACTTTACTATTTTGATTATCTCATTCTGAATATTCATTGACGGTTTAATCTATGTATATTCCGGTCTATTCATTTTTAGTTCAAGTTGTTTATTTTATTCCAACCCATTTTTATATATTTCGTGTTGATTATATTGAACGAGGCTTTTTATTAAAAAAAAAAAGAGTAAATTGTTATGTTTCTAAATTTTTAAACACTTGTCAGATGCTCATTTGATTGCCCAACATTTTATGTATTACCTGATTTACGTCGCTTCAAAAAAGTTTACCACAATATAAGGCGTCCTTGTCATGTAAGAAAACTTTTGATCTTGCACAAATGATCAACTAAAAAGGGCATTGCAATTAATGAGCGTGTTCGCCACTAATTTATGCATAGTTTATATAGTGACAAGTCAATAAAAGAGGGAACTTTCTCATGCCGTACGTCATGCCTCGAGTCATGGTAATAATGGAGAAGAGTCTATTTTTTAAATAGCTTTGTTTTCAGCTTTCAAGCATTACTTGTTTAGTTTCTATTGGCCACTGTATCACATCTACATACGACAAGATGGTAACTATAGATGCTTTCTTTAGGGCTGGACTTACTGTTTATAAATCTTTTACTTTTTGTTACCTTTTACGATAAGACATTACAAAACATTTTTTACTAATCTTACAGATAGCTCTAAGAGGAGGGTTTCCACTTCCCTTCTTTTGGTGCATCTAACGTGCACCCAAAATTCATATTTTCATTTTCAAAGTTTAAATAGTCGATTCGAACCTTCCAACGTGTTCTTCATATTAAAATGTGTTTGGAGACCAAATTTTACATTTTTTGGAAATTTTTTACTATTTTTTCAGAATTTTTGAAAATCATCACTTTGCTAAATTTCAAATTATTGTTTAGTTTAATCAAAAATTCTCAAATTATTTTTGAAAATCATCACTTTGCTAAATTTCAAATTATTTGACTCTAATGAGACAAATAATTGACTCTATTGCGAAAAAGGAAAGAAAAATGACAAATTATAGATTGGCTATTTTTTTTTCGTGGCCGGGCATTTATGTGGAACTGTGGAAGAGAATTTTCATTTCTGTTCTCTTAATGAGGGAGTACTAAAAAATATTTTGGATATGTTTTACAAAGCAAAAAAAAAAGTTAGAAAGTTGAATACAATTATTTTGGGCTGATTTAGTAGTCCATTAAATTTAGTCTGCTAAGAAAAATAATTCCCAAACGAATTAGAGCTCCGCAGCATGAAGTCCATTGAAATTAAGGCCCAATATATAAAATGTTAGGTTTTGATAACTACGTATGAATCTAAAAAAAAAGAAAATACTCTTTCGCCTTTGTGAAAAGAATTTCTTATTTCCTTTTCCACTTAAGATGAAATAGACATTCTGTTATTTCTTGTAAATTATATTTGTTCTTTAGAATCCGTCATGTAGATTACCTCTTCTTTTTTTTGCCAAAGAAGTAATATATTGTTTTGCGTTCTTTACTTTTTTTACCAACAAAAAAATAGTCTCAACGATAATATCACAATGCAAGAACTAAATCAAGCAAGGATACCTTGTAGCTTGTAACACAGGTCGGTCATTGCTATGGATCGATATTTCATGTCCGACATGGGCATTCTAAGTTGTATAACATGATCTAAACATGAATTTTTTTGTAGAAATTTACTTTGTTTTTATTTCATTGGATTATGAGGAAAAACATGGAGTGCAAGCTTGAAAAATTGACGCATCCGCCAATGTTCTTCACGATGCTGATGCCTCTGTTCTATGAGGTATTTTTAGGTTTAAATGAAAACAAAATGTCAATTACGGTTTAAAATTTTGGATCAACATTTGAAGTTCTGATACTAATTTTTATTGTACAATTTACTGAATAGAGAAATTTAACAGAATCCCATACATTTGGGGGATAATTCTTTGAGTGAGGCTACGGTACTATGCATAGCACAGATTGGTCCATGCTACGGCTCAATATTTGAGTTTTCAAAATCCTAACGGTCGATCCGAACAGTTCAACATGATTATAAAATGAATATGTACTTGAAAACCAAATTTTATATTTTTTGAAATTTTTTTACTATTTATTAAGCCACTTTGAAAATTGCTGATCACATGGTTCAGAATTTGGTTGCACTGTTTTTACTGTTCACCCGGATCAGAAATTTTCAAAGTGGCTTAATAAATAGTAAAAAAATTCAAAAAAAATGTAAAATTTGGTCTCCAAGCAGATTTTAATATAGATTGAATATCTAACAGTTTGGATGGACTGTTTAGACTTTGAAAATCCAAAAACGACCTGATTGCACGAAGACCTTGATGCAAACGTTTTGATATTAGCCTCTCTCTCTCTCTCTCTCTCTCTCTCTCTCTCTATATATATATATATATATATATATATATATATATATCTTTATTCTTACCTGAAGAACATAAAATAGATAGCAGCATTTGTAGACTCCATGAAGATAACAATTAATAGGAAGAACAATTAAGTGAGATAAGATGCCTTTCTAAATGCAGTTAGGTACTTGTCACCTTCATTTGAAATTTATTGTCGTTCAAATGACATACCTCCAGTAATGTGCAAAAAACAACATCTAACTTGAAGAATCTTGTATTGTTGCGGCTTGAAACAGTTGCAGCAGTACAACAAAGTAGCACAGACATTGTTGTACTGCACAAAGGTGAAATTATATATAATATCTATGATAATGACACCACTTAAGATCAAATTTTCTTTTGATTGGATAAGGTGCTTTTCTTTTCTGTACCCATGTTGATGTGGGTCCTTTGTTTTGTACATAAATTTCAAGTAACACCACCAGAACATTTATTACTGTACCTGCCGATGCTAGACTAATTGACTCGATCCGATGCTACTGATCAGTTAACCAAAGAGATGATCATTAAATTGGGTTTCAATTCGAACCAGTTCAGTTTGAGTTCAGCCATTCAAACTACAGTACTAGGACCATGACAGACTATAGTTATTACAGAAAAGCCTTTACAATATTCTCAAAGAATGGGTTTGGTTTGGTTGGAATTTCTGGGAATATATATAGTAGTGAGCTTTTCTACTTTAATTCTTTCTATGTCCGGTAACGGTAACATAGATCAAATTACATTCACTTCAAAAATTGAATTTAATATCTGCTCTTTTAACTAGTGAATAAACAAAACATGATATAGTACGTATGGAAATCAGCAAGCCACAACATGATAACAAATTAAAGGTGCACATATAACATATTGTACCTTGTGGTGTTCATGTTGTGTCAATTCACATGTTGTGTTTGGATGTTAGGCAGATGCTTGACATGCCGTACTTGATTCTAACAATTTTCAACATGGCATCCTATTAGACGTGCCAGCACAACACGGTTTGACATGTCTATTATTCACTACTTCCAGCCACCATTTCTAGAGAATAAATATTCCAACTCTCTCTATAAAATACTATAATCTATTATGTTGAAATATATAGAGAAAGGCTTAGTTACAAAAACAAGGAGTCTATTGCAAATTTTCCTCTCTATTTTACTTTTTTCTAGTTCAAATTAAAACTTGGTTTCTAAAGAATACTTCTTTTCATGCCCGATCGATGCAGTTAATTAATCCATATTGCAAATTTGCAACATTTCCCATGCGCGCAGTTAGAAGGAAACCTTTGTAGTTTGTACTATGAAATCCAAAAGCAACGCTTGAGACAGACTTAGGGAAGTCCGCACATAGGGAACTCCGCTTTCCACCAGGCGATCAAGAAAGGGAGACAGAAGTCAAGGTTTTGAGAGTCGATCCGTGGTCCGTCCGGTCCGGTCCGCCCCTCCACTCCCCCCTCGTCTGCTCGATCCGGCTCGTCTCGCTCCTTTTGAGCGAATGTCTCTGTTTAAGAGTCCCGCCGCTCGTCGCCTCGTCCGAGCGAATGACTCTTCGGATTCGACTGAGGGTTTGTAAATTCGTTCAATTTCCGTAATATCTACTATAACTATATATGTGAATAAGGTACGTGCTTTTATGGTTGTTTGCTGATGATGAGATTGCAAAGAGTTGTCTCCTTCCTCCTCTCTTTCTTATTCTTCTTTCCTTCTTCTTTCTCCTCTCTGAGTGGTGACTGTCCCGGTCCGGTTGATTCAGTTTCCGGTCCGGTTTGATTCAGTGCCTTTTCGGTTGAGTGGTGACTGTCTCGGTCCGGTTTGATTCAGTGCCCTCTTCTTCCTCCTCTCTGAGTGGTGACTGTCCCGGTCTGATTTGATTCAGTGCCTCTCGGCTGCGCATTCCTCTGAGCGGCGTCGATTGTGGAAAGAAGAAGACGTTTCGTCCTTAAGGAAGGGTTATATACTGCATGCAACTCGAAAAATAACTGCTGTGTCTACATTTCCAGAGAAGAAAATCGGAAGGCCCACATACTGGCTAATCGGGCGCGAATAGATCAATTCGCATTCTCTGGCTTCACGTATTTGTTATTTTCTGACATAGCAAATTAGATGATTTTACAAGTAGCTCAATGTATAGGTTTTCATGCGTCTTAATTTAAACAAAAGAAATCTATGTAATAGCTACTTTGTAAATCGTTAGATCAATGCAATTGCCTACGGACTTTCAACCAAAAAAAAAAAAAAGGCAACGCTTTCCCTCTTTATTTTCCCTTTAATGGGAAGCACACTTTCAATCAAAGAAAGAATATATATACTTTGAATTTGGTAGGGTAGAACTAATAATAAAGAATTAACTGGCTATTGTTAAGTTTGATTTTCTGAGAAATACAAGACTTTATGGCATCTTTTCCAATTGCCAAAAGCATCTTTTAGAACTAGTGCACATATGTTATGATAAAAGGGAATAACATTTTGAATTTCAAGAAATTCTCAATTTTTACAAGTAGGGTAGGATTATTACATCTTTTCAAGTAATATCCAGAAGTTACTTTAAATTAGAAATACTAAAAAGCTAGCTCAATTTTAAAATTGACAGGAGAGGATCTATATATGTATTGCTCACGAGGTGCTCGCTCATGATTTCAAACTTTTTAATTATGTATATTGAAATTTAATTATTTTTTAAGTTTTTATATATTTTAACCTTCCTCTTATCACATGTGTGATTGTAGTCTAGTGGTTAAAATTTTAGTATATCATTGTGGAGACTTGAATTCAAGCACCCGCCATCATACATTATGCATTTTAAATTTTAAACCCATCTCGATCCTATCTAAATTTTTGTAGTTCGCCAAAGTTGTTTGATGATGTAGCACAAACATATATTAAATATATAGCAGCAGAATTTCAGCCAAAGAATAAAAATATGGGATAATTTTTTTGGAGTAAAAATCAAATAAACAATGAATAGGCATTTTTATTACCTTTGAATAACAATGTTCATATTTATAGACATTGCCAATCATAACATAAAAAATAATTAATTGCTTTCACTTCATAATGACAATTAAACTCTAAATATATAATATTCAAGCAAAGCATGTCAATCTTAATAGTTGTATTGCAGAAGTACGACCAAATCAATCATGTTTTATTTTATTAGAAAATTGGTGGTTTTCAATAAAATGGCCAAAATGGCTAATATCATGTGGCATTAGATAAAAAATGCATAGCTGCTAAATATAAATAAATAAATAAATAGATAGATAGATAAATAAAAAGTATAGATGCTACTTTTTTTATGATTTTAAATATGTTGGCCATTTCATGAACTTGGCCATTGCACTTGTTTCTTTGTGAGTCATATGTAGTGGCATATATTCTCCCGAAATTTTTATTTATACCATTTTTAAAAAATAAATTAATAAAATAACCATCGTTTTTGGTCAATTCTAAATCTAACACGGCCGCAGAATGCCGGAGCGGACCCATATGGGGGGCCGCAGAATGCCAGAGCGGACCCTCATATGGGTCCGCAGAATGCCGGAGCGGTCCTAGGGGCCGCAGAATGCTGACGAGGGGATTTTACCAGATATCTCATATGGGGGGGGGCCGCAGAATGCTGACGGGGGGATTTTACGCTCGATGGGATTGTACCAGATATCCCAGATGGCCGAGGAGAATGCTGACGAGGGTTTATCTTCTGGCCTCGTTGAGCGATGGCGTCCCGAGACGCACACCTTTCATCTCCCCCATGCTGAGATGACAGTCACCCTACAGGACGTCAGTTGCCTGTGGGGTATGACTATTATTGGGGAGCCGGTCACGGGCGTCGAGTACGGAGATTTTCGTGCATTGTGCTTGGAGCTATTGGGTATCCTGCACGAGGATCTCCAGAAAGAGAAGAAGAGAGGTGAGAAGACTGTGGTCTCGCCCAGCTGCATCAGCTTGGCAAAGCTGCGGGCGAGATTCCAGGTCTTTCCGGATCGACCAGATCAGGTATTTGCTTGTACAAGATTTAATTTAAATAGTATTATATTTATTTTCTTGTAAGTAATGTTCTAATTTAAAGTTATTAACATGTGGTTATTGACCGATATCTACGCGCCTATATTTTGGAGATGATCACCTGTCGGTTGTTTCCGGATTCGCATGGAGATCAGGTACGGCTGTGTCACCAGGGGATGGAAGAGGCTCGGGAAGGTCATCCTCAAGCACAACGTACCCGCGGTGTGCCAGTGTGGGTACAGGGCGCGCCTCGACTCTCTACTGAGGTGCGCTGGCTTGGGCAGTGTTGATGCGGTCGACGACATATCTGACGAGCCCGATGTCTATGTCCCCTACACTGGTGATGAGGACGTGTTTGCAGGCGTCCATGATGCTGAGACGGTCGGTCAGGCGTTCGACCGAGGTGCCGAGTTGATGCGCCGAGCCGCATATGACGCCATGGGATCCCAGTCTAGGATGCCTGCTGAGGTATAATTTAAATTAAAATACGTAACTGTGATTCTTTTCTTATTCAATACATTATCTAATTTGTAAGTTACTACAGGGTGGACACGAGGAGGACCTGGGCTTCGATATCTCCGCTGATTATGGCACAGAGGGAGATGGACTGTATTCCCCGGGTTACAGTCCCACTCAGACTGCACCTCCTGCCTATCAGCCAGGGTATGTTCAGACAGAGCCCATCCCGCCGTTCCCTGGCCAGTCCTCACCGCATGTACCTCACCCTTCCCTCCACGATGACCCCATTGCCAGACAGGCGTTTTTATTCACTCAGGCTGAGTCTAGACAGACCACAGTTTTTGGTCCTGGGGTCCAGCAGACATCCGAGATTGAGGAGGTTCGCCAGGAGCCGGTTCAGTCTACGGATGTCCAGGCAGACGACTCTGCATCCTCCGCAGATACTGACGAGACGCCACTCTGCAGGCAGGGTCGGGGGTATAGGAAGAAGAAGGCGAGGACGGTGTTTAGTCCAGAGCCGTAGATTTTGATTTGTTGTACTGTTAGATATTTTGTTAGATTCTTATTTGTAGTATTGGTAGATGTTTTGTCAGATACTTATTTATTTCGTTGATTAGTTTCTTATTTGTTTGATTTTGTTGTTATTTATTTATTTTGTTGATTTCATTATCTCAGAGTACACAAAAGAATTTCAAAGAAACCACATATCTAAAATATCTAAAATATTTCAAACCAACGACATATCTAAAATACGATACGACCAAAAATCAATTTAAACTCCATTCGAAACTAAATAAATAACCATTAACAAATTACAATTTCGTATTTCTAAAATAAAAAAATAAAGGGTCCGCTCCGGCATTCTGCAGACCCATATGAGGGTCCGCTCCGGCATTCTGCAGACCCATATGAGGGTCCGCTCTGGCATTCTGCGGTCCCCCCATATGGGTCCGCTCCGGCATTCTGCGGCCGTGTTAGATTTAGAATTGACCAGAAACGATGGTTATTTTATTAATTTATTTTTTTAAAATGTTATAAATAAAAATTTCGGTATATTCTCTGTCATAAGTAAATTGATTGACGCACAAAAGTAAAAGCCTTATATTATGTGAGAAGAAATTCTCTCTTTTTCTCCGTCCATATATTATCTTTTTAATCTGTGAAATGTCATTTTGACAATCTTTTTTTTTCGTAGGAAGTACTTTAGAATTATAGTTACTATATGAAATTTAGCAAATAAAGATAACGTTCATAAATCATAGGGTATTCCATACGGATCTTTGTACAACTAAAGTATATCATAATTTTGAAATACCTGGTTCAAATTTTAAATTAAAATAACATAAGAAATTATTATACATATATGTTTAACAATTAGAATTTTGGATATTAAAATGAAGACCCAGGGATCTTATACTCTTGGTAATATCTCAGAGAGTAAAAATTAAGGAAAAGAAATCTGCAGTTAAAAATCCAAAAAAGGTGAAACTTGATGTCTAAAACTGTCTGATTTAAAAATTGGTGAGCCTGATGTATGTGACATCGTTCTAAAACTTAATTGGGATAGCTAAATTATCGCTATAAATTAAAAAATAATAGTTTTATTCTTTATATTTTATAATTTTTGTAAGTACTTATATAAGAAATTGCTAATATGCTATGCATATATAGCATAGAGGGCCTCCGTACTACGGCTCAATATTTTAGTTTTCAAAATTCTAACGGTCGATCCGAACCGTTCAACATGATCTCCATATGAATATGTACTTGCAAACCAAATTTTACATTTTTTAGAATTTTTTACTATTTTTTTGATAGGTAGAAAATCACTTGATCTGAAAATTCTGTACCATTCAGATCAAGTGTTTTTCTACCTATCTAAAAAAATAGTAAAAAAATTCTAAAAAATATAAAATTTGATTTGCAAGTACATATTATATGGAGATCATGTTGAACGGTTCGGATCGACCGTTAGGATTTTGAAAACTCAAATATTGAGCCGTAGCACAGAGGCTCTCTATGCTATGCATAGCACCGTAGCCAACTCCCTTATATATTTTAGTCCTCCGTATAGAATAAAATTACACTGAAGTAATTTATTAAGCGTCTTCAATCTTAATTTTCTAATTCTAATTATTATTCTTCACTTTTGATTAAATGTAAATTACTTTATTCCAAATGGCTTTATGGTTTATGACTCAATAAACCTGTTCCAGCCCGAAACCTAGTACAGTACCTCTCTAAATATGACTACTAATAATACTTCCACCTCTGCTCGTTAAGTGACATGCATGTTATCTAAAACGAAACATGAAATAGATCCCAAATACACAAGTCGCAGATGCTATTTTTGATTAAAAAAATGTACTACAAACATAGAACAGGTCACACAAATAAATTAATATTTGCTAGTATGGGTGGGTTAATCTGTAGCTTAAACAAGCAAAAAGTAGCAGCTGGACCAATTGGGCCTTAAATTAAATCATTGGAGTCACATCAATCTACCTTTTTAATTTCTCGTTAGAAAAGGGAAATAGAGAAGAGAAAAGAAATAAGATATGGTTATCTCCATTTGAAAAAACTAAAATCTGAAAAGGTCCAAGGGGAGAAGCATCGGTGTCCAACGAGAATTTCTATCCTCTGCATTAACTCAAATTTGGTGTTTTATATAATGATTTATTCTTTATTTCTATATTTTCCATGTGTAAATATATAGAGAGAAAAACACATAGATGTAACTTTTCGGATTTCCAATTAAAAAAATTCATATATCTGTGACAAAACGTGAGACTCACAATTAATCAAACTGCAGGGTCCATGTTGAACTCATTATATACATGGTGTTTACTAGAGTACAGGAGATCTCCGGTTTAGTTTGGACTGGAGATGAGGTGTCTTATTGTCCACTTGGGAATCACTTGTATTTTTTAATAGATATCACAAGTAATGTATCCACCGGAAATCTGTGTGCATATATATTAGGCTTAGGTAAGCAAGATTCTTTCAAATATAATAGCATGAAAATTAATATGCAATTGGGTGGTTCCCCTAGGTTCATTGAAAGCCTAAACCTAACAATTACTTTTAAATTTTGATGTAGTATATATATTATATGAAAAGAGCCTTATTAATATCATGGTCCCACAAGAAGATAGGTGAGGTGATACTAGAGGAGAGAAATTAAGTCGTCATCTGGTGATCAGTATTCAAGTTTGAATTGTTTGATTTTATCAGGAAATTAATATGGACAACATATGATAAGGGTATTTTCGTAAATAACATAAGTTAGAAAGATTTGGAAGATCAATTTGGTCGTGTTGACTATTTTTCACAAGAACTTGCCAAAATTCTGTGAGAATTTCAACGATAACTGTGTGAATTCTGTACAATTTGAATGTTGACGAAAATAAAATCTATTGATAAAAATTCAAATTTCAAAGCGTGCTATGATCATATCTAATTCGGTTTAATGTCTAGTTAAAACCGTTCAATTTATATAAAGATTTGCACTAACAATTTTAATTTGTGTTGATAAAATGCATACAAATCTGGATAGGTAATCATGCCTAAAATATAACCGACCTAAGTAACTGTCGTCTAAGTATGTTCTATATCAACTAAAGTGAACTAAGAGCATCTACAACGGTGATTTCTTTTAAATTGCTAATCTGATGTGTTAATTGCTAATATAATTGCTGGAATGTACCACTGTTTTTAAATTAGCAAATTTGCTTTTAAAAACAACTCTTTAAATGCGAAGTTCCAGAAAACATTGAATAGAGCAACTATGTCCAGTGAAGTCAATCATGATAGAAATATATTTTCTCAAAACTAATTATTCAAATTGTAAAACACCCAATTTTTTTAATAATTCATTTCAACCATGAAAAATAAAATAACACCAATTGTATTATTATAAATTAGTCTTTGTTCAGTAAAAAATATATACCATGGAGTCTAATTAAATAAGTAAATAAAAAAATTAAATATTTATGAATAAAATACTATAATATCTATGCTTTATTCAAATTCGATTGGAAAAATATTATAGGTTTAAGGAAGAACACAAATTCTGTCAAATATGTCATGCTACAATATTTTGATGTTTAATCAAAACTTTTTACCTATAAATGAGAGTTTCAATTCAATGCACAATTTTTTTTGTCACAAAATGCTACAACTTTGACCTTTTTCATTTATATTTTAAACTGAAACTCACATGTCATATACAATTATTGATCTTGTTTATTTGCCTAATGGATGCATCTACATAAAATTTTATGATTTGTGAGTTTGTTTTATACTGAGTCAGAATGTCAAAGATAAATGCAATAAAATTAAATAATTTTTAATTGGATTCTTTCATTTTATATATATCACTTGATGTATTATAATATTAACAAACATGAAGTCTTAAAATTTACATGGACTCACTCCGTACAAAAATAATTCACAATTTAAATTCGACATTTGAATTTCAAATTATGAAATATAACTAGATAACTGACCTTTTCTAGTAGAAAAATAGTTTTGGTGATGAAAACCTCTTCTTCAGCAAAATATGATCGCTAAACCAAATTATTTTTGTCAGTAAAACCTACCTCTCTTTTATTTAATATAGTAAATTCAAAATTAAATTACTGACTAAATTTTTGGACATTACTTTCTTTTTCTACAAATATTGAAGAATCCAATCTTGTCAGAATCATATCAACATATTATAATACAACCCTTGCATATATATACGCATATATGAAGAGATATCCACTATTCCACTTGCAGATTTAATGTAATCATGCAAGTTGCTACTTTTACTAGCTAGCACCAAATTGATTAGTTATATTATATTTAGGCGATAAATTACAATGACATCATCAAGTGAAAATACATTCCCCTACCAGTTTCCAATATCCCTAATGAAGCAAATTCCTAGATTAACATCCTGCTACAGACAAAAGGCAATTAAGTTTATTTAATTATTTGAGCTATTAAACAGACACTGGGGGTCCCATTCCTCTCACTGTCATTCGCTCTCTACACCTCCCTTTCTTACATTGTAGAGAGAGTATCTTTCAAAGAGAAAGACAAAACAACCAAGTGCATGCTTATCCAAATCTCAATCGACCCATTCGTCTGATCCGTACCAAGGGGATGGATCTGATACAGGTTCATCAGAGAAGAACCCAGTGCCTGCGCCGAGTTCTTGTTCTTCACTAGGAATAGCAAAAGTTTCTTCCAGAAAACCCTTACAGGGAAAGTTTGCAGTGTATGTGTCAATGAAGCACTGCTGATCTATGGATTCTTCGTTGAATACAACGCTTGAGTCGCTGTCGGATGCACCATCTCTGTAAAACATTGAAGCGCTCATCTCTAATTTCACAGCTCTTGCCTGAGATTTATCTAATTTGGATTGTAATTCCTTAATCTGAAACAAATTAGATGATGCAAATTTTAGCTTTAGGAAGCTCAACTTTTTGTCAAGAATTTAATCTGAGAATGACTGATACTTCACACTTTCCATCTTTTTTCTGAGTGGTCGAGTGGAATATGAATATGCTATTATAGAACCAGTTCACACCCGCTGTCATTAAAGTCAATGGCACTGAGTATTATTGAATCACTGATAACAGGTTCCAAAACCTCCTAAAAAATATCTTTCATGGAACGCGCAAATCAGCAATATATAGCATGCAGCCATTGTTCTATGGCAATGGATTGGGACTCCCAAGTAAACCACATATTTGGACAACATATATTAAAGTGCACATATATTTAAGTACAAAAGAACCATATTTCATTTATATAAAATCCTATAATATTTGAAGGTATAATTTAGCTTCCAAATTTAACCTTTGTCAGGCTGTTCAATAAACAGTGTATACAAATCATCATAATTGTGAGTGCTTTGCAAATTTGATTTAAGGATGCAAAGACAAATTAATACCTGAGCACTGAGAGCATCCCTGTCGCGACGAAGTGATTCACACTCGATCAAGATCTCATCATGTCGGCTTTTCAACTCATTAAAGTCCCTCTCAAGTTGCTTGGTCTTGGATCGGGCACGCCGGTTCTGGAACCATATGGCCACCTGGCGAGGCTGGAGACCTAGCTCTTGGGCTAGCTTGGTTTTGCGGTCCGGGTCTAGTTTGTTCTCCACTTCAAAGTGCCTCTCCAGTGCCTGGACCTGGTCCAAACCCAGCCGCCGCTTCTTCTCTGCCGCTGTGATGCCTATGGTCTCATTGATGCTCTGATCCTCATCTAGTTCTGTTTCTAAGTCACCGGTCAAGGCGAATCTGTCATCGCACTGTATTGAGGAGAGACCGATGTCTTCTGTTAACAAAATTATAACAATTGTGTGAGAAGAAACAGAGAAAATACAGAGAAGAAGAAGAAAACAAAAGTGAGCGATCGAGGTGCTTGGTATGGACCTGGTATGGGTTTAGAGTTGCTGATTGGTCTCTTCATTGAGAGAGAGTGGATCGATCAGAGGGCTGGCTACTAGCAATTGTGTCTCACAGAGAAGAGAAGATGATGAAGAAATAGAGAGCTTTGCATTGGTAGGATAGAATTGTTCTTGTCTGATCCATGAATCTTTAATATATCTACCTTTAAAGGTTGAAAGAGAGAGAACAGGGACCGGTGGGAATCCAACAGTGCGCATATAAGACAAGTCAGTGTTTTGGGAGGCCAAGCAGTCTGGTTGTGTTTAGTGGAGGCAAATTTTAAAGGTAATTCGGTTTTATGCGGCTAATTGGCATGGTGTAAATTCAAAGTTACCCCCAAACTGTACTTATATTTCAATATTGTCACTTAATTTTGAGAAGAGTTCGCTATAATATTAAATTTTCTAATTCACTAAAAATTAAAATTTGCTTCGCTCAGTTTTTATAGTAAAAGTTGTACACACAAAGATGCTATTTGGTTTGCTTACAAGATTAGTTCTAATTATGTTAATGACTTTATGGACCAAGTTTATTTAAGAAATATGTGTATTATAATGTTTTTAATAAGTTTTTTTTAATTCTTAGTAGCAGTTACTAATTAAGCGGAATGCTTTTAATAAGTTAAATACAAGAAATTACAATATTAGGACTATATATTCCATACATAATTCTGTAGACTAATATATTCCATGACAAAATAATAAATTTTGCATATTTTAATTCAATTAAGACAGTTAAATTACTAGTTTTCTAAATTTTGGTTTTTTTAGTAAACAAAATAAAATTAAGCGATCAACTGAAATCATGCAGGAGCTAGCTAAATGAGCTTTGTTTAAAGCTTTTTAAACATCATACACAATTAATATATTGTTTGGAAAAATTCTACGAGTCACTAGACTATGTCCAAATCCACAAATTTGTCCTCACTGAATCCTTAAATCACAATTTTTATTTCTTGCTTCTTATTTTATTTTGTTTTTTGTTTCAAGCTACCAACTCCCTGTTACATAATAATGCCAAAACAAATGATGTAATTTAAGTAGCTATATACACCGAAGAAGACATAATTTTTCAATAGAGGTATATTATGTAGTAATAACAAAGAAAAATAATATTTTACACCAAGAATTATTCAATAGTGGACAAGTTGTCAGAGTCAGCAGCCAAACTATTATGACCAAGTAAAGAGGGCATTTCGTAATTTTTCAATATTTTTTTTTTAAGAAAAATAACAATAATGGAATATTAATGCTAGTTTTTTTAATGGAATGGGGATCAAAATTGTTGATAAGCCAACAACTTCTGTATATATGTATATACAAGTAACGGTGCCAATTTTTTTATGAATAATTTATATTTAACACTGACAACAACATAGTAAACTAGGAAGGTATATTTAAGGAGGTCACAATTAATCTGAAAATGATATTAAATTGACAATTGTTAGGAGGAAGAAGTTCGCTTACGTCAGAAATAAAATAAATAAATAAATTGGATAATTAAACAAAGTAAACAAATTATCCGGATTTTAAGCTTCAACTGGAGGTCTTTTTAATTTAATAACTCCAAGTGTTCAATTATATATAGCATAGATGACAAAAGAGCCGCACAGAGATATTTTAATATTTATGACGACAAGCTTCGATTTTAAAATAGAAAAAAAAATAAATAATCCTTAATAAGTATATTTAAGTTTTCTGTGGCCACCAACAATAAAATAATAAGAGCTGATACGGAATCCTTCCAATTAAATATCATGCTAAGACACTAACAAAAAAAAAATTTATTGTCATAGATTACAAAAAAAAAAATCTTTTTTTTTGCAATGCTATCCTGAAACAAAAAAAATTAAAATAACAGATTCAAATCACTGATTTTCTTATTTTTATATTCATTTCATATAAAAATAAGAAGGCTGTATAGTCATATAGATGAACAGATCCAGTTAATTGTAATAGATAAGTTTTAATATGTTTATTTTTATCATTCGTTAATTTTATACAAAACAAACTAAAAATTACAATGCTCTGCATGAATGTCGGGCAAAGAAAAAATAAGGTCAAATATCTGAAATTGTATGTTCTATTCTGAAATTTTTTTTTTTTTTTTGTATTGCTTGAAAGGATGCTTAATTTTTTAAATGATAAGCATGTATGTAATGCAAGATTTATGTCATGTTCTGATTTGGACATGGCATGCAAGGGTTTGAAAGTTTTGTGAATATTTTTAGAAAATCTGTGGAATTTGCATTTACTATTAATAAAAAAGCTAAAAAAAATTCAGATACTTATTAAGAAAATAAGACCAATTTCATTGGATTCATTTCTTTATTTGAACAAACATTGGATTAATCTATTATTTTTATCTAGTATAACAGGGTATTTGTATGCTATTACAAAAACTTCAATAAAAGATTCAAACAGAACTCCTCTAAAATTCCTTCGACCTACCAACATATAATCATTTTAAGAGTAGAACTAGGGTGTTCTTATCGAAACAACTCACGTCCTGCAACGTGACTGTCATCTCTCCCACATGCATGTGGATGGTGTGGATCTCATGACACCACCGATCAACCAGTCCAGTATTTAATGTTGTATCGTTGATGTTGGCCATCCGGGAGATCTGGTACAAGCCCAACCGCATAGAGCCGACCCGTAAGCCGGATTGTACTGTATCTTCGTCCGGTGGTGACGTACGGTCAACAGCTCCTTAGACTACGTCAAGACAAATTAGAAATTACAATATGCTTTGAGTATTCTACTAAGTGTTAAAAATCCAATATGTAAATGCATACCTCATCATAAGCCAAACTCATCCTACGATGGTTGTGAGAGATCCACAACAACTCGCTGAACTTCCCTTGTGGTATCTTGACCTGTCGTATGGTCTGTGTACTAGTCTTAAATGACTGTGCACGTCGTTTAGGTGCCATGCTACAATTTTTTTTTAAATAGTTGGTAATTTTCTAAACTATTTTGGTAATTTTCTAGGCCATTCTGGTAATTTCTAGACAATTATGATATTTTCTAACATATTTTGAATTTCCAAAAAATCATGTCATGTTATATAATTCTTTTTTTTTTAATCTTATAAATAAAAATTTCAGGTGTTCTTAAGTTCATCAAACTTCTTGATGAGTTTAACTTCAAACGAAGAACTCAAACTGTTGAAATCAATTTACTTCATAAATGATGTGTTTACATACAAATATTTATAAATTTTCAAATTAATCTATTGTAAAGTCAAGCAGTAACAAAATGATAAAAAATGAATGCATTAAATTAACTTATAAAACTTATTTTTTTGTAAACCTCTTGATTTATACTAAAATAATTTGGTAATGTATAAATATTGCATCCAAACGCATCATTCGTAAAGTATTGATTTCAACGGTTTGAATTCATAGTTTGCAGCTAATTTAATAAGTTGAGTTAAACTCACCGGTAACTTCATTAGCTAAAAAAACACTCTAGTTCTACTCTCATCTCTAATTTATATTATATTGTTTTTTACAGAGGTCATGATAATTTCCTCGAAAAATCTCTTGCTCGTGTTATCATGTACAAGTTTGACATGAAATTTAGAAACAGCTTCTTTAATTTTCTTTTTCAGTTCCGTGCTAAATCCGAGAAAGACGCGCAAGGCTGCAGTTATATGACTAGTGACACTATTGACACTATTCTTGTTAAGCTTTTTTCGAACCCAAAACCGGTCTACTGTAACATAAGTTTGGCAATTTTATCTTGACACATGCATGAACAATGTTTCATTTGGTTTCTTATTTATTCTTTAGATAAATATAATGGTTGATTTTTTTTTCAAAAATGATTTCCATCTTCAAAATAAAAATGGCTTCAATTTTTTTTTTTTCAAAGTTTAATATCAACAACGACGGTACCGTGATAATAAGATTATGAAGTCATGAATAGTTTGTTCTTGATTTGTAAAATATTTTACAGTGTTGATGAAGTTTATGCCCTTACCTAAAATTAATTGCTAATATTATTTTTAATTAAGCGTAGTGAAGAAAGTTTTAATCCTCAATTGGTTATGATTGATCCAAGACGTGTGAAACCTTGTTCAAAGTATGATGTAGTTGTGACATGAAAAGATGGAGAATTTCGCATCTCTTTAGCCCCTAGGCTTAGGCTTAACTAGACTGTCTATTTCAATTAACTTTTTGAACACTTCTGACTTATTTCAAAAGGGGAATTTCACATATACCTCTCAAAAACTTTAAAATTACGTATTTCCCTCTCAAACGTATTTATCCTTCTAAACTTCAAAAACTCACAAATTTACCCATTTTAGTGTCTTTTATATTAAAACTCATTCTAAAATTTTAAATATCCATTTTACTCTTTATTAAAAGCATATAAAAGCCCATCAGGCTCAAATTTGAATTTGAAGGGTTCCTCTACCGTCCGATCTGCAAGCATCGCATTAAGATCTGTTCACATCGCTTCAATATTCGTGCCGATGTAGCATGCACGGATCTTAAAGCAATTCTGATTTGTGCGCATCGCATTAAGATTTGTGCATGTCACTTCAATATGCGTGTGTTCGCATCAAGATTTGTGCTGCTCTTGCGCGCACAGATCTAAAAGCAGTTCGGACGGTAGATGAACCGTTCATATTCAAATTTGAGACTGATGGGCTTTGTATGTTTTTAATAAAGGGTAAAATGGGTATTTTATAAATTTAGAATGAGTTTTAATATAAAAGACAATAAAATGGATAAATTTGTGAGTATTTGAAGTTTAGAGGGAGAAATATGTAATTTTAAAATTTTTGAGGGGTATACGTGAAATTCCCCCATTTCAAAAAATATTAAACTGAGATATATAGCTGACAATTTTGCGTTAATATTACCCTTAAGTTACAATTTTGCTTTTGATCGGTTCATGGAATTTTGAATTTATAATATCACCCTTAATAAATTCACCCTTAAGTTATATCTGTTTTATTAATCCAATAACAATAATGCCTCCGAATCACGGCGGAGGTAAGTACAAGCAATAGGATCAATTGAGAGAATTTTTTGTCTATGGAAAAAAATAAAAAAAGAAGAGAGAAAAATAGAAAGAGAACTAACAAATTTTCATAATAGAAAGGGAACCAACAAATTTTCATAAGTAGAAGGATAGGTAAGAATTTTACCGATTCATAATTTGAATTAGTTTGGATCAGTAGAATTCCGACTGATCCAAACCAGTTGTTCCTTTTTTCTCTATTAAAATAAAAAGTTTTAGAAAAATTGATGTAGTTCTTTTAATACATTTAAATTCTAAGATACTTCATCTATTTTTTACGAACTTTATATTTTAATTGAGATAAAAGGAACAACTGGTTTGAACAGGTCAAATTCCTACCGATCCTTGTACCCAACTACCTATGAAAATTTATCGATACTCTTTCTATTTTTCTCTCTTCTTTTTAATTATTTTTTACAGACAAAAATTCTCGTCAATTGAACTCCATTTTTTTCTTCTATAAATTTATGTATATATATGATTTTTTTATATAATTTAGAATAAAATGTCATGCTACTGTGAAATTAAATCTCAATTTTCATAGAAATTTTTTATGATTAACCTTCATAGTTAAAAGTCTGACTTTGTCCCTTCTCTGAATGGGATAACTTTTTTTTTTTATGAATATTGAAATTTAAAAGATTAAATTTGAATTTTTATTAAAAAAAATTATACATATTTTACTCTCAAGTATTGGGCACATAAAAAAGGGGGGAAATAAATCTGTCACTGAAATTCTGCGTTCTGTACTGTTGACACATTCAGACAAAAACAGGTAAAACAAAAATGGAAATCTCATAAAAAGGTTGATTAAAGTAAAATTGAATTGCATCCCTATTTGGAACTACATGCTATTCGACCAAACCACGGAGACTTGCTTATCCTTCACTAGGGCCTATGAAGCCGACATTTTTATTAGGGGGAATTTCATGTATATCCCTCAAAAGTTTTAATATATACATATTTATCCCTCCAAAATCAATAATTACATATTTATCCTTGAAAATTATACAAACTCACATATTTGTCCAATCCAACTCTATAAATAATTAAATAAGAGGGATGCTTCTATTCACCTAAGGACCTATTTGTAAAATGAGCATATTTTCAATTTCAAAGTTCAAACAGTCGATCCGACCGTTCAACATTATCTCCATATTAAAATGTACTTGGAGGTCAAATTTTACATTTTTTTCAATTTTTTTACTATTTATTAAGTATTTTACAAAACTAGTCAAATTCAAACCATTGAATTTTGTACCCATCTTAATAAATAGTAAAAAAATTCAAAAAAATGTAAAATTTGACCTCCAAGTACATTTTAATATGGAGATAATGTTGAACGGTCGGATCGACTGTTTGAACTTTGAAAATGAAAATATGCTCATTTTACAAATAGGTCCTTAGGTGCATAGAAGAATTTGCCATTAAATAATATTTTTTATAACTTTGAAATTTATTTTACAATATTAATTAAGAATATGTTGACCATTATGCCCTTCGTTTATGTCACTTTAGTTTGTCTGAGTTATCTTCTCTTTAATGCGCCGAACCTCCTGCTTCTCTCTCCAAACGTGCCAAATCACAGATTTCTCCCCGCCTTCTCTTATCGCCTCCACTCTCACAGATTTCTGCCACCCTTCGCTGCTTTAATTTTTCCATCTTTGTTTGGAGAGAGAGGCGGAAATTTTGGCGTCTTAAAGAGAAGAGAACTCAGACGGACTAAAAAAATAGAAACGAAGGGCATCATGGTCAATATATTATTAATCAATATTGTTTACATTAATTTTAAAATTTTAAAAAATATTTCTTAGTTATTTTTGGAGGTATTTGATATGTTATAGAGTTAGATTGAATAAATATGTGAGTTTCTACAATTTTCAAGAATAAATATGTAATTATTGATTTTGGAGGGATAAATATGTAATATTGAAACTTTTGAGGCATATACATGAAATCCCCTCTTTTTATTAATATTCAAAGTTTATTAGACTTTGAATATTAATAAAAATGTCGGGCCTATGAAGTGACGCCGGTTTCCTTTTTCTTTTTCATGAAAGGGCCTTGCTATGAATGAGAGTGATGTATGACATTAAATTTCTATGCGACCCAACTATTTAAATGAAATTATTTGATAGTATATCCTTTGTTTTAAAATAATAAATGTCAATTATGGTGAGTGAACAACAAGCTTAGTAAAATTAATATTTAAAATGAGACCACAAAAGCAACATATGCAGCTGCATATTTTTCTGCATTACGAAACCACTTGCATATGAACATGCACCGAATATTCAAGAAAAATTAAAAAAATACTAACATATTATTGTATTTTTCTCATTTTAAGAATTCATAAATTAAAAGTGTCATCTTTTATCACTAGTAAGTCCAAAAGATGATTCTCCCTACTACACGTTATTATTGAAAACCACAAATAAAAACATCGACACAATCTGATTATTTAGGTGCCAATAGGAGAAGATGCATGCTGTTTTTAGGGACAACTATAGCTGATTTAAAAGTTCATGAAGAAAAAGACAAATGCAATAAAAGAAAATATTAAAAATAGTAAAAAGGACAAAAGGAGAGTAAAAGAAAACAAGAACTGCACTGTGGATAAATAGCAGGGGGAAATTTTTTATCCGTAGTAATTAACAGAAAAGAAGAAAGACAAACAGTAAGATTACAATAATATTTATATTGGTAGTAAGATCGGTAGTAATTCTACAGATTTTAACTTTTTTTTAAATTTGATGTATAGATGGAGAGAATTCTTATATTTAATTTCTAGTAAAATATGAAAAGTTTTTCAAAAAATAGATAGAATGTTTTGATATATCTAAATTTTAAGGTACTTTATCTATTTTGTAAAAAAATACATTTTACTAGAAAAAATTAAAAGGAAAAAAAAAACTAGTTTAGTCGGTAAAATTCTTACTGATTCAAACTTTTTTTACTTTTAAAATCGGTAGAATTGCTACCGATCTTACTACCAATATAAATATTTTGTACTCTTACTGTTTGACTCTCTTCTTCTTTTTTTAATTACTGCCAATAAAAAATTTCCAATAGCAGGTCTAGCCTGGTCCAAAATTTGGTTCTGCCTGAAATTTAAAATCCGACAATCATTACTTGTGCAAATTAGGCCTAGATGTAAAATCAATACTCTCAGGCCCTTCCCATTTATTTTTTTCTGGGACATTTAACGGATCTGATTGTAAAAGGAGGTATATCAATGTTTTATATAGTACGCTGTAATGTGCAGAAACAGGAAAATGAACAATGACCAAGTCAGATTTTATATACCTATTATTCTGATTTTAACGGTCTAGCGTGTCAAAGTAGACGGATTAACACCGTAATCATAAGGCCGCACAATTTGTTGCATTAGGGTCGATGCAGAAAATCCAAAAATATTGTAGCTACAGATTGCAATTTGCAAGGTTCAGAGATGTTCATATTGTGAACCTTTTGGAAACAGGTTCAAAGATAGACTAAAAAATCGTTGATTTATCCATTCTTCGTACGATAAATTCTAAGTTTAAAAAATCGTTGATTTATTTCCTTGATCCTCACTTTTCCTTGTTTGCCCTACTCTGTTTTGGACGAGATCCTTAATCTCGTACAAGTCTGGATCCATTTTGACCGGTTCTAAGCTAATTTGGACTTACAAATTGTGGCCGTAGATGAACCCAAATCCATAAATTTCTGTCACTTTAACAGAAATATTGACTGCAATTCAGACTCAAGATATACTGCATCTGCAATTCTGCATCGAAAATCTCAGCAGGCTTTGAAGCTTTGAGGCATTGGGTATTCTTTTTACATCTGGACTTTTGTAACAGGCTTACACCCACAGGCCCACAACAGTATTATGTGCACCCCATTCAAATCTTCTTAGTTCTTATTGATTAAATCAGGAATTTGCAATGATGGTTGGAACCAAACAAATGGTGTCAAGTTTGAATCAAAATCATGTGATTTTTTATATAAGTGCTCCTGTTAATCGCAACAGATATTTATTTTCAAATGTCTCTTAAGAAAATTGAACGTGCGTTTCTTTGTCAAAAGACCAAATCTAGCATCATTTTGTAATTGGACTATAGTTCAAAAGTCAGGGTAGAACTAGGGTGCTCTTAAGTTCACCAAGTCCCTTGGTGAACTCAAGTCTAAAACCCATCGGATCGGCTTCAAACGACGAATCCGAACCGTTAAAATCCGCCTACCTTACGAGTGATGCATCTACATGTAAAAAATTTATACTTTCGAATTAATTTAGGATATAGTCAAGCGGTCAAAATTAGAAGGTAAATAAATTAATTTTAATGCATTCATTTTTTGATGTTTTTTTACCACTTGACTCTATGCAAAATTAATTTCAAAATTTAAATTTTTGCATGTAGACGCATTACTCGTAAGATAGACGGGTTTCAACAGTTCGGATTCATCGTTTGAAGCCGATCCGATGAGTTTGGCTTGAGTTCACCAAAAACTTGGTGAACTCAAGAGCACCCTAGTTCTACCCCAAAAGTCATGCTAATTTGTAATAGCAAACATACTCAGGGACATATTTACCAGAAATTGATTATTATTTTCAAAATTAGAGGACAATGCAATGAGCCCTAGTACATAATAAAAATTGATTATTATTTTTGTATAAAATTATGTGTCTGAAATAGAACCAATACTATTATAAAGTTAATTACCAAACCTGAAACACAATGTTTACCCTTTTTATTCAAATTCAATAAATTAAACAAAACATAAATTTCATCCCTTGTCTGGTGTCACATTTCTTGAAACTAGAATCTCCCAACTGTTAGTCTAGCTATGTGGCTTTGTTGGAGAATTCGTATCCTCTGCATTAACTCAAAATTTGAGTTAAGATCTGGACCGTCCGATTTAAATCCGCACTAATATTAAATGACCATGTGCGTCATAGGCATGGGCTGAATTGGTCTGAATTCTGATTGTAATATTATATATTAACTAACGCAGAGAATACAGATTCCTTTCTTGGACATGTATACTTGCCAGATATTAAAATTTAATTCAGCAGTTGGTAGCAAATAGTTTTTATAAATTCTTATATATCTTTTAGGTTTCTTTCGATGATAAATGTTAACAAAAATTATAGCACAATTGAGAGTAATAAGATTTGAATCCCTCAAATCATTTTTCTTAGTTCAATTAAATCATCTTATTTATTTACAAATAATATAATTCTCTATTTTGTTTGCTTAAATTACTATGAAAGAGAAATTTACTTGGTCCCACAAAACACATAGTTACTAACGAATATTTATTATTAAATTAAGTAAAGATCAGCCGTCCGATCAAGATCAATGCATGAGAAAATGACACATTCAATGGTAAAAAGTCAGTAAACTAAACCCCAAACCCTAAATTAAATTAACATATATATTGCTAAAAAGTTTCCCACTAGTAAAAACTTATAAGTTAGTACGGGCGACACAATTAATATGTCACAAAATGCCACAATAGAACCGAACGGTCAGGCACAGTTGTCTGTTTTCTCAGTACACTAGTAACATGGCATCCAATGTTCCAATCCAGGACCTACATTTATAAATATAATAATATTAAATATCAGCCACCTGTCAGGTTAGCTGTGACCATTCAGCGTGGGCCTAAAATCACGTTGAAAAAATGAAAAAGGACACTCAACGGCTAGCTGGACTATTTCTCCTCTCCTTTTTTTCTATTTCTTTATTCCGCGTTCAGACAAAGCACGCCGAATACCCCAACGATCATTTGTGGGGACTACGATGGCCGTTCATTGATAATCCAACGGTAGATTCACGGCTAAGGAAGTCAATAGAGACGTTGGAGTGTAGAATGCGGCCCCTTCCAAATGCGGCAACGCGTGCAGATCTCACGGAGAAATGGAAAGCGTGTGATTTGAACCTTCTTAGCGTACCACATTACGACGCGTGAAGGTATTCTTGGAATAGTTCTCACCTGACTCACCGACCAATTGCTGCTAAGTCTAGAAAAGAAAATTGAAATGTTCTAGAACATTTTATCAAACTTTGGAAAATTTTGACTTGAAAATAGAAATTATTTTTAGGTCAGGTAATATATTGATGGGAAAATTTATTTCTTGACAATTTATTTTTAGACTCTTACAATTTATATAGAAATAATATTTCATTCTAATCCGCTTTAAATAGAGATAATCTTTCATTCCATTCCAACCGAAATTTTTATTAATATCCAAAAAAAGAAATAAATTTCGAATTCTACATCCTGTTTGACAAGATTTTGAAAAATGTCCAAACCGCAATTTTATTTCACTGTTTTGGATTTTTTTCGCATATTAAATCCACGGTTTTAGACCCTTCAAAAACGCAGAACAAATCCACAGTTTCAGAAAATCAAATTTTTTTTTGCAGTTTTAGGTTTTTGATATTAAAAAATTTACTTAGAACTGTGAATTTAATCCATGGTATGGGAATTCAATTCATCAATAACTCAGATTCAAAATATTTTTTTTCCAATAACACACAAAGAAATATTTTAATTTTTCTTACGGCCACAAAAAATTTGGCCTGATAAATGTTGATCCGGGTTATTTGTCACAGTCTTTCTAATAAATCAAATTAAAGTATTCCATCTATTTTCAAAGAAATATATAAAATATTTATAATATTTTAATACAAAAAATAAATAAATTACAACATTTTCTGTTTAATTAAACAAATAATATAAAAAACCAAAAACTGTGAATTAAATTAACGGTTTCATGAAAAAAAAAATCTATTTTGAGATTAAACCGCAATTTAAAAATTCCGGTTTTACAAAACCGTGAATTTGTTCTGCGGTTTTGAGAGAGCTAAAACCGTAAATTAAATTTGCAGTTTTGGAACCTAGACCGTGAATAAAAACTACGGTTTGGAAATTTTTCGAAATCTTGTCAAACAGGATGTAGAATTCGAAATTTTTTGTTTTTCTTTGATATTAATAAAAATTTCGGCCATTCCAATTGCTCTTAATTTAAAATTTTAGCTCCCAAAATAGTTCCATCATATTTATTTAGCGATTAACATTACTCCTAAATTAAGAGAAGTCGAAATTTTATTCCAAAAAAAAGAGAACTCGAAATAAAGCTCTGACAAAAATAAATAAAAAAATCTATATGCAATTCTTATTTACAGCAGATAACCAAAATACAAAATACAAAATACAAAATACATCGGCAAATGCCTATCTTTATAACGGCTAATTGTGTCTATTATTATACTATTTATATTTTTATAAAAAAAATCATTCTTTTCTTTTTCCAATCATACCCCTACCCCCACAACCGCCTTTACTAAACCTATATATACACCTACCACATTACTCTCTCCTTCATCTCAAACCAAAACAATCTCCCAGAGGAATCAACCCATCTTTAGTTCTTATAACTTCTAAATCTCTTCAACCTCTCAAACTAGCTCAAAAATGGCGATCTCTTCTCTTCACCTCCCAATCTTGGCTCTCTTCATCGCATCTCTCACTCTCATCTCCGCCCAAGCCCCTGGCGCAGCCCCAATTCCCGCCCCCGGAGCTGCCCCTGTACCATCACCATCTCGCAAATTGGCACCTGAACCAGCACCTGCATTCGCCCCGACGATTTCATCTCCACCATCGCCGCCAGTCGCCGCCACCCCGTCGGAGGTACCTGCCACCAGCCCCACCACAGACACCTTTGCTCCTACCATCTCTAGCCCCCCTGCGGAGGCGCCGGCATCTGGTGCATCTACCTCAGTTGTGAGCTTGATTGGACTGACTGGCGCTCTTTTGGTGGCAGTTTCTTTTTAGAGAAATCAGAGGTCTTATGGAAATTCGTTTATTAAATTCTTTCTTTTGAGTATGTTAGGAGTCGGTTTTCATAGTTGACAGCGCTATTCTTTTATAGCTGCTTATGAGATGTCATAGCTGTACTTCAGATGTTATATTAGAAATATGTTCTTTTATTAAATTCTTTCATCCCAGTTGTTCTTTTTAAAACTTTGGCTATTTTGTTGGTGTTGGTTGATTTGCTGTCACTGATCGCAGTAATAAATCACATAAAATTGAAATATCTTCAACTTTGATTGGCTGAAACAAAAATAAATCACATAAATACGAAATATCTTCGATTTTCGGTTGACCGCAGAGCTCGTAAATTTTAATTCAGCAAACTTTCATCAACGTGGAGTTATTAAATAAATTGCAATGCAAAGTCCATAAATAAGACTCCGGTAACTTTTAAACGGAATTATTATCTTCAACTTTCAAAAAAATAATATATTGTAAAAAAGATGCTTTTAATTAATGGGTCCTCAAAAGTTTATTATTGAAGTGAAAACAAATTAATGTTACTTGGTTTGTAAATTGTAAACGAGGGTTTAAGAACTTGAACGATTACAGGTCTACAGAATTGCTAGGAAAAATTGATTCCAATTGAATTTAAAAATAACAAGTATTGTGAATAAAATTTGTTGAACAAAATTGTTTTTTGCTATTCGAATGCCCGGTCATTTATGGATCAATTGAAACTCACGTGAACGATGTACCCCGAATGAATTCATTACCAAAAAAGTAATGTTCATTTATGGTCATTTATGGATCATTTATATATGTTTTTTAATAAGAGGGTAACTGTTTATAATAAAATGTTAGATGAACTTTTAGAATACTCTGAATTTTTTTTAACTATATATATAAGAGGGTAACTGTTCATAATAAAAAGTTAGATGTACCGTGTTCCGTGTACGTACGTTATATAAAACATTAATTCTGGAAAAACATCTATATGTTTATATTAATTTTTTACGCTTTAAAATTATTTGTTTATGTTAATTTTTTAAAACAAAAAGAAAATTAGTGTAGGATTTTAACAGATTTAGCTAGCCTTTGGAACATAATAATTTTCTTTTGATAATATAAAAGTAATTGACTTGTCAAATATGTTATTATTTTTGTCAGTATTTCTAAAATTAAATTCTGATTAAAATAGATAAATTCCATCGCTCCATTAAATTAAAATGGTTTTTGTCAGTCCTGGCTTGAATATTACATTAAATACGTTTTAAAACTCACTCTATATCCTGATCTGTAAAGTATGAATTATAGGAAACGACTAATCAACAGTTGGCAATAATCATGTCGACAGTTAATCAACAGTTGGCTATTTTAAATTTTTAATCTCCTCGTTTCCACAAACCATCCCCAAATCAGATATTTCATTGCTTCCTCATCCCTATATAGACATACAGCTTCTCACACTGCCCCATCACCTCAGCAATCACACAAACTCTTAGCCTCAATCTTACTACTCTTCATTTCATATATAAGAAAAAGAAACAAAATGGCAATCACTGTTTTGCAATTCTCAGTCGTTACTCTCTTCATTTCATCACTCTTACTGACCTCTTTAGCTCAAGAGCCTGGCGTTGCGCCTATACCAGCTCCCAGTCCCGTTCCCTTCTCCTAAAAATGCACCTGTACTGCACCTATACCAGCATCTGTACCAGTATCATCCCCTCCACTTGTTAAATCTCCAGCTCCCTACCAGCTCACCTTCGGCCCCACCGATTGACACACCTTCAGAAGACAATTTCTCCTGCTGCTATATCTTTTCCTCCTGTCGAGCCGAGCCGCCTACCTTGTCGGGTGTCACGGTTACCATTCCAATTGTTAGCTTGATTGGTGTCACTAGCTTCTTGTCTTTGTTTACCACCGACTAGCATTAAATGTCATTTGTATTCGATGAAATAATGATATAATTAACAAAAAAAAATAACGAACCAACAAAATAAATAACTAAATAACCAGTGTCTGTCCAGATAAAAAATAACATCTAATGTCCGATAAAAATAAATAAGTCACAGTATCTGACAAAACACTTAACAAACTAAATCAAATGCCTACAGATTTGGACTAAATACTTTCCTCGCATTCTTCTTCCTGAACCCCCTACCCCGCCTGGAGAATGGCGTCTCGTCAACATCGCCGTCCTCGTTCTTTTCCTCCTCATGAACCTCCTCAATCTTTGACTGAGGATCAGATGTCTCGATGGACTCCTGGACCAAAAGTCTGAGTCTGTCGAGATGTCTGCTGACTGAATAGCCATACTTGCAGCACAATCGAGTCATCGAGCAAATGGTACGTGCCGGGAGGATATGTGCTCTGCTGTGTGCAGCCTCCAGGAAAATTCAGGATGGGCTCTGTCTGGACATAGTCCAGCTGATAGGCAGGAGGTACCGTCTGAGTCGGACTGTAATACTGAGAATACAGTTCGTCCCAGGAACATCGGTCATGACCGTGTCAACGAACTGAGAGAGATCGTAGGGAGTGGATACATGATCTCTACTGGAAGATGGTACATTTCTACTTGAAGATGATATATCTCTATTAGATGATGCCATGTTGTATTTGTAATTTTCGAAATTAATATTAGTACCAATTTTGGTCATGGTAAAAATTATGGTTAAATATGGTACTATTTGGACAATTTCGGTTACATTTGAGATTTATTTGATCAAAATCTAATTAAACCATATACTGTAATTTAATTTAAATTGGGCCAAATATGGTCTTAAATTTGTTACAATTTGAAATAATTTTGGTTAAAATTGGGATTTAATTGGTAACACAAATCTAATTTAATTTTGGTACTAGTCTAATTAAATTTTGGTACTAATCTAATTTAATTTTGGTGCTAAACAATATATATACTATAAATCTAATTTAATTTTGACACTAAATCTAATTTAATTTTGGTACTAGTCTAATTAAATTTTTATCCTAAAAAATATATAGATATTATATATAGATATTTATATCTATATATTCAATTATTTCCTTTTTCACCGATGTATCCATGCTGAACCTGATAATAAAATATTCTTCCTTCTTCGTCATTGTTGTCTTGTTGAAAATGAAAATAATCTACGGTACAATCTGATTCTCATTTCCTCTTCAATTTCCTCTTTGTTGTCAACCTGGCTTTTTAATTCAATCCTTTTCCTCCTTCCTCTTGAATTAGTCTTGAGTATTGCATGGCTGTAGGCCTGTAGCTTCCTCCTCCAAGTCTCTTCAAAATTTGACTTCCTCCTTCGAATATCGTAAGTAATATTTGTATTTAGTACAATAGAATTTGTAAAACACTTGAGGGTGAGATTTTTGAGCTTATTTGATGGAGTAGATTATTAGTATTATTTGTTATTCACCCGCTATCGTTTCGTTATCTGCTAATTTTAACGGGTATGAGTAGGGTATGATAGGTCAATTTTTAATGGGTACGGATATGGTATAGGTAAGGTCAATTCTTAGCAGGTATGAGTATAAAAATGCTTCCATTCTACCTGTATCGTACCCCTTGACACCCCTAATTTTCATCGTTAAATAAAACGGGTTTGACACGGATCTCAACGAAGCCTAGTCCATCGATCTGATCAGCATTGTATGCATAATGTTTAGCTCGGTCGAAATCGAAGGGTACAAATTTGATTAGTTCAATGCCAACTATAATGTCCGATTAGGTATGAGCAATCAATTGGCCTCTCTAACGATTTTTTTTGCTCGGTTAATTAGTGATGCATGCTATATATATCATGCTTGTCAATTAAATGAAATATAAAATTATTGTCTAGTTTGTACATCTAAGAATGAGAAAGAACATATTTAAGCAAATTAATACGGAATTTTTATGAGCAAATCGCCAAATCTTGATAAATTAAGGCTTGTTTAATTTAATAGACTGGAGGCGTCAAACCTCAAACATTCGAGGTGACAAATTAATATTATTTCAGCATGCCTTAAAATTGTCAATATATATTATTATTATTTTCTAATTTGAATTCTTAGTTATAAGTTAGTAGTTTCTAGTACTATAATAGTCTATCGTACTCAAAAATCCTCCTAATGAGCCAATCACCAATGCAATTATATAATTGATGACATTTTTTTTTTCCATGTAGTTCCTGAAATTATTTTTCAATATAGATTATATCATCTTTGATCCTACAATTTAAGTTTTATTTTGTAATTTTGTAATTTCTAATTTTACTAACTTACAGTTGTTTACTGTAAAGTGCAAATTAAGTGATGTGATATTATTTGACAACAATCCAGGAATCTGTGTCGAATTACGTCCTCCCAGATGAGAACGGAGTAGGTTCAACGAGCATGATGACCATCCGATCTAATTTAAGATTTGTGCGCACGAAATTGAAACATACACGCACGAAGTTTAAAGCGTTCCGCACGAATTTTAAAGCAAATCGACGGTGATTAAACCCATCGAACGAGAGTAGGTCTGATGCCCATCGGACCTACTCTCAAATCCTCTCAGATACCTGACTCAAGCAAATTACAAACGGACCAGTCAAAGTCAAAGTCAATTCGGTGTCTATAAAAATTATAAGGTATAGAAATTATAGAGGGTCCGTTTGTAATATGCTTGAGTTGAGTGATTTGAATTAACAATCCAGTATGTCTCTTTAATTAAAATTATAATTATCATGTCAGCATTTATGATTGTTGTATTTAAGATTAAATTGATAAAATATGAAAATTTCATGTTACTAAAAAAAGTAAAATAATTGATATATATCTTGATTATAGCAGTACAGGAAGCTTATTTAATAAAAATATATATATATATATATGATTCAACCAAATACAAACCATTTAGGATTTTTATCTAAGTTCCAAAAAAAAAATGCTGTTGAACTGGCAAGGTCGGTTTGACAACCTGAAAACGAGTAGCAGGTTACCTCACCAACAATGCTGCCCGGCTGACCAAATCAATGCTGCCCGGTTTGGCACCTTCCCAACACTGCACCAATCTTCTTACCTGTTCAAATTCTTTGCAATTAAAAATTGTAATGAAAGCGAAGATAATAATTAATACCTGTCCACATTTTGCTGTAATGTTCTAGTTAAGAAAAAAAAAAATACAGGTTCATTTATTATAATCTGAATTCGGATCTAAAAGAAATGATCAATATTGGCGGCTGCTCAATTAACTTACGTTTGTTAATTTGATTGATTATTACATTGACCACGGAATTTTTTTGAAACAACCGTAATAATGCTAATATCAAATTGTATCCTTTTTTTCATCGAGCGGATAGGATACGGATACGGATAATAAACAGATGTTAACATCTAAAATCAAATCCGTCTTAAATGGATACGGATACGGAGCGGATAATCCACGGATATGAATTCGAATACGAACACAAAATGAATATTTGACAGAAATAATTGAGTTAAATGACATATATTAACTCTAAGAATAATAACATATAAAATTTCAGACTAAAAAAATATATCTTCTCTATTTAAGAGTAACGTTTGATTTTAATCAAATTAGTAACAATTTTAAAAAAAAACAATAATAGTAGTTTTATACACATTTGGTCATTAATCATCGTTACTGACAATCTTTCCATTAAAAAAAAAACTATTATATACTCCATGTGCGGCGCCCCCTAAATAATGGGTATGGGTGTGGGATCAAAAAAAATTTGAACTAAAAATTACTGTTCACGTGGGAAAAAAAATTCACTCTGAGTGAATTTTTTTTCCTACATAAATAGTAATTTTTGGAGAGCAGCCGAACAGGCTCTTAAGTCTTAACAAAGTAACACTCCATCGGATACTCAGGTGAGGCCCACTTGTACTCCTCATGTGAGTCGGAAGAGAATCTGCTGCGATCCTTCCCATGTGAACAGTACCCTGAAATCCCTGCTTTTCCAAATCCAACTGTCAAATTGTTTCGAGATGCGTGCACAGAAAAACTAGCTGTTTGGAGATACGTGCACTAAAAAGTTGGACGGCTGGATTTGAAAAAACAGGAATTTCAGGGTTACTGTGCTCAATGTTCGGATCGCAGCAGATCCCAATCCCACGCGAGTCTTTTCGGTTTTCACGTATCTCACCGAGCAGAGCGGATTTTTTTTAAAAACAATAATTAAAATAATTAATTTTAAATAAACAACATGATTGCTACAAGATTTACAAAAACCATCATAACCGAATTGCCAATTCGGTCCAGCTCAATTTCACAATAAAACTGTGTTGCCTTTAATGTGGAGGCTTTTTTTAGCCTGGACCGAATTGGCAATTCGGTCCAGGTTTTTTTTGTTTAGAGACACTAAGAACAGCAAAAATAAAGAAATCTAACACTGAAAATTTAAATTTTTTGTTTAAATTATTTGTTAGATTACTTCTTTTGATTTATAATTAGCATATTTATACTAAAACACACTAAATTACTTGAAATTATGTTGAATTACACTATATTACGATAAATTATGTTGAATTACACTAAATTACGCTAAATTACAATAACTTCGCTAATTATGTTGAAATACGGTAAATTACGCTAAAGTAAACAGATTCTGTGCCATCTTTCATGAATCATAAAAAATAGTAAAAATTGGTATTCTACAAGTTCATTATGTAACTAATTTACTGAGCTACTTGGATTGAATAATAGAAATAAAAATCTTAATCGGAAACTTCAACTAAAGTTTTGAGGCTCTTCCCTTTGTTTTTTGGTGATTCTGAATTTTGAAATCCGGTATTTCCGACACGGATACATGCATATTTTTTCAAGCTTTCCGAAAAGTAGTCATTTGCTGAAATCGGACACTCGAGTGCTGTTTTATGACCGTTTGAAGTTTCTCCGTCGTTTTTCGACTTTTTAGTGAAGATATCATCTCTATTCATATGTAATTTACCGTATTTTAGTGTAATGTAATGTAATTTAGTATAATTTAACTTAATATTGTGTAATTCAATATAATTTCAAGTAATTTATCGTATTTTAGTATAAATATGCTAATTATATGTCAAAAGAAGTAATCTATCAAATAATTTAAACAAAAAAATCAAATTTTCAGTGTTAAATTTCTTTATTTTGCTCTTGTCTCAAAAAAGAAGAAGCCTGGACCGAATTGCCAATTCGGTCCAGGCTAAAAAAGCCTATAGACCGAATTGTCAATTCGGTCTGGCCTGTTTTTTTATTTTATGTGGCGTTCTTCCTATAATCCGGTGAAAAACAACCAGACCGAATTGCCAATTCGGTCTGAAGAAAAAAAATGCCGTCGGACCGAATTGGCAATTCGGTTTTGATGGTTTTTGTAAATCTTGTAGCAATCATGTTGTTTATTTAAAATTAATTATTTTAATTATTGTTTTTAAAAAAAATCCGAGCAGAGCAGTTGTCGCGTTTAACTTCGTTTAAAGTCAATGAGCAAAAAAAAACACTTTGTATAACGAGAGAGGCGCGTTAATTCTTTCTTTCATCTTTACCAAATAAATTAGAGAATGATAAACACAGATCCATGCATCAAGCCCAAATAAATAAACTTAAATAACCGAAACGAAAAGATAAATATATGAGAAAAGAATAATTTAATTATCTGAATAGAATGTAACATCGATCAGCACAGAAATAAACAGAAAAAGATAAAATTATCAACATAGAACGAATATAAAGAATACGTTCCTCCAAATCAAAGGAAGGAACAGATCCCTCTCTAGAAAGCCATGGCCACCAAAATTGCTCCAGCCACACCGATCAAGCTAGCAACAGGGCCAACACCACTGCCGGATTGATCAGTTGGTGCCTCAGCAGGAGGAGTGGAGATGACAGAGGCGGGAGGGGTGGCGGCTGATGTGGGTGCGTCAGTTGGGGTGGCGGTCGGAGGTGCTGGTGGTGAGGCAAGTGGAGAAGCACTTGGTACTGGTGCGGGAGTCAGAACTGGAGGTGATGCGACTGGAACTGGTGCTGGCACTGGTGCCGCTTTGGGAACTGGAGAAGGTACTGGAGCTGATTTGGGGGCTGGGATGGGTGCGGCACCAGGGGCCTGTGCAGAGATTAGAGAGAGTGAGGCGAGGAAGAGAGCGAGGATTGGGAAGTGGAGAGATGAGGTCGCCATATTTGTTAAATTTGAGAAATGAGGAGAGTCGAATGTGTTGGATTTATGCGTAGAGAGAAAGATTTGCTTTGAGAGCTGGAGATGAGATGAGATGTGAGAGGGGGTGAGGGGTCATGGAGTTTATATAGGCAAGGGAAAAGGAAGGATCATGGAACAGGTCAGTATTTCATGAATCATGATCGAGGCGAATAATAATAATAATAGACAGCTATTAGCCGTTGGACATTCTTTTGATAATTTTATGTAATTCGTTATGATACTTGGTAACACATCCCCACAAAAAAAAAAAAAAAAAAAAAGCACACTTTGCGAAAGTTTTTTTTTTTTGGTTTTCGAGTTTTACTCATTTTGAGGTACCAAGCATTTGTAATGAAGAATGAAAAAAATAATTATCTTCCGTAAAATAATATTGCTCTTTAAGTTTATATTTGTTCATGGTGCATGGCATGGGATCAATCAAATAATACAAAGCAAATATTGCATCAGAATCATTTGAAAATATGGAAAAATGTGACATCTGAAGTCCTGAAAAAAGAACAATTATAGAACTTCTTCTTCAAGTTTTTTTTATTTATAATTGATTCAAATAAACAATTATCATCCGGTACTTGTGAATTTAATTCTGGACTGGCGAAAATTGCTACAGAAATGAAGTCAAAGAACTATTATAATTTTTTTTTTTCAGAAAATTATAGAAACGTAGGCTTTCAAAAAAAAAAAATTAAATATTAGTGGCTTTAAATGCCTACTAATAATTTCATGGATAAAAAAAATGTATTACAACGTTGACTCTCTTTCTCAAATCTAAACTCATTTATTCTCATGAAATAATGTAAATTGTAACTCATTTTTTCAAAATAGTTTAAGCAATGCGTGACAAGTGCAACTATAGCTCATGTTAATAAAAAATGTACTGCTCTCCTATTATGATATTCGCAAATATTATTTCATCAATCTAATTCGACTCTATACTACAACTTAAAAAAAAAATCATGTAATTTGATTTATCAACAACACTCTTATTAATTATATGTAAATATAAAAGATTAAATATTTTAAATTACTGTTTTTCCACCTAATATTTAAAAAAATTAATGATTTAAATTTATTAATTAATTTGTGACTAAATGATTTTTCATTTACACAAAATTTTATACATGATCATTCTAAACTTAGAAGCACATCTGTAATTACAATTTTCATTGTCAAATTTGTTTAAAATCAGTTGTAAGTTGTAACTGTTGTTTCAAGTAAATTTTGTGGTCAATACAATAATCATTTTTTTCTTGAATATAATAATCATAAATATACGTTTGTTAAGCGAGAAAGGCTTGGGTCCGATGGGTTTCGGGACCGTCCGATCCACTTTAAGATTCGTGCGCATGAATTTTAAAGCAGACGCGAAAGTTGCGGGCGTGAATCCTAAAGCAGATCGGACGGTGAGCGAACCCGTTAAACTCACTTTGGATCCGATGCCCATCTGACCCAAATTTCTCCCTTGTTAAGCAGCCCACAATATTGACAATTTTATTTACATCCGAATTCAGATCACGATAATTAATGAACCTGCATTTTTCATTCTTAAATAGTACATTACAGCAAAATGTGGACTCGTATAATTATCTGCGCTTTCATTTCAATTTTTAATTGCAAAGAATTTGAACAGGTAAGAAGATTGGTGCAATGATGGGAAGGTTCCAAACCGGGCAGCCTTGATTTGGTCAGCCGGGTCAATAAATGAATGATGAATTTGAATTGATTGCTGATTTGCTGGTGCGGTAACCTGCTACTCGTTTTTAGGTTACCTATCGCCAGCTATTTGATCGGAAACTCAACTCAACGCGTTCTTGATTAAAATTCTAAATGGTTGTATTTGGATCAATATTATTTTTTTAATTAAATAACCTTCCTATACTATTATAAACTATTATTTCAATTTTTCTTTTTCTTTTTCTTTATGGAACATGAAAATTTGACATTGGATCAACTAAATCTCTATTACAAAATAATCATAAATGCCGAGATGACGATAATAATTTTAATTAAACGGGTAGTGTATTTGACGTACCAAGAACCAAACTAGACAATTAATTTTGTATTTCATTTCAATTGACAAGCATGATAGCATGCATCACTAATTAACCAAGTAAGAAAATTAGTTTAAAGAGAGACCAATTGATTTGCTGATATTACCTAACCGGGCATTAAAGTCGGCAATGAACTAATCAATGTGTACCGTTCGTGTTTTAATTGCCTCTTTTCCATGAACCATCCCAAACCATCCCAAACCGTTCTTTGCTTCCCCATCCCTATATATACAGCTTCTCCCACTATCTCATCACCTCATGAGCCATCAGACAAACTCTTAGCCTCAACCTTACTTTTCATTTCATCTATTAACAAAAAGAAAATGGCAATCACTTCTTTGCAATTCTCAGTCTTTACTCTCTTCATTTTCTCAATCTTTCTAACCACTTTTGCTCAATTAGCCCCTGGTGCTGCTCCTATACCGGCTCCCATACCATCCCCAGTCCCATTCCCTTCTCCTAAAAATGCACCTGTACCAGCACCTATACCAGCATCTGTACCAGTATCATCCCCTCCACTTGCTACATCTCCAGCTCCGGTACCAGCGAGTTCATCACCTCTCAGCTCACCTCCGGCCCCACCAACTGGCACACCTTCAGAAGCACCGGAGGCCATGGCTCCTTCTGCTATCTCCTTTCCTCCTGCCGAGCCACCTACCTTGTCAGGTGCCGCGGTTATCATGCCAATTGTTAGCTTGATTGGTGTAGCCAGTGCTCTTCTTGTCTTTGTTTTATAGAGATATCAAGATTAGAACATGATAGATGTGCAATATTGTTGCTGGGTTATTTTTTATGGGGTTTTGTAATTGTCGTCACAGCTTGTCATGATTCTTTTTTGTTAATAAAACTTAATTCTTTCCTTATATTATATTAGAACTGATACATATTATTGTGTTTTCTTTATATAAGAAGCAACTGATCATCCCATGTGTTTTTCTGCTATTTTAAAGTTACGTGGAGTTATCATTTTCCTTTCTTCAATTTCCTTTATTCTTTTGGAAAAGGAATGTGTTTATTTAAAAATAGTACAAAATCATCGTTTTTAGATGGTCCAAAATATTCTAAAAACAGTAATTTTTTACCTATATAAAAAATATAAAAAATATCAAAATAATATAAAATTCGATCTCGTGGTACATTTTAATATAGAGATCATGTCGATTTGGTATGGATCGATTATTTGAATTTAAAAATAGAAATAAGTAAATGAAACATAATTGAAATATGAAAACAATGAAATATTTTATCCCTATTCAACAAAATTAGTTATTTTCCTATTTAAATTAAATCAATTTATTAATTTACCCATTCCTTAATTTAATCACTAAAAATGTAATTTAATAATAGTAAACATTAAATTGTCCCTTACTCAAATCCCCTTCGACGTTATTTCCCACCTCTATTCCTCAGACATCGAAATTTTTATTTATACCACACCTTAAAAAAAATAAACCATGCAAAAAACCACCGTTTTTGGAAATTTCGAAATTCACCACGGCCGCACTATGCCAGTGCGGACCCATTTCAGGAAGGCCGCACAATACCAGTGTGGACCCTGAAATGGGTCCGCACAACACCAGTGCGGACCCAGGGCCGCACAACACCGGTGTGGACTCTGTTCTTTTATATTATTTTTTTATCAGAAATGTATAGATTGATTAAGATTTTGTTTTGAAAGTTGTTTAATTGTTTTTGTTTCAAATGTCATTTAATCTGAAATTTTTGTTCGTTTGTTTGATCAAATATAAAATAAACATTACTAATAAATATAAATGAGTCATATAAAGAAGCATACAATAGAACAATGCTAATGTTATCGTACATTACCAATACGTCTAATAAACCGAAAATAAATAACGTTTTTGCGAATAAAATTAAAAATAAATAAATATCCCATCCATTGATAGACTCTCAACATGCAAATGTATGAAATAGTGACTGTTAAATCTGATTGTTTCAATATTTTATTAAAATTTGAAATTGATTTGTAAAAGAAATAAACTACCTCGTGCACCTCGAGCAACTATGTTCTGTCTTTCTGTGTATCTCGGCCGGCTTGGTGTTATCTTTTCCTATTATTTAGTACGTCCATTCATATCAGAATTCAGTTGTGTCGTCTTCTACCTAAAGAAACATTTTTATCTTAAATTGTTTATTTGAATCAATTATAAATAAAAAACTTGAAGAAGAACTATAATTGTTCTTTTTTCAGGACTTCAGGTGTCACATTTTCCCTTCTTTTCACATGATTCTGATGCAATATTTGCTTTGTATTATTTTATTGATCCCATGCCATGCACCATCAACAAATATAAACTTAAAGAGCAATATTATTTTACGGAAGATAATTAATTTTTTCCTTCTTCATTACAAATGCTTGGTACCTCAAAATGAGTAAAACTCGAAAACCAAAAACAAAAAACAGAACTTTCGCAAAGTGTGCTTTTTTTTTTTTTTTTGTGGGAGATGTGTTACCAAGTATCATAACGAATTACATAAAAATATCAAAAGAATGTCCAACGGCTAATAGCTGTCACATCTGCAAGCTGTCTATTATTATTATTCGCCTCGATGATGATTCATGAAATACTGACCTGTTCCATGATCCTTCCTTTTCCCTTGCCTATATAAACTCCATGACCCCACACTCCCTCTCACATCTCATCTCCAGCTCTCAAAGCAAATCTTTCTCTCTACGCATAAACCCAACACATACAACTCTCCTCATTTCTCAAATTTAACAAAAATGGCGACCTCATCTCTCCACTTCCCAATCCTCGCTCTCTTCCTCGCCTCACTCTCTCTAATCTCTGCACAGGCCCCTGGTGCCGCACCCATCCCAGCCCCCAAATCAGCTCCAGTACCTTCTCCAGTTCCCAAAGCGGCACCAGTGCCAGCACCAGTTCCAGTCGCATCACCTCCAGTTCTGACTCCCGCACCAGTACCAAGTGCTTCTCCACTTGCCTCACCACCAGCACCTCCGACCGCCACCCCAACTGACGCACCCACATCAGCCGCCACCCCTCCCGCCTCTGTCATCTCCACTCCTCCTGCTGAGGCACCAACTGATCAATCCGGCAGTGGTGTTGGCCCTGTTGCTAGCTTGATCGGTGTGGCTGGAGCAATTTTGGTGGCCATGGCTTTCTAGAGAGTTCCTTCCTCTGATTTGGAGGAACTTATTCTTTATATTCGTTCTATGTTGATAATTTTATCTTTTTTCTGTTTATTTCTGTGCTGATCGATGTTACATTCTATTCAGATAATTAAATTATTCTTTTCTCATATATTTATCTTTTCGTTTCGGTTATTTAAGTTTATTTATTTGAGCTTGATGCATGGATCTGTGTTTATCATTCTCTAATTTATTTGGTAAAGATGAAAAAAAGAATTAACGCGCCTCTCTCTTTAAACAAAGTGTTTTTTTTGCTCATTGACTTTAAACAAAGTTAAACGCGACAACTGCTCTGCTCGATCGGTGAGATGCGTGAAAACCGAAAAGACTCACGTGGGGAGTACAAGTGGGCCTCACCTGAGTATCCGATGAAGTGTTACTTTGTTAAGACTTAAGAGACTTCAAGTCGTCTACGACTAGGCGCACATGGAGACATGGAGTGTACTTAGCCTGATATTATTTGGGACCGTTGATCATAATCCAACAACAAAGAGAAATATTACAGCAGTAGTTCAGTCAGCACTACAACATGTTTTGACTGGGATGCGCTGAACGTCATGATTGTAGCAATTTGATTTCAATTTTGAGTCGGACTTCCATTGGTAAATTTTTTGACTAGTTCGAACTCGAATTGCCGACATTTTTATTAATATCCAAAGTTTAATACAAATTATTAATTATACCCGGAACTCAACTCAATATCGATATATACCCAAGCCGGCCATTTTCTGGCCGGCTATGTTCCTTTCCTAAGCCGGCCAGAAAATAGCCGGCCATGTACCTTTTTTTTTTTTTTTTTTTTTTTAGAGAGAGACTATGAAGATCAAAATATTGAAATCTAACTCTGAAATACGATAAATTTTTGTTTAAATTATTTGTTATATTACTTCTTTGATGTATAATTAGCATATTTATACTAAAATACGATAGATTAATTGAAATTATGTTGAATAACACTAAATTATGTTAAATTACGTTAAATTACATTAAATTACATTAAATTACGTTAAAATACGGTAAATTACGCTAAAATACGATATGAATAAGGACGATATCTTCACTGAAAAGGAGAAAAACAACGATGAAACTTCAAACGGTCATAAAACGGCGCTCGAGTGTCCGATTTCAGCAAATGACCACTTTTCGGAAAGCGTATTTTAGTATAAATATGCTAGCGTATTGTAATATAGTGTAATTCAACATAATTTCAAGTATTCTAGCGTATTTTAGTATAAATATGCTAATTATACATCAAAAGGAGTAGAGGAGGGATCAAGTTACAACAACTATTTTTTTCATTTTCAAAGTCCAAATCGTCGATCCAAACCGTTCAACATGATTATCTAAATAAAATGTGCTTGCAGATCAAATTTTACATTTTTTTGAATTTTTTTACTATTTATTAAGATGGGTACAAAATTCAATAGTCTGAATATGACTATTTTTTGTAAAATACTTAATAAATAGTAAACAAATTCAAAAAAATGTAAAATTTGATCTGCAAGCACAGTTTATTGTGGAAATCATGTTGAACGGTTTGGATCGACGATTTGGACTTTGAAAATAAAAAAAATAATTGTTGTAATTTGATCCCTCCTCAAAGAAGTAATATAACAAATAATTTAAACAAAAATTTATCGTATTTCAGAGTTAGATTTCAATATTTTGATCTTCATAGTCTCTCTAAAAAAAAAAAAAAAAAAAAAAAAGGGTACATGGCCGGCCATTTTCTGGCCGGCTTAGGGAAGGAACATAGCCGGCCAGAAAATGGCCGGCTTGGGTATATATCGATATTGAGTTGAGTTCCGGGTATAATTAATAATTTGTATTAAACTTTGGATATTAATAAAAATGTCGGCTCGAATTGGATAGCATTTGAGTTAGACTCAAATATAATTTGATTAACATATCTTACCATTAAAAAAATATAAACCTCGAATATAATTTAATAGATAATTCGATATATACTTACTATAAGACTTTAAAATATAATTCGTTAATAATTCAATTAAAAGTATCTTACCAACATAATTTTATTATAAGATAAAACAAAGTTGGTAATTGAAAATTTTCACCGAAAAATATATCTTTCTTTTTGTTTGATATGAGATTGAAAGCGATTACCAAAATGTTAACAATCTAGGCTCGCATACCAGCTCAGTCTCTCAGATGTGACTCAAATTCATCAACCCCGATATGAGAGATTGAAATAGTTTCACCTCATGTATGACTCGAGAGAGGTAAATCACCAAGAGAGAATCACCTTGCTCGATTTCAATAGCTTGGCTTGTAGATGAGTCGAAACACTACAACAAGCATGGTATTTCACGACAACTTCTAGGGGTCCGGAACCCCCAAAGTAATTCAAATTTTGAGTTTGAATGTGGACCATCCAATTAGGATTCGGGTTAATCCAGTTAAATCCAGAATTAACGGTACCCTTCAATATTCGTGCGGGTTCTCTAACTTCTGTTTGTTTGGATCCAAACTCAAAATGTAAGTTACTTTTAGTTGATCTGAATTCCTGAAGGAGATATGATGGCCCCATCACCCCTCTTTTTCCTGCTCCTGTCTCAATTCTCTTCTCCTGGATGCTGACGGTTGCTTCTTCTCACTTGGCATCGTGGAGGTAACGTCTGACATGGAATTGGGGTATGTATTTGGTTTAATTATTCTCTGTATTTCATGTTCTTTGCACAATAATAGTGATGTTGGAATGACCTTTTACCCATGACAATTGGCATCTCGCAGAAGCAAAATTTGGATATAATCAGTTTGCCATGCAATCATTTGAGGTTCTTGTCTTGAAATCTTAATTTGTTCTAAGGTTCAGAACCAGTTTATGCCAGTAGGTAATATGCTGTTATTGGCATTACTAATAAGTTTCAATCTCCTATGACAGGGATTGTTAATGCATGTGAGAGAACGTGCCACAAATACAATAATCATTGTGCAACTAGCTAATTGTCACATGTTGTATATGGAAATGAGATGAATTCACATTAGTTATTATCTAGGTGTATGGAAATGAGATGAATTTGGGATGCAATTTTCGAGTTTTAGATTTCATGAACTTAGTGTGATTGCTCTGAAATTGACAGTGTTTTTCGTAAATATTAAAGAACGATGGTTTTAGTGATTTCATTGGCCCGGAAACGTCTAATACAATTAAAAAAAAATCTGTTAAATAATAACAATTGTTCAGATATATTTCTAATGAAATAAAAAACACTTTCTTAAAAATTGCCATGCCCCCTTTTTCATAATTTCCTATCAAATCAATCAAAACCCAATATAGGCCCAATTACTTTAGCTTAGCGCAGGTTGCGGCCCAACAAAAATCCAGCTCCTACAAGGCCCAACAAAACCAAACCCAATTCCCACGACAGCATCGCCATTTCATCTCTCTTTTCATTTCTTGATCTCCCCTTCGATCTTCTCTCGAGTAGTGTAGAATCCATCTCAATTAGCCTTTCCCAATTTTTATATGCACATAACCTTGCTGATACCTCAATTATCAGCTTGGCCACCTTCTGTTTCTCTTCATTTGCAACAAGTAATTTCCTCTCTGCTTCCTCTGCTCTCTTCTGTGAGAGATAAAGAGCTCGCAGTATTATTAATTCATCAGAGCTCTCGTTCCTGCATCAAGCAGTATATAAAGATAAAAAAATTTAAACAGCAGAATGAAATTAGTTTGATATTCTTAACTCTGTTATTTGGATTGCTTTCTACCTGCTGGAGCAATATCTCTGGTTGTATTGAAGAAAACAATGACCCCTTTCTGTAACAATTAGTGTTCGAGGAAGCGATTCAGGTTCCATCTAATATAGAGGATAATAGTAAAGAATGGTGGATGTCAATTAAACAAGTTGGATATTAAAAAAGTCTAGTTATTGCCTAGAATTAAAGTGTAATCTCTTTTATATATCTTTCCAATTAAAGAAGCATCATTTTGAACTTTTCATTAACTTCTGGCCCACAGGATGAATTGAATTAAGCGGTTTTGTAAGCAGGGCTCATGGTTATACAAGCAATCCATAGAAATGCACCACCGTTTTTAGGATCACTTTATGTTAAACCATATGAAAACTTTTACGGTATTTGTTTGTTGTAGGTTTGGTTAGGTAAACCAATCATGACATATTTCGGTAACTCTGGCGAATTTAAATACATTTTAAAAAACCGATTTACAAAACCGATTTAAATACATTTCGTAGATGGTGGGATCATATCAAAAGAAGAACTACTCTTAATTATATTATGCTCTGACATGATTATTGGATGATATAAAACACTTATGTACATCCATGTTTTCTATGTATATTTGATCAAACTGAAATAAATAACTTCATAAGTACATTTGTCGAAGGATTAAATTAAAAAAAATATGTATATATCATCTTTTTTTGTGGAATTTTGAAAATTTTTATGTACTACAATTAAATAAAATTTTCCATACCACAATTAGCAATTTTGAAAAAAAAAATATATATATATATACACACATAATTTTACATGAATATTCATTTATGGATTAAAAATTCGTACAGAATAAAATCACAAATAAAATAATATTTGACATAACTCATTTTATTAGCATTTCAATTTTCATCGAATAACTGATTTTTTTAGTTGATAACATATTTTTTAATTGCAGAATCTGAATTAAGTGCGGCCTCAGCCCAAAATAAAGAATAGAGAAGAACCAGAATCGGAATTAAGTGCAGCCTCAGTTACAATAAAAGACCAGAGAAGAACCAGCATCTTTACTAAAGTGCGGCCTCAGCTCAAAATAAAGCCTCCTAGGAAACCCACAAAGAAGTCCAACTGTACAATATATATCCAGTTTGCTTTGTGAGGTGAATATGAAGGTGGTACTTTTCTGGTGAATATTTTCTTCCTAAAATTTTTGTGCAGCTTCAATGACAGAAATATTAGATTGAAGATATTAATGGATGTATATTGTAAGAGTTAATTAGAATTATAACTATTTATAGGCTTGATTATCATATTAGTATATATATTTACTACTGAAATATATTTGTCTTAGTACAAATTTTCCCTTCCTGCAGCAAATACCTCACACTTACCACTTGCCAGTAAAGAAAACTGCATTGTGGTGTTGCCTAGAGGTCCCATTATTGTTTTATTTTGTTATTTTTTTATTCGTCCTTCAAATACCGTAGGCCGTAATAATGGGATCGGGATCAGATTCATGATCAAAACATTATTGGGCCCATTGGAACCGGGTTCCAAATTAAAGAACATGGAGTAAACGGGCCGTACTTTTTTTTTTTTAATATATATAGTTGTATATAATAATAGTTAATTGCTTTACCATTGAAACCCTGGGAAAACCGAGAAATTTTTTCTCCTATGACAAATAAATCTGCTGTTATTCCTTGACAGGAACCTGTTATTCCGATCTCAACCTGTTATTCTCCTACGATAATAGTTCCATAGAAGAAGCTCTAAATAAATGAATGCATGTTACTGGCCAGGCGGTTTGCCTAAGTGACTGAGTAGCTTGTAAAAAACTTTTTCTAATTTTAATACACAGGGGCGGACCTAGAGTGTTCCAGGGGGGCAGCTGCCTCTCCCGGAGTTTGAGTTTTAGTAGAGATTTATTAGTTCCGATTGATTTTTCCCTTCCTAGAATTTTTTTTGCCTCCTTCTGGACGTTTAATTTGTAATTCAAGTTAAATTTAGGGTTAAAATTGAAATAAATCTGTTGAATTTTGATTGGTAATTAGAATTATAAATCAGAGCATTAGAAATTATAAGTTAAAGCATTGAAAAGTATAAGTTAAAATATTGTTTTTTATCGAGTACCCAATTGATTAATGGATTTAAACTCGATTCGATATTTTTTGCTCCCCTGCAAAAATTCTGAATCCGCCCCTGTTAATACATATGTCAGAATGGCTTCTCACCAGCTGACCTTAAAAAATATGCATGCATGTTACATACAATTAAAGCTGCATGTGCATTTCTTCAAATCAAACTTTAAACAAGCATGCACCACAGATTGACAATAATGGAGTTTGGAAAATTGTTTCACTTGTCCTCTCAAAGAAAGAGAATACCTACATTGCATGCATGCTTCTAACGTTTTGCACTATATATATGAATTACACCCTTAACCCTTAATTAAATTAATTAATTTCTATGAAATCTACAATACATTCCTGCTATGGATCCTCCGAAGTACACCATCAACCGTGACATCGAATGCATCACGCATGTCGTCGGATTTGTTCCTAGGATCTTTGTACACAAGTGTCGGTATCATTGCCAGGATATTTTCCCGCATCTCATTTATCTGCTCATCGCTGTACCCAAGCAGCACATCCTCTATCCTCACTGTTCTTTCTAGAATGGCCTTCTCCGGTATGTACACCGAGTACTTGTTAAAGTTACTTGGCAAGTACCAATAGTACTGTTTATAAGCTGATCCAGGATGGAAGAATACCGGTATGCAGCCTGCCACCATCGAGTCGAATGTCGACTTCCTCGTGGGACTGTCTCCTGGAGGCTGCAGACAAAAGATGGAACTCATGAACAGTCCCAATATGTTGCTCGGTGAATGGCAGTCTTGGGTCCCAGTGCCACACTCGTGGAGGTTGCACCGTGTTGCATTGGCACACTGATCCATTATCAAATCTCGCATGGTGGCAATTCCATTGGGATGCCTCTTTCCAGCAAATGAGAAGAGCCACGGTCTCTTTGAGGACCTGAGCTGCTCTTGCCATGCGACTACTTGACTCTTTTCCGAAGGGTGGAAGTAGGTCGGGTAGGGGATTCCAAATTCATTTTCATGCATATTAGTGGTTTCGATAAAAAGCAGTGTCATGTTTTTGGCCTCGGGTAGAGTCAAGAATTTGCCACCCCAACGTTTGCTTTCGTTGGTGGTGCGAAAGAAATCCCACGCTACTCGGCCGATGACCATAAAGTGGTCCCTGCCACCCTTGGCCGCCCACTCAGGCCGAGCCCTCAGCCAGTGCAGAAAATCATTTATCAGAGCGTCGCGTTGTGATGCACTGTATCCAAATAGGTACTGCATTATGCCAAGTCCAATGTAATACGGAATGTAGACTGCTGTTGATTTGGAGTAGTCGGTGGTGAGGCATTCGTACTGCTTCATGCTGTTATGGAAAATAATTTCGAGCATAAACTGGTCGGTGACATACCAGCCTGTTTCAGGAAGTGTGGAGCTCGTGTCGACGAGTTTAGGACCCAGACCGGAATTGATGACATGTTTGCACACATCAGACGTGCGGGAGAGGTTTTGGCAACGCTGTATAATTCGAAAGTTGAAGCGGTCAGGTAGGTCGTAGACATAGATGTAGCGGCCGGTGCATGGGTCAAAGACAGATGCTTGTGCTGCTGGTACTTGTTCTTCTTGGTATTGGTGTTGTTTTAGAGTAGTGTTATCGAATTTAATGGTGAGGTATTTGTGAACAAAGAATTGGTGAGAGAATTGGTATGCGAAGAGAAGGAAGAAACAGAAGGCAACAAGGAGAAATAGCGAAGAAAAGGGAGAACTTTTAGCAAACTTCTTGGAATTAGAGTTCACCATTGTTTGCTCAAAAAACCAATAGCTTCTTAGGTTTGCTTTGCGCTTAGCTCAATCAATCTCTCTCTCTTTATTTATGGTGGAAGGAAATCCATACCATTTTGACCCTTGCTTGCATTGACTCTAAATTAATGGACTTGTCCATTTTATTTTTTCATCTCAAGTAAATTCATAAGAACATGTCATATCAACTTAATTACAACCTATATATCTATTAATTGTGTTAATTAAATTGAGATTTTTTTTTTAAGAATGATTGATTTATATGATTTCTATTGATTTGAATTACACACAAGAATAAATATAGGCTTATTTGCCCTTATTGATTCCTAAATTACAGAATATACACAGTATCCGAATATCTACTCATTGATTCGAGAGCTGTTAACTGTAATGCAATCTTAAAAGGTTCAAACAGTATATATATTTTCTTTTCTGCGCTGCAAATTATCTCTAAAAAATGCTTTGTAGGTTGTGGTTGATGAGAAGATTAGTGAAAATCTGAACAACATTGTAAATAAGAACGCGATAACAGTTCCTTAATATCAAGCTACCGTCAAATTTCAACTGCCTTTGATTGACCACTTTTTAGATGTGCATCGTTATTGCTGCTTCTAAAATCTTTGTAGTCTATATACTTTTTTTTTTATGATTGGCGAGAAAGCCAACAAATATATTAATTAAAAAAAATATTTACACAAGTTCCTAAATCTAGCACTAATTACGCCAACAAATCTTTATAGTCTATATACTTAAAATAATAAGTAGTGCCCATATTATTTTACGTTCAATAAACCTAGCTAGAAGAGTTTTTCACATTTTTTTAATGCTCTGAGCATAACCCGTCAAAAACCCTAAAATTATGATATTGACGACAAATTAAGTGAAAAAAAATTCTTTGATATTTTCATTATTTTTTACGATACATGGTTGAGAAATAGAAAGTTAAGGACTAATTAGCCTCATATCTGTTAGGATTATCTCATCATAATAAGCTAGATTAAGAATAATAGGGACTCAACCTTTTTTTTCTTTTTTGAATTAAAATTACCGTTTCTTATTAAGACATCCGTTAATTAAACCTCAACTAGACTACCGTTAGAAATAGGCTATATAAATCTTTAATGTAACAAACTATTCATTATTTTTATCCTCTCTCCAAAATTCAACAACGACTAGCGTATTTCCAAAATTTGGGTTGTATGGTATTGATTTGTAGCAAATATTAATCTTATTAAATTTTGATTTTTTCGACTGCTAAGTATTCGGCTTCTTGCATAAAACCATGAGTCTTGATCCTATTAAAATCAGCTGTTACCTAAGCATGGATTACAATTGTAATTATTCAATTTTAGAAACCAAATTAATTAATTAATATGATTTTCTCAAAAATTAATTGACGGTAAAGTTAGTCTCTATTATGCAATATCAGAAAGAAAATTGCTTTGTTAACCAATTATACAAAATTCCATGAATCCTGCCTGAATTTCATAATTTAATTAACTTGATCTAGTTGGTTATTTCTTTGGCACCACTTGATTGCCCTTGGACCTTCATTATGGGACTTCCATGATCTTATCTTCTTCTTCCTATTTTTTTATACATCTAAAATGAATTTGATACATAACAAGTGTATAGTCATACTTATTAAGTTAATTACTGTACTTCTAAATAAATGCGCCCGGCATGTGCATGTATTTATTTCACATTGTAGTTTTGACCCGGCGATTATGGATCTCATCTAAATATAGTGAACCAAAGTAAACATCCTGCATGACACATCATACTTGATTAAAAATATATATATGTATTGATTAATCGTTTAACCGATCGAGACCCAATATGACTCTCGATCATCCCGTCGAATTACATATTCACCCAGTTTGGTGCAATAAATATTCCACGTGGACTGTATATATAGTTACAATCAATAAATATAATCACTGTTATAATCAACGAAGTGACGGAGACGGAATCCGTTCCACGCTTTTACAAAAAAAAAAAAAAAAAAGACAGACGGAATCCGAGCTACTCATTTGTACCAATATTGTTGTGGAAATCCATAATAAGATTCAAGTTAACCTTGCGAATATTTTTTTTTCGAAAAGCTATCTTCTTTTTTGAAGCACCTAATAGTCACGGCTCTTTGAATTGTTTCTGAGAAATGTTGGATCAATGGTGCTTCGTCATTGATTCAAGCCTTGTTAATTTCCGTGATGTCGGAAGATAGTATCCTAAAAACAGAAGTGAGTAGAGTTGATATATGAAAATTGGGAGCGGAGCTTGGGAGACAAAATCAGATCTAGGGTTTGAACAGAAAACCCGACATAGGGTTTGGCGTGGAGAAGCTGAGGGAGTGGCGGCAGAGGAGGCTAGAAGTTGCACGAGCTTCACGTCAATCTACCTCTCCAACCTCAAATCTCCGATGACAGAGGAGAGGCGAGGCGGGAGAGGACGAGGGAGACAGTGGTGCGCGCTGGAAGGAGAGTAGATCATGGAGAGAAGTATAATTAGAAGAATAAAGAGAATAGAGGAAATATAGAGAATAAAAAAATAAAGAGTATAACTCTGTAGGAATAGAAGAATAGGAGATTTTATTTTAGGAATAAAAAAATAGAGTGATTTATTTTAAATTTTAAGAGGAATTGTAGATAATAAAAATGTAGATTTTAAAATAGAGAGAGTCAGTTGACATGCTGTAAATTAAATTTTTATTAAAATAATTATTAGTTAGCGTTAAACTACAAATTATAAAAAAAATCAACGAATTGAAGCTACAATTAATATGTTTAATTTTAGGAACTAAATATTCTACCCATATGTGGACAGTAAATTTCTACCAACACAATTCATCTATTTATCAATTCATAATCTGAATGGTCACACTACTACAGAAAAACACTTCACTTTCGGTTCAAATCGCAATCCGCAATTGGATTCCGAATTGATGTCCATCACTCCGATAGGAAAGGTATACACAAATACCATCGGCTAGAACCGATGGCGTTCAACTCCAACGCCATCGGTTGGAAATAAGGGACAGATGTGGGAACAATAGTTTTTCGGTCGTTAAATTAGTCGTTTAATATAGAAACCCGATGGGATCTACTTTGGTAATGAACTGATGGCGATCCTACATACGATGTTTGATATTTGACGCCGTTGATCCTTCAATGCCATTGCATTGTTCGACCGATGGCAGATGTCACTTACACCATCTGTTTTACTGCGTTGGCATTTGACAGGTCTCTTGGTTATTGTAGCCATGCCATCTGTTACTAATTTTGAGCCGTTGGTAATTTATGTGAATATATATATATATATATATATATATATATATATATATATATATATATATGAGTAGAACTAGGGTGTGATGCGCTCACGCCGTGAGCGCACCTCCTAGAGGTCACATTTTCAAAGTTCAAATAGTCGATTCGAACCTTCCAACGTGTTCTTCATATTAAAATATGCTTGGAAACCAAATTTTACATTTTTTGAAAACTTTTTACTATTTTTTCTGAATTTTTCAAAATCATCACTATTTGAACTTTGAACACGTTTTTGAAAAATTCAGAAAAAATAGTAAAAAATTTCCAAAAAATGTAAAATTTGGTTTCCAAGCATATTTTAATATGAAGAACACGTTGGAAGGTTCGAATCGACTATTTGAACTTTGAAAATGTGACCTCTAGGAGGTGCGCTCACGGCGTGAGCGCATCACACCCTAGTTCTGCTCTCTATATATATATATATATATATATATATATATATGCTATGGTGAGTTGCGAAGTAAAACGTTGTTTTACTTCACGCCATATTTTCATTTTGAAAATTCAAACAACCGATCCGAACCGTTCAACTTTTTCTAAATATTGAAATGTGCTTGGAGACTAAATTTTACATTTTTTGGAATTTTTTTACTATTTATTAAGCCACTTTGAAATCGCTGATCCACTGTGAACAGTAAAAAAACAGTAAAATTTTCTGGACCACCGGATCAGCGATTTTCAAAGTGGCTTAATAAATAGTAAACAAATTCAAAAAAATATAAAATTTAGTCTCCAAGCACATTTCAATATAGAGAACATGTTGAGCGGTTCGGATCGGTTGTTTGGATTTTCAAAATGAAAATATGAGCGTGAAGTAAAAATGACATCTTACTTCACAACTCACCATAGCCCAGCTCTATATATATATATAGGACAGTGCTACGGTGCTACGCATATATAAGGGCCCTCCGTGCTACGGCTCACTTTTTGAGTTTTCAAAATCCTAACGGTCGATCCGAACCGTTCAACATGATCTCCATATGAATATGTACTTGCAAACCAAATTTTACATTTTTTAGAATTTTTTTACTATTTATTAAGCCACTTTGAAAAAACACTAATTTGTACACAACAGTAAAATCTGCTGGACCATTGGATCAGCGATTTTCAAAGTGGCTTAATAAATAGTAAAAAAATTCTAAAAAATGTAAAATTTGGTTTGCAAGTACATATTCATATGGAGATCATGTTGAACGGTTCGGATCGACCGTTAGGATTTTGAAAACTCAAAAAGTGAGCCGTAGCACGGAGGGGCCCTTATATATGTGTAGCATATTAGCCAGATTCTATATATATATATATATATATATATATAGGAGTTGGCTACGGTGCTATGCATAGCACAGAGGGCCTCCGTGCTATGACTTAATATTTGAGTTTTCAAAATCCTAACGGTCGATCCGAACCGTTCAACGTGATCTCCATATGAATATGTACTTGCAAACCAAATTTTATATTTTTTAGAATTTTTTTTACTATTTTTTTAGATAGGTAGAAAAACACTTGATCTGAATGGTATATAATTTTTAGATCAAGTGATTTTCTACCTATCTAAAAAAATAGTAAAAAAATTCTAAAAAAATGTAAAATTTGGTTTGCAAGTACATATTCATATGGAGATCATGTGGAATGGTTCGGATCGACCGTTAGGATTTTGAAAACTCAAATATTGAGCCGTAGCACGGAGGCCCTCTATGCTATACGGTAGCATATTAGCAATTTCCTATATATATATATATTTTTTTTTTTTCATGAGATGGGCTAACTTTTTGACAATTATTTTGGGCCTTTGGCATGATAAAAGTCTTCGGATAATTCTTAGCCAATGAAATTTAGTTGTACGCCCATACAATAAATATCATCTGCATAGAGATTATTTGCATGGGTATCAAAATTAATTAAATAGGGCGCATGGGTTAGAATTTTTTAGCAATCTAATTTAGTTTGCGCACCCATGTTATTTACTCACCAATTTTTAGATAATTACTCACCAATTGCATGAATATATACATCAATTGCACGAAATTGTTAATTGCACGTGCCGATAACTTTTAGCCCATGCAATTTTGTTTGTGCACCCATACAGAAAATATCAATTGTATGTGTATATCTTAAACATAAAATTTTACTTAATTATTCGCACAAATAATACAAATTCTAGTAGTGTATATTTCTAAATATTATCATTAATCATCTTCTACCTACCACTCTTGTATTTCATTAATCAAATAGTATACTCACTGATATCTCTAATTAATTTAATCTCTATCAACCTTTGAATATATCACAAAATGAAGAACTACCTCCACCGAAAAAAATGTAAATTTTGTTTCCTTCTCACTTCTGTGATGCTGAAGCATATATTGCACATGAATTTATTTTGCGTTTTTGGCAAAAATATTTTATTGGTGATAGTTTTGTGCACAAAATTTATCGTAAATAACTACCTTCACCTTATTATTGGAAATTTTGCAGAGACCACCTCAACTTTTAATTAGAATAGATATGCACCATCAATTAGGGTTTAATCTTATATATTTGTTTTCAGCGCATTGTATGTTTCAACAGATATAGTCAGCTTAATTCACTACTACAAAAATAGTCATTGTACACTGCACATTGTACACAGATTTGACAATTTTATTAAAAACAGTGTACCAAATATGATTTTTTACTTGCCCAAAAGATCTGCACGATTTCTACACGGCTAATTAGTTAATAATCAGTGTAGAATTATTAGAGAGAGCTACACGGTTTATTAGAAACCACAAATCCGTGTGTAAAGAGGTCCGTGTGCAAATAATTGAGAGAGCTACACGGATTGTTGTTAAATATCCGTGTAGGAATATATACACGGATTTTTGATAGTATATCCGTGTAGAAATGGTAGAACTGTACACGGATTAATAAGTAAATAGCCGTGTATGGTTAGTTGGAGAGCTACACGGATTAATAAGTAAATATCGGTGTATAAAAGTGTAGGGTTTTAATGTCTTCTCCTTCCAGCGCCGTTTTGATCAAGTCTTTTATATATGCACCTCTGTACATCTCTCTGAACTGAGCTTTTTCCTATCGGATTTCTGCGAATTGAGGCCAGCAGCTGAGATCTGAGATCTTTGAAGTTTGTATTTTCTCCTCTCCATCTTTCTAAGGTTAGTAATATGTATTTAAATTATTTTCTTCCTCTAATTTTCTGTTATTTATGCTTATTTAGGTCATTTCATGCATGCATGATTTCTTCATTTTAGATGTAATTAATTAGTGTATTGTGGTCCAATAACCGACCTATAGATGCTTTTAGGTCCATGCCCGTTCAAAATTAATCCAATAGGAATTAATTTTGGATAATCCCCGTTTTGGGACTGCTCTTTGAATATTATGTCTTATTTAGGATGTGAATACATATTAGCGGGATTTAATTAGTATTTGAGGAAAGTTCGACAGTATTTTCCCTTATTGCTCCTACGAGTATGTGGTTCATACGCATACTTGGAGAGTTAAGGGGAAATGCTGCCGAATTTCTCAAATACTAATTAAATCTCGCTAATATGTGTTCACATATGAGACATAATATTCAAAGAGTGGGTTAGGATTCTAAACCGGCCCTTTGTAAGCCCAAAATTTTGTTACAATGGAGAATGTTGACCAAGTATGATTAATTGATCAAATCATTTTTTTAATTTAATTTACAGATGGATCGAAGTTGGATGTATGAAATGCGACGTGACAGTGAAGAATATTTGGTTCGGGTTGATGAGTTTATAAAATTTGCTGAGAGTTATAGAGTGAAGAAAAAAGAAGAAGACATTTTGTGTCCTTGTAAAGATTGTAAAAATTTATTAAGATTTTTGGACATCGAAGAAATTAGAGCTCATTTGATTTGTCGGGGATTTAAGAAGAGATATACATGTTGGTTCATGCATGGTGAGAAATTTGGGGAAAGTAGTAGTGCCAATAAAGATTGTAATCGTGAATTGAATGATGAGAATGTTGGAATTTCTGATAATTTTGAACTTGATTGGAATGAGGATTATGAGAGTGTCGAAGATTCTGATAACGTCGAACCCGGAAACGACGATGATGAGATGGAGATGAATTTTGATGAAAATGTAGAACACGAGTTTACTGAAAATTTGGAGGAAATGTTACGTGATGTGGAAGATGAAATTAGTGATAAACATTATGATAAATTTCAAAATTTGTCTAATGAATCCAAAAAGCCGTTGTATCCCGGGTGTACCAAATTTACAAAACTGTCAGCTGTGTTGAAATTATTAAACTTAAAAGCAGACAATGGTTGGAGCAATACGAGTTTCACGTCCTTATTACAGCTTTTACTAGAAATGCTCCCAGATAACAACGAGTTACCCGGTACAATATATCAGGCAAAGAAGTTGATATGTCCAATGGGGTTGAAGATCGAAAGAATACATGCATGTCCGAATGACTGTGTATTGTATCGTAACGAGTACGAGGCCATGCATGTCTGTCCTAAATGCGGTGTTTCACTGTATAAACGTCGTAAGGACCAGGACACTGATGATTGTAACGAGGACACAAATGGCCGGCCTCCGGCTAAGGTGTTGTGGTATTTGCCGATAATACTGAGATTCAAACGGTTGTTTGCGAATCCCAAAGATGCAAAATTATTGCGCTGGCACGAAGAAGAGCGCAAAAATGACGGTAAACTAAGGCACCCGACTGATTCTCCTCAATGGAGAAACATTGACAGGCATTTCAAAGAATTTGGTTCTGAAATGAGGAACCTTAGGATTGTGGTGAGCTCAGATGGAATGAGTCCATTTGGAAGCATGAGCAGTCGGCACAGTACTTGGCCAGTTCTTTTATGCATCTACAATCTTCCTCCTTGGTTGTGCATGAAACGCAGATATATAATGATGTCATTACTAATCCAAGGACCCAGACAACCCAAAAATGACATAGATGTATATCTCGCACCATTAATCGAGGACCTCCAAAAATTGTGGCGTGATGGCGTCCCGGTCTGGGATGCGTACTGCAAAGAGGTCTTTCAATTGCGGGCCATGGTGTTTTGTACCGTAAATGATTTCTCCGCGTATGGGAATTTGTCGGGTTACACTTGAAAGGAGCAAAAGCGTGCCCGATCTGTGAAGATAACACGCAGGTGCTGAGGTTGAAAAATTGTCAAAAGAATGTATTCATGGGGCATCGTAGGTTTCTTACCAAAGCACGTTCGTCAAACCATTACGAAGCTTTGTTCTTTCTTCAATGCAATAAATTTCAAAGTGATAGACCCTCTAAAATTGGACTCTTTGCAAAAGGAGGTCGTCGTTACTCTTTGCCAACTTGAGATGTATTTTCCGCCATCTTTTTTCAATGTTATGGTTCACCTTGTTGTTCATCTTGTGAGAGAAATTAAGATTTGTGGTCCCGTGTTCCTTCGGTATATGTATCCATTTGAGAGATACATGGGCATCTTGAAAAAATACGTAAGGAACCTGTTCGCGCGAAAGCGCAACGCAAGTTTCGGTACGCTTGAGGGCGTACCTTTTAAAACCGCGCTTACACTTCACGAGTAAGGGTTGCAAATGCACAACCCCTATCGAGTAGTATAATCGGGTATCGATCCACAGGGACGGGCAATTGCTGGGTTAGAATCGACCGAACTCAATTAAAAACTAGAAGTGAGAAAGATTTGGTTTGGTATTTAAGTTCCTAAAAGATCAATTCAAACAGATCTAACAATGCAAACAGATGTAATAAAATGCTAGAAGAAATGTAAACTGTGTTTTGATTATGGATAAAAGGCGTTTCCAGGGTTTCAGACTTCAACTGTGATCTGCCTCTAGTGGTACGGCCCGTACCAAGTTGGTACGGCTAGGCCGTACTTAACTTGGTAAGGCAAGGCCGCACCACTCTGGTAAGACCCGTACTGGCTTACCAGAATAGAGCTTACCAGTTCGAGTTGATGCATTCCTTGCTGGTACCTTGTGCTAAACTCTTTAGAAAGGTTAAATTGACCATACCTAAGGTTCCTAAGCCTCAACCGTCGTGTGTTGGATCAAGATTTAGGTTGGAATGCAATTGATTGCCTTTTAGGGATTTCTACACCTCAATTCTCATGTGTTGGTACAGATCTACCCTAGCTGGTTGATTGGAGACCTAAGGCACCGTCTAATCTGTCGATTAGAGGAGAATTCAACCTCTCGGCTTCAATTCGAACAAGTCTACCCTAAACAATTGATTTGGTTGAGAGATTGAGATGATCACATGACCTTGATAGGTTTGATCTAGACCTAGAGGTTCATCATACACAATCACAGCAATCAAAGCAAGAGATGGCAAAGAAAATCACAATCAATCAATCAAAAGAGTTCATACAAGATACAAGTCAAAGAAAGTCAAAGCAAATCAAGAATCCATCTCTAAACCCTAGAAACTGAAATAACTACTCACAGCACATGATCTGATCTAAAAATACAATAAAAGGGATAGAGAAAGCCATGGATCGAAGGGATCGAGAGGAGGAAGCTTGATCCGTCGAGTTTCGCCTCTTTCCTATTCCTTCCTTCTTGCTCCTAGCTCCTTAGCTCTCTTTCTCTCTCTTACTGTGCTCTCAATTAGATCTGGAATGGAATGGATGTCGAAATTGGAGAGTTCCCCGCTTTAAATAGCCTCTGCCAAGATTTGAATCTGTCAGGCCGCCTTTAGGTACGGCCCGTACCAAAGTGGTACGGCCTGGCCGTACCAGGCGTGATGAGCTGAAATCGGCTAAGTCCGGTAAGACCCGTACCAAACCTGGTAAGGGCCGTACCAGATCATCCCAAATCGTCGTTTCTTCGTGTGTTTTGCTCCAAGCCTGCAGAAAACAAACAAACACTCAGCAGTACCAAATTCTAAAGATATATAGATGAAATGCACATGATTCTGGTGAATTAGGGCACGAATCTGGTACTAAAACAGGCCTAAAATAGACTAAATATGCGAGGTATCAGAACCGACATCGACCCGAAGGTAGCATTATAGAAGGATATTCCACGGAGGAGGTGATTGATTTTTGCACCAACTACTTGACCGGTGTGGATCCTATTGGCGTTCCAAAATCTCGATACGAGGGAAGGCTCCAAGGAGTCGGGACAATTGGGTTGAGAGCCGTAGTTGCTGATCTAAATGAACTACACAAGGCACATTTTATTGTACTACAGCACATGACAGATGTTGCTTCCTATATAGATGAGCACATGACAATCCTTCAACAACAAAACTACACGAGACGTCAGAAGTGGCTTACTAACGAGCATAATCATTCTTTTATAGGATGGCTGAAAGAAAGAGTGAAGTTACACCCCGTAGCTGAAATTGTTAAACTGCTTGGCGAAGGACCCCAAATTATTGTTAGAACATTCCAAGGATACGAGATTAATGGATATACATTTTACACTAAATCCCAGAGTGATAGGAGCACGATGCAAAACAGTGGGGTGACATTGGTGGCGACCTCTCAAGAATTCAGTAGATCTGGAGATGGCCGGGCTGTAATAGCATCAAAGTCATATTATGGCGTTATTGAAGAAATTTGGGAGCTCATTTACAGTCCTCACCTGAGCATTCCCGTGTTTCGGTGTCAATGGGTCGAAGACCGAGGTGTTAAAGTTGATAACGACGGGTTCACACTCATTGATTTTAACAGGGTTGGGCATGTTGATGATCCGTTTATACTCGCCAAGCAAGCCACCCAAGTCTTTTATGCCACTGACCCGAGTGATGATAGGTTGAGCGTCGTCCTATCCGGAAAAAGAAGGATTGTCGGGGTAGAAAATGTCGTCGATGAAGAAGAGTACGACTAGTTCGACGAAGTACCTCCATTTTGTACCGATGTGCAAACTGAGGTAGCAACACTTGAAGGGGTAGACGAAGCTGACTACATGCGGACCGACCACAATGAAGGATTATGGGCCGAGGGTACTGTTCAAATAGTGGAAAAAAGAGAAAAAGGAAAAAAAAGTTTATGTATAATATTTATTTTGTTTAAAACCGTGTAGCTTTTAATATTACAACTTTAGCTTATAATATATCAAATAAAAAAGGAAAAAAAGAGAGAAAAAAAAAAGAGAAAAAGGAAAAAAAAAAGACAATGTATAATATTTATTTTGTTTAAAACCGTGTAGCTTATAATATTTCATTTAAATATTTAAGTATTAAATATTCAAATATTAGTCCAAATATTAGTATTAGTTAAAACATTTAATAATAAAAATAACTTTTAAAATATCAGTATTAGATTTTAATATTTAGTAATCGGTATAAGTGTTTAAATATTAGAAATATACAATTTTAGTTAATTTATTACCTCTCTAGAAATATAAAAAGCCAATTTAATTTTTTTGAACTTTCGTACACGGACTATTAGCTAATAATACGTGTCTAAACAATTATCATACAAGGATTGTTACGTACAACCGTGTAGAAATTGAAGAGAGCTACACGGACTTTTAGTTAAAAGTCCGTGTAGAAATAGATTTGCACACGGACTTTTAGCAAAATGTCCGTGTAGAAAGATATTTGCTCACGGTCGTTTAGTTAAAAGTCCGTGTGCAATGAGGAAAACATTATTATTTCAAAAGCCTTCTCTGCCAAATTTTTCATAAGTTCGAAAAACCTCAAAGAACCGGTTGAGTTACAAAAACCTCCAAAAGCCTCCGAGCGCTTCACCGCCTCGCCCGCCTCACCACCTCGCCGCCTCACCACCTCGCCCGCCTCACCGCCTCACCGACTGTTCAAATTAGGGTCTCTCTCTCTCTGGTTAGCGTCTCTCTCTCTCTCTCGTTATTTTGCAATAGGGGTTTTCTGTGCATTGGGAGAAACTTAAAAAACAAAACAAACAAAATATGGATTTTCTGCCTAAGCCTGAATGCACTAGTTTTATTTATTTTGAAAAGAGTAAATTTTAAGAGGTAATTAAAAAACTTGTGTTATATATATTTGGCATATTTGTTCATTTTAGCAAGAGGTCATTTTAGCATATTTGTTCATTAAAAAACTTGGAATCGTAACAAGAGGTCATTTTAGCATATTTGTTCATCTTGTGTTATATATATTTGGCAATTATAAAACTTTGCATTTAAACCTTTGCATTAGAATAAATGTGTCAAATTTGTCTTTGCACATAAAACTTTGCATTCGAATAGTTGTGGTCAAAACTTTGCATTTAAACCTCATGGATTTAGAGGTAATTTTAAGATTCAAATGAAAAAACAGATTTTACCATTTGAAAAACTGAACTTTGAAAAATCATAGAAAATGGAAATAAAATCAGAAAAATGCGAAGTTTAAGTCTAAATTAGTTGTCTTTTGGTCCTTTATCTTTCTGTTGAAGTGGATTATTTTTTTAGATTTTCAATTAGCCCTTAGTTTCTAATCTGTAACAAGAGCTCATTTTAGGTTAAGGGGTTAGCACGTAGATATGTAACAATATTTAATTTCTTACAGAACCATGTCGGTTGAGGATGAGTACGTAGATATGATGGCAGAAGAGGAGCAGCAAGCTACTGCCTCATCAGAAAGAAGGAAAAGAGGTCCGACAATGTGCACGGGCACGTCCGAGCAGAAGCAGTTGGAAATTTGGTTCACGGTAGACGGGTGTGCAAGAGGCCCAAAACGGATCAAATACTCAAATTGGTGTACGAGTTTGGTGAGGCAAAAAGCGAGTATCCTTGTAGAGAGATGTGATCATTTTGATAAAAAGGAGAAGGACGAGTGGTGGAACATGGTGAATGTAAAGTGCCTAACAACTCTTTGTTTTATTTTCACTGATGTATCTATACTTGAATACATTAAATTTGGTGTCAATCAGGCACAGTGGAACATCCCGAACGACGTTCCAAAGGTTAAGACTCTGAGGATAATGAATGAGGGTTGGAAGCAATTCAAGAGCACGTTGAAGAAGGATTTCATGGAGAAAGGGAGAAATCCGGTAGGCTACTACAAATGGCTAAAAAAAGAGGACTGGGATGCGTTTCAAGCTTTGAAGTCCACCAAAGAGTTCCGGGTATCTAACTCGTTTCAAGCTTTAAAGAGGGAGGATCAGATAGCACGGGCACGCGCAAGAAAACTAAGTTGAATTGGAAGTGGATGTTGGTGAGCACACTTTATGAGTTAGTAATTTCATATCTTGTTCAAAAAATTATTGTCATTCTAACAAAGGCCGCTAAATGTAAATTTCAGAGTCCGCAACGGTTGGAGAGTTGGGAATGCGCTTATTACACGATGATATTCATGTTTGACTTTATCGAAAGAATACAATTCCAATTCCCAAAAGCGGTATGTACTTCATATTAATTGTTCCTATATAATAAGCAATTGATATCTACCTTTTCTGAAATAATAACTATTATCAAATTATAATTGTAGAATGTGACAAAGCAACCGCATTACACCGAGGATCAGATCGACGATGTGCGGTGCATGTGGGCAAGGTGGTTTACCATGGAATTTTGTAATCCTCGATATGGATTTGCATAGATTTGTATAAAATATTGTATAATTTAGTATATGAATTTCTTGCTAATTAATCTGTTTCGAATGAATTTATTGTTATATGAATTTTGTATAATTTTGTCTCAAAAAACTGGCTAGCAAAGCTGGAGGCTAGCCCAAAAACAAAATATACAAAAAAAAAAGAGATTAGCTATTTATACACGGATATTTAACAAATGTCCGTGTATGATAGGAAAAACAAATAAAAAATTAGCTATTTAACACGGATATTTAACAAATGTCCGTGTATGATAGCTAAGAGAGCTACACGGACATTTAATACAAATCCGTGTACAAAGAGTAATCATACACGGATTATTTCTAGAATGTCCGTGTATGATAGCAATTCTGAGGCGAAAATACAAAAAAGATTATCTATTTATACACGGATATTTACCAAACGTCCGTGTATGATAGCTAAGAGAGCTACACGGTCTTTTAACAAAACCGTGTAGAAAGAGTAATCGTACACGGTTAATTAGGAGATATCCGTGTAGCTCGGTAACTTGGAGAGCGACACCGGCAGGTCTTTGTACACGGCGGTTTACAAAGTAATCCGTGTAGAAATCATTATAATCACACACGGTTAAATATCCGTGTGTAGTTTCTGACCTATTCATACACCCTGGCTTTAAACACGGTAGGAAATCCGTGTAGCTCTTCCATTAATGTCCGTGTGCAATCTCTTTTTCTGTAGTAGTGATTAACTGTGGGTCGTAATTTAAAAAGTCGATCGAATTTTGACTCCCAACTTTATTTAAAATACAAAAAAAAATCGAATTTAAAGATGAGCATCACCATACCATGATCTTAATTTTCCTTAAAAAAAGATTTAAGCGGAAAAAAAAGGAAAAGACAATATATATATATGATTAAGAAGTAAGAAGCATTTGGTAATTGTAAATTTACAAGTAAGAAGCATTCTCCAATGAATTGATTTAATTTAATAAATTACATGGATTTAACACCTTGCACGCATGACGCAACTCCATAAACAATATTTACAACAGTTATTTCTTTTTCTTTTTTATCTTTCATATTTTAAGAATTATAGAAATTATAATTCTGTACATATAAAAAAGTTACTATTCAATATATAAAGAACAATGATACTAGCTCAAATTAATTGTCTCGGGGTTTGATTTCATCATGCCCGTCTTTTTGTTTGTTTTCGTCTTGTTCGCTCTTACCATCTTCATGTTTGTTAGTCTCAATCATAGTCTTTACGTCCTCTTCTATCTCATCTACCTACAAGTCAACATTAAAATAAATGATTAATTAGTTTTTCCACAACGAGAAAAGTTTTCCCAGTAAAAGATTGTTCTATCTTACGTTTATGCTTAGAAGTTTACCATATATAAATATTATGCAATTTAATTGCTAACCAAAATTTTCTTATATATGAACATAGCTGAAAGTAGACCAAGCGTAAAGGAAAAAATGATAGTAACTAGAAGAAAGATTAAAACTTAAACGAAAGTGACCCCAATCTAGTTGATGTTACTTGGAAGTATCAATGAAGTACTTAATACATTGCCATCATTAACTGAATAGGTCAGATCGTTATCCTGTTCTAAACTGGAATAATTCAAAAAACGAAACTCTAATTATAAAGGTATACCAAAGAAATAAAATATGATACTTATTGTCAAAAGACAGGTTTGACTAAATTTTCTGGGAGGACCAAATTTCTTTGTTCAATTTTTGTGAATACATATTTTTCTTAAAAAAAATCGAACCTTATGAATAATGTCCTCTACCATGCGAGCATCTTCTTCGAGTGTTTCCGATAAATGTTCGACAACCTCAGCTGCCTCCTTAAGTTTGCCATCCTTCAATTGTTCGGCTACTTCCTCAGATGCCTTCTCTGCCATCTCAGCAACTTTTTCTACCACTTCTGCTGTCTTTTCTACTGCTTCTTTGGCCGCCTCAATTTCACCTACAAGCATAAATTAATTTCTAAGTTTACTGGTATAAGGAAAGTTAATTTTCTTGTTTTTTTCAAATAAAGAAAGAACAAATGAAAAGAGAATTGAAATTTTCTTGCCTCCAATTTTTAGTATGTTCTTCCACTGTGTGTAAAAGAAGGGAACTAAGATAGTGAATATGGATCCAATTGCCAATTTCATCCTAACAAAATATACCAGATAATCATCAAAGCCTCATTAATTGAATTTGAAGTATAAACTTATGTTCTCAGTCAATTTTGTTCCATGTATCAAAAAATTATTACCAAGTAAAAATAGGAGGCCCATCAGAAGACGGCGGTGGTGTTACTGGCCCTGGGTTAGCTTGCGGAGCACTGATACTCCTGTAACAAATAAATTGATCGGAGAAGATACTGTGACATGTACCACACAGATATGCATATGTTCGAAAAATCGACCATATTCCAGCTAGAAACAGACATAAAAGATTCAACCAAAATCTGATGGTACCTACGAAATACCTGCTAGTTTCGGCCATATTACGTTGATTTGCAGATGAAAAGCTCCTTTGTTGAAGCAAACAATGTCCCTGGTACTGAGTCACTGTACCAAGAGACTGATGATTTCTGCGGTAATACAATAGGAACGATCTAACAAAAGACATGGCTGGAGCTCTTACCATGTTTTTCTCTTTGGTGTTTCTGTTTTCAGAGGTCATTTGCTTTCAAAAATTAAATTTTGAGGAATTTATACTAATGCTTGGACAGGTAACTTTTGAATTGACTTGCGTGTTGGGATGAAAAATTTGTGCAAGATATTACGCCAGCTCAGAAAGAGCTTAGCGTGGTGGCAAAAAAAAAAAAAAGTGACATTGTATGCGTGTATTCGATATCTGTTGGGAGCACATTATATGTAGATATTCATTCAATGATTGAGATTGAAGATATTTTATTTTTATTTTTTGAGGATAATATAGTAGGCATTTAGGTCCTATTCATATTGAATTTGTTCCAAATAAATAAATAAATAAATTACAAGGACCTTATTTCATGCATCTTTTAATTCAATTTGTAGAGTATATTATCAATGACACGCTAACGCTACATTACGAAAATATGCTTAAATTCACGCATTTGGCTCAGCTTTAGAATGCTGGAGGTAAAGGGTTTTGTCATGAACAAAGAATTGCCAAAAAAAAAAAAAACTTTAACGGTTTATTTTCGGCCGGATATTACGAACATGGACTTTTTCGTTAAATCTAAAAAAATAATGAGGCCTCTATTATTCCAGTACTTTATTGAACAAAAATTGGAAATTCTATGTAATTCTGGACGAATTATTTCTAGTGGAATTGAACAAAAAGATATGGTCTGATGTTTGTGTCTTGCAAGTTAGCAGGTTTTAATGATTGTTCAAAATTTCTCAAAACAAAGCAAAAGCTAGATAAAGTGGAGATATGTTCGAAACAATTCAAGAAATATTAGAGCATCTACAACATACAAAACGTTTAGCAAACCACGTCACTTAATTTGCAAACCACTCCATCGCTGATGATAGCAATTGACGCTATGTCAGCCAATCAATTAGCGGTATAGATATGGAAGAAGAATTTTAACCAATCAATTAGCCAGCGTGTCATTAAGATAACGTTTTCTTTTAAAGCAAATTTGCTAATTAAGAAATTATGGTACAGCCCAGCAATTAGATTAGCAATCTTCCACATCATATTAGCAATTTAAAAACAATCCCTGTTGTAGATGCTCTTAGGTATTGTAGGTGCCGCGGTGACATATACAAAGGAGATACAATTTAGGAAATATCTCATCCTCTTTATTTAATCGCTTAGTTAGTTTATCATATTTCCCTCTGTTTATTTTATTTTAAAAACTAGTATTTGATCTAGTAGTAAAGAGTAACGCTTTCGATGTGGGAACATAAGTTTAAAATCTGAATGAAAGAAATCTTTTATAATAACTGTAGGGATTCGGGTAAGTTATATGTGCAACAATTTGATTCAGTTCAAGATCAGTTCACTACCCGAAAACCAGAATCCATCCATGTATATATAACTAGTTCCAAGATTTATATAGAGTTTACCACTAGACGCGCAGCGGATATCTTCGTCTAGTTGTAGGAGCAGTTAGCCTATTCTCTTCTTTTATAATAACTGTAGGGATTTGGGTAGATTATATGTTCAACAATTCGATTCAGTTCAAGATCAGTTCACTACCCAAAAACTAGAATTCATGTATAAAACTAATTATGAGATTTATATAGAGTTTACCACTAGACGCGCAGCGGATATCTTCGTCTAGTTGTAGAAACAGTTAGCCTCTTCTCTTCCTTTCCGTATCAGATATACGCACCAGCAACAACAAATGCATCTCCACTAGTATTCACACGAATAGATTCGAAAACAACTGTCAATTGGGATGCTAGTACCGAATTGACAGCCCCTTGTGTTTCTCTTTCTTTCTCTCTTACAGTTTATGAATAGATACGAATTCTAATTAATCAGACTCACTGAAAAATGAACTGTTGATGTATATTTGTAAACAACATACACCAGTTTGTTTGAGCCTCTTCAGAAATTCTTATCCAGATATATTGAACTAGATTAGATCAGATTCAGAGTAGAGATTAGATTTCGGGCCTGTAGCCCAATAAGAGTTGATCCATATTTAATTCATAAAATTAACTATTAATTTTGGCCCAAAATATTATGGCCTGTTAGTACATTTCTAACAGTCTCCCACTTGTACTAAAACCAAATATTTTATGTATCTAATACATTTGCCAGAAATTAATATATGGATTTAAAATTGTTTTCAACCTTGTTCTTGTGTGTGACCCAATAGGTTCATGAAATGTTGGCAGTGAGCTGAAAAGGATAAGTGGCCCCTAGCGAGACATTATGACTACCCAAATTGTATAAATGTCAATATCCGACAATAACCTCACAATTACTTGTGTTAATCCCTTTATCACTTGACATCTTGATTGTACTCAAAGCAGGACATGTGTCAACTTTGTGTAGTACAATCTTTGATTTCTCATACCAAAGTTAGATTAACTTTTATATGGTTGACTATCAATCATATAGCACGGCCATGCATTTCTCAATCTACCTTTTTAGAGGGACCCGGAGACATTATACTCTCATTGCATGAGAGGGATAAATTAAACCTTGATCACTCACATTTCTCCACATGATTCATAGTATACTCAATTACTATCTGTGTAGTTACCTGGTTATGGCTAACGTTTGATAGAATCAAAGTATACAATCCTCATTAAAGGAATCAATGATGATCTCAAGTCAAAGGATTCAACAAAATTATTGTATAAAATAAATTGATGACACATAATAATCCATACAGTATTTTATAACGGATTTGTCCAATACCATGTTTACCAAAACATGTATCAATGTGATTGCATTGGATATCCCATATCAATGATCCGTAAAATGTCAATCCACATACTAGTCCATACAATTATTATTGTTCCAACTAATAATAAAAGATTATGGACTATTTAGAATAATATCACATTCCATTATAAAGTTTTACGATCCATCACAACATATTATTCATAAAACATAAACATACAAACAAACATCTAATATATCAACCTCTGTAGCATTTCGATAACAAGCACTAGAGCCAATTGATGAGTCCAAATGGTACTACTAACTTTCAGTATAATTGAATATACCTTTTAACCCTAATTCTACTTGCGTTCAGATCACAAGTGCATGATCATACCGTGTAGTATAATTGGGGTGTCGATCCACAAAGATAGTGTATTAATTATCTAACTTTTCACTAGTCTATGTACTTAAGGGGTTTGAAAATAGGTTTTAAAATAGTTTTTAATAATAAAAAGGTAGGGTTCAATACCCTTAAGGTTTATGTGGTGGCGCTAATTGTGCTAAGGTTTGGGTTAAACAGTAAAATAGATATTCTCTGGGGATCAGGTGCTCTACTTCTAAATTATGCAAAAATATAAATTCAGACGTCCCTCTAACCCGCATGCGGCCTGTCACACCGCATGCTGCCTAGATTGTCCCACAGCTACCCCGCATGCAGTACTGTCACTACCCCGCAGGGCGTGCTGGGTTTATGTGTACGTGATTTGAAAGGTTTTCCAATCTTACGATCGGCTTTTGGGGTATTAGTTCAGAGTATTATAATGCAATTATCTTTCTCACACAAACACAATTGATCAATTCCTATTCTACCCCTCAATTAAAAATCCCAAAGACCCTACCTAAAAGATGTTTCCTAATACGATCTAAATTACCAATTTACGCTATCCTGCCAAGGTATCCTATTGGGTTCTAACCCTAGCCTTTGAACTGCTGCCAGGCCTCGTTAGTCGAAGTGTTACATATACTTACATGCATTATCCTCCTCACACCGGGATGCAACGAAATCATACACCTATTGGTATGTGGAGGTATACTGGCATATAGTAAACAGAACTATGTATGCAAGGATTTAATAAAAAAGATTTAAACAATAAAACAAACTCAAATCAACATACACAAAACATAACTTATATTAAAACATAACTTAGAATTCGAGTACTACCCTCACCCTAGAGATGAGAGAATTAGCCACTCATGGACATGGCAAAATAAAAGGGATAAAAAAAAGAACATAAATTACAACCCAATTGAAGATGGATGAACCTCTGCCTCCTTAGATGATGCCTTCTCCTGCTTGACTTCCGATGGCTACTCCTCTAACCAAACCTAGCAATGAGGATTGCTAATCTCTATTGGACTTAACACAATTGAACACGCACACTAAAATCAATTACAAGAGAGTTATTTATAGCCTTCCAAATATGAGAGATGAGTATTGGAAGTAGTGGAGGTAGTGCAAACTTGGAGTGCACTTTAAGTTTGCTTAGATGAAGCCAAAAATAGCTATGAAAGCTTGGCGCTGAAGCAATTACGTCCATCTGGAAGAATTCTGCCGAAATTAGCATCAATGGTGGAGATTTGATCAGAATCTGCACAGTCCACGGATTGAGTCCACGGATCGTGCAGCATAGGGGACCCCGCATGACTTCCTGACTTAGTGAATTTTGCTATAATTTTGCCATTTCGCATGTTATGCACTTCGTGTGAGGTGTTGCATGCTCCGTGTGATGCCCTGATTTGGGGCTATCTTCATAAATCACCTAAATTCAACACTTTTGCTCTGTTTTTGGCCTAAATACGCAATTTTCTCAAAAACCTGCCGAAAAGACCTAAAAACAAGTTTGCGGTAAATAAATCGAGAAAATGACTATTTTGCATTCGCTTTTCACCATTTTCTGGAAGAAAAGATATGGATTTTCACTATATGTTTTGGCTTCATCACCAATCACTCATGTATTTAATACCTATAGTTCATGCATATCATGCTTAACTTGTGGAAGATTTTTAGTCAACGGATCTGCCACATTTGCATCCGTTTCTATCTTGCATATTTTCACATCACCTCTATTCACAATCTCTCTAATAAGATGAAAACGTCAAAGTATGTGTTTAGACTTTTGATGTGATCTTGGTTCTTTAGCCTGTGCGATTGCTTCATTACTGTCACAATAGAGGTCCACTGGATTTTCAAAACTTTTAATAACACCAAGTTCATAAACAAATTTCCTTATCCAAACAGCTTCTTTTGCTGCTTCCGAAGTAGCAATGTACTCAGCTTATGTTGTACAATCGGCAACTATCTCCTGCTTGGAACTCTTCCAGCTAACAGCTCCTCCAATAAGGAAAAATACAAATCTAGATTGCGATCTAAAATATGTTGTTCTATGCAATTCTCTAATTACCATGTTTGACTAATTTGCAAAACATATAATGATTGAATTTAACGATTTCATTGTATGAGTGAGTTTGCACGTTCAAGAACATTATAATTGCAAGATTAAAGTTGAAGAATCAATGGAATCAACAACACTTTACTAAGATCAAGAATATAGATTGTAATATCAAATATATTAGTAAAGTAAATTTGAGATTGTAATATCAAATATAACAGTACCGGACGGATACGGTATGAGGACTCCCCTTGGTGTTTCGTTCTGAACAGATATAGTTTGTACTGTACGCTACTCAAGAAACACAGATTTGGGGAAAATACTCTATCCGTTTTGTACGGACCTAAACGTACTGAATGGATAGTCTTTATAAATAGAGTCACTACCCCCACTTCAGAATTAAACAAGCCGCCTCTAATTTCAAAAAATACAAATTATGTGTTCTTGAGAGCTTTCTTCTTTGAGAGAGCTTAAACTTCAAAACTCCATTGATAATCTCAAATCCACTTGACAAATCTTCTCTATATTTAGTTAGAGTGTTGGTTCTTGTTTGTGATTTAAATATCTTGTGATGTTGGGGAACATCTCTTGTCGAGCCATTGCTTTGAGCTCTCACTTTTAAAATATGTTGAACTTTTAATTTAGTGTCAAATTGAAAAGTTGCATATTCCTTACAATCAAATTTTAGTTTTTTCAAAGACAAGTGCTTAAATTTATACAAGAAATTTTGAAAGTGTTCCCCTTTTTCTTTTAGGCCTCCCGAATTGGTGGATTTAAATGAAGAATGACCCTTCTCAAATCCAAGCAAGGTTGTATTGTGTTTTTGAAGTTTTCTCAGATCAAACAACAAATACGGATCTAGACTAGCGACACTTGAGAATTCACTATTAGATCTTAAAGCCTTATTTTCGGTCTCCAAGTTTTCAACATTTTCATTCAGAACTCCTATTTTATCTAAGTAAGGTTGACAATTTGAATGTAAATTTGTGTATTGTAAAATCCTAACATTTTTCTCACATTCATTAATTTTGAGTTCTAAAATCGTGTTCATAATGTCCATATATTTTAATTCCTCATTTTCCCTTCTTAGGTCTCTAATAGGCCAATTTCACCTAAGCGTGATTGACACTCGTTTGATTTGTGTGTCAAAGACTCAAGAACGTTAACCTTCGACTCAAGCTCAAGTATCTCGGATCTTAGGTTTTGCACAACAAGTCTTTTCTTAACAAGTCTTTTGTAGATTCATCAAGGAGAGATCTCAACCTAGTTTCATTTTCCCAAATAAATTCTTATTCAAGGAAATACTTGACTCATTACTTGTCATTCATTTGTTAGTCAAGTCAAGTTGAACATTGCTAATTGAGATCTAATTCTAAATGTACCTCACTAGCGAAGCTTGTTGAGGCTATGTTTGTCGTACTTGATTCCACTTGATTGCCCTTGGTCTTGGCAATGTTGTTGAGCACATCAATTATGGCCTTATCAGTAACGTCCATACTTGCGATGATTGTGTCCACATTCGTCTTTAAAGTCTCATCAACTCTAGCCAATAAGGCAAAGTTGACCTCTTGCTTATTGCCCGACTCAGTGTCAGTTCCTTCATTATCCTCTAGGTCGGATTCGGTACCCAAATGGCTTGCAAAGCCTTTAGGTTCCTCCTTACTTGATAACTGTCTTGTCTTCTTAGGCGACGATCATTTTGTACCTCTCCATCCTTGCCCCGTTGTGTTGGGAACAACTTGTAGCAAGTGTGGATGGTATGCCCATCTTTATGGCATGCAAAGCACACCAACTTCTTGTTATCCCTCTCACGTTCCTTGTTATATTCGTGCTCGAAGTCTAACATACCTTGGAACATTTTAAAGAGAATCAAGGCATCCTTGGAGATCTCATTCTCAATTTTCTTGTAGAATTGAGTGTTAGAAGGACGATAGTTTGAGGAGTTTGAATTGTTAGAGAAGTTTCAGAATTGTGCCGGAAGAGCTACGGTCTTGCCTTTTGGCTTGAGACCCTCAGTTTGTTTAAGCCTTTCTTCGAAGCTCCGAAAGTGAGCATATATCTCATCGAGAGTGAAGGATTGAGATCCCGAGAGAACTTCTAGTGCACTTACCAAGCTCTCCCATCTTGATTCCCTAAGCATAACTCGCAAGAGATTTCCTACCAGTTTATCGTTCGAAAGCGGTTCACCCAATTCCAAGAATTCATTTTGAATAAGGATAATTCGATTGAACAAATCTTCAATCGATTCACCTTCAATTACTCTAAAATTTTCAAATTTGGTTTCAAGTCCGGTGATTTTGGTTCGTTTGATTTGTGTATTACCCTCATATTTGTTTATGAGATCATTCCACATTTGTTTGGCACAAGTCAAGCTACTAAACACTACGGCTATTGACTCACTAACCGAGGTTAATAGCGCATTAACTGCAATATCATTTTCTTTCTTTAGTGTTTTGGATTCATGGGTTTCATTTTAGTCATCACTAAGCTTTTTGGTATAACCACTTGCAATTACATCCCAAACCTCAAGTATGTTCAAGTAATTAACCATGGTTTTCTTCCAATGGCTAAAACTTTTGTCTCACTACTAAAAATAAGAGGTTTGCTTATGACTCGATTTGGTGCCATTTCTTTGAATCGAGAAGTACTCAAATTAAGTGTGTCTTAATTCAATTTAACTTGCTCTAATACCACTTTGTTGTCCCTAAAGACTTTTAGTCGTTTTTCGGTTTAACCCTCTAAATTAACAAGTCAATCAATTCAACAAGCAAGCGTGTACAAATAAAGTATATAGGGTAGAGTTACAGAAATTTGACACGCGTGATGATAACGGAGTTCGGCGTAAAATGCCTACGTCTCTGGGGTAAATCAACCTCGTCGGTGCCCCTTTCCTATTACCCAAAAAGAAATGATACATACAACTTGTGACACGTGAGCCCAACAACAGTGGAAAGTGACGGCCTAACTCGTGTACAAAGTTGAGCCTAGAAGCTCGAGCTAGAGAGTCCTACGCAGAGGATGGTCACACAACTATGTTTATATGTGAGCAGCACCGCTCGAGTCGGCGACTATGACAAGGGAACACTAAAGTAGATCTCCACACTATCGAACAAGAACCAACACTCTAACTAAATGGAGTTTTGAAGTTTAAGCTCTCTCAAAGAAGGAAGCTCTCAAGAACACATAATTTGTGCTTTTTGAAGTGCAAGTAGTGACTCTATTTATAAAGAGAGCTCCAGAATTAGGTATTTGAACTCTTCCGTTCAGTACGGTAATCTTCCGTACTGAACGGATAGTTCAAATGTGTTTCAATTTGAATTTCGCCTTTGAACTTTACATTATCCATTCAGTATGTTTAGGTCCGTTCAGAACGGATAGTGTATTTTACCCAAATATGTGTTTCTTGAGTAGCGTATAGTACAGACTATATCCGTTTAGAACGGAACACCAAGGGGAGTCCTCTGACTTGATACGGAACGTTCTGTTCTGAACGGTAGTCAGACGGAATAATTCCTCCGTACTGTAACGCCTCATACCGTATCCGTCCGATACTGTTTCAATACATTTCGTACCGAACGAATTGCATCCGTACCGAACAGATAGTTCCTGAAATCAACAATCTCAAATTTACTTTACTAATCTATTTGATATTACAATCTATATTATTGATCTTCATAAAGTCTTGTTGATTCCATTGGTTCTTCAACTTTAATCTTGCAATTATAATATTCTTGAACTTGCAAACTCACGCATACAATGAAATCGTTAAATTCAATCATTGTATGTTATGAAAATTAGTCAAACACGGTAATTAGAGAATTGCATAGAACAACAGTGTTTCATCTTATACTAGTTGTATTTCATCTTCTTCTCGTTGTATTTCATATTATTCTAGTTGTATTTCACATTCTTCTAGTTGACTTTTATCTTCTAGTTGTATTTCACCTTGTTCTGATTGTCTTTCATGTTCTACTAGTTGACTTTTATCTTCTACTACAGGTTATATTTCATTTTCTTGTAGTTGTACTTCATATTATTCTAGTTGCATTTCATCTTCTTCTAATTGTATTTCATATTATTCTATTTGTACTTTATCTTCTTCTAGTTATCTTTCACCTTGTTCTACTAGTTGGCTTTTATGTTCTACTACAGGTTGTATTTCATCTTCTTCTAGTTGTCTTTCATTTTCTTCTAATTGTCTTTCACCTTATACTAATTGTCTTTCTTGTTGTTCTAGTTGTACTACACCTTATACTAATTGTCTTTCATGTATTTAATCTTCTTCTAGTTGTATTTCATCTTCTTCTAGTTGTTTTTCATGTTCTTCTAATTGTCTTTCACCTTGTACTGGTTGTCTTTCGTCTACTATAGGTCGTATTTCATCTTCTTCTAGTTATATTTCAAATTATTCTAGTTGCATTTCATCTTCTTTGAGTTGTCTTTCACCTTGTACTGGTTGTCTTTTATGTTCTACTGGTTGTGTTTCATCTCCTTCTTGTTGTCTTTCACTTTCTACTAGTTGTCTACTGGTTGTATTTCATCTCCTTGTAATTGTCTTTCACCTTGTACTAGTTGTCTTTCATCTTCTTATGGTTGTCTTTCTAGATCTACTGGTTGTCTTTCAGTTCAACAAGTTGTCTTTCATCTTCTTCTAGTTGTATTGCATCGCCTTCTAGTTGTTTTTCATCTTGTACTGGTTGTCTTCTACTAGTTGTCTTTGATGTTCTACTGGTTGTCTTTCGTTTACTACATGTTTATTTAATCTTCTTTTAGTTGTATTTCATATTATTCTAGTTGTATTTCATCTTCTTCTAGTTGTCTTGATCTTTGTACTGGTTGTTTTTCTTGTTCTACTAGTTGTCTTTCACCTTCTACTAGTTGCTTTTCATCTTCTACTAGTTGTCTACTGGCTGTTTTTCATCTTTTTCTAGTTGTCCTTTGTCTTGTACTAGTTGTCTTTTATTTTCTTATAGTTGTCTTTCACCTTCTATTAGTTGTCTTTCATCTTCTAATGGTTGTCTTTCATCTTCTTATGGTTGTCTTTCATGTTCTACAGGTTGTCTTTGATGTCCAACATGTTGTCTTTCATCTTCTTCTAGTTGTATTTCATCACCTTGTAGATGTCTTTCATCTAGAACTGGTTTTCTTTCAAGTTTTACTAGTTGTCTTTCATCTTTATCAAGTTGTTTTTCACCTTCTACTAGTAAATCTTTCATGTTCCACAGGTTGTCTTTCGTCTACTAGAGGTTGTATTTCATCTTCTTCTAGTTGTATTTCATATTATTCTACTTGTATTTCATCTTCTTCAAGTTGTATTTCATATTATTCTAGGTGTATTTCATCTTCTTCAAGCTGTCTTTCACCTTGTACTGGTTGTCTTTCTTGTTCTACAAGTTTCTTTTAACTTCTACTACAGGTTGTATTTCATCTTCTTCTATTTGTATTCCATATTATTCAAGTTGTATTTCATCTTCTTCTAGTTGTCTTGATCTTTGTACTGGTTGTCTTTCTTGTTCTACTAGTTGGCTTTCACCTTCTACTAGTTGCTTTTCATCTTCTACTAGTTGTCTACTAGTTGTCTTTCATCTTTTTCTAGTTGTCATTTGTCTTGTACTGGTTGTCTTTCATTTTCTTATAGTTGTCTTTCACCTTCTATTAGTTGTCTTTCATCTTCTTATGGTTGTCTTTCATGTTCCACAGGTTGTCTTTCATGTCCAACTTGTTGTCTTTCATCTTCTTCTAGTTGTATTTCATCACCTTGTAGTTGTCTTTCATCTAGAACTGATTTTCTTTCAAGTTTTACTGGTTGTGTTTCATCTTTTTCTAGTTGTTTTTCACGGTCTACAAGTAATCTTTCATGCTCCACAGGTTATTTTTCGTGTACCAGAGGTTGTATTTCAATTTCTTCTAGTTGTATTTCATATTATTCTACTTGTATTTCTTCTTCTTCAAGTTGTATTTCATATTATTGTAGGTGTATGTCATCTTCTTCAAGTTGTCTTTCACCTTGTACTGGTTGTTTTTCTTGTTTTACTAGTTAGATTTAATCATCTTCTAGTTGTCCTTTATCTGGTTATTTTTCATTTTCTTCTAGTTGTCCTTCACCTTCTACAAGTTTTCTTTCAGCTTCTATTGGTTGTATTTCATAATCTACTGGTTATCTTTCATGTTATACCGGTTGTCTTTCGTCTACTACAGGTTGTATTTCATATTTTTTCTAGTTGTATTTCATTTTCTTCTAGTAGTCTTTCACCTTGTACTGGTTGTTTTTCATGTCTATCGCTTGTCTTTCATCTTCTTCTAGTTGTATTTCATCTTCTTCTAGTTATCATTTATCTTGTATTGCTTGTCTTTCATTTTCTTCTTGTTTTTTTCACCTTCTACTTGTTGTCTTTCAGCTATTACTGGGTTGTCTTTCGTCTTTCAGCTATTACTGGTTGTCTTTCATCTTCTTCTTGTAGTCTTCCACCTTGCACTGGTTGTCTCTTTTACTAGTTGTCTACTGGTTGTCTTTCATCTTCTTCTAATTGTTATATTGGTTGTCTTTCATGTTATATTGGATGTTCTTCATCTTCTTCTAATTGTCTTTCACCTTCCACTAGTTGTCTTTCATCTTCTCATGGTTGTCTTTCATGATCTACTAGTTGTCTTTCATTTTCTACATATTGTCTTTCATCTACAACAGGTTGTATTTCATCTTCTTCTAGTTGTATTTCATATTATTCTAATTGCATTTCATCTTCTTCAAGTAGTATATCATATTATTCAAGTTGTATTTCATCTTCTTCGAGTTGTCTTTCCCCTTGTACTGGTTGTCTTTATTGTTCTACTAGTTGACTTTTATCTTCTACTAAATGTTGTATTTCATCTTCTTCTAGTTGTACTTCATATTATTCTAGTTGTATTTCATCTTCTTCTAATTGTATTTCATATTATTCTATTTGTACTTCACCTTCTTCTAGTTGTCTTTCACCTTGTTCTACTTGTTGTCTTTCACCATCTTCTACTTCTTGTTGTATTTTATTTTCTACTGGTTGTATTTCATATTCTACTGGTTGTCTTTCGTCTATTATAGGTTGTATTTTGTTCGCACAAAAGTGTATCACAAAGTTTCAGTACATCAAGCTGTACCTTTTAAACCTTGATTTAACTTCCGACTAAGACTGCAAGTGCACAATCCTGTCGTATAGTTTAGTCGGGTATCGATCCACAGGACGGTTCAAATCTAAACTGGACTCTACTTAAATTAATTAGGTACTAGAAGTTGGAAAATGTTGATTTGGTTTGTTTAATTTCCTAAATTCAATAGCAATAATTAAAATGACAGAAAGTAAAATTTGATTTTTACCAGATAAAGAAAAGCGTTTCCAGGGTTTTTGATTTCATCTTCAACTATGCCTCTCGGTACCAGACACGACCCGCGTATTTTCATACGCGGCCCGCGTGGAAGACGCGACCCGCGTACTCTCATACGCAGCCCGTGTGGCCCTCGAGTGAATGCAGCAGCTGTCTGTTTCTGCGTTGTTCTTTGGTGTAAGGTTTCATTGACCGTACCTAATGTTTCTAAACCTCAACTCTCGTTTATTGGCTTAATAAACTTGGTATCGGAATTGCAATTTCGCCTTCTTAGGTTTCCAACCCTAACTCTCGTTTATTGGTGTTCTACCTAAGTTATTTGTCCGGTTTACTAAAGGTATCCACCACCTCTCGATAAATCGAAAAGTTCACCTCTCGGTTACTATTTGCTCTCGCCTCACGGCTCGCAAATCTACCTCAAATACTTAGTCTGGTTGAAAGAAACATCAAGGCCAAAATACTAGAAAAGATGCTATAGACATCTAACAGTAGACAACAAGAATCATTCGATCAACTTCAACAAAGCAATTAAAATAGTACTCAAACAAATAAACACGAATATTCAACACAGATTCAAACAACATGCATACAACACAAAGTATCAAACTACATCGTAACCCTAGAAACTAGATAATCTACTCAAACATAGTCAAAAAGCAAACAAAACAAATGATAGAAGAAATAGCCATGACAAAACCCGAATAACAAAGAAGATCCGTGAAGAACTTTCGTCTTTCGCTTCTCAACTTCGTCTCCAAGCTAGCCGTCAAGTCCAAACCCTAGAATCTGTCTCTTGCTCTCCAAAATACAGAATTCCTGTGAATGGCCAGGTTGTCTCTTTCACCTTCTATTAGTTGTCTTTCATGTTCTACAGGTTGTCTTTGATGTCCAACATGTTGTCTTTCATCTTCTTCTAGTTGTATTTCATCACCTTGTAGTTGTCTTTCAAGTTTTACTAGTTGTCTTTCATCTTCATCTAGTTGTTTTTCACCTTCAACTAGTAATCTTTCATGTTCCACAGGTTGTCTTTCGTCTACTAGAGGTTATATTTGATCTTCTTCTAGTTGTATTTCATATTATTCTACTTGTATTTCATGTTCTTCAAGTTGTATTTCATATATTCTAGGTGTATTTCATCTTCTTCAAGTTGTCTTTCACCTTGTACTGGTTGTCTTTCTTGTTCTACTAGTTCGCTTTTAACTTCTACTACAAGTTGTATTTCATCTTCTTCTATTTGTATTTCATATTATTCAAGTTGTATTTCATCTTCTTATAGTTGTCTTGATCTTTGTACTGGTTGTCTTTCTTGTTCTACTAGTTGGCTTTCACCTTCTACTAGTTGCTTTTCATCTTCTACTAGTTGTCTTTCATCTTTTTCTAGTTGTCATTTGTCTTGTACTGGTTCTCTTTCATTTTCTTATAGTTGTCTTTCACCTTCTATTAGTGTCTTTCATCTTCTTATGGTTGTCTTTCATGTTCCACAGGTTGTCTTTCATGTCCAACATGTTGTCTTTCATCTTCTTCTAGTTGTATTTCATCACCTTATAGTTGTCTTTCATCTAGAACTGGTTTTCTTTCAAATTTTACTGGTTGTCTTTCATGTTCTTCTAGTTGTTTTTCTTGTTTTTTCACATTTTACTGATTGTATTTCATCTCCTTCTAATTGTCTTTCACCTTGTACTAGTTGTCTTTTATCTGCTTATGGTTGTCTTTCACCTTGTACTGGTTGTTTTTCTTGTTTTACTAGTTAGATCTCATCATCTTCTAGTTGTCCTTTATTTGGTTGTCTTTCATTTTCTTCTAGTTGTTATTCACCTTCTACAAGTTTTCTTTCAACTTCTATTGGTTGTATTTCATAATCTACCGGTTATCTTTCATGTTCTACCGGTTGTCTTTCGTCAACTACAGGTTGTATTTCATATTTTTCTAGTTGTATTTCATTTTCTTCTAGTAGTCTTTCACCTTGTACTGGTTGTTTTTCATGTTCTACCGCTTGTCTTTCATCTTCTTCTAGTTGTCATTTATCTTGTATTGGTTGTCTTTCATTTTCTTCTTGTTTTCTTTCACCTTCTACTTGTTGTCTTTCAGCTATTACTGGTTGTCTTTCGGCTACTGCAAGTTGTATTTCATCTTCTTCTAGTTGTATTTCATCTTATTCTTATAGTCTTTCACCTTGCACTGGTTGTCTTTCATGTTAATTGGTTGCCTCTTTTACTAGTTGTCTACTGGTTGTCTTTTATCTTGTAGAGATCGTGCTTCATCTTCTAATGGTTGTATTTCATCTTCTTCTAGTTGTCTTTCATCTTGTACTGGTTTTTCATCTTCTTGAAGTTGTCTTTCATGGTCTACTGGTTGTCTTTCATGTTTATCAAGTTGTCTTTCATCTTCTTCTACTTGTAGTTCATCGCCTTATAGTAGTTTTTCATCTTCTAGTGGTTGTCTTTCATCTTCTTCTAGTTGTTTTTCACCTTCTACTAGTTGTGTAATCTTCTTCTAGTTGTTTTTCATGTTCTACTGGTTATCTTTCGTTTAGTACAAGTTGTATTTCATCTTCTTTTAGTTGTCAGTTATCTTGTATTGGTTGTCTTTCATTTTCTTATTGTTGTCTTTCACCTTCTACTAGTTATCTTTCATTTTTTTATGGTTGTCTTTAATGTTCTACAGGTAGTCCTTCGTCTTCTTCTAGTTGTATTTCATCACCTTCTAGTTGTCTTTCATCTTGTATTGGTTTTCTTTCAAGTTTTACTAGTTGTCTTTTATCTTCTTCTAGTTGTTTTTCGCCTTCTACTAGTTGTCTTTCATTTTCTACAGATTGCCTTTCGTCTACTATAGGTTGTATTTCATCTTATTCTAGTTGTATTTCAAATTATTCAAATTGTATTTTATCTTCTTCAAGTTGTATTCATATTATTCTAGTTGTATTTCATCTTCTTCGAGTTGTCTTTCACCTTGTACTGGTTGTCTTTATTGTTCTACTAGTTGTCTTTTATCTTCTACTACAAGTTGTATTTCATCCTGTTTTAGTTGTACTTCATATTATTTTAATTGTATTTCATATTATTCTATTTGTACTTCATCTTCTTCTAGTTGTCTTTCACCTTGTTCTACTAGTTAGCTTTTATCTTCTACTACAGGTTTAATTTTATCTTCTTCTAGTTGTTTTTAATCTTCTTCTAATTATCTGTCACCTTATACGGGTTGTCTTTCTTGTTCTACTAGTTGGTTTTTGTCTTCTACTAGTTGTCTTTCATCTTCTACAAATTGTCTTTCACCTTCTTCTTGTTGTCTTTCATGTTCTACTTATTGTTTTCGTCTCCTATAGGTTGTATTTCATTCTTTTCTTGTTGTATTTCATTTTCTACTGGTTGTATTTCATGTTCTACTGGTTGTCTTTCGTCTACTACAGGTTGTATTTCATCTTCTTCCAGTTGTATTTTATATTATTCTCGTTGTGTTTCATCTTCTTCTAGTAGTTTTTCACCTTGTACTGGTTGTCTTTTATGTTCTACTAGTTGTCTTTTATGTTCGAGTAGTTGTCTTTCATCATCTTCTAGTTGTCTTTCATCTTCTACTAGTTGTCTACTGGTTATATTTTCATCTTCTTCTAGTTGTTTTTCATCTTGTACTGATCGTCCTTCATGTTCTAATGGTTGTCTTTCTTCTTCTACTTGCAGGTTATATTTTCATCTTCTTCTAGTTGTTTTTCATCTTGTACTGATCGTCCTTCATGTTCTAATGGTTGTCTTTCATTTTCCAGAAGTTGGCTTTCATCTTCTACTTGCAATACAACTAGAAGTTGGCTTTCATCTTCTTCTAGTTGTCTTTCAACTTCTACTACAGGTTGTATTTCATCTTCTTCTATTTGTATTTCATATTATTCAAGTTGTATTTCATCTTCTTCTAGTTGTCTTTCACCTAGTGCTGGTTGTCCTTCTTGTTCTACTAGTTAGATTTCATCTTCTTCTAGTTGTCTTTTATCTGGTTGTCTTTCATTTTCTTTTAGTCGTCCTTCACCTTCTACTAGTTTTCTTTCAGCTTCTATTGGTTGTACTTCATAATCTACCAGTTATCTTTCATGTTCTACTGGTTGTCTTTCGTCTACTACAGGTTGTATTTCATTTTCTTCTAGTAGTCTTTCACCTTGTACTGGTTGTTTTTCATGTTCTACCGTTTGTCTTTCATCTTCTTCTAGTTGCATTTAATCTTCTTCTAGTTGTCATTTATCTTGTATTGGTTGTCTTTCATTTTCTTTTTGTTTTCTTTCACCTTCTACTTGTTGTCATTCAGCTATTACTAGTAGTCTTTCGTCTACTGTGGGTTGTATTTCATCTTCCTTTAGTTGTATTTTATCTTCTTCTTGCAGTCTTTCACCATGTACTGGTTGTCTTTAATGTTATACTGGTTGTCATTTTCTACTAGTTGTCTACTAATTGTCTTTCATCTTCTTCAAGTTGTATTTCATCTTCTTCTAGTTGTCCTTTATCTTGTACTGGTTGTCTTCCATTTTTTTCCTGTTGTCTTTCACCATCTACTAGTTGTATTTCATCTTCTTCTAGTTGTCTTTCATTTTCTACTGATTGTTTTTTATATTCTACTGGTGGTCTTTCGTCTACAACATGTTGTATTTCATCTTCTTCTAGCTGTATTTCATAATATTATTGTTGTATTTCATCTTCTTATAATTGTATTTCATATAATTCTAGTTGTATATCATCTTCCTGTAGTTGTCTTTCACCTTGTACTGGTTGTCTTTCTTGTTTGACATGTTGGCTTTTATCATCTACTACATGTTCTATTTGATCTTCTTCTAGTTGTCTTTCATGTTCTACTTGTTGTTTCGTCTACTACAGGCTATATTTCGTCATCTTCTAGTTGTACTTCATATTTTTCAAGCTGTATTTCATCTTATACTGGTTATCTTTCATCTTCTTCTAGTTGTCTTTCACATTCTAATAGTTGTCTTTCATCTTCTTCTAGTTGTCTTTCATGTTCTACTTGTTGTTTCGTCTACAACATGTTGTCTTTTATCTTTATCTAGTTGTATTTTATTTTCTACTAGTTGTCTTTCGTCTACTACAGGTTGAATTTCATCATCTTCTAGTTGTATTTCACCTTGTTCTAATAGTCTTTCACCTTGTACTGGTTGTCTTTCATGTTCCACTAGTTGTCTTTCATTTTCTACTAGTTTTCTTTTATCTTCTACTGGTTGTATTTCATCTTTTTCTTGTTGCCTTCATTTTTTACTAGTTGTATTTCATCTTCTTCTAATTGTCTTTCACCATCTACTTGTCTTTCATCTTAGGGTTGTCTTTTATGTTCTGTTGATTCAACGGTCTGTCCTTAATCTTATTCTAGTTGTATTTCATCGCTTTCTAGTGGTTTTTCATCTTGTACTAGTTATCTTTCAAGTTTTACTATTTGTTTTCATGTTCTTCTAGTTCTTTTTCACCTTCTACTAGCAGTCTATCATCTTCTTCTAGTTGTTTTCATGTTCTACTAGTTGTTTTTTATGTTTTACTAGTTGTCTTTCGTCTACTACAGGTTGTATTTCATCTTCTTGTAGTTGTATTTCATATTATTCTAGTTGTATTTTATCTTCATCTAGTTGTACTTCATATTATTCTAGTTATATTTCATCTTCATCTAGTCGTACTTCATATTATTCTAGTTGTATTTCATCTTCTTCTAGTTGTCTTTCACCTTGTACTGGTTCTCTTTCTAGTTCTACTAGTTGGCTTTCGTGTTCTACTACATGTTGTATTTAATCTTCTTCTAGTTGTATTGCAAATTATTCTAGTTGTATTTCATCTTCGTCTAGTTGTTTTTCACCTTATATTGGTTGGCTTTCATCATATACTAGTTGTGTACTAGTTGTATTTCATCTTCTACTTGTTATCTACTAGTTGCCTTTCTTCTTCTTCTAGTTGTATTTCATCTTCTTCTAGTTGTCATTTATCTTGTACTGGTTGTCTTTTTTTTTTCTAATTGTCTTTCACCTTCTACTAGTTGTTTTTCCAGCTTCTTTTAGTTGTCTTTCATGTTCTACTTGTTGTTTTCGTTTACTATAGGTTGTATTTCATCTTCTTCTAGTTGTATTTCATTTTCTATTGGTTGTCTTTTATGTTCTACTAGTTGTCTTTCGTCTATTACAGGTTGTATTTCATCTTCTTCTAGTTGTATTTCATATTATTCTAGTTGTATTTCATCTTCTTCTAGTTGTATTTTATCTTCTTCTAGCTGTTTTTCACCTTGTACTGGTTGTCTTTCTTGTTCTCCTAGTTGGCTTTTATCGTCTAATACATGTTGTATTTCATTTTCTTCTAATTATCTTTCATGTTCTACTTGTTGTTTCATATTGTATTTCATTTTCTTCTAGTTGTACTTCATTTTCTACTGGTTGTCTTTCATGTTCTACTGTTTGTCTTTCGTCTACTGTATTTCATCATCTTCTACTGGTAGTCTTTCACCTTGTACTGGTTGTCTTTCATATTATACTGGTTGTCTTTCATCTTCTTCTAGTTGTCCTTCACCTTCTACTAGTTGTTTTCATTTTCTACTAGTTGTCTTTCATCATCTTCTAGTTGTCTTTAATCTCGTACTGGTTGTCTTTCATATTCTTCTAGTTGTTTTTCCCTTGCTACTAGTTGTCTTTCATGTTCTACTGGTTGTCTTTCGTTTACTACGTGTTGTATTTCATCTTATTCTTGTTGTATTTCATATTATTGTAGTTGTATTTCATCTTTTTGTAGTTGTCTTGCAAGGTTGTCTTTCTTGTTCTACTAGTTGGCTTTCATTTTCTACTAGTTGTATTTCATCTTCTATTAGTTGTTTACTGATTGTCTTTCATCTTTTTCTAGTTGTCTTTTATCTTGTACTAGTTGTCCTTCATTTTCTTCTAGTTGTCTTTTACCTTCTACTAGTTGTCTTTCAGCTTCTACTTGTTGTCTTTCATGTTCTACTTGTTGTCTTTCATGTTTTACCTGTCTTTCGTCTACTACAGGTTGTATTTCATCTTCTTCTAGTTGTCTTTCACCATGTACTGGTTGTCTTTCATATTCTACTGATTGTCTTTCATCTTCTACTAGTTGTCTCTCATGTTCTACTGGTTATCTTTCATCTTCTACTATTTGTCTTTCATTTTCTACTGGTTGTCTACTAGTTGTATTTCATCTTTTTTTTTGTCATTCATCTTTTGCTGATTGTATTTCATCTTATTCTAATTGTCTTTCACCTTCTACTAGTTGTCTTTCCTCTTCTTATGGTTGTCTTTCATGTTCAACATGTTGTCATTCATCTTCTTCTAGTTGTATTTGATCGCCTTCTAGTTGTTTTTTCATTTTGTACTGGTTGTCATTCAAGTTTTACTGGTTGTCTTTCATCTTCTTCTAGTTGTTTTTCGCCTTTTGCTAGTAGTCTATCATCGTCTTCTAGTTGTATTTCATATTCTACTAGTTGTCTTTTATGTTCTACTGGTTGTCTTTCGTCTACTACAGGTTATATTTCATATTCTTCTAGTTGTATTTCATATTATTCTAGTTGTATTTCATATTATTCTAGTTGTATTTCATCTTCTTCTTGTCTTACACCTTATACTAGTTGTCTTTTTTGTTTTACTACAGCTTTTATCGTTTACTAGTTATATTTCACTTTCTACTAGTTGTTTTTCATCCTATTCTAGTTGTCTTTCATGTTCTACTTGTTGTTTCGTCTACTACAGGTTGTATTTCATTTTCTTCTAGTAGACTTCAATATTTTAAAATCCAATTTGGAAAGTAATTAATATTTGCAATTTGTTTATCAGGGTCGACGCTTCCAACACGATATTTTAGTTTATTTCTTGTAATGGTGGAAGTCATTTCTATGTAGGATTTTGGTTTATGTACTTGTACGGTTATTGTATGCTTGATTGTATGCTTAATTTATGTAGGATTTTCAATTTGTATGCCTGATTGTATGCTTAAGTTATATATTATTAATTGCATTTTAAATACTGTTTTTGAATGAGTTTGTGTATATTTTAGATATTGTTTTAGATGCACTTTGTCAATTATCTTAAGAAAAGAATGCAGATGCAAATATAGGAAAGGAAATAAAATCAAACTCATTCAATTATACTAGCAGCAATTTAAGAAGATTTCTTATAAATGCAAGATACAAAGCAATTTATCTTGAGAAGATTTCTTATAAAAATTCGGATACATAGAAATTGAAGAAAGAAGCATTAATTTCAAACTCATTTGCTCCTTTTAGTAAGGATCCGACTAATTGTCCCCAAGCTTCAATCCCCAGTTTTTCCCCAAAAAAACTGTCATTTGACTTGCGCGAATACTGTAAAACTCTGCAACCAATACTGTAACTTCAAAGACAGATCATGCATAATAAGAAGTTTAAAAGTCCAACAATCCAAGTTAGTTGGAAGTGGTCCCCAAGTTAGTTGCAAATAGTTAGCAACTTGCAAAGCCACTGTACTTCCGGCTGTACTTGAAAAACTGACGGCTTCTAGAAGGTTTCAAAAACAAACCTAAAATTATGCAAAATTAATTTTTTTGCATCAAAATTAATTCTATTTTTTCGATATTAAATTTTAAAATTTTTTTTTTTTTGTATTTCTCTTTTTTCTTCAATTATTAATATTTGTATATCGATCTACATCATGTAAAATAAGACTTACATACTGTAAAATTAGCAGATGTAAACTATAAAACTGACATATGTTAATAGCAAAATATAAAACTGACATATATTAATCACAAAATAAACTGACATACTGTAAAATAAGGCTTATATACTGTAAAATTAGCATATGCAAACTATAAAACTGACATATGTTAATAGAAAAATATAAAACTGACATATATTAATCACAAAATAAACTGACATACTGTAAAATTAGCAGATGCAAACTATAAAACTGACATATATTAATCACAAAATAAACTGTTCAAAACCATAAACTATAACAATCAACTATAAGATGTCACCACCCATAACTGTTACCACCCATAATTGTTACCACTGATACATCAATACAAACATGGCTTCTTCACTTCTTAACATACTGTAACATCATACTGTTCACAAGCACAGAGAAAAATTCAACAAAAAAACATGGCTAATACATCAATACAAACATGGCTTTTTCACTTCATAACCCTCTGGTGCACATTATTCGGATGAGTGAGAAGATTCATCGCTAGAACCACACGCTCTTTTGATATATCATCCTGCAAAAAAAAAAAAATAAGCAAGGTTAAATATTGGAGTTATGAACCATTAGCAGATGCAAACAATCAAAGCAACATACTGCAAAATTGTTATATGTATCCTGCAAAATTATTGATGTATCCTGTGAAATTTATCATGTAAAATTGCACATAAGTTGTAATCTAAAATTATATATGTATCCTGTAAAATTGTTAGATGTATCTTGTAAAATAATAACATATGTTGTAAACTAAAGTGAATCACAGTAAAAGAATACTGTAACCAAAGTGAATCACAGTAAAAAACTGTCTAAATTATGTAACCTGTAAAATTGTCCTATGTATCCTGTAAAATTGTGATATGTATCATGTACAATTGCACATCTGCTGTAAACTAAATCTAATCACAGTAAATCTAATCCTGTAAAATTGTACCTATATCCTGTAAATCTATTGCATGCATCCTGTAAAATAATAACTACAACCTGTAAATGTATTGCATAAATCCTGTAAAATAATAACTACAACCTGTAAATGTATTGCATGAATCCTGTAAATTACTAAATAACTACTGCTGGCATTAAATCAGAATCCAAAGTGAATCCTAAACAAAACAATTGTGTAAAATAATAACTACAACCTGTAAATCTATTGCATCAATCCTGTAAAATAAAATCATTAAATAACTCACCGAATTTAAAGTTCACTGCTAGCCTTCAATCCAAATCGACTCTGATGAATTCGAACATGAAAGTCACGAAGTATTTGTACGCTACATCAGATAATCTCAATTCCCGCTTCAATAGGCAAAGTGCTGGACTCTGATTAGCTTAAGATTGAAAGAGAATACTCAGATTAATAGCAAAGAATAAAAGAAGGAAAGAGAAATCATGTTCAATTTAGGAAACACTGGAGTTGTGTGTGTGAGTGTGTGAGAGAAAGACATTTTCCTTAACTGTGAAGCTGCTTAGGCCCGATTCACTAGAGATCATCAAAGGATCGGGCAGATCTGACAAGAGATGCTCAGATGCAGCCAAGAAATCCGTCGCTGCCGTCGAGCGTCACCGTCGCTGCTATCGAGCGTCACCGTCGCTGCCGTCGAGCGTCACCGTCGCTGCCGTTGCTACCGTCGTGCGTCACCGTCACAAGCGGTGGTGTTGATTGGGAGGGGCGGAGCAGACCCAGGCGAGATCGAAGCTGTTGAAGAGAGCGGAGTTGAGAGGAGAGGAGAGGGGAGAGAGCAAAGCGGAGGGAGCAAAGAGATCGGGAGGAGAGATCAAAATTTTCGTTTTTGGAGAGAGAGAAGATCAGATCTGGAAATTTCATTTTTGGAGAGAGAGAAGATCAGATCTGGAAATTTCAGAATAATATGCGGAGAAAGATAGATTTTAAAGGACGTTATTGTGGGGACCACATTTACCGTTAACGACGGTTTAAATCAGTTGGAACTCTATCTGATTAGTTTGGGGATAATCCGGGGATGAGTCTCTGGGTATCATAACCTTTTCTCTTTTAGTAAAGCACGCCAAACATTTTCCATGCAACCTCATTTGCTCCTTTTATTCAACCCAGCTAAAACAAATCTGAATTCATGCAATTAATAACATCACACAATTAATAACCAGATCATGCATATTCATAAACCACAACAAAAGAAAAATTACTTGGAAATTAATTTCAACAGCATATAACATCACACAAGATAATAGTAGCACACAAAATTAAGAAAGGAACTTCATGCATTTCTTTGAAAAAAAGAAAAAGAGCAGCAATACTATATAACAGGATCATGCATACATCATTACTTAAGCTTATAGAAAAGAAACAGATCATGCATAAAACCATATCATCCATATAACAGTGCTATATAACATGAATTTATAACTATAGAACCAGTACCATTAACTTCCACAAATATAATTTCTGCACCAAAACCAAATTCATGAAAAACACTAAGCAAAATAAAAGCGGGTACAATATCTTCACATCTGAGTTCGAAGCATAACAGTCTGGTACATTTAACCTCTCTATTCAGCCAACAACAACAATATTAGTTACTGAAGCAGTTATGCAAAAATATGCGCGAGTCCATTTGTACATTGTCATGTCGTCAGTGTCATCTGGTATTTCCTCTTCAAAATGACTTCATAGATAGACCAAATGAATATGATACTTTAAGAATAACACAACACCTCGCTTTTATTTCCACCTCCAAGGAGTGTTGTACGGATTCTCACTGTCGTACCCCTCGTCAATCCCTAAATATTCTTCCACAAACCTGCTCCACTCATCATCACTAATACCAGTAATTGCTTCACCTACAATAAATAAAATTACTAAGATATCTATTTGATAGTCCTAGTTAGTTAAGTAATCTAATTAATAACATCATCTGAAATTATTATACAATATTATACTTGAAATCTTATAGAAGTCAACATTCTAATTATCTCTCTTTATTTTTTTGAAGTTGGAGATGAGTATTAAAAACTCAAGAATTTATTAACTAATCAACTTATATTTTTATTACTCTCTGAATTGAAGTTGGAATGTAATAAAAGAAAACAAAACCAACCAAACAAGAGATTACTAATCTAATAACAAAAATATTTTTAATTACCTTGAATCGATAAGCCCCATATGATGCTAACATTTTCCAAGGTCACAGTTATTTCGCCAAAATGGTAGATGGAAAATATTGGTCTCTGACCTCTATCTCTCGACAATGGAAGTGATCAATGCAGGGTCAATAGGACAATCATTTACTCGGACAATCTGATACAACCCAATATTCTTCAGACCTTGGGAGATTTCTTCGCTATATTGCACGTGCATCCGATGTGCGCCGGTACGCAAAACCTTATCTTTATTCTGCAAAAAATTAATATTTACTATTAACAAAAAAAATTAACACAAAAAAAATTGATTAATCCAAAAGAACAAAATTTAAATATAAAAGAATATGCAATTTTACCTTCTGCGAAACCCTAATATGCAATATTCTAAGCTCTGAAGGGTGGAGATGCAATAATTGTGGATAATCATCCATTATACCTAAACTAATATTACACAAGAATGAATTGATCTAACATATTTATAAAACATTATTGAACACATAAATAAATTAATCTCAATTCATAATCTGAATGTTAGTTATGATACTACTTTTTATATTTTTTGGCAATGTTATTTATAGGGTAGCTTTTAGAACAAAACTTACAATATATAAAACTAAATTACATTAATTATAACTAAATAACACTAAATTTACACTATCTGTGGAAATATCAAAACACCAGCTGATTGTTAAACAAATTCGAGACATAAAGATATGACTATTATGCCAGCCAAGTTAGGTGTTTTCTTTTTTTGAGAAAAATCTTTAAGAGAACATTCGATACATCTCTTAATAACATAATTATGAGTAGCATGCGACCACAAAAATTGATTAAACAAAAAATCATTTCATCCTTTTTGCTCATTGAACTACTGATCAAATTTCAAAGATCTACGAGAAGCAGGAATTAGCCACCTACAGATGCAAAATTAGTCACCTCAAAACCGTGAGTTGCTTTTAAAATGGTTTAGGAGGCTCCCGCTAAGTTTTCAATTGCTTGTACCGCCTCAATCAAAACTACATCAGTGACAAACTGGAGATAATAAATTGCATGAGAGTTATATTTCTACTTGTAAAATCAACAATATCAATTAGTTATATAGTTAATTTCGGATCAAATAAATAAAAAAGAAGGTTTCATCCTTGGCCGAAAAAAACAGATGTAATATTCTGCGGACTTCTCCTCTTAAATCTAAATTTATTCTAACAAACGGAGTTAAATTTGATCAACAAATCATGAAGTATTTTTTTTAGGGTTTCACCATTTTTTTCTTCTAACTTCTAACTTCTAAGTTTTGGAAAGAGAGAGAAGAGAGAGAGAGAGGCAGGGGAAGGGACGGGACCACAAAAAAAGAAAACCAAAGTTGGAATCAGTATGAGTTATACCGATCTAATGTTGAGAGTTGAGACCTCAATATCGGATCCCCTTTGACACTATTTCGCGTCCGCATCTGCTGTAATTCTAAGGAGAATTTCAGGACCCTGTAATACCTTATCTCCACCGTTGATTAGAATTGATGGTTGAGATTAAAATAAGAGATAAACTGCTCCTTTCTTTCTCTCTGCGCTACCCCTCTCTTGCCCGTCTTTTCTACATTTTATACACTGAAAAATTAGTGAATAACAGCGTGTTTTGGCGGGAGTTACAGAGATAATTTTGATTTCCCACCATTTTTCTTTCCCTTTCTCTTCCTTCTCTCTTCACTTCCAAAATCTCCTCTGGCCATGCCACCTAGTAATCCTCTTAATCATTCAAAAGTGATTCTTTTGTGAGATGGAATTTCTAGATGAAATCGAATCGAGTGGTTAAACCGATTCTTCTCCTCATGTGGGTATGGATTTCGAAACGTTAGAAGATGCGTGGAAATTCTGGAAATGCTATGGAGGAAAAATGGGTTTTGATTTTCGGAAGACTTTTAGAAATGAGAAAACAAAAGGTCGGATCACATCTAGAGGTTTCGTTTGCGCGGCTTCAGGTTATCGTGAAATGGACAAGAGAAATTGCGAAGTGAAACGACCTCGAGCTGAAACGAACTGGTTGCCCTGTGCGTCTTTACCTTAAGCTGATTATTGAAACACGAAAGTATTGAGTGTACGACTTTTGTGATGATCATAACCATGCTTTACAACAGCCCGAAGCAATCGGTCTAATGCGTTCACAAAGGGAAATTCCTGAAACCTATGTTGCAAGCATTGATTTAGCTGATGACTTGGGTATTCCTCCAAGAAAAGGATACGAGTTAATTGGTTGAGAAGCTGGTAGTTCACAAAACCTTCCCTTTAGTAAAAGAGATTATGCTAATTATTTACGGGATAAGAGGAGTAGAAATTTAGCTTGTGATGAAGCGGCAAGCATGCTAAGGTATTTTTACAACCAATCTTTGAAAAATTGTTCCTTTAAGCATACCGAACAATTAGATGACAATGGACAGATCATGAATGTGTTTTGTGCTGATGCCAAGATGCTTATTGATTATGCCCAATTTGGTGATGTGATTACATTTGACACGACCTATGGCACAAATAAATAGTATAAGCCTTTAGGTGTTTTTGTTGGATTCAATCACTTTAGAGAGATTGTAATATTTGGAGCCACACTTTTATATGAGGAATCGATTGAACATTTAAATGGTTATTTGAAACATTCTTAGCAACCCATAACAACAAACACCCAAAAACCATCTTCACCGATCAAGACCGAGCAATGGCTACGACACTAAAAGAGGTAATGCCAAGCACATACCATAGATTGTGCACCTGGCACATAAGTCGAAATGCCCTTAAGAACTTGACAGGTAAGAAGAAAGGGAAGAAGGATGAGGCTGACATGGCTGTTAATGGGAAAGAAATTCTTAAGGCCTTTAGAGCTTGTATGTACGAATACAGTGATGTGGATGAATTTGAATATGCTTTTAAGTCCTTACTTTGTAAAGTTCATGGAGTAAGTGGAAGCAGTGAAAAGGTGGCCACGAGGCAGGTGGCCAACGGAGAGGGGACCGGCAATATTGTGAAGAGATTGAGCTTGACACTGAAGATGAGGTTGGTGATGAGGAAAATGAAGAATGTGTAGTTGGTGAGATAAATGGCAATGATGGAGACCACAATGGAGCAAGAAAGATAGGCAGTAAAAGAAAATCTAGCAAAGAGAGCTGGTTGAATTTTATTTTTGAGGCAAAAGAAAAATGGGCTGACTGTTACATGAAGGATGTAGTCTCATTGGGGATGCGGAGCACACAACTCAGCGAAAGCTTTAACAAAGATTTGAAAAGTTTTCTCAAATGGAATATGGACATGGATCGGTTCTTTAATCACTTTGAGAGGGTTCTTGTACAAAAATGTAAAAAAGAAATAGAGTTAGAATATGAAATGAGGAAGAAGAAACTTAGAGTTAAGGTAAATATCCCTATTCTACAACAGGCGGGTACATTGTACACACCAAAGATTTTAGAAATTTTTCAAGAAGAATGGGAGCTGTCAATGACATCTTTTGTTAAATCGAAAGATAAAGGTCAGTCAACAACAAAGTACACCATCAGGGTTAGTAATTTTGGTAGCAACTCTTGCTTGGATAAGTGTTTTCAAATTTTTGTCGATCATACCAATAAAATGGTATCGTGCAGTTGCAACAAGTTCAAGAGGTGGGGAGTTTTATGTGGTCACTCTCTAAAGGTGCTTGACATAATGGATATTAAATTATTACCAGAAGAGTACATTTTAAACAGATGGACTCGAGTAGCAAGGAGTGGCATGGTCGAAGATTTTACTGGAAGGACTGTTGTTGAAAAGCTCAAGCTAGATGCCACATGTCGATATAGGTCCCTTGCCCAAAAGCTTCTTTACTTAGCCACTAAAGCAGCTGACTTTGAAGAAGTATCTCAATATGTTGATTCGGCTACTGATGTGCTTAATAAGAAGGTTGATGAACTAATTCAAAAACTTTTAAGTGCCACACCTGATGGGATGATAGCTTACCTCTAGAAGATCAATCAAATTTGACATTAATAGAGAATGAAGTGGAGAACTCATCTCAAAAACCAACTACGATCTTTAAGAAAAAATTTGGTAGAAAAGGTGGAAAATGGCTAACAAGTTGGGTGGATAAACAACCAAAGAGAAATATGTTGGGATTTCATGTGAATGCCTATATGGTGAGAAATTAAAATTTTCCTTTCACCACTTGGTTCAATACACAAAGGACCTTATTCATATGACATTAGCAAACAAGATTTTCTAATAAGCACTAAAACAAACACCTAATGTGTACTAAATAAAATAAACAAAATTCATCTATTTTATTGCAAGAGAAAATAGACTTTTACCTAAAGAGATTGTCAAACCTCTTAATGGAGATAAGCCGATTTCTCTTCTTCTCGGAATCACCTCTTGGTTCACCTTGAACCTAAACAACGAATTAACACACCTCTTAGATAGATGGATATGAAGTTCAAGGCTTAGATCCAACCACCTCTTGATCTTCAAATTAACAACCTATTTGATTTCTTGGTGGCTAAACCTATCAAGAAGAGATTAGAGATTCCGGCCTAGGCCTTGAGTTAAACCACCTAGGGTTTCGGCCTAGATCTAAAAATGGTGGCTGTTGTCCAATTTTTGGCCAAGGGAAGGAGGGCAGAAAATTCACTCTAATTTCCTTAATTACACCCCTTTAAATAGGTAAGGGGTTAGGGCAACTATTTGTGTAATGTTTAAACTATTTACACAAATGCCACTAGCCTTATTTAGCCATTTTATGATCTCTTTAATCTCATCTTGTGATTGGTTTAATAAATTAATTTATGAATAAATAATATTAATCATATTATTCTATAATGCAATATTCTTATTATTCTTATAATGCATTCAAACATTATACCAAATAATATTTGCATAACTTCACAAATTTATTTATGATCTAAGCATGTCATATTATGACATTTTATTTTAGTATTTCATCTCATGTATTTTATCTAATACATCATAATGAAATACTTATTGTTTCTCTTCAGTTGGTGTGACCGTATAGAGGATCTATGTCATCTTGGCAATAATATAAAATTTTATATTATTAACTATAAGAGGTTCTATCATTAGATTATAGTTATCCAAACGATATAGTAATCATTTACTCAATCCACTAATTTCGTGTCTATCCTTGTCACATGATATTATGAATAATATGCAAAATATGATCGTGTCATTCTTGCATTATATTTGTTTTCTTGGTCTCTTAAGTGAATTATATTATAACTACATCAGTTATATTGCATGCGATATAATTCCACTTTACCAAGGGCCCCAGTAATTCCATAACTAAAATTGAGAGACAATGATAATATTAACATATAGATTTCTCCCGCACAAGTTGTACACAACGAACTACTATTTCATTCCTATCATAAGATAGTATTTAAATATCAATCACATTATATACTTCTCATGTGAAAAACCTACACATCTCATATGTAAGATTCCAAAGACACAACGGAAACATTAATGACACAAAACACAATCTATAGAATGTTCCATTCATTTAGGTCATTTTTAATATATAAAATAAACATTTATATATTCATGTTATTAAATGATAATACTTTATCAATATTTATAGAACTTCAATGTACTTTAATCGACATGACAATCTTCCTTGGTAATTAATGTTCCTCCTTAATTACCACGATTGTGAACATATTTAGTGATTAAATGTTTCTCATCTTAGGAGTCCTATGGTTCAAGACCAAGAACATTTTCTTGAACACTTCCAAAGATATAACATATAAATCTCAAGGAGCATGAATAATAATATTCGTAATAAAATCATGAACACTATATAAATTATCATTAAAAATATAACTTTCAAAACACACATCCTTCAAAATATAGAAAAGGTGACTGAGAAAAAGGAGCAGAATAAAAATAATGACATTCCACTACTACCATCAGAACCCGGAGGTTATGAACATGTGAATAGATTCATTGAGTTGCTAATGGTAATATATTATGCATCTAAAATGCAGCTATCAAACAAAATAAATTCTAGATGTTCTCTATTTTTTGTAATATTTTTTTAATATATGTAGGGTGGATCAAGTACAGGTTTATTACCTTTTTCGTATTCACCTGAGAGTGCATCTGCGATAAAGGTAGAATATTGATTCCATTTTTTTTAACATTAGTCTTTAGGCTAGCAAGATTAGCTAATGAATGGATTACAATTTTCATTTTTTTTTGTATGCAGGAGATAGATCTAAAGCTAAACCATGACTTCACAACTTATCAAGACCACTGATGCATTTGCTTGATTGAATTGATAAGTAATTTATGCAGAAGTGACACATTTCGTATAGTTTCTTTTAATAGGTTTCCAAAGAGAGGCCTCATTTTGTGTACTTATAATTGAAATTTATAGGCACATTTTGTGGAAGAATTATCTCATTTTGTATAATTTATGTTTAATTATTTTCTACAAAGAAACCTCTTTTGTGTAGCCTTATAGGAACTTATAATTTTCTATAGACATTTCATTATTTGCTCTCATGCACAAATTCAACATTTTTACTGCAAAATTTTAATTTTCAAAACTATAGGGGTGTATTTGTAAAAAAATTGGTAGCTGTCAGGGCTGATCATGTTTCGGTAAGGACCAAAAATCAATTTTTCTCTGCAACCAGGTCGGATCCAATTTAGGGTTAACCGATCGAACTACATATCCTGGGGTACACATGGTGCTGGTACCAGATAATCAATTAATGGACTTTAAACGCCACTGGTACAAGCTTATGGAGTTATCAGGATCTTGGTACAAGATAGTTAAATTTGTTGTCTTTTTTCCTTTTTCTTTTTTCTTTTCAATTATTGTTGTTTTATTTTATTTATTAACCCTTGTAAATATATTAATTTATAGTTTATTTTATTTCATCACTGGTACCAGCTTGTAAAATTTGAGTTTAATTTGCTCTAGGTGCAGCACTTCAAAATGAAATAATGTGACGTATTTGAAACTCCAATTAGCTTGATTTTTTTTCTTTTTTGATAGAATTTGTTTATTTTGATTCTTGCTCAGATTATACAATTCGCATGCTATTTGATATGTTTAGATTATGGTTAGTAAAGGTTTGAGTTGCCAAAATATTTTGTTATGCCTAAACCACGATTGAGTCTTGTTGATTCTTATTAAAACTCCAATGTAGCTTGATTCTCCTTTTTTTTGTTAAAATTTTTTTATATTGATTCTTACTCGGATATGCAATTTACATGCTATTTGATGTGTTTAGATTTTGGTTAGTAAAGATTTGAGTCATGAAAATATATTTTTATGTCTAAATTGGAATTAGCCATTGGTACCACTGCAATTTCGAGAGAGTAGATAAAAGCAGTACAAAAAGCACAATTAAAAGACGGGCAAGAGGGGCAGCGCAGGGAGAAAGAAAAGGAGTTGTCTATCTCTTATTTTAATCTCAACCATCAATTTTAATCAATGGTGGAGATAAGGTATTACAGGAACCTGAAATCCTCCTTAGAATTACAGCAGATGCAGACGCACACTATTTCATAACAGCGGAAAAATTAAAAAAAAATTATAAATTTGAGTTAGGATCAGTGATATTCATACCGTTCCAAACTTTGAGACTTTTCAGATTAGTAGAATTCCTACCGATCTTTCTATCAATAAAAAAACTAATATACTATTTATGTTTCTCTCTCTTACTTTTTATTAATTTCTATCGAAAATTTATTTCTGTATTGTAGTACCTAAGGGGATACTCATTCAGTTGGGTCGAGTTGGTAAACAATTAGGTATAGGTTGTAGGGGTGTTCATTGGGTTAGTTCGGTTAAAACCGAATTAAAATAGTCAAACCAATATTTTGTTCGGTGTTTAAACATATAATTGAACCAACCGAATTAAACCTGTCAACCAGATAATAAGCGAACCAAAATAATCAAAGTAAGTTTTAGTTTATTTAGTTGAGCTGAAATAAGAAAAATTAAATTTTAAAAGGTTAAAACTCAGTACATGGACAAATATATTTAATAATCATGAAAATATAAGTTGTTGACATTACACATTTGTTCAATTTCACACAAAAATACATAGATGTGCTCAAATATTCAAATCAAAATTTGAGCCATTGATCACACTAAAATATGAATTTGAACCATATATAATTCGGTTAGTTCAGCCTTTTCGGTTTTAAAAATTCTCAACTGAATTAAATATAAAAAACCGGAGTAATTCAAAAATTAAATCAAACCAATCTATTTAAATCGAAAAATCAAATCATTTAATTTTAAACTTTTTCGGTAAGATTGAAAATCAAATAAACCGGACACGATTAACACCTCTAAATAGACCGTGGATATTGAAAAGAGAATCAGAGACAGATTAGAAGGTAAGTATTTTGTAGAATATTCTAGAGAGCAACTTGCAAACAAGATGACAACATCATGATTTGGGAGGAGCGGAGTTGGTACACATTAATGGGTGAAATTGAGATTGTACTTGTTAAATATTTGACCTTTCATTATTGCTATGAAGAATAAAAGTGATAAATATTATTTTAAATACATAATATCATAAAAATATAAAAATATTATAATTCGGTCATATGTTTTTCAAAAGAATATAAATTATTAATGATGTTAATTATGTAAAATATTGCATAATTAAATCTCCATAGGTACTAATGAAATAAACTAAAATATTGTATATAAATCAATCTCATAATAAAATAACAATAATAATAATTATAATAATAATTTATTAAATTTGCAAATAAAAAGTTATAGATTGATACTCGATTGAACATTTTATTCGATCAGTCGGTCCCACAATTATCTCCTTTTTTTTCGAATTAGTTACTTAGGAATGAATGCATCCCTCTATGGCTGTGTATTTGGACTATTGTTACCGTAGTTTTGTCTTTCGATCTTCTTATGCACGACGCTTAAAGTAAAGATAATTCAACAGATCAATGTGTATCCACGCTGCTTCTTATCTGTCAACGGTCTATATAATCTATTATGACCCTCAAAGGTGCTGACTTTCTTATGCTATAAATGCATGATTTTCTCCAAGTCAAATGCAAATAATGAATAATTAAAATATCACTATATCAGTATTCAACGGAGTCCGGAAGTTATCTCATTACCAAATTATGCGCGTAGAAATTATCTTGCAATAGAAGATTCGAATAAAAATTATAATCTAGATTATTTAAGGGAAGACTGAAACTGAGGTAAGAGATAAGTTCTAGAAAATTTGCAAGTTTGTGTAAACTGTAGTGCAATTATTAAGAACTAATTTTTTTTTTTGAAAATTTGACAGCTGCTGTTAAGAACTATTTTTAATATTGTAAGTAAAGACAATATTTTTTGCATGAGATGCTGCATATTTTAAATCCGAAAAAATAATTTTTTATAGATATTGAAATTTGAAAAAAAAATTAAACTTCTAACTTTTTTTTATGAAAAACAAAATTGTAGTGAACAAAACATGTGCAGCTGATAAGTGTACCTTTTATGGAGGGTAACTTCCGAGATCCACAACTCCGAGATCCACAACTGCAACGAGGGAAGGGATGTATTTTAAGCATTTTAGGTAAACATTGACTCATTCAAATAATGTGGCTAAGTCAATGAACGATTGCACTTTAAGCCCTCCAAAAAGCTTAATTAACTTCCTTGCTAACATTTTGTCATGCCATGACATCTGTTATCATTTTCCATTTCAGAAACAAAACAAAATTAAAAAAAAACATATTCTTAGTTTTTTGTTTAGTTCAGTTAGTTTTAGAGACTCAGTGGAAATTTTTTTATTGGTAGTAATTAATAGAAAAGAAGAGAGAGAAATAGTAAGAGTACAGTAATATTTATATTGGTAGTAAGATCGGTAGCTATTCTACCGATCTTAAAAATAAAAAAGTTTGGATCAGTAGGAATTTTACCGATCTAAACCAGTTTTTTTTTTTTTCCTTTAAATTTTTTTAGTAAAATATTTTTTTTTACAAAAATAGATAAAGTACCTTAAAATTTAGATATATGAAAAACATTCCATCTATTTTTTGAAAAACTTTTCATATTTTACTAGAAATCAAATATAAGAATTCTCTCCATCTATACATCAGATTAAAAAAAAAAGTTAAGATCGGTAGAATTGTTACCGATCTTACTACCATATAAATATTACTGTACTCTTACTGTTTGTCTCTCTTCTTTTCTATTAATTACTACTGATAAAAAATTTCCGTTCGTATCTGCAGCTCTAATTTTCCAAATTGTACCGTAATTTTTTTTTTTTTTGGATTTTTTGGTTTGAACCGTTTGGATTTAAAGAAACACGTCAGATCAATCCGCTGACCTCTTTTAAAGGCTCTCTATAAATGAAAATAACTATTTTATTTTTTATACTTCATTATTTTTAATAAGTGCTATTTTTCAGCCTTTATATGTATTAAAAAAATCACTACATTATCTTATTGAGCCTCTCCAATTTCTAATTTTTCGATTCAGCCCCTAAACATCACGAAATTAATTAATTAATTAGATACATTCTTTTTGGTCAAATGGTCGAAGCACAAAAGCAGGATTCTGCAATAATAACGCAAATGAAAGTGATGAGCTTATTATGTAATTAAATTAATTAAGTGTTTGTGTCCTATTTTGCAGCAAAAAAAAAAAGCGTGGCATGCGGAAAAATATAAGGCACCCTTTTATTGCTCCTACAGTGCCCCTAAGTATGACAATAAATTTTAATATATACTGTCAAAATTAGAGTTGTCATCCTTAAATGAATCGCTGATCAGAATTTGAGGGATCAAATCTAGCAGACCGCTTTTTTTTTTTTTTTCATGGTAGTATTTTTTTTTTGTCGGACCGTGAATTAAATTCAGCAATAAGCGATGGTTCTTATTCTCATTCATATATAGGTACAAATATAAAATACTCCTGAATCTAATTTTTTTCATAATTTAGCATTAGATACTTGTCTATCTCTGAATCTCTTTGAACGTCGGCCTATAGTGCTTGAACCATAGTGGGTAATATATACTTAAGAATTTATAGGACTGCTTTGAGATTCATGTCTAGTTATAAGAAGGTTTCGAGTTTAAATTCATAATTTTTTTATTTATCTTAAAGAATCTGAATTCATGTTGAATATTCTACCATATTACTTAATATGAGGGATGAATTAATTAATATTGCCCTCTCATCTTTTAAATAGTACGAATATTATTAGATTCTTTCGGATAAATTGAAGTTGTACATTTTCTTTTTAATTAAACAAACCAAACCCCCAAGATTTGATACCCCTTCTTACGGGTCAAACGAATCTTTTTGACCAAAACTCTGATTCGAGTAATTATTTATTTAATAAAATTAATGAAATCCAATTAATTTGATATAGTTTCGTCATGCTGCTGAAAGAGGCTTTGACAGGAGTAATTTCCAAAAGCCATTTCGTTAAGCTTCCAACTATCCGATTTTATTTATTACAAAACCTATTAATTAAACAACCAATATTTTTATATTTTCAGTATATGAAATTGCAAAACAAAATAAAACAAACAACTGATTTATTCCAGGAAAGAGTTTCGTTTGCGTTAAATAATTAGAACAAATAAAAGCATGCACTGTATATATAGCTGACATAAACAACTAACCACTCCATTAAGCAAAATTATATATTAAGAATATTATAATATCTATATATCTATTTGTTTTGATTGAGAAATTAATAAATGTCAGATGGGAAAGGACTATGAACAGAAGATAATTTGCTTTTTTTTTTTTTTTAGCTCGATCGCCAATTTCAGTCTATTCAGTTGATAATGTTGTTTTGATCTACCTTTAATTTATACATTTGAAGCAACTAATTAGTTTGATTTATTCGCCAGATAAATGTATTTAATTTGCAACATTCAAACTTTACAACACCAGCGGAGCCTTCTCTTTGCTCTTTTATTAATTGCAAACTTTGATAACTCCAGCTACAAATTAATCGATTAATAAATCAACAACAATGAAAAAAACCGCCACAAAGATTAAACTATGGGACTACCAGGTTTTTAAAAAAAAAAAAATTTAAATATGGGACGGTAACATGCACTACAATCCGTTCTAGCTCCTTCCATCATGCATCTAATTTGCTTCCGTCGACAAGCGCAATTTTATCTTCAAAAATCGGCTCCACCATTTCATCAAACTTATCAACTACGTTATCAACCTTCAAAGAGAGAAAAGACAGTAAAAAAAAATTATTACGGAGCAAATTTGCATCTTTTATTAGGTACGTAGTTACATTTCAGAACCACGCCATTATTGACCTGCAGGTTCATGCATTATATGTGCAACTTGCTAAAATTTTAATGCTAACTATCGGTTATTGTGCAGTTTAAGCACGTGATTCCACGTTGAACAATTGCACATGGCTTATTGAGTCTTTCAAGGCACGTGCATCGATCCAATTGAGCTTCAATGTACTTTTAAACTTTTCATTGGCATGCACCTTGCTTTAAATTAAGATGAAATATGATATAAATTCAATTGCGCGTATACAAATCCATCATCCACAATTTTCTCGATCGCTTGGTCAATTCTGCGTGCAGATTAGATTGCAGTTTGGTCAAATTGTACCTCCTTTTAATTAATTGATCGTAGTCAAACACATTTTCTGGACGATTAGTAATGATACTGAAATTTCTGATCAGTCATTTTCAAGTTTTTCCGAACTTAATTAGCTTAAGTATAGGTTAGAAAAGTTTAGCCAAGATACTAATAGCTAGGAAAAATAGGAACAAGAAAGATCAATTTTCATACCTTCTCCACGATGGATTCTAGAATTTCTGCACCACTATCTACTCCTTCAGCAAATTTCTCTACTGTTTTTACAGCTTTCATTAGATTCGAGTTTTCTGGAAGTGACCGTTGTACATCCTCGGCCACCTTATCTACCGCCTCTGCCACCGATTCCACAGCATTTAACACAGTAGTCGCGGTTTTCTCAATTTGATCTGATTTTGTATATATTTAAAGAACATTTAAGTAGTTTAATATTAATTCATTTAGTATCTGATTTTGAAAGGTATATGATATGTTGCAGAAGTGCCTCTTTTGGAAACAACATAACTTCCTCAAATTACTGTACCTTCAATTCGTAAGAAGTTCTTGTAGAATGGGAAAAACACCAGAAACGACCCCAAGAACCATTTTGCCCTGCATGAAACTTCAAGTTTAGAACACCAAACTAGAAAACAATAATATCTCTGAAAGATTAAAATGCTCTTTTCATCAATAACAAATACAAATTGCATGGTTCAAAAGAAAAAAGGTACGTACAGATCTAACTACAGAATATCTATTTAAACATTAGAAATACCATGAGAGAATTTTTGGAATCGGTAAATTGAGCCCCCCTCCAGCATTACTTTTCTCAGAATTTATCCTGAAAGTGTACAAGTAATACAAATATATAAAGATTAATGTCTCGGGGACGTGGGATGTATGTTAAAGATAAACAACTTTAAACCGCAGATCGAAATTATTTACCTTTTGTCATCCTGGTTCTCTTGCTCCGGGTCTAGAGGGATGACCGTTGTCGGTGCTTGCTCAGCTCTTACCACATGCAACAGCCTGCTTCCTAGTCGCGATGCACAGTATATCGTGAGACTGATAACCGGCCATTTGATGTTCACACGATTAGACCGAGCGCTGAAGGGGGAATTAGAGACATTTGGTTTTGAGGGGTTATTTTGTGGCACAAGTGAAGAAGTCATGATTGATTGGCTAGTGATCATTAGAATACACCTTTGTCCTAATGTGCTCAAGGAGGAGAGATATTGAAGCTACGATTCTAAAGAAGTGGGACGTTGGTTTTTAGTTTACTGCTTAATTTCTTTTGTAAAGTGGAGGTGAAGGGGTCATATATAGAGGTCAGGTCGGTGGGGAGACTGTCAAAGGATCCTTATTTTATTAGAGAAATTTTGAATTATGTATCCGTTAACATGAGAATAACACATGTTAACATATATATAATTATTTCTTAACAAGTAGGATGTTTATATTTAAATCTTTCAGAAGAATCAGTCTTTGATCTAGTGGTTAAAGATAATATTCTCTGTGTGTGAGGTCACAGGTTCGAAATCTGAACGAGAAGTTTTTTATGGATACTTAAAGGTGAGAGGATTGTTTTCTATCAATATATTAAAAATTGTTGGGTGTGACCTTGCATGAAATTAAGTGCTCAAATTTTCTTTTAATAATTTTAAGAAAATTTAAGTTATTTAAATACATTGACGAATAAGTAAAGATATAATTTTTAAAGTATTTCATCTCGAATAACACAAGTTATAAACAATTTCATCATTATGTATAAATTAATTTTCAAACAAAATATAAGCACATCTGAAGTACAATTAAGGAATGTAGACAGGGATGAGGGAGGTGCAGTTATCATTCGTCTTATAATTAATCTAGCAGCTAGCTGATGGATAAAGTGAATAATTACTAAATAAATAATAAAACAAATTTTCAAGTTAAAATAGATAAGACAAATAATACATTAATCAAATTTAATAACACAGTTCAAGTAAAGCATTATGAATTTATGAGACAACGAATTTTAGTTAGAAGAATATATACAGCTTAAAAACGTTACATGATGTTTGTAATAATATAAGAGAGATAAGATGATAAGTTCTATTTAATTAAAAGTTTATAGAAATTCATATGAGAGAGAACCTGACCTGGCGGAAGTGTCGGGGAAAGAGGCTACCTAAGGTTTTCTATAAATTTAATTTTTTTATTTTAATCCTTCAAGCCTCTAAGATCTCTACAAATATTATATCAATTAACTTTCTCATAAAATAAAATTGCATGATATTTATTCATTTAGTTCTCTATCTCAATTTGGTGGTTTCCATTCCTATATGAGTAAAGAATCTAAGTCCAACACTTTGGAATCCATATTCTCGGAGGTTTCAAAATATTTCTGTTTGGATTTAGACCGTCTGATTAGAATTCAGGTCAATCTGACCCGAGGTAAAATGCATGAATCTCCTTTAATATTCATGCAGATTCTGATTAAACGATTTGAATCCAAACATAAATATTCTGTTTCGCAATTAGTGTTTCTGAATTTGAGGTACGAGCACGAAAGATAAAAGCCACATAAAAGAAGAGGCAACAAAGAAGAGTTCTTGTTTAATGTAGAAAAAATAAAGGGGGAGGTACAATGGTAATCTTCTCTCTTCTCTTTTTTTTTTTCTTTTACCGGAGAGAAATAATTAAGAGAACAAAAGAGAGGAGAAATTATAGTAACGAAACACTTTGAATTTTTCGTTGGTGCACACGGTCATTAGAATGATCATTCTTACCGAAGAATGATCCGAAGGCATTGAAATTAAACTCATCAAAATTAAGAAATGACTTTTAAAGCCTAAAATAGCGAACCACTCCGTTATAATTTTTTTTTCAAACAATCACCCTAAAAATGAAAAATTTCAAACCAACTTGATTACAAATCAAAGTTCTTTAGAAAAATCATCTTTACCGAAAATAAAGTTCAGTGTGAAATTTTGAAATCCAAAATTTAATCTCGGTATAAACTTTGAATCCAATTTGGAGGAATTTTCTTATAGACTGCCACAGAAAATCCAGAGAGAACTCAATTTCCAAATTGAAGTTTGGTTTAACCTGTTACGAACTTTGACTTTCTTTTGGTTTGCCAAGAAAAAAGACACAAAATCGTCATCTTCGGTTTGCCCAAAAAAAAAAACACAAAACCGAACGTCATCTTCGGTTTGCTAAAAAAAAAAAAAAACCGAAGTTCAACTTCGGTATGAGGAACAAGAAACCGAAATGAATTTCGGTATGCCCTTTTTGACTTTTTTGAATTGGAACGAGTAGGATTTGTGTAACATTTTTGCAGCAATGCATACCAAACTTCAATTACAGTATGGGAATTTCATACCGAACTTTAATTTTGATAAAGATGATTTTTCTAAAAAAAAGTTATAATCAAGTTGGTTACCGATTTTTTATTCTTTTAGTGATGATTTTTAAAAATAATCACTCCGTTAGGCAAAATTAAGAATATAATCTCTATCTTTTTTTTTTTGAAAACAGATGATAGAGGGATAATTAATGAGTATGAACGGACGAAATTTTCGTTTCTCTAGTTGTCCAATTTAACCCTTTTCAGTTGACAATATATGTTGTTGAGTTCGAGCATATATATTTCAAGCAACTAATTAGTTTAATTTATTCGCCATATAAATGTATTTTGCAACATTCAAACTTTACAACACCAACGGAGCCTTCTCTTTGCTCTTTATATTACAAACTTTAATTAATAACTTCAGCTACAAACAATTAATCGATTAATAAAATAACAACAATTAAAAAAATGTCACATAAGATTAAACTATGGGACGGTTAACACTGCTATCAGTTTTAGTTCCTTATGTATTTTTCCTTCTTTCAAGCGCAATTTTTTCTTTAAGAATCGGCTCCACCATTTGATCAAACTTGTCAACCATGTCATCAACCTTTGAGGGAAAAAGGACAGGAAAAAATTAGTAAGGAGCAAATTTGAATCTTTTATTAGAATGATAGGGAGTTAATATATATTTCAGGACCACTTATAGTTCTCCACGCCATTAATGTCCTTTCAACTTGCACATGAATTTTTAATGTCAATATCGGTTATTGGATAGTTTAAGCACATGCTTCTAAGTTGAGCATTTGACCTAGCTTATTGAGTCTTCTTTGATGCATGCATATGCATCCAAGAGAGCTTGTGAGGAAAGAATACATGCTTTAATGTACTTGAAACGCTTCATTGGCTTTATTTAAAGATGTGATTGTCTGATATGCATTCAATTGCGCGTATACAAATCCTTTATCCACAATTTTCTCGCTTGGTCAATTCTGTATGCTGATTAGATTGCAAGGAGGTCAAATTGTACCTCCTTGTTATCATCCTAGTCAAATGTGCTTTGTTTTGTACATTTTAGATTTGCATTTTGGTCAAATAGTAAACAGTACTTTGTACATATATAGGAGATAGGAAAATATTTGTACTGGGCCTGTTTATTTTAGGTTTACTATTTGTAACTTTAGCCTAAACGAGATGTAAATATTTTTCTATTAATGAAATTGTAAGATTGCAACTTACCACCTTACCCTAAAAAAATAATGTTATTCTAGTCAAAAACATTGCAACTTGACATCTTAATGATTAGTTATGATACTGAAATTTCTGAATTTTTTTATAAAGCATCACTAAATTTTGAAAATTTACGAAATCAACACGATTACAACTTTTTTTTTAAAAAACCATCTCCACCGGAAATGGCGCCATGAAAATTTGAAAACCAGATACGATATTTGCTATTACATTCCCACAATATTACACAGAACACAACTCATTTCAATTTTAAAGCCTTACCAAATTAAGACGAGGGCCGGTTTTCATTTTGAAAAACCGGATATTATTAACGGTTTTCCATTTTTTTGTTTTTTTCCTTACCGGACCCGATGGCCGGTTTTCCCTCTTTGTTTTCTTTTATTTTTTTGCTTTTTTCCAATTTGTCAAACCACAAGGCTGTGAATTTGTTTGCTTTTTTTTTTATTTATATCTAATCCATTAATCCATTGTATGAATAGGGTTTGCTATAAAATAATTAAAGTGGAGAGGGTCTCAAAATCAAAACCGAAATTGGGGTCCGGTTTTATTCTCTCACCAAACAATTCCATAAACCGAGCACCAAATTCGGTTTTTATTTATTGAATTTTCTGTGGCAATTGACAAGAGGAAATTAAATAGGTTCGAATGGGTTCAAATTCGATACCGAATATCGTATCCTGTTTTCAAATTTTCATACTGAGCGCCATTTTCGGTGGAGATGTTTTTTCTTAATTTTTTGTAAAAAAAGTTGTAATTTTCAAGATTTAGTGATGTTTTTTAAAATAATTCGAAATTTAATTCTGATCTGTCAATTGTCATTTTCTAGTTTTCCCGGCCAGCTTTGCTCAAGTATAGGTTTGAAAAGTTTAGGCAAGAAATTATTACCTAGGAAAATTAGGAAAAATTAATTTTTAGTACCTTCTCGACCAAGGACTCTAGCACTTCTGCATCTTTCTCCACTTCTTCGGCAATTTTCTCTACTTTTTGTGCAAATTTCTTTAGACTTGAGTTCTCGGGAAGCGACTTCTCTACATCCTCGGCCACCTTATCTACAACCTCTGCTACCGACTCCACCACATTTAACACGGTAGTCGCGGTTTTCTCAATTCTATCTGATTTTGCATATGTTTATTGAAGAATAAATACATAAGTAGTTTAATATTAATTCATTTAGTACCTGATTTTGAAAGATTTATAATATGCTGCATAAGTGCCTCTTTTGGAAAATACAGGATTCCTTATATTAATTACTGTACCTTCAACTACTAAGAAGTTCTTGTAGAATGGAAAAAACGCTAGAAACGACCACACAGACCATTTTGCGCTGCATGAAACTTCAAGTTTAGAACACAAAACAGGAAAACTATAATATCTCTGAAAGACGACTAAAATTAAAATATAATCTAATGGCATGCTACTCTTTTATCAAACACGTACCATGAGAGAAAATTTTGAATCAGTATATTGGGCCGCCCTCCAGTATTACTTCCCTTAGAATTTATCCTGAGGATGTGCGAGTGATAGAGAGATAAAATTTAATGTCTCGGAGGGGGATACATGTTTCAGATAAAAAATTTATAGTACATATATAAATTATGTACCTTTTGTCATCAGTGTTCATTTGCTTGGGGTCTTCGGGGATGGCCGGTGTAGGTGTTTGCTCAGCTCTTACCACAACCATCGGCATTCTGCGTAATCGCGAGGCACAGTATATCGTGATAACTGGCCAATTGATGTTCACACGATTAGACCGAGCGCTGAAGAGGGGATTAGAGATATTAGGTCTTGAGAGGTTGTTTAGCGGCACAAGTGAAGAACTGATCATTGTTTGTCTACTGATCATATTAGATAATTGAACACCTTTGTTTTAATGTGCTCGAGGAGAGATTTCGAACTGACGATTCTAAAGAAGTGGGTGATGTTGTTTTTTGGTTGAGTGCTTTCTTTTGGGATGCGTGGGGAGATCAGGTGAAGGGTTCATAATGTCATATAAAGAGGTGAAGGAGGAGGGGGGGGGGGGGGGGGGGGGGGGGGGGGGGGGGCGGGGGGGAGTGGTGGCTGCAAACGGATTCTTCTCTTTTGGAAAAACGTTGAATTATGTACCCGTTAACAGGTTAACGGATTATAACTTGGTATTTGTAATTAGAAAAATAAGGATCTAGTTCTTATTTGCTTTATTGATTACTTAGAAGACAAGCTGGTTTCGAATTGAAACCCATTACAAAAAAAAACAATTAAAGCAGAAGACTCAACCTTGTTAAGTCATAAAAAATTTAAAACATAAAATAAAAAAATAAAGTGAAGTAAAAGACCGCATGCAAGTAACCCAAAAGTAAAAATAATAAAACTCTTCTTATGTTCTTTGAAGGATCTGCCAATCATCTTGCATTTCTCTTGCTAATACTTCCATTGTTTTGGATTTTTCTCTGAATTTCTTTACACTTGAATTGTCAAGAGTTTAATTATACCGAGTGAGAAAAGTATTTATATTTGAACTTTCAAGAGTTTATATCTAGTGTGGGTAAAGTATTTATATAGGCTATTGGAATAATATAAAAAAAGTTTAAATTCAGTATTGTGACGAATAAGTAAAAATATAATTTTCAAAATATTTTATATCGAGTAACATAAGTTTTAAATAATTTCATCTCATATATAAAACAATTTTCGAACAAATATAAGCACATATGGTGTAGTAAGAAATGTATATATATAGTTCACGTTAAAGTGTGTAATCCGAGAGCACTCAAGTTATACTCATCAAAATATATACTTGGTGAACTTAAGGCCGCGCTTGTTGTGCCACTATTTATAGATATATAGTAGCTAATTATTTATGTGACATTTTGATTCAATTTAATTAAAATAAATACTAATATTATATTAATTAAATTAAGAAATTGGGGAAAAAAAAGAGGCAAAAATTGTTGAAGCAAGTGAGCTACGGTACAGTTTTTGATGAAATTGATCAGTTCCCAAAAAAAGCTAGTACAGAGTTGCGCTCTCAGATGATGTAGTTTTGACTGAGTGAAGTACTGGAACAAACCATTTATTAATTTAGATAAAAATGGGAATCGAATCTTTTAATTTTAAATATCTATAAAAAAATTATTTCAACCGAAGTAGTTTGGACAAATAATCAGTTTGAACCACAATTTTGAGCTGTTGAGTTTGCACATGTTTGCACATGATTTTGCGTATGTATCACACAGTATACACATGTATACCAGCTGTTGAGTTTGCGCATGTATCACATGTACCTATATATTCACAGAATTATAGGTGCCTATTGATATTTGAATCCAATTTGATTGCACATGTACCACAGTAATTTATTTACCTGATCGCAGAATTATATGTGCCTATTCACATAATTTTGGCTTCAACTAAGAAAATTTGCAGGAATTAATGGTTTTGATTTCCACAGAACTATTGCAAAATCCTGTACCAACTAATAATTTGATTGCTTATATGAATTTCAAGACCATCTGATTCGCTTTAAAATCCGTACATATGAAAAATGAAGAGAGTACGTACAGATTTTAAAACATATATTGCCCCCCCCCCCCCCCCCCCCCCCCCCCCCTCCATAATGTCAATGTCTCGGTATTTGCTAATTTAATTAAGCCAACTCAGTTTCGTCTCATTTTCTCCTCTTAGCTGGATGCAGATAAGAGATGGCCGCGCGAGAGAGAGTTTGATGATAGGTACAGCTCAGCACTGACTGCTAGCCTTTAAAATATGAAACCATATTTAACTATTTTTTAACATCTTAGAGTTTACTTTTAAGTTTTTAAGTTTATATAATTATTAGAGTCCGACTATATTACTTATATAAGTATATGAGAACATATATAACCTTACACGTCAAATTTAAAAAAATTACATTAAAAATGTCGAGTTAAGTAACTTATTAAATTGATTATATATTAAACTTATAGAATATCATATTATACTATTTTTTATGATTTTTGAAAAATATCCCTTTTGATATGCCAATAATGTATCAATATGCACACAAAATCTTCATCTTTTGACTACTTGATTTGATACTAAATGAATTCAAAATTCAAAAAAAACAAAAAACTGTATGTAAACAAAGTTTTCAAGAAAGAGATTAGTTTGAATGAACGGCTTAAATTTGTTGTTTAAATTTTGAAAACTGATATATTACTTATAAGCATATGTTCTGATATGCTTATATAAGTAGCATAGCCGGATTCTAATTATTGTTATCAAAATAATTCTACGAATAATTTCGCTCATGTTATTTTTCCCAATAACAAACACGAGTCAAGAGTTTTAACTACATGTGCTACAAAAGAGGAGGGTTCAGTAGGGTTTCTATCGTGTCTCCATTTTAAGTTTGACACTTATTTTTCCCAAAAATATCTAACAACTTAATTTTGACACTTAAGTTTTAAATTTTGATCGAGTTACTAACATTATGAAAATGGAGGCACGATGGAGGTACAAAAATTGAAGGCATTTGAACCCTCCTTGCTAAAAAAAAATAGGATTCACTACAAGAAAAAGTAGATATATCGGCGCTAAACAACGCTAAACGGCCGGCTCTGAGTGAAAATGTCAGGATATAGCGTAGGTAGTTCAATCGCGCAAGGAAGAAACGTCGACTTTCAGTGAGAAAGTAAAATACGGATTTGTTTGGCGCCAGACCCGAAACCCTCCCGCTAGACCCTGAAACCCGAAACCCTCCCGCCAGACCCCGACTTTTAACACCCAGCCCTAAACCGACCATCTCGCTCCCGCTCTCTCGCCTCAGACAGCCATACTTCGACCCTTTTCGCCCAGCTCTAAACCATGTCTGCACCTTTCTCTTGGTCTCTTGCTCTCTCACCTCAGACCCCGACCCAACACAGACGCACCCAACCCCCAGCACAGACCCTAGCTTCTTTTCGTGAGTTGAAACTTTTCTTCGGTAAATCCCTCTATGCCTTATTTCTTTTTGCTTCTCTCTGTGGTGTTGGTGCCTAAGTTTTGAAATCTGAACTCGTGTTGAGTTAAATCTGTGTCTTTGTGAATTGCTCACTGATTTTGAAATTTAGGATGTGAATTATTGAAGAAATTTAGAACTCTGTATAAATAGTATATTTATAAAAAAAAAATTGAAGAGGAGGGTTCAAATGCCTCTATTTTTGTGTCTCCACCATGTCTTCATTTTAAAAAACTTTAATAAATCAAAATTTAAAAGTTAAAAGTTAAAATAAAATCATTGGATATGATCTACATTATTTTATTTATGCACGTGTAAAAAATTATGACATTTCAATTTTGTTTTGGTTGTCATCAAGAGCTTGTAAAAAATGTACTAATATGAATAATTTTTAAACGTTGATTTTTCAACTTATTAATTCACATAAAAATAAAATTCGGATTTCAGAGGTGTAGTGTTTGATACCAATTATAAGTTTTATCAATTATATATTAGGAAAGAAATGAAAAAATGAAAGAATTATTAAGCTGCTCTGTTGATGGCGTTTTGACTTTGTATCTACTGGGTTCGAGTCTGACCATCACCTAATATTCTTTGGAAAATGATTATATTTCGAATTAGTTCGGATTCAATCATAGTATCAAGATTTCATTCATGACAGCCGGTATTCACCAAATATATCAAGGTTGTTATCAATTTTTTTTTTAAATAAAAGTTAGAGGTCAAGTCACCGAACTATTTAATATACATAAGAAATTTCTTCATTCAAATTTCGAACTGCAATCTCTCACGCGAAGAGCATTGTCTTTGTCACTAGATCAAAGACGGATTCTTTATTATCAAATTATTTTAAAGATCGTGACAGAAGTTTGAGCTTCAATCAGTAGTAACAATGACAAAATAATATGACAAAATTTACACGATCAGTTTAAATTTATGATTTATAGAACCATTTAAATTTATTAATTTATAAATCAGTTGTACGAATCTCAACACAATCAGATGATTTAGACCCGACTTCAAATAAAATTTATCTGATATTCTTTGGACAAAAAACCATATTCCAAGCCTTCTTGGCCGAACAGAACAGTTATTAGTGCCTTAAATTTTAAGAATCTAAAAATTTGTTATATCTTAATTCCATGGGCACCATCGGTTTCAACTTTACGTCTGCTGATGTTAACAGCGATTTGCTACGTACTGTTTGATCTGAGGGCTCGATGAATATATATAATATATTGCTATTGAAATAGTTTTTATCCACCGAGTCTGTAGCATTATAATGATAATCTCGTTGAAAATCTCTGGAATGGTGATGTTTGATAAATATATATTCTCTGCTTTTTGGTCTTATCCTCCTCGGTTGTACGCGAAAACACTGCATGGTAGACTTGGTAGTACTTTTTGCTAGCTTTTTGTATATGGGCCTATGTCCTTTAATCATCAGTTGAAAGACCCTTTCTGGGCCTCATTATGTAGTAAACTTCTTGTTGGGCCTTGGGAACAAAACGAGCTTGTGTAGTAAGAGTGGGAAAAATGGCACGGCGGACCGGCCCCGTCACGGAACGGTACGGTTATAGCACGGAACGATACGGCACGCATGTCAGTTACGTGCCGTGACTCGTGTGTCCCTACCGTGACTATTCGCGTGCCGTGCTCATCTTTTGAAATTTTGGCACGGCACGTGAAAGATTTAGTCGCGGCACGGCACGACACGTAGTCACGCTAGTCACGTGTAATTAGAACCATTAGATATTGATTTAAAGGTGAATCTTGAGTAAACTAATCTAAATTATGATTAAACGATCACGCGAGTCACGTATGGTCAGGGCACGTTTAGGCACGGCGTGACTCACGTGGCGTGACTATTTGCGTGCCGTGACCACCCCTTGATATTTTAGTCACTGCACGGTACGGTACGAGACCAAAGTATTTTGTGTTGCTTTCCTTTATACATAGCTAAAATATTTTGAAAAAAAAGAAGATATTTTATTATATTTCTAAATTAACTACATGTAAATATTTTTAACAAAGAAGTGGACTATCATACTTTGAGAAGTAACATGCATGTTTTACTTTGTGTCTATATTTTTATTTTCAAAGTTGAAATACACTACTACAAAAACTGGCTTTGTACACTGCACATTGTACACGGATTTAGCAATTATATTAAAAACAGTGTACCAAATATGAGTCCAAAAGATCTGCACGATTTCTACACGGATAATTAGTTAATAATCAGTGTAGAATTATTAGAGAGAGCTACACGGTTTATTAGAAACCACAAATCCGTGTGTAAAGAAGTGGGTGTGCAAATAATTGAGAGAGCTACACGGTTTATAACTAAATATCCGTGTAAGAACATTACACACGGCTTTTTGATAATATAGCCGTGTAGAATTCTTATAATTGTACACGGATTTATAACTAAATAGCCGTGTATAAATAGTTGGAGAGCTACACGGATTTATAACTAAATAGCCGTGTATAATAGTGTAGGGTTTTTATCTCTTCCCTTCCAGAGCGCCGTTTTGATCAAGTCTTTTAGTTAATACATCTCGAACTGAGCTTTTTATTTCTGCGAATTGATCGAGGCCAGCAGCTGAGATCTGAGATCTTTGAATTAAGTTTGTATTTTCTCCTCTCCATCTTTCTAAGGTTAGTAATATGTATTTAAATTATTTTCTTCCTCTAATTTTCTGTTATTTAGGCTTATTTAATTAGGTCATTTCATGCATGCTTGAATTCTTAATTTTAGATGTAATTAATTAGTGTATTGTGGTCCAATAACCGACCTTTAAATGCTTTTAGGTCCATGCCCGTTCAAAATTAATCCAATAGAGATTAATTTTGGATAGTCCCCGTTTTGGGACTGCTCTTTGAATATTATGTCTCATTTAGGATGTGAACACATATTAGCGGGATTTAATTAGTATTTGAGGAAAGTTCGACAGTATTTTCCCTTATTGCTCCTACGAGTATGTGGTTCGTACGCATACTTGGGGAGTTAAGGGGAAATGCTGCCGAATTTTTCTCAAATACTAATTAAATCTCGCTAATATGTGTTCACATATGAGACATAATATTCAAAGAGTGGGTTAGGATTGTAAACCGGCCCTTTGTAAGCCCAAAATTTTGTACACGAAGGAGAATGTTGACCATGCATGATTAATTGATCAAATCATTTTTTAATTTAATTTACAGATGGATCGAAGCTGGATGTATGAAATGCGACGTGACAGTGAAGAATATTTGGTTCGCGTTGATGAGTTTATAAAATTTGCTGAGAGTTATAGAGTGAAGAAAAAAGAAGAAGACATTTTATGTCCTTGTAAAGATTGTAAAAATTTATTAAGATTAGTGGACATCGAAGAAATTAGAGCTCATTTGATTTGTCGGGGATTTAAGAAGAGATATACATGTTGGTTCATGCATGGTGAGAAATTTGGGGAAAGTAGTAGTGCCAATAAAGATTGTAATCGTGAATTGAATGATGAGAATGTTGGAATTTCTGATAATTTTGAACTTGATTGGAACGAGGATTATGAGAGTGCCGAATATTCTGATATTAACGTCGAACCCGAAAATGACGATGATGAGATGGAGAGGAATTTTGATGAAAATGTAGAACACGAGTTTACTGAAAATTTGGAGGATATGTTACGTGATGTGGAAGATGAAATTAGTGATAAAAATTATGATAAATTTCAAAATTTGTCTAATGAATCCAACAAGCCGTTGTATCCCGGGTGTACCAAATTTACAAAACTGTCAGCTGTGTTGAAATTATTAAACTTAAAAGCAGACAATGGTTGGAGCGATACGAGTTTCACGTCCTTATTACAGCTTTTAGGAGAAATGCTCCCAGATAACAACGAGTTACCCGGTACAACATATCAGGCAAAGAAGTTGATATGTCCAATGGGGTTGAAGATCGAAAGAATACATGCATGTCCGAATGACTGTGTATTGTATCGTAACGAGTACGAGGCCATGCATGTCTGTCCTAAATGCGGTGTTTCACGATATAAACGTCGTAAGGACCAGGACACAAGTGGCCGACCTCCGGCTAAGGTGTTGTGGTATTTGCCGATAATACCGAGATTCAAACGGTTGTTTGCGAATCCCAAAGATGCAAAATTATTGCGTTGGCACGAAGAAGAGCGCAAAAATGACGGTAAACTAAGGCACCCGGCTGATTCTCCTCAATGGAGAAACATTGACAGACATTTCAAAGAATTTGGTTCTGAAACGAGGAACCTTAGGATTGTGGTGAGCTCAGATGGAATGAGTCCGTTTGGAAGTATGAGCAGTCGGCACAGTACTTGGCCTGTTCTTTTATACATCTACAATCTTCCTCCTTGGTTGTGCATGAAACGCAGATATATAATGATGTCATTACTAATCCAAGGACCCAGACAACCCGGAAATGACATAGATGTATATCTCGCACCATTAATCGAGGACCTCCAAAAATTGTGGCGTGATGGCGTCCCGGTGTGGGATGCGTATATGAAAGAGACCTTTAACTTGCGGGCCATGGTGTTTTGCACCGTAAATGATTTCCCCGCGTACGGGAATTTGTCGGGTTACACTTGTAAAGGAGCAAAAGCGTGCCCGATCTGTGAAGATGACACTCAGGTGCTGAGGTTGAAAAATTGTCAAAAGAATGTATTCATGGGGCATCGTAGGTTTCTTCCTAATAATCACCCATATCGTAAGAAGAAGATGGCATTCAACGGTAAAATTGAGCTTGGAGTGGCTCATCATCCATTAGACGGGGAGAGTGTCTTCGAACGGGTAAAAAACATTGATGTTATATTTGGAAAGTGCGCCAAAGCACTACCGAAGAATATTTGGAAAAAGAGGTCCATATTTTGGGAGCTACCGTACTGGAAATATTTAGAAGTGAGGCATTGCCTAGATGTCATGCATGTCGAAAAAAATGTCTGTGACAGTTTAATTGGTTTATTATTGAACATTCCGGGGAAGACGAAAGATGGTATTAAAGTGAGAAAATACATGGTAGAGATGGGAATACGACCCGAGCTCGCACCGCAGGAGAAAGGGAAGCGCACATACCTACCCCCCGCACTGTGCACAATGTCAAAGAAAGAGAAAACAAGCTTCTGTGAATGCCTCAATGGTATAAAAGTCCCATCAGGATATTCTTCGAATATTAAGAAGTTGGTGTCGATGAAGGACTTGAAACTGGTCGGTCTGAAATCTCACGACTGTCATGTTTTACTGACACATATAATTCCGGTTGCAATTCGGGGAATTTTACCAAAGCACGTTCGTCAAACCATTACGAAGCTTTGTTCTTTCTTCAATGCAATAAATTCCAAAGTGATAGACCCTCTAAAATTGGACTCTTTGCAAAAGGAGGTCGTCGTTACTCTTTGCCAACTTAAGATGTATTTTCCGCCATCTTTTTTCGATGTAATGGTTCACCTTGTTGTTCATCTTGTGAGAGAAATTAAGATTTGTGGTCCCGTGTTCCTTCGGTATATGTATCCATTCGAGAGATACATGGGCATCTTGAAAAAATACGTAAGGAACCGACATCGACCCGAAGGCAGCATTATAGAAGGATATTCTACGGAGGAGGTGATTGATTTTTGCACCAACTACTTGACCGGTGTGGATCCTATTGGCGTTCCAAAATCTCGATACGAGGGAAGGCTCCAAGGAGTCGGGACAATTGGGTTGAGAGCCGTAGTTGCTGATCTAAATGAACTACAAAAGGCACATTTTATTGTACTACAACACATGACAGATGTTGCTCCATATATAGATGAGCACATGACAATCCTTCAACAACAAAACTACACGAGGAGTCAGAAGTGGCTTACTAACGAGCATAATCGTTCTTTTATAGGATGGCTGAAAGAAAGAGTGCAGTCACACCCCGTACCTGAAATTGTTAAACTGCTTGGCAAAGGACCCCAAATTGTTGTTAGAACATTCCAAGGATACGAGATTAACGGATATACATTTTATACTAAATCCCAGAGTGATAAGAGCACGATGCAAAACAGTGGGGTGACGTTGGTGGCGACCTCTCAAGAATTCAGTAGATCCGGAGATGGCCGGGCTGTAATAGCATCAAAGTCATATTATGGAGTTATTCAAGAAATTTGGGAGCTCATTTACAGTCCTCGCCTGAGCATTCCCGTGTTTCGGTGTCAATGGGTCGAAGACCGAGGTGTTAAAGTTGATAACGACGGGTTCACACTCGTTAATTTAAACAGGGTTGGGCATGTTGATGATCCGTTTATACTCGCCAAGCAAGCCACCCAAGTCTTTTATGCCACTGACCCGAGTGATGCCAGGTTGAGCGTCGTCCTATCCGGAAAAAGAAGGATTGTCGGGGTAGAAAATGTCGTCGATGAAGAAGAGTACGACCAGTTCGACGAAGTACCTCCATTTTGTACTGATGTGCAAACTGAGGTAGCAACACTTGAAGGGGTAGACGAAGCTGACTACATGCGGTCCGACCACAATGAAGGATTATGGGCCGAGGGTACTGTTCAAATAGTGGAAAAAAGGAGAAAAAGGAAAAAAAAAGCATAATGTGTAATATTTATTTTGTTTAAGACCGTGTAGCTTTTAATATTGCAACTTTAGCTTGTAATATATCAAATAAAAAAGGAAAAAAAGAGGGAAAAAAAAGAAAAAAGCATAATGTAGTAATAGTATTATCAAATATTATCAAATATTAGTTTAATGCTTATAATGAAGGATTATGTTTAATGCTTATAATATTATCAAATATTAGTATTAGTTTTTGAAAATATTAGTTAAAACATTTAATAATAAAATAAAATAAATATTAGTTAAAATATTAGTTTTCACTAAATATTTGTTAAAATATTTAAAATATTAGTTAAAATATTTAATATTAGCTAAAATATTTAATATTAGTTAAAATATTATGTTTAATGAAAATATTATGTTTAAAATATTATGTTCAACTTTATCAAACATTTAATATTAGTTAAAATAAATATTAGTTTATGTTCAAAGCATTTTACTGAACCTGGGACCCGCCTGTCGGAACAATTTATACACGGACTTTTAGCTAATAGTCCGTGTAGAAATGGAAGAGAGCTACACGGACTATTAGCTAGATGTCCGTGTAGAAAGGTGATTTGCACACGGATTTTTATGTACAACCGTGTAGAAAGGTTATTTGCACACGGACATTAACTTAATAGCCGTGTATAATGAGGAAACATTGGTTATTTAGAAATCCTTCTCTGCCAAAATTTTCATAAGTCCGAAAACCCTTCTCTGCCAAAAACCTCCCAAAGACATGAGCTCGATCTTCACCGCTCACCGCGCGCCTCACCGCCTCGCCTCCTCGCCGCCTCACCACCTCGGTCTCTCTCACCCGTGGTCTCTCTCTCTCTAACCCGTGGTCTCTCTCACCTAGGTTAGCGTCTCTCTATCTCGTTCTTTTTCTTATTGGGTTTGAACCCGTTAGCCAATATAAATTAAGGTCCAATTTTGCACCCTTGTTTAGTACTGGTAAGTGGTAACTGCGTATTGACTGGCTATCGGTTTTACTGCCACTGTAATATTGGTACAAAATTAATTTATAGTGGTAATACCAAATTCTAATTTTTTTCTAGATCATTAACATTATTAGTAAATTAAAAGTTAAGCATATGTAACATATGTAACATACTGGTTATCGATCCACAAAAGTGGTTGGTTGGGAAGTAAGGGATCCGTTTGATTGATGGTTTTTAGGGGGTATTTATTAATGTAAATAAATGTACTTTAAAATGCATATATGGACAAAATATCCCTACTAAACATATTGCTACATCTGTATGATTGAAGTACTTTTGATAATTAAATACAGTGGTATTTCGAGCATGTCACATCATACAGTGGTATTTCGAGCATGTCAATTGGGAAATTTGAGTTTAAATAAATGGCCGGCCTTTAATTTCAATTATTGGTCACTTGTGATTTGATCTTTAATTTCATGCAGAACCATGTCGAATGAGGATGAGTACGTCGATATGATGGCAGAAGAAGAGGAGCAGCAAGCTACTGCCTCATCAGAAAGAAGGAGGAGAGGGCCGACAATGTGCACGAGCATGTCCGAGCAGACCCATCAAGAAATCTGGTTCACAGAAGACGGGCGTGCGCAGGGAGAAAAACGGTAGAAATATTCAAATTGGTGTACGAGCTTCGTGAGGCAAAATGCGAGTATCCTTGTTGAGAGATGGGATCATTTTGAGGATGAGGTGAAGAACGAGTGGTGGAACGCGGTGAAGGTAAAGTGCCTAACAACTCTTCTCTTGAATTTTCACTTATGTATGATCTATACTTAAATACACTAAATTTTTGTGTCAATCAGGCTCAGTGGAACATCGAGAATGATGTTCCAAAGGATAAGACTTTGAAGATTATGAACAATGGTTGGAAGCAATACAATAGCACGTTGAAGACGGAGTTCATGGAGAAAGGGAGAAATCCGGTCGGCTACTACAAATGGCTAAAACAAGAGGACTGGGATGCGTTTCAAGCTTTGAAGTCTACCGAAGAGTTCAAGGTATCTAACTCGTGCCAAATTTATGCTTATTCTTTCTCGATATGTACTCTTTTTTCTAAAACTAACTGATCGTTATTGTCTTGTTTCTGTGAAGGCAAAAAGTAATAAAGGCAGGATGACCGTTGCCTTTAACAAGTATCCACACCATCTAGGGTCAGGTGGTTACGAGGGTAAGACGGCAGAATGGAGGAAAGTCCTAGACGCGAACAAGGATTCTGACTCACCCGTGGTTAGGATTCAAAATCCTAGGGGCAAAGATTGGGTCATGGGTAGAGCCGAGGTAACCGCTGACGGGAGGATAGTACTCCCAACGGATTTGCAAAGCGTGGCTCAAAGAATGGTAAGAGTCATTTATAACTCCGAAAGTACGTCAATTGTTCTTTTGCTTTAACTAATTCTTCTACTTGAACAGTTGGAAGTGGAGGAGGAGGTCAACTCGGGTGCCCGGAGTGTCGAACGACAAAATGATTCCTTGTCCGCAGCGCTCGAGAATCCAGAACACCCGGGTCGAGTAAGAGGTGTAGGGGTCTACATGGGCTGGAAGGAGGTGTTCCGAGTGGAGGGACAAAAACCTCGAAGAAAATCTCGTGCCAAGGTAAACAAAGACGAGATAGTTGCGCAGATACGCGCAGAGGTGAGCAAAGAGTACGACGCAAGGTTTGCTGAGATGGAAGCAATGTTGACACAAATTAGATCAGCAACTACGCAGCCATCCGAGCAACCACCTCCCATTTCGCCGGGAATTCGGCGAAGTAGTCAAGCATCCGGCACGTGGGGCGCCTTAGACGATTTGGATAATCTCAAGATAATCAATACTTCTTCATAATCTAAAGGTATTTAAAACCTGTTTGCAATCTTGTTGGACAATATCGCATCACTAAAATAAACAACTTTCCTATAAATTTGCAGGACCCCAGAGCATGCGATCTCGTCCTGCGGAATGGCAGTGTTTCTCTGATCGTTGCTAAGGGCGTTGTACATCCACTCGCCAAAAGTGTACACAATACTCAGCTAAGACCCGACCATGCATGCGTGCAGGTTGAGTTATTCGTGGATGGATGGCAGCGCGTACCCCTTCCTGTCCCTACCGACGAAGCGGTTGTGCTTGATGACGCACGGATGTCATTTGTCCAATGGCCCAAGAGTCAGATTGTTTTGGATCAGGTAATCCATAAAAAAATTCATTTATTTTGTTACATTCAACTCATTCTTTTTGAAATACTAGAATAATACATCTATAACTTGATACAGACACGAGGAGATGATGTTACCGGTACGGCTCTCTCACCGGTACGTCAGGAGGTGGCTTGCGACGTCGCGGCTGACGCGCCACAATCACCGCCCCGTCCTATGGTCACAGAAGAAGAATACAGCCGTTTGCCCAATGATTTGCGCCTTCTCCACGACTACTTGATGACGGCGCCCGACGGCATGGAGGCTATCGTCATCCCTGTCCCACCTGGGATGTTTCTACACGAAGGCAGGGAGCTCCTGCTGTCGTTCAGAGACTTCAAGGACCTCTTCCACCACTCGTCATCCGACAAATGGCTCGATGTTTCACACATCACCATTTTCCTCATGTTAGTGATATTAAAATATTTTCATTATTGTATAGAACTCAAATATATATTCTAATTACAATATGATGAGTTTTCAGGAAGCTAGTCCGAAACTGTGATGAGATGGTTGAAAGGAAGAACTTGTGCATGTTTCTGGACCCCGAGAAAGTGAGTGGTACGGCAGCGACATATTATCCGGATATGGCTATCGAGTACATGTGTTTTGCGATGCATCGTGCTAAGTCGGAGGAGAAGAAATTCATTCTCATGCCATACCACGAGGGGTTAGTTCTAATCTTAACTTATGTGTTGTTTATATTTTAATTAAAGAATTGTATAAAGGAATTAAAAGTTAAACATAAAAAATGAAATCACACCATCAATCATAGCAAATACTCGTGTGACTTTTATATGCTAAAGTACTATAATTCTTCTCCTCGATCCAACAGCAAACATTGGTGCACGATTCTCATTGTGCCGTACTTAAGTGTGGGCATAATTATTGATTCTTGTAAGCCAAAAGGAAGGACCGCGGCTGCCAAGTGCAAAGTTATCTTGCCTTTTGTGAATAAGTAAGCAATAATAATTCTATAGGTTTGCATTTCTTTCAATCATATCAAATTATAAAATTGCTAATTACATTCACTCACTTTTGTAAGGGCTTTTGTGAAATATATTAAAGAGGGAGGATCAGATAGCACGGGCCCGGGCAAGAAAAGCAAGTTGAATTGGAAGTACATGGTGGTGAGCACACTTTATGAGTTAGAAATTTCATATCTTGTTAAAAAAATTATTGTCATTCTAACAAATGCCGCTAAATGTAAATTTCAGAGCCCGCAACAGAAGGAGGGTTGGGAATGCGCTTATTACACGATGATATTCATGTTTGACTTTGTCGAAAGAATACAATTCGAATTCCCAAAAGCGGTATGTACTTCATATGAATTTCCTATATAATAAGCAATTGATATCTACCTTTTCTGAAATACTAACTATTATCAAATTATAATTTTGTAGAATGTGACAAAGCAAGATCATTACACTTGGAATCAGATCGACGATGTGCGGTGCATGTGGGCAAGGTGGTTTGCCATGGAATTTTGTAATCCTCGATATGGATTTGCATAGATTAATTTGTAATAAAAATATGTTTCGAATGAATTTATTGCTATATGAATTTTGTATAAATTTAGTATATGAATTTCTTGCTAATTAATCTGTTTCGAATGAATATTTGTATTTCTGTTGAAAAAAATTGGCTAGCAAAGCTGGAGGCTAGCCCAAAAATAAAATATACAAAAAAAAAAGGTATTTATACACGGCTATTTAACAGTTGTTCGTGTGCAATACTAATCATACACGGTTTTTTTGTTAAAAATCCGTGTATGATAGCCTTGCTGGAGGCGTAATACAAAAAATCTAAAACTATTTGTACACGGATATTTACCAAAAGTCCGTGTATAATAGCTAAGAGAGCTACACGGACTTTTAATACAAAGCCGTGTAGAAAGAGGAATCGTACACGGTTATTTAGTTGATATCCGTGTAGCTTGCTAGGTCTTTGTACACGGTTAATTAGGGAATATCCGTGTAGAAATCATCATAATCACACACGGTCAAATATCCGTGTGTAGTTCCTGACCTATTCATACACCCTGGCTTTAAACACAGCAGGAAATCCGTGTAGCTCTTCCATTAATGTCCGTGTGTAATCTGTTTTTCTGTAGTAGTGATATTCCATTCAAACTTCTTAATCTGATCTTTATATTAAAATGTGCTAGGAGATCAAATTTTTCATATTTTTAAATTTTTATACTATTTTTTTATAAATATTATAACAAAATTGAAAAAAATAGTACAAAATTTTCAAAAAATGTAAAATTTGCTCCCAAGCACATTTTACATTTTAATATGAAGATCAAATTGAAAGTTTCAGTTCGAATGTTTAAACTCTGGAAATGAAGATATGAGTGAGAATAAAACATGCACTTTACTTCCCAAAGCATGATAGCCCAGCTCAAAAAATATTATATCATTTTATAATTCCACATTTAATTAATAAGCATATTTTTTTCGAGACGGAGTTTAAAAAACAATCCTAATTGTTCTTAATTTTCTTTCACTGGAACAAAATATTCCAATATTTGAAGGGTTTATAACTATAGGAACAATTTTAGTTTATTTGAGAAATTTAATCATTCCACGTGACAATATTGTTTGTTTTAGCCCTCAATTTTGACGGCATAACAGCAAGCATTTTACATTTGGCTATTCAAAAGCATCAATCTATATGTGTCAAAAATGTTTGCTAATTTTAGTGAAATTTTAAATTTCAAGATGAACATTGTGACAATTTATTACAAACTTGTATGCATAAAGATACCTTTGGATAATTGAGTCAAGTGCATGTAAATATAAAAGCATTGATATATTGTAAATATATATGATGATGGAACTTTCACTGTTCACTACACTTTACCAAACTTTTGTAAATAAAATTTGGTTATTCGTTTTGGTATTTAACAAGTCAGGTGCCCTTGTGTTAATTAGTCTCGAAACATTATCTTGAATACTTATGATTTAATGGTTTAAACCATCTTCAATTAACAAAATCACATCACAGAAGAAATATAATACATTTGAATTTATTAGGATTTTAGATCCAAAAATAATTGGGTTCAACTAGAAATCAGCCTCCTGAATCCTGCCTAACATTTGATACACCGCTGTCGCAATCTCATCCACAGAAACTAATTTGGATTCATCCTCTACCTACCATAAAAAAAGATGAACAATGTCAACAAAATGGCTTGGCAATACTCCACAAGTATAACAATTGGACAAATATACCGACACAATTAAATATTAATTGGCTACCAGTAATATAATAAATTAAGTGAAATGTTAGCATAATAGCTAGATAGTTAGGGCAAGTGGTGGTAACTTGGGGTTCCAAAAGAAAGAGAGAGAGAGTTGGGTTACGGTGAGTTGCGAAATAAGAGTTTTGTCTAACTTCACGCTCATATTTTTTACATTTGAAAGTTTTAACAGTTGATTCAAACTGATCAACAAGATCTACATATTGAAATGTGCTAGAAGACCAAATTTTACATTTTTTTTTAAATTTATTAGTAACTTTTTGAATTTTTTAAAATCACTATTTTTTATGGTTCAAAATCCATAAAAAAAACAGTGATTTTCCATCTAAATCACTCCATCTAATAAAATAGTAATAAATTACTAAAAAATATAAAATTTGATCTCCTAGCACATTTCAATATGGAGATCACGTTGTGCGGTTTGAGTCGACTGTTTAAACTTTGAAAACGGAAATATAAGCGTGAAGTAAAACAAGGTTGTTACTTTGCAACTCATCATAGCCCATCTCTCTCTCTCTCTCTCTGATCTTATACACACACACGCACACACATACATGCATACATGATACATGTGAGCGGTTTGGTTCTGATCGACTATTTGAATTTTGAAAATGCAAAAATGACTTAAGAATTATGTTTGTATGTGGAGTAAGAGGTGGAGTAGATCTCTTACTCCACACTTAAATAACTAATCGAGAAGTAAAATGGAAGTAAGAGATGAGTTAATACGGAGTAATTTACTCCACCTCTCTAGGTGGTTTAACTTACTCCACTTATAAGACTCACTATCATAAGGTAGAGATACATTTTCTAACATCTTACTCCTTCAAGTGAATTAATTTAAACTATAATTTAAACTATCAAATCAGATGTAAAATATGAGAAATAAAATAGATTAAGCAATTTAATCCTCATTAATTTTACTTCTCAACCAAACATGACCATCGTATTGAAGTTCTTATATAAGCCTGTTAGCCGGACTACACACGGAACAGCTTCTAATATTTTAACAAAATACGAGGAAATAAGAAATTAATGCAGTTAACTAAAAATTAATACTTAATTAATAGACAGCGTCATTTTGAGTATGTGCGAATAAAAAAAGTTCTTTTTATGATTACTAATTGTTCAAAAAACAATGCAACAATTATGCGTTTATTGGAGTTGCAGTTTAAAGTATTTCCGACGAATATAATACCAGAAATATTAAGTTCCCAGTAGATGAGCAGCAAATACATACCTTAAGACTAAAAGAGTACATCACCCTGTCGTCGGCGCTCGTCATGTTGAGATGCTGGGGAATCAGTTGCATTTTTTGCAAACATGCCACTATCTTGACTAGTTGCTTGGGCCGCCTCCTCGTCACCATCTTCAGGTTCACGTGGCTCTCGACCATCGTCACCTCCACATCAGCCAGGCCCGGCTGGCTGTCGACTACCGTTGCATTGTGAATGTTTGGACTGTAACTTCCGCCACTATAACTATTATTACTACTGCCACTGTCACTGCAACTGCTGGTACCACCCAGAGAACTCGTGTATTGCGGGAAGGTAAAAAATTCGGCGAATGGAGAAACGGTTTTGTTCTTGTCAACACTCTTGTGCTTCAGTTTTTTCTGGACCTCTAGTGACTGAAGCTGTTGCTCAAGCTCCTTGACATAATTGATCGCTCCTCCCACGATCGATGCTTGATCGCCCTGATATAATATTCAATCCCAATTTAGATTTTTCATCAAAATAAAATATATCAATGTTTAGCTAGGAAAAAAAATATACAATCATACCCTTTGTGCATAAGATGGGGGCATAAGCGACCGAAGAACAGCGAGGTACTCGTTCATTTGCCTTCTTCGGTTACGTTCTACTGCAATGTGGGTCATTCTCTGGTTCTCTATCTCCTCTTTGTTCTTTACATTCTTTGCCCGTCGACGCTTTCTACGACCAACTGCTTCTGCAGTTATGTTCTCTTTCTTCACCACAGGCGGACATGGCGAATTTGCATCTAGGTCCTCAAAATTTGGTATCACTGAGTAAAAGGGATCCCAACTACTGTCACCAGCAAATGAACCCAATTCACAAATGGGAGTCTCATAGCCACTGTAGGATCCTTTTCCATAGGTAAATGATTCATCGTTGGTGTAAGAAAAGAAATCTTGAGGAAATACTATAGCTTCCAATGCCATGCTATCTAGTTAAGAAAACACACGCTCTTCACCTTTTGGGGAGGAATGGATTTATAAAGGCAGAGGGTGTGAGCAACAGCGACTCGCCACGTGAAAGAAAGATTGGTGCTAGAAGGTGTCATGTTGTATTTAATATATAATTTATTTTCGTGGAAGAAAAGTTATATGAGATATAGCAAGGGACAACCTTCCCTTAAAATAAAAAAAGGCGAGGGACAACCAAAGGAAAAAATGTAATCACTAGGTACGAGCATTTCGTTCTTTTAGCAAGAAAAAATAGTGTTAAGTTTTCTAATATGTTGAAAATTCGTAAAATTATTTTTGGTCGAATTTTGAACATATAGTTTCTATTATGAAAGTATTATTTTTAATAACTAAACTAAAATGTGATTCTCAAAATAATAAATATAATTATATACTTTTTGTGACTAGAACTAGGGTAGTCTTAAGCTTACCAAGCTTTTTGGTGAGCTCAATTACGATACACATGGAATTGACTGCAAATGACGAATCAAAATTGTTGAAACTGACTTATTTTGTGACTCAGAATTTTCGTCAGGGTAGCAAAAATATAGCGAGTTGGATTTAAATAGCTAATTGGATTCAAATCAAGTGATTGAGAAATTAAGAAAAACATAATGAATACATTATTTCTGTTTAAATCCGACTCGCTACATTTGAATCCAATTAATCACTTATTGGAGCACGATATGTTTTCACTATGTTTTCTTCAATCAAGTTATTAACTAGAAATGTTTAAGAAATATGACATGCGTACCAACTATTTATAGAAATCATCTGTGTCTAATATGAACAGTTTTCAATCTCCAGCGAGACTTTGGAGGAGAAATGAGCCTATATTGGTTCATTACAAGGATGAGAAAATCGCTCATAATCCGTGACTCGTTCATAACTCGCTTCTTAATAACTTGTTTATTATTAACTTAATGAATTGAGCATGAGTAGACTCCAACTCGCTCATAATTCGATCATTATCAATCCGATTGGGAGTTATGTATTATTTGGTTGTTTGACATGTATTGTTTGGTTGTTAAATTATGCTAAATTCAAAAATTTAGTATTTTTGTTTTTGGTTAAATTTGTTTTCTATTATGTACGGACTTTTAGCTCTAAGAAATTCAAATTGCTTAAAATTCAAATATCAATTGGTCTTAGGTATTAACGATTTGCTTAACGAGTTATGAGTCAATTCGAGTTGTTAATGAGTTGAGCACGAACACAGTTGTTAACTCGGTATTGTCTTCTCAACTCGAGTTGACCCACTCATTAACTTAATGAACCGAACACGAGTATTCCCCAACTCAGCTCGAACTCGGTTCATTATCAGCTCTAATTATAACAATATCATAGGCTGAATGATTTTTTTTTTTGGATATATTTGTGTTCAAAATTACGGTGTGGTGATAATACAATCAGGTACATGGATCCATCCTTGAGGAATTGAATAAATATATATCCGCATTGAAACAAAAGGCACCAGAGTTTGGGGTGTCAATGACACCTTTTTAGCTGTTTATCCGACCTGTATTGTATTTGATAAGGCGGGTATGGATAAAGTTTTTTTTGTTAGTTTATTGGCTATGGGTATGGGTAAAAATTATTTTTCGTTAACCAAATGGGTAAGGGTATGGATAATGACTATTTCGTACCAGTTCCCCTATAGGGTAATTATAAAATCTAAAATTATATATATTCAATTATATATTTCGCACCTAGATTTACTCTTCCATTTCAGTACCCCTAAATTGCGTATTTATATTCAATTTAATTAATTACTGAGTTGTTCCACAAGAAAAATTATTTCTAATACAGTATACAACTGACAAGGAAAATTATTTCTGATACAGTATCTATATCATGTCATGTAGTAGCCCATCGGCCTTCTCGTTTTGTCCGGTTTTGCACCAGGCGTCCATGAAATGTATTTTACTGTATACAAATTATGCATTTTAATGAATGATCAGGTCTTACCCCTACAACTCTATGCTATACTTGGTACTATGGAATGTAGGTCTTATTTTCACCCGCTACCGTTTCGTTACTCAATAATATTAACAGGTTAGGATAGGGTAGAATAAAATTAATTTTTAATGGATAAAGATAGAATATGAGTAAAACTAATTTTAATGAATATGAGTATGAAAATATCTCCACCCTACTCGAACCGTACCCATTGACAGCCCTAACCAGAGTACTTGTATATTCTCCGGAGGTGCCAAGGAACAATTAATAATATCAACATTGAAAACAAGACTATTACCTTGTACCAATTATGGAAGTACCGTTGTAACAGACTAGATTATTTACAAGTGAATTTCAAGATAACTATAATGATTGCCTTTACTTTGCAACAATTTTGGAAATTATTATAAGTTGGGTAATGCTTGATGCCCTCCTAGTCCTAGAGAATAGAGATATCACGGATCTGGAAATTGCTACAACAATTGAGGGGCTCTGTTTAGAGTGTTTATCGGTTTGGTTCGGTTAAAATCGAAATAAAATAAGTAAATCAAAATTTTATTCGGTTACAAAAGTATAACTGAACCGACCGAAATAAACTTATCAACCGAATTAAAACCGAACCAAATAAATTGAACAAATCAAACTAAATTTCGGTTTGTTCGTTAAACCAAAATAAGAAGATTAATAATAAAAATATTTTTTTTGTTAACTTTTTCTTAAGATGAATTTAAACAATTTGTTTGCTTCGGTCTATAGTTTCAAACCAAACCAAACAATATACATTATGTCGTAATTTTTTTTTTTAATAATTGGTTTAGACAGAAGACAGGCGTAAAAATTTTGGTCGGTTCGGTGATCAAACCAAACCATTAATACGATTTTTAAAAAGGAACCGAACCGATCAATTTACTCAGTAAAACTGAACCGTTTAATCTAACCTCTTTCGGTTCGATTTAAAACTGATTAAACCGGACCGATGAACTCTCCTCTGTTCAACTTCCCAACCAAAACCTTGTTAAATTTCCCTTTAACAAGGTGCTGCCCTGGATAAGTGACAAAGCTAATCAGAACTGAGGTTCCAATAGCAACTCCTAATGACAAAACCATTCAAGGTTTAGGTTAAACGAGCCAAAACTAGCTATTAACAACAGGCAGCCACTAATAAAACAAAAAAATATTAAACCACCTACAAGTAATCAGCGGCGGAGCACCGGTTTTCCTGAGACCCCACATGCATTCAGACAACCAACATTTTGGTAGATCTGACACGCTTCGATTTCACAGCTTAATTTGTTTTCTATTTGACATGAATTCCATTTGAGTACTATCATTAGTATATATATATAACTAACACAAGTGCATCCAAAATGCCTTTGTTTTCAGGATTAGACAACTGGCCCCCATTCATGTTAGTTTCTTATTCGATTTCTTAATTATTGTATGAGATCTCAATTTCTGATGGTGCGAAAATGGCTTGCTGTCCAATGCGAGAAATATAATTGGTGAAGATGCTCTTATCACGAATTGCCATCAAGCACACAAGGATATATGAATTTGGAAATATTTCCTTTAATTCTTGCTTGCTTAGTTAATCACATAATTTGATGACAGCTATCGACTTTGGACTTAATTTCAACAATCAAATTATCATTTGCAAAATGAAAAATAAAATATAATTTATTGTGCTAAATTGAAAAATATGAAGGTTCCTCAAAACCAATGTTTTAAAATGCGGTTTTGTTCATGCATGCGGAAGGCCACATCATACAGTATATGAGGTATGCGGCTGGTTATGCGAATTTTAATGCGGATTTATATATGCGGATTTTAAAATGAGAATTCATATATATACATAGTCATATGCGTGTACTTGAATTTATTTTCACATAAACAGCATGAAGTGTGTATTATTGTATGTGAAAAATACAATAAATTTTTGCATAATAATCAAACTTGCTTGTGTTGGTCCCTAAGGCACCTAGAGCGGGATGAATACAGGGTCTTTTAAAATTTAAAGCTAACTACTTTTAACTATCGTGTGTATAAGTTATTCTTGGCGGAAACTCGAATAACATTAAACTAAACAAGTGTACGTAAAGTAAATAGAAGAGTTAAGAGACACTTAACACGAGAGTTGTTTATGGAGTTCGGCACTAATACCTACGTCTCTGGGGCTCGCGACCCTCGAGATGGCGCGTCTTTCTTTACCCAATGAAAAAGGAGTACAAGGTGGAACCGGTGAGCCCTTACAAAGATTGAAAAGTCACACGGCCCGAGCACGAAAATGGCTCAAGAGCACTAAAGGCTCTAATACAAGAGAAGCGAGCACTAAAGACTCGAAGTAGAAGCAGTGAGCAACAAAGGCTATAGTGTTTGTAGTAAATAAAAGATCTCTCACAAACCAATCTAATTCTTGCAATGGATTGAGTATGGTGGAGTAGATTTTCGGTTGTTGAATGAGTATTAAAGTTCAAGATCAAGCAACCATGACGGCTCTTTTTTGCAGTTGAGGAAGAAGTGTTTGACGGCTGGAGCACACTTAGAAAACCTAATATTTGCTTCTATATATAGGGAGAGAAGCAAATATATGTTTATACACGTTACCATATCTGACGTCTGCCTTTCACGGCCCATAGCGACCCATCACTTCATAATTTAAATAACGTTACCACATGAAAAAAAAATTATCTCGATCTCCTGAAAATTTCAAGCTTTGATTCACTCAAATCGGAGTTCGTATGACCAAACTGCGTTCAAAATACGAATGGTGTGTAAGCTACCCGATATCAACCGTTGCAACGGAATAAATCACTTCCCGACCCAATTTTCTGCAGATTCAATTATTCCGTTGTGACAGCCGTTGCAATGGTTCCTTGAAACTTCTAGAGAGGAACCGTTGCAACGATTGTCAAGCGTTGTGGAATTTCAGCAACCTTCAGCAATCTTCAAACTAGCGTATCTCGGCGCTCGGGACAATGGTGTAGTCAATTATCTCAAAGACAAAGGAAAGAGCCTCAACAGTCATGTTGCTATCAATGCTTCTCAGTCCAATGCTTGGTTCTTCGTGACTCATCCTTGATAAGTATAGCAATTGATCATTCATCCTTGATGTATATATAGTAATCTATATCGTCACGAACCTGCACAATATCTCAAAACAGAAGACTGTAAAATCAACAAATATATGTTTTGCAAATCTAGTCAAATAGACAAGTAGATTATGGCACAATCCAACAGCTTGCTTCTTTACAATTATAATTAAACTTACTTTCCTCATAAACAACAAATTATGTATGCAACAATTATAAAGCTGCATAACGCATATTAAATTTGAGATTTTGGGTTGGATCCGTATAACGCATATTAAATTTTGGTTCCATGCGCCGCATATTAAATTTTACACCCGTATATCAACATATGCGGTCCACATATGCAGCCGCATATTAAAAACAGCATGAGAGAGACTGCATGACATTCTGAGCACAGTTGTTGATTGCATAGGCATATGCGGCTGCATATTAAAACACTACTCAAAACTCACCAGAGGAGTGAGTTTCCAGAAAATACTAGAAAAATAAATAACTTTGTTTTAAAGCCAAAAAAAAACAAAAATAAGGTATTGAAAGTGAATTGCAGTAACAAAAAGTGTGTTTATGTAAAATTTACAAACAAGCCCATTGGCCGGCACCTGGTAGGCTGATAGTGCAAGTGGGTACAAATTTGGCGGGGGAAATATTGGTGACTGCTGTTGAGATTGGGTATCAAATTAATTAAGGTATTGAAAACAATAACCTAATCAATTTTACATATATATAATCCAGGCCACCTCTCCACTGTACAGATACAGTGATTTGACTATTTCTACAGTGAATAAATTACTGTAGGTCTACTAAAATAGTATCATGTCCAAGTGACCAACAATCCAAGATCATCCACGTTATTAATTACCGACATGGTGAGAGACACCCAAAATCTGACGACAACCTACGAGCGATGTTCACACGTGCGAGGCGCCATAAAAATCGGTTGCTTTCTCTGTTGCTCTGTGGCGCTGGAAAGTTTACAGTTTGTCTATCTATTCGTCTATGACCGCCCGAGGAGAGCAGCTTGGGTCCGATGCCCATCGACCCAAAGTGGGTTCGATGGGCTTCATGACCATCCGATCTGCTTTAAGAATCATGTCAGAACTTTCTAGTCCGCTTTAATATTCGTGCGCACGAATCTTAAAGTAGATCGGACGGTCATGGAGCCCATCGAACCCACTTTGGGTCCGATGGGCATCGAACCCAAGCTGCTCTCCCGTCGGAGATCTAGGGGTGTCAATGATACCCTTTTAACCATACCGTATTCATTAAGACGGATGTAGATAAAACAATTTCGTTAGCTTATCGGTATGGATATGGGTAAGGATATTTTTTGTTAGCTAAACGAGTATGGGTATGGATAAAGGTTATTTCGTATCCGTTATCCTATATGGTAATTATATAAAATAATATTAGAGAGTGGCTAATACACAAACGTTTATTCCTGGACTCAGGAACAAACGGTTCGGTTCTCCAATTTTTAAAGTCTAAATAGTCGATCCAAACCATTAGATATTCAATCTATATAAAATGTGCTTGGAGACCAAATTTTACATTTTTTTGAATTTTTTTTACTATTTATTAAGATGGATTGAAAACTGCTGTTTTTATTAAATTTCTGCAACAATGAAAAACAGCGGTTTTCAAACCAGCTTAATAAATAGTAAAAAAATTTCAAAAAATATAAAATTTGGTTTCCAAGCACATTTTAATATAGATTGAATATCTAACAGTTTGGATCGGCTGTTTGGACTTTGAAAATTGGAGAACTGAACCGTTTGTTCCTGAGTCCAGGAACAAACGTTTGTATATTAGCCACTCTCATAATATTATATGATAATGTTTGAGTAATAATTAGTGATGATAAAATTTATTGAGATAGGCTATGGTGAGTTGCGAAGTAAAACATCGTTTTACTTCACGCCATATTTTCATTTTGAAAATTCAAACACCCAATCCGAACCGTTTAACTTTTTCTAAATATTGAAATATGCTTGGAGACTAAATTTTACATTTTTTGGAATTTTTTTACTATTTATTAAGCCACTTTGAAATCGCTGATCCACTATGAACAGTACAAAACAATAAAATTTTCTGGACCACCGGATCAGCGATTTTCAAAGTGGCTTAATAAATAGTAAAAAAATTCCAAAAAATGTAAAATTTAGTCTCCAAGCACATTTCAATATTTAGAACATGTTGAGCGGTTCGGATGGGGTGTTTGAATTTTCAAAATGAAAATATGAGCGTGAAGTAAAAATGACCTCTTACTTCACAACTCACCATAGCCCAGCTCAAATTTATTTTGTGATATTTCATATAATAATATTTTTGTAATAATTAGTGATATATATTTGTTATTTAATGTATGTTTTTTGCAATAAAAAATGTTAAACATATTACTTTTATTTGCATGTTTGTAATTTAGTTAAATAATTAAATTTGTTCGAATAGATAATGTGTTTTCAAATTCTCTTGCTTTATAAAAAAATAATTTAGTTGAAATTGATTGTACATTTATTTTTTTTATTAGTAATATAATTGCATACGTGTGAAATGATGAATTTTGATATTTTTTATGTAAAATATAATAAAATTAATTATTATATTGCTATTATTATTCGTTATTCACCCGCTACTGTTTCGTTACTCGATAATTTTAACTGATATGAGTAGGGTAGAGTAAAGTCAATTCTTAATGGGTAAAGATAGAATATGAGTAAGATCAATTCTTAGTGAGTATGAATATGAAAATGTTTTCACCCTACCTGTATTGTACCCATTGACACCCCTACGTCCGACCTCTGGTTATTACTGGGTGAACTTTCACAGTGATTTTGTGCGTCAAACATAATGCAGCAAAACATGTAAAGGTAATCACTGGAGTCCAAACGGGTGACTTATGATACCACACGAATCTGATGGGTTCCGACTTGTGATCCTGTGAGATGTTTTGTGCGTAACTTTTTTTGTAAGCACTCAATTAGGCGTTTGGATCAACGTTTGGATTAGGCGTATCGGATATGAATACATACCGCAATTTTCAAAAATTTAGCATAGATCGCCTATTATATATATTATTTTTTATTATTTTATATATTGTATTTAGATAATAAAGACTTAACTTAAGTATAGATTAAATACCATAGTTACTAGTATATATCACATATGATACTCTAGTGTAGTGGTTGAAGGTTTTGATACTTAGCTGGAAAGTCTCAAGTTCAATTCATGCAGATGGCAGAAAAAAATCTCATTTTTTTCGGTGTATGCGCGGCTCATGGCGCAGGCACAGTTCACGGTTGCGGCTCACAGCGCAAGCGTAGTTCCTGGGTTTGAGGGCTCAGTTCATGAGCACGGCTCACAGTGTATGCGCGGCTCATGGCGCAGGCACAGTTCACGGTTGCGGCTCACAGCGCAAGCGTAGTTCCTGGGTTTGAGGGCTCAGTTCATGAGCACGGCTCACAGTGCTGGCGCAATTTCTGGGTTTGATCCAGATGTGTCCAGCCGTATCCCTGACTTTCAACTGAGTATCGGTTGAGTAAGGATACGCCAGTTGGCGTATCGGATATGTATCGGTGCCGTATCAGGCGCGTATCGGTATCCGATACATGTCCGATATGGATACGAAGCTCAATCTAGAGTATCCAAGTAACATAGGTAAAAATAGTAAGCTAATTCAAATTTAAGATAGTGACCTGACTCAACTTTTGATTGAATTAGTAAAATAGCATGTTAATTAATAAAAGAAAAATAAAGAATAGTCTATTTTTACTAACTCAAACCCATTTAAACGTAAAATTATAATTCAGAATAATCACTAATCCGCATTAGCACTATTATTTACCTCATTCAAACGGACTAGGGCTGCTAATGAGTCAAGCTCGGCTCAAAACTCAGCTCAGCTCGTCATATAACTAAACAGGTTCAACTCGGACTCGGCTCGGTCTTGAAAAAAAAAACTCACTCAATTTAATGAGTTTGAGCATTCAGCTCGGTTCAAACTCGGCTCATAACTCACGAGCTCAACTCATGTCATAACTCGCGAGCTCAACTCGTGTCAAGCACTAAAAAAACAAACATTTGTAAAAGTTTTGGGTCATGAGCTCAACTCCGTTATCTAATCGGTTTTTCTGGTTTTTCCTTTCTTTTCTTGGATTTTTTTTTTAAATTTCTATTTCTCTGACTCTATGCTTGTTCGTGCGTTGTGTGCTGTGTACGATTATAACGGGTCAAATATTGGTGATGAGCTATAGTTATTCCGAACTTGCCACAAAAAAAATTAAGGCCTTGTACCTAGCTACATGTTGGGGGGACCACCTTTCTCTAGAATGTCTAATTCGGGAAAAAACAAATTTATGTGCCTTGCCATGTGGTTCCATGTGTGTTGCCAAGCGGTTGATATTTCTCTAATTATTAGATCGTCTAATTTCGATTGGATAATGTGGAATATTTTTGTCTGGACAGACTTGCCTTAATCAGATGAAGCGAACAGTAAATGATAAAGTTTTCATAATTTTAGAAACCAACACTAAATATTTGGGTGATAAAATAGAAGAGACTCCTTGGCTCATGAGCCGGCTCGGCTCGGCTCTGCTCGGGCTCGGTCCTGTTTGAGTGATAAAATATGAACCGAGTTGAGTTCGGATTTTATTTAGTTTAGAGCCTGGCTCGATACAATTTATTGAGTTGTTCAACTCATTGGCTCATGAGCCGGCTCGGCTCATCAGCAGCCCTAAAACGGACCCTAATATTCTTTCCCCGACTATAGTTTGTACGAACAGATATAATGTTGAGCCTCTGCGAACCTTACAGTCACTTGGTACAGTGTTTCGAGGGTTCGGAGCCTGTCCGATGTCATTTGGACAGGACTCCTCTCCAAAGCTTCTCTAAACCGCACGATCAAATCTCATCAAGATTGATTAAATTAATAGTAACAGAAATTTATTTGACGTTAGCCTCCCTCCGTTAAACAAAAAAGGAAAGAACATTTCTTTCTTCTTTCTCTCTATTCTAATTTAAAATCAAATTACCAACATATCATAGACGGAGAGTTCCTCCTCCATATTTGCATTGAGATTTTGCTTAAATTTTATTAATTTGACATCATAAGTATAAAATTACAAGAATTTAAGCCAACAAAAATAAAGTTAGCACATGATTAGATTACAAAAGGAACGCATTAATTCAGAAACAAAATACAATTTTACAGTACATCGATCTTGTGAGATATATAGGAGAAGAGAAAAGAAAATGAAAATGAGAGAATAAAAAGAAAAACAGAAAAATAAAAAATGAAAGGCTATGCTATACACATCTTGTGTATATATCATCCACTATTTAGAATTCTCCAGTGTTAGCTCTACTTGCGCTTTACACAAATAACAAAAATTTGGCAAGTTGTGTACTCTTTTTATTAAATTCTCCGCTGTCAGAATTTTATTGCTTTTTTCTCAAAAGAAGCCAGGTAAATAGTTTGCTTCTTGGAGGGTGAGACTCAACGGCGAGATACTCTTTCAGTTCTTGAGTCCCAAGGCGTGAATCACGTTGCTTCTGCCGAGAGAAGCGATGTCGGTGAAATTTGAGGAGACCAAGGAGTCGGGAGGGAGCCGAGAGTCGAGAGGGGGCCTAGGTGGAGAGGCGATTTGATGCAGGGTGAGCGTAATCTAGAGAGAGGAGAACTGGAGAGAGTCTTAAGAGTAATTGATAAATTTTACGACAGAGAGAAGAAAAGAATTTTGTTTTCTTTTTTTTGCTTTAATGGAGAGAGGTTACCGTAAAAAAAAACTCCATTAGCATTAATCTGATAAGATATCATTTAATATGATAAGATGTGATCGTGTGGTTTGGAGAGGCTTTGGAGAGACCTCCTGTCCAAATGACTTCGGACAGGTTCCTAACCCGTGTTTCGAAAGCTTAAAGCCTTAAACGGAGACCTGATTTCGGTTGATTTTAGATCCTGCATTACAAATTAATATCAATATTAAAATTGTCAATTTTTCTTTTAGCTCCGGTTTTGGACAAAATTAGAAATTAAGTTTAAAAGATTCGTATTCATTTTTAGTTCTGATGAGTCTCTGCGAATCCTAATCATCGTTGAGAACCAAATAGTTCGGAATTTCTACAGCATTTATTTCATAAGATATATATGAGTCGTCATTATTTGTTTCTGCATTTTTGCATATTAAGAATATATTTGGATGCGAGCTAAAATAAGTTAAAATAGTAAAATTTGAAATTAGTAGATGCGAATAGAGAAAAAATAGTGATTTTTCAAATTAATGCGAAAATTGTGTTATTCTGAAAATTGTGTTTTTTGGATTAGTAAAAATATTATTTGCATTATATATTTGGAATAGTGAATAGTGGTACGAGAAAGAATAGTGTTAACAATGTACTAATTAAGATGATAGATAGGCAAGTGGCGTCTCAAATTAATTGTCACGATGTGAATATGACAGAAGTGACATCTACTTTGTCATTTCGGACCTGTATTGACAGAAATCTAAGAAGAAAGCATTTTTTTCTCTCTTCACACTTTTAAATAATAGCTATTCCAACATTTACAAGAAATAGAGAATAACATATATTTTTACTATTCTGAATAGCAAAAATGTTATTTGAATGCACATTGCTATTTTAAATAGCTTCGGTTCTAAAATAGCTATTCTCACTTCATCCAAACATACCCAACCTATTAAACTCTATAACTGCTTATCAACAAAGGACGGTTTCAATTTTTAGAATGGACATTACTTGCGTTGGACATTTCGAATTGGCTACTTAATTCATATTTTTTTCTTTGATCTCACGGATAAAGCAAGTAGAATATTATATATTTTAAGAAGTTGGGTTATATCGCATTGTAATGTATAAGTCTTCTTATGCATTCGATTGTAAATCGTTAGATTCAAAGTTCAAATAATCGATTCAAACCGTTCAACATGATCCTATATTAAAATGTATTTGGATACCAAATTATATATATTTTCGAAAGTTTTTACTATTTTTTAGAATTTTTTAAAATCGTTATTTTTTATGGTCCAAGATTTTTTGAAAAACAACAACTTTGTGTCCATCTTAAAAAATAGTAAAAAAATTCAAAAATGTAAAATTTGGTCTCCAAACAAATTTTAATACGGAGAACATGTTAAGCACTTCAGATTGAATTTTTAGTGAGTTTAGTGGTTTATAGTCCAATACACAAAATAGCTTATACATTACAATGCACCATAGCCCAACTCATATTTTAAGTACCTACTTAATTATTAGTATACAAATTCAAATTTTTGTGCAGTAGTTCTTTTTGAAGAATTTGAAAATTCTAAAATAAAATCATGCAGGTGTTTAACATTGAATTAAATGATCAGAAGATATATGAGTCGTGTAGAGATTAATTTAAGTTGCTATTTTATAATATACATGCTCAACGAAACTGATAATTAAGATAATTATATGTTCATACATTTTTGTTAGGATTTGCACATTTAAAATAAATAAAAGTTGTTAACCCTTAGATTTAAAATTAGAAAAAGTATTTTGCACTGTTATTTTATAAAAGCATTAGTTAATGGTTTTCTCCAATTTTCTTAAGATAGAGCAGAAATGAATATGATATTAATTGAGAGTAAGATGAAATGCTAATGATATTTTATAAAAGCATTAGTTAATGGTTTCTACACATAAATACTTAATAGTACACCAAGTTATTATTATTTTTAAATATATTTTTTTCACATTTTTGGCTTATTATGATGCAAGTTCTATTACCATCAAGTTATAACATATTTGAGTTTCTTGTATTCATACAAATATGGTTAGGAACAATAAACTACCTGCGCCAAGCAATACAAGGTTTCACCGTTAATAGAAAAAAGTTTTGGCAGGTATTATTAAATGAGTAGGGTTTAAATGCTTTCATTTTGTGTGCTTTCATCATATCTTTATTTTTAAAACGTTAATAACTCAAAATTAAAATTATAAATGTCAAAATAAAACCGTTAGATGTGATATGTTATTTTCTCTCTGTGCTCATAAAATATTATTACATTTTTATTTTGTTTTATGTGAATCAATAAGTTGAAAAATCAATGTATTGAAATAATTCACATTAGTACATTTTTACAAACTCTTGATGACAACAACAACAGGAAAGTTAAAATATCACAATTTTTTATACGTGCATATAAAAATGATATATATCATATCCAACAATTTTATTTTGACTTTTAAGTTTTAAATTTTGAGTTATTGAAGTTTTAAAAAATAGAGGCATGATGAAAGCACAAAAGATGAAGACATTTGAACTCTCCTCTTATTAAAAATAACAAACCAAAATAATTTTCATAATTCTGTTCCCATACGTGTCATGTCCCTAGAGTGAGAAAAATGGCATGGCGGAGCTGGCTCCTGTTAATGTTGTGATCTAGAAGCCAATCATAGGATGAATGTTCAAACAAAGAGGCAGGAAGAAGAAATCAAGAATGTTGAAAGAGATGTTCGAAGAGTTTGTTGTGGTATGTCTAATTTATAATATTTTGTTTAATTATTTTATAAGTAGCTGAGGCAAATGAAGTAACACATTTTTGTTCTTGTGCAGCTAAATCAAAAGTGTAATGCATTTTTGAAGGAAGTGGGCAAAGTACGCCCCAATGATATAATGGAGCCGTCCAATTATGAGAAGATTTTTGAAACCTGTGATGGAGGATACCGATGGGGTATCATACAACAAACGGCTCTGAGTCGCTGAACAATATCTTTCGAATGAACCGGAGATTGCCCGTGGTTGCCATTGTGGAGGATTCCTTCTATAAGTACAACATATGGTTTGCTGAGCGGTGACAGCGAGCCATGAATTTAGCCAATGCAAATCAGCAATTTTCAGAACAGGTGGAGCTCAAGCTCAAAAAACGGTGGATCAAAGCTGCAAAAGTGAATTTGGTATCGTATACGCATGGCGAAGGTCAGTACCAAGTTTCATCCTCAAATGAGTACATTCCAGTCACCCGTGGCTCCAATGGAAGTATGGACATTATTTGTAGGGAGTTCAAGTACGTTGTGGCACGCGGGTCCGGCAACAAATGGAATGTACATGCAGAGGTATCCAATTAACATATATTATGTGCGTTCATGTCTTAGCAGTTTTTCGTGAACGAAACTGGAGCGAGAACCAATTTGTTGCAGACTACTATAGTGTGAACTACCTTGAAAGTACTTGAAATTGGGTGTTTGTTCCTTATAGCAATATGGAGGAATGACCTACTTGCTATTCTCCTAGAATTATTCCTATTAAAGCTTGTATTAGGGTTGGGAGGAGAAAACACACCCATCATGTAATGACCATGGATGAAATGTAAGGTAGGCGAAAAGGGCATCAGGCTCGCTATTCCACTTCCAATAGACATGAATAGAAAACGTATGTAACTTTCATCAAAACTTATATTTCATTCCAATTTTGACTAGCTTACTAAGTAACAAATGCAATGAAGAGGCCAGAAACGCAGCAAATGCAGCAGAAAATGAGCGAATTATAGCATAGGAATCTGGGTCACAAGGGTCACGGCGAAGCACAGCTAGAAGTTGTTTAGATGCATCTGCTATGTATGCAGAGGCAATGGGAGAGACAGTTACCATGGGACGAGAGGCAGTTGGTGTGCAGGAAGAGTCATCTGGTAGCCAACTAAGGAGGTCAACTGGTAGGTGTACAAGGTCATCTGGTAGCCAAGCAGAGACATCTGGAAGCCAAGCAGGGGCATCTGGTAGGCCATCTTCTGGAAATGGTCGGTGGTTTGGAAATAATTTTAGGTGTAGTGGGTGATTTAAATTAAGTAGTATGCATGTTGTGAACTTATTTAATTAGATGCAGCTTTGAGAACTACTTTATTTGCAATTTGTGTGAACTTTATTTGTATGGTTCGAACTACTTTATGTAGACTAAGTTATGAGTAAGTTGAATGTCGGTTTTTATAACTTTACTTTTTTTCATATTAAAAAATTAATTCAGAGATTTTTAATAGATGAACTTCCAAAATACATTAAGATTCAGTTACAATGTTACATCCAGCCTACAAAAGAAAAATTAAATTAATGAAATTAAACCTCCGGTACAACATGGTAAAACCCTAATTCATCAAACTAGTAATCCTACTCCTTAGTAGGCGGTACTGCATCAGTGACAGCAGACAAAGTTCTAGCCTTACCAGTATAAGTAAATGGAACAAACTCATCGTCCGATGTTGGAGGCTCTGGATTAACCCTCTTCTTTTTTCAAACCGTAGCAATAGGGGTTTTCTACAAAGTCATCGTTTGAAATTTCAAACCGAATAGGCCGTCTAAGAAATTCCTACATCAGACATACTTGACAGTTCTTTTTATCACTAAAGCATACTTAACAATTCTTTTTTTTCCCTCATTTCTACCTCGACCACTAATTGACCCTTATCTCGCTAAGCCACAATTGGACGATCTACCTCGATTGATACTGTTCATCCTTTTCGCCCCGGAAAATTGCCTCAAATGTCACCCTTTTCGCTGCCAAAATCGCCCTTCTCTTTCTCTCTTTCTCTCTCTCTTCTTCTCTTTCTCTCTTTCTCTTCTGATGAGTTTGAGTGAATTGTGAGTGGGAGGAGAGAGAAACGCGATATTTATAAGGTAAACAGAAAAAAAAAAAACCTTCTTGACCGGCTAGGCCGGTCCTAATTAATATTCCAACCGGTCATTTTTTGGCCTGTTTGAGCATTTTTAAAAATATCCAGAAAACCTGAGTACATTTGATAATTTTTATTTTATGTTGAATATTAATAAAAATGTCGGCAATCCATGTCCTGCCAATTGGACAAAATTGTTGCACTGTTGTAATTACTGTGGAAACCTCAATCATAAGACAGATTCATTGTTGTACAAGAATACAATTTACAACAAGAGGATATTGGAAAGAATCTGGATAGTATCTTTTGTGGGGCACTCCAGTAATTACCCTAGTTCAGTACATAACTAACCCTACTAACATTTTTTTTTTATTAACACAACAACTTTTAATAATTTCAATTGTATTGACAAATTTGCTCCTACTTATTTTCTCATTGTCAATACTTTCCTCATATATGGGTATGGCATTTATTATCTGTTTTGTTTGCATAACTGAAACGTTCCTCTAAAGCATTTTCCTTTCAATGAACAAAAAATGGTAGAAAAAAAAATCCATTGTTTACAAATGGAAAAATCAATCTGTCGAACAACTCTTTTAACTTATGATACTTTATTTCAGAAAGTTCATTTTCAATTAACTAAGTTTCTATGTCTTCCAATTGAATTAAGATAATATATTCGAATGTGGTTCGTATTTCTTTTTCCAAAAATAATATAATGAAATTTGTATGAACACCTAAATGCATAATTAGTAAAAGTAAAGAAAAAAAAACGATTCACGTACTCGGACGTTTTAGTTATGAAAATATAATTAAATAAAAAATTAGTCTTTGGTCTAGTGATAAATACACATGTCATCTGAATTTTGTATGAACAATTAGATGGAACTTGGTAGACTAGACCTCTATCTTTATGTTCAAAAAATATAATTAAATAAGTAATGATCTTTTAATAAAAGAAAGTGCATCATAAAATAAAGATAGGAAAGCTAAAGAGAATTTAATCAAGGATAATTTGTCGATACAAGTAAAATTTTAAAAAATGTTGTGCTAATTGAAAAGTGAAACTACACTTTGAAATTACTCGAAACAACCTCCTGTAAAATTTTTGAAACGCTTCATACTATTTTTTGTACATCGCTTTTTCATGGAAAATTTTCTCCGATTTTTTTTCTGGAATTATTTCCTTTTGCTTACGGTTTGAGATTTTTCTGTGGTGTTACCTGTGTGTCCTGATTTTAATCTTAAATGGGTTAAAACAGTTTAGAACACGAATATTTGCTTGATGGAAGGAAAAGCAACTGAGGTCACTGGTCACATGGCAGGGCTCTCAATTGCTGGTGGTGCCCAATGCGTGAGACCACGAAAGCGCGCCAGTTGCAAGATCGGCTCCGTCGATCATTTGTGTAGAAATTTATGCAGCGAACAATATTGAATACTGTTTATTGATAATCCCATGCCCGCCACACGAGAAAATACTAGATTGATACGCGATGAGAGAGTTGGATCCATATGCAGCGGTAATGAGTAATGACAGGGCCAACAGTTGTTGATTTCTGATACTTCGGATTTGATCAGTTAGATGACATTCTTCTTCCAACCATGATGGTCGGATCCAAATCGCACGGTCCAGAGTTCCACAGTGTGCTCCTTTATTGGAGGGAATCGGACTGAGAGAAGCAGATCTGATTTAAACTTGAATACACATTTTGACAGAGTTTCCGATTCATACAGAACAAGATTTTTTTTTTTTTTTGAAGGTTGGATCCTTTGAAGGTCCAACAATTGATTGACAATTAAAAAAAGTTTTACAAGGTCCTATGTATTACATGATTTAAAAAGAGGTAATATACAATATTTGTACAAATGCTCCGCTACAATCCTGTTTACCCCAGGGTAGACCAATTTTGAACTTCCATGTCAGCTGCCTCAATTAAAATTCGAATCGGTCTTGTTTTCTCCCCAAATGTTCGCGCATTCCTTTCCTTCCATAGCACCCAGAGGCCCGCTGCCCATGTCGTATCCCAAGTTTTCTTTTGTGTGACTCCACAATTTCGACGCCCAAGTAACCAGAACTGTGTGATAGTGCGGTCAACCCGCTGCCGGATCACACGAGTCAAATTCCTCTGTGCTAGAAACCCTCTCCAGAAACTCACCACAAATGGGCACTCCCAAAATATGTGGTTCCTAGTTTCCACTATGGCTGACTGACACAATCTGCATCCGATTGGCACCACGCACCCCCTTCGTGTGAGTGTTTCCTGTGTTAGTAACTTGTTTTGTACAAGAAGCCATAGACAGATTTTGACCTTTTGGGGGGCCCGAATTTTCCATAGCTTCGTGTTCGTTAGGGAGATGATGCCTGTGTGCCGCATACTCCTGTATGCTGAGGAGCATGAGAATTGCCCCGAAGCGTTCCATCGCCATAGGATATTTCCTGTTTGGGGGCATGGTTTGATCGAAGAGCTGTAGAAATATGTCAATTTGCTCAGTTCTTTCAGAAAGTCTGATTGGTGGCCTCCTATCTGCCTCGGGTCAGTGACTCCATAGAGCTGACGAATGGTGCTTGCCAAGAGGCCTTGCTGGTGGTTTTGGATGATCCAGAGCCACTTAGTCATGAGCGCATTATTCTGACACTCGAGATCTATGACACCCACCCCTCCATTTGTTTTCAGGGCGCATACTTTGTCCCAGCTAGCCAAGCAATTAATTCCTTTGCATTCCTCGCGTCCCTTCCAGAAAAAGCGCCTTCTCATGCTATCGATGTGCCTGATGACCCCTTTCGGGATTTTCAGTGCTTGCATATAATGCAGCGGAATGGCTGACAGTACTGCCTTTACAAGCGTCTCACGCCCTCCATAGGATAGGTAAGCCGTCGTCCACCCCTCCATTCTTCTCTGTATGGCTTGGAGCATTGGTTGGTAATCTATTTTCCGCGGTCGTCTGATTGATAGTGGGAGACCCAAATATATACAGAACAAGATTTATGCGCAGAATTATTTTTGACTCGGTTGCGATGCATTGAATTAACAATTATCTTGTCAAAGTGTGTAAACATCTAATTTTATTCAATCACAGACAAACTTCCGTAAATAATTTTTTTTTTATATGTATATATTTTTGTTCTGAATTTTAATTGAAAGTGATTTTATTTTTAACATTGTTTGTTATATCTATGGGCCTGTTTGGCTACGCATCAAATAGGAGAAGAATTGAGGAATTATGGTGTTGAGAACTTACCACTCTTTTAATCTATTTTAAAAGTGTTCGGCAATTCAATAATTGGAATAAAAAAAATAAACAATTATTAAAATACAAAAATAGAGGAAATGACTCTTATGAGCTTGTTGAGTTTTACTTTTACACCTTTAATTGATGCACCATAACATGCTATCTATTAGCATATGAGTAAATCATATTCACATATTCAATCAAATACTAAATGCAGATTATGATAAATAAATTTGTGAAATAAAATAACAATACAGTAAAGTAAAAACAAAGAAGATAAAAAAATAATTTAAAGCCAGTAGTAGTTCCTCATAACTCCTCCATAGTTCTAAACTAAGGAAACTTCTTATGCCAATAAAGTTCATATATTTTCTCATCTTTCGGAAAAAAAAAATCAGACCATTTGTTGTTACAAATCAATAAAAAATATAGATCGATAATATTTAAAAAGTGTAAGAATCGAATGTATTGCTCTTTTCTAGCCCCCAATCTAAAAAAAAGTATAACACCCTCACAAATATTGTTCTTTTCTATTAAAGGATCCGACACATTCAATATTTTTTAAATATTTTTCTCAATAATTGAATATATCTTTATGTAGAGAGCCGGAACTCACAATTCTACCCTCACAAAATAATAATATTATTGTTTTGCGTATTTGACAATTCCTGAAACTATTAGAAATCCAAAAAAGTTGTGGCACAAAACTCGAAATATTGAAATGAGAGCCTAAAACAAAGATATCATGATGGTGTCATAACATTAAGACATTCATGGCGCTATTCAGAAGTCATTCTTCACAGCGAAATTAGATCAGTGCAATACCACGTAGAATGGGATCATTGATTTTGGTTCGGAAGTATTCAACTTCCTCAGATACACGGGAGGACATAGATTCCTTCACAGCCCCAAGAAAATATATATTATATTTGTCAAATTATTGTGTTATTCTAATAATGAATTTAAATTAATTTACATATAAAATTTATAAAATTTTGAATTAATTTAATATAAAGTTAAGCCATAAAAAAATTAATTAAAAATGAACACAGTATAATTAATTTATAAATCTTCTATTTTTCTGGCTAATTTTATACTAATTAATTTAAAATTTTAAAAATTTAACATATAAATGTATCTCTCATAAAGTAGATTGATTTTAACTATTTAAATTCATCATTTAAATTCAATCTCATAAGTTTTAGAATCAAACTTAATAACATCTAATTCTACCCTTTTTTTTCGGTTATTTCTAGATTGCACGGAGTTTAAGGCAAATTTGACAGGTAAGCCAAGTGACCCACATGAATATACATACTTTCTACATGATTTCTCGTGCAGCATAGAATGGGCATTCAACAATGTCATGATGTCAATTTGGCTATATTAAAATACACGCTCTTTTGCCGACATTTTTATTAATATCTAAAGTTTAATAAAAATTAATTAATATACTCCGATCCGCTTGAAAGTTATAAAAATACTCGTACCGGCTATTTTTTAGCCGGTCTCCAATTTAATTAATTATTCGCCGGAAAATAGTCGGTATTCAATTTTTTTTTTAATACAGTACCGGTCATTTTCTGGCCGGTAATTATTTTTTGGTTTTTTAGGATGGGCATAATATAGTTGGCTAGAAAGAAAAGTCGTAGGAAACTCGGATTGAAGTTTGCACTCGATTTGGCTAAGATCAAATAAATGTATTTGGTTGGATGCGTGTGTTACATCGGTTGCATGTATCGGTGCAACATCAATGTTTTATTAGCCGGGTAGTGCTAAAAAAACATCGGTGCGTCGCTGATGTTTTTGTAATGAAACATCGATGTTTTATTAGGATGCTAGTTATTGTCAAATTAAATTCACTAGCCGCATGCGAACACTAAACTATGTTTTTTTTTACAGTGTCATATGACACTAAAGTTTAGTGTTCGCATGCGGCTAGTGAATTTAATTTGACAATAACCAACATCCTAAAATTGAGTGCCGATGCTTTATGCACGGCCTAACGACGACAGAAGTGCATCGATGTTCATTGCAAAAACATCAGCGACGCACCGATATTTTTTTAGCACTATCCGGCTTAATTGCCAATGCTAAGTCTAATAAAACATCGATGTTTCATTACAAAAACATCAGCGACGCACCGATGTTTTTTTAGCGCTACCCGACTAATAAAACATCGATGTTTCATTGCAAAAACATCGATGATGCACCGATACATGCAACCGATGTAACACACGCATCCAACCAAATGCATTTGTTTGATCTTAGCCAAACCGAGTGCAAACTTCAATTCGAGTTTCCTACGACTTTTTCTTCTAGCCAACTATGCTATGCCCATCCTAAAAAAAGTAAATAAATAAATTAAGTACCGGCCAGGAAATGACCGGTACTGTATTAAAAAAAATTGGGTACCGATCATTTTGCGTCCGATAATGGATTGAATTGGGTACATATATTTTTATAACTTCCTAGCGAATCTGAATATATTAATTAATTTATATTTAACTTTGAATATTAATAAAAATGTCGGGCTCTTTTGAGTCAAATTGAATAGGTGCCCTATTTTTTATTAAAGTAATATATTGATAACTGTACCAAAGTTAAAAGTATATTTGCAACTGTCAACGACTCCCACGAATTCTCTAACTCATTATTTGAACCTCTTAAAGATACACAATTACTTTAACCAAAATGAATACTCAATTTGAATTGAAATGAACACTCGCCATGTTGAATTTTCAAAGTTATTATTATCCGAACCATCTTAAAATGAGTACTTGTGTGAATAATAAACACTCATCAAAACTGAAATAAATACTTGTCTATTTTCTTTTTCTTTTGAAAGCTTGACCAAAAGATATATCACAGAGTTGAGGATAAGGATCTTAAATGTAAGGGAAATTTTCAGGTGTGTCCATACAAACTTGTAAAATAATCATTTTTTTCTATCAAAACATCATAATATCTAAAAGAATAATTATTTTAGTACCCACAGTTGAGTACCCGCATCGTACCCGCACTTAATTCATTCCCAATTAACTGCCATAACTGTAAGCGGTCCCCACAACTACCAATTAACTAATTTACATACTTTCCAGTTTGAATTTTAAATTTTTCTTTCTCTCCGTTTCTTCCTTTTTCGAAGCTTCCGCGATTTTGAGGCGATTTCAAGGCGATTTCAAGGCGATTTGGAGACGATCGTCTAGCGATTTCGAAACTGGAAGCGGGGATTTTTCAAAAAAAGTGCGGGTACGGTTATTTAAGGAAAATTCATATATCATATATGTAGTTCATTGTATAGATATAAATACTTCACAATGTTTACTATTAATACTTGTTAAATAAAATTACAGTGTTGGAACGGTTGTGTGGTCCCCTAATGCGGGTACGACGCGAGAATTTTTCATATATGTAGTTCATTGTATAGATATAAATACTTGTCTTGTATAGATATAAATACTTCACAATGTTACTATTAATACTTGTAAAATAAAATTATAGTTTTAGAACGGTTGTGTGGTCCCCTAGTGCGGGTACGACGCGAGAATTTTTCAAAAAAAGGTGCGGGTACGGTTATTTAAGGAAAATTGATATATCATATATGTAGTTCATTGTATAGATATAAATACTTTACAATGTTACTATTAATACTTGTAAAACAAAATTACAGCTTTGGAACGGTTGTGTGGTCCCATAATGCGGGTACGACGCGAGAATTTTTCAAAAAAAGTGCGGGTACAGTTATTTAAGGAAAATTCATATATCATATATGTAGTTCGTTGTATAGATATAAATACTTGTCTTGTATAGATATAAATACTTCACAATGTTACTATTAATACTTGTAAAATAAAATTACAAGTGCCGACAAAAAAAAAATTGGTTTTAAAAAAAATTGGTTTTAAATACTTGATATCTTAAGTATAAATACTTGATGAATTACTATTAATATTTGATATCTTAGGTATGAATACTTTTTATTTTGTATGAATACTTTTCATATTTGAATATTTGATACTTTGAAAAACGTGTAAAAGTATGTCATCATGGATCTCATTTGAAAGATAAAATTGTGTAGAACGTGTTCGTGGTTTTAAATTTGTAAAATTCCTCATAGATCGTCCCAAAAATTGATTAGATTGAACGGAGAAAAAAAAAACCACCTTGAAAAACGTGTAAAGATGAGTAGGTATTGTGTTCAGTTTTTTTTTAAATACTTGATATCTTAGATATAAATACTTGATGAATTATATATGAATACTTGATAATTTAGGTATAAATACTTTTCATTTTGTATGTGAATTAATTTAAGTGCGGTCCCCAAAAACAGTTATGACAGTTTAGGTGCGGTCCCCAAAAACAGTTATGACAGTTTAGGTGCGGGTACAATGCGGGTACTCAACTGCGGGTACTCATATCAGCTTCCTATCTAAAATATCTGCAAAAACTTGAGTGCGTATACTTGAGTGCGTATCATGTGAGATATCTCATATTTTGCGTGACCGACGTGTCAGGTGCCTATTCGGAGATAGGACAGGGGCCAATATTATTTGAGTTTTGAGATTCGTGCAGAACGTATTTGAACATTTGAGATTTTCAATAAGTCACGCAAAATATGAGATATATCGGGGGATGCGAATTTCAAAAACTTAGCATTCTTTCTTATATCTTATTTAATTATTTTAAAATTTGATTGATTAATATGTCCTTTAATTTTAAATGAATGTGTCCATTACTTCCAATTGTCTTCTTCTCCTTCCTCTATACTTCTCACATGATATTTCTTCCTTCCTTCAACAGTTAGTATCTCAGTTAATAACAAGCTAGACCCATTCTGGTTCGAAAATTCGAGCTGTGGGCCCTGCCCAATAGAATATGAAAGAACCAAACTGCTAACTAAATTGCACACCTGGCTTGTAATATTTTTTTAGATAGGTATAAATTCATTGTTTTTGAATGGTCTAGAAACAGTAATTTTATACATATTTAAAAAAATAGTAAAATAATTTTAAGAAATATAAAAATTTGTCTCCAAGCAAATGTTAATATGAAGATCATGTTGAGCGGTTCAGATCAATAGTTTGGACTTTGAAAACAGAGATATAGAATGTGAGACACAATAATGCATGAAAGATATAAAATATTTGAACACTTCTCATTTTCTTATTATATTATATAAATTATTAGTTTATTCAATAGTAATTTATTAACCTTCACCAATAAAGACTAATTCTTAACGTATACGAGTAGAATACGAGTACGAGTACACCCGTATTGTACCTGTTAATATTATTATAACACCCTTTAATTTGCTGCGTGGTGTTTCGTTAATCCACCTAATTAATTCTTATCTGCTTGTTTAGCCGACAAACGATTTGAGCATAAGAGCAGAAATGCTGCACAATACCCCAGCAACCAACCAAAAAGTGGACAGATATCCTCCCAGCTACCTGACTCAAGCAAATTGCAACGGACGGTTCAGATTAATTCTATTTGGGCCAAACTCAATCCGGTGTTTATTGAGACTGTAGGGGTCTGTTTTGAGATTCGTGCCATATTAAATGGGCCGTCCAATCGTAATTTGCTTGAGTCAGATAACCTGAGGTGATGTGAATTCCCAAAAAGTACGATAAATAATGCATCCAAGAAATTGTCTCGCTAGTACTATTCTATCTTTTTTTCCTTCCCCTCACGGTCAGAAAATAACCACAAAAGTTTATTTTTTATTTATTTTTATGTTTTAATTTGTACTCTTGATAGCTACTATCAAAAAAAAAAAAAAAATTGATGTATTTCTACTATGGAAAATTGACTTACTCATAAAAAATTTGGTCCTGTCGGCAGGAAAATCTTGTTACATATTTTACTCGGATGCTCAATTTATTTATGACGATGGGACTCAGAGGTTACACATGCATATCAGAATGGAAGTTTTGTCACCAAATAGACTTTCAGATTTGTTTTATTACCGTTTCAGTACTCAACTACTCATCTTCTCCATTTCACAGAAAAACAGGAACCTTCCATTAAAACTCTTATTTTTTTTTCTTTTTATCATCGTCTTATGAATTGTAATTAATAATGAGTGAGGCTACGGTGCTATGCATAGCACGGATTGGGTCCGTGCTACGGCTCAAAATTTGACTTTTCAAAATTCTAACGGTCGATCCGAACCGTTCAACATAATTATAAAATGAATATGTACTTGCAAACCAAATTTTACATTTTTTCGAATTTTTTTACTATTTTTTTAGATAGACTGTTTTTGGATGGTCCAGAATGTTCAGATCAAGTGATTTTCGAAAAAATAATAAAATAGATCCATTATGTTCCATAAAGTTTGGCCTATATATGGATCCTGTATGATGAATCAACCTTTTAAATTAAATTGCATTATTTAATACGTAATTTTAATTAATAATTAATGTGAGGGGCAAAACATCTTGATGGTCAGTTTTTGGAGAATAATTCATGATTCCAAAGCTAATTGCCCATTTTTTATCACTAATATTAGCTAAGGTTTGAATTTATTTGTTTGGCCAATATTAATTGTGGAGGTCACATTGATACAAATGCAATATTTTGGATAACACGAAAACTTGGAAATTTTAAAAATGAAAACCCTATACTTCTCAATAATTTTTTTTTTATATAAAAATGGGGATTTTTTTTGTGAAGCTGGCGGGAGATGGAAATGCTTGGAACTGAGAGGATTTTAATCGATAAATTTCATGATTCTGTCTCTATGAGTTTATAGGTTGAAAAATATAATTGGATTCCAAGCTAGAATAAACGACAAATTAAGGGAAGGTATATATGTTCTTCCTAGCCAATATTTGTTTGTTTATAATGAGTTTGGTACATGTGCAGTTTGTAAAATTTATTGCACACCTCATTATTAATAGTGAAGAAATCAATGAGCTTTTTGACCGTTGTAATGATTCCATCCGAGTCGTTTTGTATTCGTATAGTTTAGCAATACATGGTAAGTCAGGTGTCGACAACAATCGAATTTTTATTTACGTTGAAAGCGTCAAAATAAATTTGGTGAAATTTTATAGAGAAACAAATTAATACCACCTCCTACAGTATTCTTTATTTATATGTTTATCTAATTATCTTCTAATGTTTTTGGTACTAAATACGTACGGTCTATTGAATTAAAAAAGATCAATGCATACTTGTCATAATTATATTAAATATGACAAATATTACTATCATCAGGGATCCGTATCCTCCCAGGTACCTAACTCAAGAAAATTGAAACGGACGGCCCAGATTAATTCTATCTGAGCCAAACTCAATCCGGTGTCTATGAAGACTGTAGGAGATCTGTTTTGAGATTCATGCCATGTTAAAAGAACTATCTGATTATAATTTGCTTGAATCAGGCTGAGGTGATGTGAATTCATAAGAGGAACGGCCAACTTTGGATGAAACAGCCAAATATCACTGTGATTCTGTGAAGTTAATAGGGTTTTTTTTTATATGTTATTTTTGTAAGAAAACATTAATTTTAGTATCATGTCATGCCCGCTAATTGCATGCCCTTTCATACAGAATTAATTAAAATTACTTCTGCTGTTGCTGTTAATTAGTAACTTATATGGTATAAATAATGAGGAGGGCTCAAATGTCTCCATTTTTTGTGACTTCACTATGTTTTCATTTTTAAAATGTTAATTACTCAAAATTTAAAACATAAATGTCAAAATAAAACATTTAGATGTGATCTATATGATTTTCATTACGTGCTCATAAAAAATTATCACATTTGGATTTTTTTTTTATATGAATCAATAACTTGAAAAATGAACGTCTAGAAATTATCCACACCGATATATTTTTTACAAGCACTTGATGACAATCACAACAAAGTTGAAATATCATAATTTTTTACGTGTGCATAGATAAAACAATGTAGATCATATCTAACTGTTTTATTTTGACTTTTAAGTTTAAATTTTGAGTTATTAAAGTGTTTAAAATAAAGACATAATGGAGACACAAAAAATAGAAGTATTTGAACCCTTCTCATATAAACAATTTTTTCTTAAAGCATTATTGGCCCTCCTATATGTAGAGCTGTCAAATAATGGATGAATATGATCTCTATTGTTTTATTATTTTTCATGCAGCTTATCTGTTGTCAGCTAAAAATATTTTGGATCCGTATCCAATTTAAACGAGTCATGAATCTACCAATCCGAATAAAAGCAATTTCGTCCCAATTGCTATACCGGCCACCATGGTACATGTACTGCAGTCTATTCTGGCTTCGCCACAGACGAAACTACCAATCCGATACCTGGATCTGCCATTGTCGGTCAAAAAACCGAGGAAAATAGACTTCCAGCCAATGATGCATGCAGTCCAGCGAAGGATACAGGGCTGGACCTCGAACTTTTTGTCTTATGGGGGCAGAGTGACTCTGGTTAAAGCAGTACTCTCGGCAATGCCTTTACACTACATGCAGGTCTTCAAAATACCCGTTGGAGTTATCAAGCACGTCGACAAAATGCGAAGAAGTTTTCTGTGGAAAGGTAATGGTTCTTGCAAGGGGATAAATTGCCTGGTAAATTGGGAGAGAGTATGTGCAATGAAAATCAATGGGGGTCTCGGAGTAATTAACTTGACCTGCTAGAACAATGCCTTGTTGGCAAAATGGATTTGGGCCATTGAAAGTGGCCAACCGGCCGGGGCTGTGACAGAAAACAATGCAATCCTTGTATGGGGTAACGCGGGCCTCGCAGCTCGCTCAAGAAGCACATGGGGCGTCATTCTTTGTCAAAGATCTGGAGGCGATCATCCCATTCTGCCATATCTCAATGGAGCTTGTGGGGGGGGGGGGGGTCATTAAGTGGAAGTGGACGCCCTCCGGGTCCTTTACATGCGGGTCGACGTACAAACTTATGCATAACACAGGGGTGATAGTGCTCAATCATCAGCGACTCTGGAAGATAAGGGTGCCAATGAAGGTGCGGATCTTTACGTGGTTAATGCTGGACAACAAGATTTTGACACAACAGGTCCTACTATCCAGAGGGTGTGCGGTACAAATAGGTTGTCATCTATGCTCTGCTGCACAATTAGAGACAAGAGACCACCTACTTTGGAGATGCAACTTTGCGTCCGCTTTTTGGACCGGATTGCAAGCACACCACAACATTCCACCTCTGGCTGGGAGTGGCGTCCGGGAGTTTTGGACAAAAACGGGCCAGGCACTGCCACAAGATAGACGACCTCGTTGGGATGTCATCTGGGCAACGGGTACTTGGGCACTATGGAGAGAGAGAAATAGAAGATTATTTTCTAACAAGAGGAGAACGGTGTGTCACCTCATCGATGACACAAACCGAGAGATAGAGCTGTGGCTGGATAGTGGCTAGATTTCAATTTTTTCTTTTAATTAGGGCTAATTTTTTACCGCATTTTATGCTACACATGTGTGATGTAATATAGAGGTGCAAAGCATGATATGCAACACTGCTGTATAAATGCCTTTTTTATCCAATATACCTGTTAATGGCAATTGCCATTAACCATCAAAAAAAAAAAAACGAGTCATGAATCAATATGATATGACGCCTATAAAATGAAGAAATAGTGTTTCTATTATCCTTTATCCTTATATTAACATTGGTGATTCCTAAAAGATTATTTTCTTTTATGGAATATTTGGATAAAGGCTCGTGATTAATTATTGTAACATTTATCTTAGCATTAGATAAAGTTAAAAATCTTTCACGTCATTCTAATCAGAGCTCTGAATTTTAAACATGCTACATTTGTTGGGTGTCAAAAATCATGATAATATTAATAATTTATGATTAACAAGAAAAAATAATAATAATTTATTATTAAGAAGAGATAAGAATAGTTTAGATTACTTTTTTTTTTCTAAAACTATACTAATTTTAATGCTATCATTAATTTAATCATTATTGCTAAACACCCAAAGTTTGCAATCATCAATTTAGCCTTAGTAAAAAAAATGGGAAATTTTATTATACCTCAAAAATCTCGAAATTAAATATTTTCTCCATATTAAAATTTATAATATCAAAATTAGCCTATTAAATTAAAAAAACACACAAATTTATCTAATTAATTTTTTTTTCAATTAAAACTCATTTAAAATTTATAAAATTCCCATTTTGCTTTTTAATAAAAATTAAAAAATATATATGATGTGTAAGATGTGTTTAGTTTTCTAATTGGCCAGTTTGTTAGAACAAATGATTCATTTTCTTACATGTGACATATACACAAACGTATACCTATATATCATCGTGTATGCATCAAAAGTAGAGAAACAAACCAGTTGCCAACATACTGGCCAATGAAGTCTTTACATATGCTACACATATTTTTTAGTAAAAGATAAATAAGAATTATAAATTTAAAATGAGTTTTAATAAAAAAAGACAATAATTTATGACTTCTTAAATTTTAGAATGGTAAACATGATATTATGCATTTTAGAATACAAAAATATGTAATTTCAAGATTTTTGAGGGATATACATGAAATTCCTCTAAAAAACCAGTATTATTCAACTTTAATTCTATTTAAAGTGAGTGAATATTTTGACCGGTCAACAATTTTTTTGAGTAGTCAATATTAGTAATAGTCGATCTTCTACTTTCGACGAAGAACTCCGACAAACTTCTGACAAAAATATTTCATGTGAATAATAAAAATACTTAACATTTCAAATTGTGAACTTTAGGTTTCACCTTTGTCACTATATATATATATATATCCGTATGTACATCTGACGGTTAATTTAAATATTATCAATCATCTCAGAGGATGCGGACAGCAATGAACTGTCACTGTGCTTAATTTGTATGGTACATGCGTCGATTTCTGAAAAAGCATTCGTCAATTTTCTATCCTGTAATCTTCACTTGCTCGGAATAACAACAACAATAGGGACGATCGATCAGATAAAAAGGTTAAAAAAACAGAGTTCAAAAGAAAAACAGAACAAAAAATCACAATTCATCTACTCTGTTTTTGAGAATTGAGATTCGGATTGGCAAACGTGGGGGCTTTGTCATCACTCATGACCTCATTAGCAGTGTTTTAAAATTTGATTATATTCGGTCAATATACGGCCGTATATTCTTATTCAGTGTCCGGCCGAATAGAAAATAACTATTCGGAGTGAATATCGAATTCATATTTAAAAAAAATTAAAAAACATTCAAAACCCATTAAAGAGTTTCGGACCCGAATTCATAACTCATTAAATGAGTTCCAAATATGTCAGATAGGTGTCTTATTGTATTTAAGTATTGTGAGATTAAATATTTAATAAAAAATCCGCATATATAAATCCGAATAAAAATCCGTATATTCGGTCGCATACCGTATATGCAGTATGCGGTGGCCTACCGAATACCGCATGAGAATCGAATATCAAAACACTGCTCATTGGACTCTTGGACTTGAACCAGCATACTCTTACCGTCTCACGGTGTCTCTGAGCCGCACAAGCGTCGATTCCTCTGACAACTGGGGCATATTGGTCTTGGCGCGTGGCCCACACCCAAACCACTCGCAGTCGCGCCCCTGGTTTTATCAAAAAAACAAAACAAAAAAAAAGCTCTTTTCGACTTCTGGTTTCGCTACTTGTGTTGTTTGCTAGTACTGGTCCAAATATCTATTTTTTAAAAGAAAAATAGGGGTTATGTATGCCCATATTCGATTGAGTAGTTACAGGGATTTTGTAACATTGTTTAAATGGAAGAAGACTTGCTAAAAACATTGGTGTTAAAACTTTAAAGATAGAAATAGCAAGAAAATAGTAACATCATTATATTTAAGATGATAGAACAGAGGCGGATTGGATCAATTGACTCTTATTTTTTTAAGAAATTTTTTATATTTGACTTCCATTCTCTGAAATTATATGATTGAATCTCATATGTATTTGATTCATATAGTTCGAAAGTCTGACTCTGACCCTATGATATAATAGTAGTATTAAGCTCTCAGTTTTTGGACATTTGAAAAAGTTCTCTTAATTTTTGTCAATATGAATCTTGTACCTTTGAAATTTTATGGGCTTGGTTGGCGATTCAAAAAGTGATTTCTCACAAACCCTAGATCTGAGCCGCCTCCCTTCCCTTTCGCCCCCCCACCCCCCTCCCCCCACCTCCCCTACCGCCCCTCTTATTCTTTCTCTATCTCAATTAGACACAACCACCTCCTCTCTCTCTTTTCTCTACCTCCTCGAGCAGTGAGGAAGGTGAGAGAGAGGGAACGGAGCCGATGCAAGACGTATTATCTTGATCATTGGCTCCAATTATCGGAGCGCGTGCGGCGGTCGGATGATGGTAGAAAAGCTAATCCAGCGGTCAAATGATGGTAGAGTTTATTGAATCTCTATGCTATCTCGATCGGAGTGCGGGTGACTAGATCCGGTGTCGGAGCGTGGCAGTGGTCGAAAAAGAGGATCCGATCGTAGAAAGCGATAGGAAAATGTAATAGGGTAATTATGAGTGTATATAAGTAAGATTAGTAGATTAATGTTATTTAGAGTAATTTTTGAATTTTGTGAGAATAAAAGAATGGATTTAGAATTTGAGTCATTTGCTTCGTTGTAAGTTCAATTTTCTTATCAATGAAATTGTTAGTTGACACTTAAAAGTCACTAACCTTAAAAGCAAAAAAGAAATTTTATGTTTCGGCCTTTCAATTTTGTTCTCTAAGTTCCAATAATATTGTTACCATGAATAATCCAAAGTTTGATTTATTTTTTATGCATTTTGTATCGTATGTCACAAGATATGATCACGACAGTTGATATTTTTCCAACATTACTGTTTACTGACAAACACGAGGCACAGATACAATATTGGCATGTTATGCAAAAATTCTATGATTACAACATATTTTATAGACGTAGAGTTATATATAGAAATGAAATTACATAAAATTACAATTATAAAACAATGTTTGAATGTGCAGAAATAAATTACTATGAGCGAGGTCGAATAAACAATTATTATACTAACAATGCTATTAGTGAGGAATAAAAAATATTATGATCAACCATTAGCTTGATATTGATGAACATGATAATTATATATGCATTTTTACAGGGACTATACATTGCAACAGTGATCTTCTGTCTGGCCATATAAATACCACAATTTCCATAAATATTACTTCGTATTAGGGCTGCACAAAAAATTCGTAGTTCGTAATTCGATTCGAGTTTGATTCGAAAAAAGTTCGTAAAAAATTCGATTCGAAATTGAGTTCATTCGAAATTAATTTAAAACAAACTTAGTTCGAAATTAACTCAAACGTGAACCGTTAATTTTCCGCTGATAATGAATTTTAATGTTTTATTTAGGATAATATTTGGGTTTGTAATAATTATAAGACTTTGGTGATTGTTCTGTACTTCTATTGATATTTAAATTGTACTTTGAATACTTTGGATATTTGAAAACTTTGGTGATGTTGCTCCTATTGGCTATTTGGAAAACTTTGGATTCTGTGATTGCACTGAACTTTGATTGATTGTACTAAACTTTGGTGTTTGATATAAATTTTGGTATTTGTAATGAACTTTGATATAAACTTTGGTGTACTGTGTAATTATAATTCAGAATGCCTCAGTTTTTATTGAAGTGCTGTAATTTCGAATTATGGCCCAGGCATAAGTCATAACTCTAAGTCGTAACGAAGTTCGTAAAAGTTCGAAATTGAGTTCGTAAAAAATTGATTTGAAATTGAGTTCGTTCGAAATTAATTCAAACCAAACTCAAACTTAGGGTAAGTTGGATTCGGTTCGGTTCGTTTGCAGCCTTACTTCACATCGTATCATATTGTATAGAATTGTTTCTATATCGGACACCGCTATAAAAGATCACGTAAAAATAAACCCCCTTTAAAATAAATTATGCTAGGGTGGAGGACTTATCCACTTTTTTTAGAGAGGGAAGATGACATGTACTGTGTGCCTATCAAACAAATTAGGTCAGCAAAATTTTCATTTGTTGTGGGGTAATTGAAGTTTTGGCCTAATAATATCGAAAAAAAGTCAATCAAACACGTATTGAAGATAACGGAGTAGGTCTGGTGGGCATCATATCTATTTCAGGGTCCGATGAGTTCTAGAACTGTCCAATTCGTTTTAATATTCGTATGCACGAAAATTGACGCAAGCGCACATAAATATTAAAGCATAATGAACGAATATAATATAGGTCCGATAGACATCAGACCCACTCCGCAGTCGCTATTTTTTTTTTATAATAGTGGACTACTCCACCAATTTCGTAAACCGAAACCATATATTGTTTTCAGGTATTGATACCAAACAACTGGTACCAAACCTGACAAGAGTGCAAAACACCAACATATTACATAATTCATCATCACATACCGAATACATCTTATACTGCAAAATAGTTCATAAAACTGAAACACAACTAAAAAAACCAGCAGACATCAAGTTATACAAAACATCAACTAAATTGAAAAGTAAACTAGCATCTAATCAACTTGGAACTGTTGTACCCATAAGTCAGATTTCACTGCATTCCTCCCTCAGGACGAATCCACCTATAAGCAGGAATTGAGATTCTCTCCGGTACCGTAATAGGGAATCTTTTAGAATTAGTGGATCTGGACCGTTTTTTTAAACTTGGCACGAATCTCAAAGCCCAATAATACTACCCCTGCGCTAGCCTGAATCTCAAAGCATCTGGGAGTTAATTTCAAACTGTAAAGTGAGAGGAATCTTTTACGGTACCTGGGAGGATACTTTTCCCTATAAGCAGAGGATTCCTATGCTCCTACACTGTTCCATCTATTATCTCCTCCTATTCAATCAAATCATCAAAAATGCCGAAATTTTTATTAATATCCAAAATTATTAAATAATTTCACAATCTACACCTTCTTCGCTCGAATTTCCAAAATGACCAAACCGGAGACTTTGGTCCCAGTTTCAAGCCCTCTTTCCGCAAACATTGTTCCCGGTCCTTGCCTTCCTAAAACCGCAAACAAAGTTTTCGGTTTCTAGAACCTGAGACAAAGTTTCGGTTTCATCAATAGAAACCGGGAACAAAGATTTTGGTCCCAGAACCGGAAACAAAGTTTGTGGTTTGAGATCTGGAAATTTTGTTTCCGGTTTCGGATCATTTTACTTATAAAATCCGCAGAACCCTCGTATACTCTCAACGAAAACTTACATAACAAAACACTGTGTGAGAGTAAAGAAAAAAAAAGAGAAAAAAAAGAAGAGGAGAAGAAAAAATTGGAAGTGAATTTTTGTAAGTTTTTTATTTATTTTTCAATTATTTCAAATTATTTAATTTTTCAATTTATGTTGTACTTATATGGTTATTATTTTTTAAATTGTAGTTTGTTATTCATACCAACTAAAACAAAAAAGAGGAGGGTTCCAATGCACCCACTTTTTTATCTCCTTTATTTCTATTTTCAAAGTCCGAACAGTCGATCTGAACCGCTCAACATGATCTTCATAATAAATTATGCTTGGAGACCAAATTTTATATTTTTTAGAATTTTTTTACTATTTTTTAAGATATGTACAAAATCATTGTTTTAAGGAGATTCTGGACCATCCGATAAAGTGATTTTATATCTATCTTAAAAAATAGTAAAAAAATTCTAAAAAATATAAAATTTGGTCTCCAAGCATATTTTATTATGAAGGTCATGTTGATCGGTTCGGATCATCTGTTCGGACTTTGAAAATTGAGAAAATAAAGATTGGGTGCATTGGAACCCTCCTCAACAAAAAATGATATGTGTGAAAAATTTTGTTGGAGGGGAAATCTAATGCAATGATGACGGGGTTTTTTATAGTACCCGGCCTAAATACTCATTATCGCTAACCGTGAACCATAACTTTGATTATCTCCAAAATGAAATTTATAAACTGGTTGGGTATACTGTTAGTGAAGCAAATATGGAAATCCAAGCAAGGTTTAATATGTCTATCGAGGGCCAACGTGACTACCAATTAGTATCGGTAACAAACCAGACATCGTTCGAAATGATTTTAGAAATTATGGCGTCTTTCCCACAAAGGGTACTGGTTTTGGAGTTGTATGTAGAGTTGGAACCGAACCATGTCGATTTTAATTCCCAATTGAATCTGAACAGTCAGGCCCTTGTACCAAGTCAGATCCCTGAATCTTGATCCCGACCGAGTACCAGTCGGAACCCTGAACCCATAACTCGACCCAAAACTGTTCGGGTCTGTAAACCGGTATTGGCATGACAGTTTGGAGAGCGACGATGAAATGCTCTCAGATGAGTCATCAGATTATTAGCATGTGGAACCGGTATTGGTCCCTGATTATTAGCATGACAGTTTGGAGAGCGGTGATGAAATGCTCTCAGATGAGTCATCAGATTCCGGCGATGATGTTGGACCGACCAGTCAGTCACAATCACAGTCTTGTTCATAGTCCCGCCAAACACAGTACCCGATAACTGGCAGGAAAAATATGAGATATCTAGTTGATAGTTTTAATGACATATCCAGTTTTAGGCTTGCGGATGTCGATTTTTTCGAGAGCACAAATAGAACATTCGATAATCCATTAGCCGTAGGCAAAGTATATGAATCGAAAATGGTTCTAAGGGTAGCAATCAATGAGTTTCATATCAAGAACAATTTTGAGTGTAAGGTTTCTAAAAGTGAACCTGGACGTTTAGTTGTGGTGTGCAAAGATGATTTTTGCAAATTCAAGTTATACGCGAAGTCTAACGGTCTTTCAGAATCTTGGATTATTAGCAAACAAGCAATCTCTCATGCATGCAAAGTACCAGCATCATGTGATGATCATTGTCAGCTTACAGTAGAGATGGTTGCCCTCGCAATTGATGGGACCATGAGAAGAGATGTGTGCGCGAGTATAAATCATGTTCGATATATGTCGTAAAGGCCACATATAGAAATGTAACTCCAAAGTATAACAAATTATGGCGAGGCAGTGAGCTTGCTATTGTAAATCTTTTTGGGAGTTGGGAGAAGTCATACAACTTGCTAATTCTGCTCTTGGAAGCAATAAAAATGACCAATCAAGGAACCAAGTATTGTGTGACCTCAACTCCGATTGATGAATCATCGGATAGGCATTTTAAGGCAGCGGCATAGGCGTATGGGCTGTGTATTGCGGTGATACCGTTCATCAGACCAGTGATTAGTATCGATGGATGTTTCATGTCAGGACGGTACCAAGGTAGGCTGCTAATGGCATATGGGTACGATGCCGAAAACCAACTACTTCCATTAGCCTTTGGAATTGTGGAGAAAGAAAGCGCAGAAAACTGGGGTTTTTTTATGAGATGGTTGCGGTTGGAAGTCATTAGAGATGGTCGTTTCTTTTGTGTCATATCAGATATATATTTGGGGATTAAATCTGTGTTCCAGGATCCACATCTCGGATGGGATGAGTCCACCGATCAATGTGTGCATCGATACTGTTCTCAACATGTTACCGAGAACCTCTTCAAGTATGTGGGGCGGAAAGGAGAGGTCAGCGATAGGTTTAAGATTGGAGTAAATAAGAAAAAACCTATGAGGTTGCAGGAGATGTTTGAAGATTTGAAGTCGGGTGTCCAGAGGGTATCAAGTATCTTAACAAGGTTGGTAAGAGGGACCCTAATGATGAAGACGAGCTTCTATGTCCAGAGAAGCTTTTCCAAGCATTGGACGGAGGTCACCGATGGGAAATATAAACAACAAATGGGTCGGAGTCACTGAATAATGTGTCAAACTGAGTCGGCGATTGCCGGTTGCAGCCGTCGTAGAGGACACGTTCTACAAGATAAATGCGGGCCATCATCTTCAAGAAGATTAGCAAGAGGATCTTCTTCCAACAGACGTCAGCGTTGATGTTTTTTAGTTTGTAGTGAAGAATTTTTTAGTTTATGTTTTTAATTGTAATATGTGTTTATGTTTTTAATTGTAATTTGATTTTATGTTTTTAATTGTTTGTTGTTATGTTTTAATTGTTTGTTGTCAAGCTCTTGTATTTATACGTTGCTTTTTGTAGAGACGTACAATTTTCAATCAAATGATATAGAAAAACATACATAATAAAAGATAAACCATAAAGATAAATCACAAAGATATCCAAAATAACGCAATTAGGATAGTCTGAATATAGAAAAATATGACATAATACACCCTAAAGATATCCAAAATAAAATAGATCAGGATCAGTGCCCATAATAGCGTTAATACATGAAGCAGTCCGGGGACTGGATGATACGCCGTGCTCGCTGGACTGGGCGTTTGTCGGATCTGTCTGGAAACGTCTGTCGGGGACGTCTGGGGACTGGATCAGGATCGTCTGTCACCTTCGGCTATACAAGGGGCTACGTGATGGACCTTTTTGTATTAGAATTTCTATTACTTTTACTATAAATTATTTCTATTATAATTTTTATATGTTTTGTAGTACAGATATACACATGGCTACGTGATGGACCTTTTTGGTTCTGTCATGTTTCCTGATTCCAGTGGTGAGCACATGCCGATGATGTATCTCCCGCTGCTGCTGCGAGACCTTGAGCAGCCGTCGCCGTACAACTGGGGTGGGGCTGTCCTAGCCCATCTGTACTCCCACTTGTGCCGTGGTAGTGAGGTAAGTCCCTAACTCTTTTCTTACTAAATTATTTAATCAACCAATCCAACCAAATACCCTGACAGCTAACGTTCTTGAAAATGCAGAAGAAGACGAAGTATATGTACGGGCTTGTTCTCTTGCTTAGCATTGGTCATGGTCACGGCTACCGGTGGGCCGACCTATCCAGAATGAGGCTCCGGTATGGGGAGTGCCCGATACTTGGACATGCCCGGTATACGGGAAGAAGTGGCACGGTTACCATCACTACTCAGATCTGCAAAGTTTGCCTGCCGTTCAGAGCTGCAGAGTTTGCCTGCCGATCTTGTTGAGTGGAGGCTGTACGATTAGATGTACACGGAGGAGCTCTTGCCGGGGATATGTTTGTAGGAGCATGAGCGGGAGATGTGGTTGTATAGAGGTCCACTCGTACACTTCTGGACAGTGAAGCACCACTACCCACATCAGGTACTCCGTCAGTTTGGACTAGGGCCGTTCATTCCCACATACCCATCTTTGCCGAGGTCCACGTTCATAGACCTGCACAAGTAAGTCGTATCCAATTATCAACTACCTCATATTACTTGATAGCATTGTATTGCAACTAACGTGTTTCTTACAGGATGAGCCACAAAGGGCGAACGGACTAGGACTGAAGCAACCATCTACACGACTACTACAGTATGGCGGAGGATCCCCAGTATCTGGACTTCTATTATGAGCCAGATGCCATCTTTCAGACCCAAGGAGATCTCTAGTTGAGGTACTACTTGGTACATATAGATCTGCATGGACACTGTCTATCTGTAGCGCGACAGGGTCAAAACCGATGATGCTCATCATGATGCTGCGAGACGCCGGTGAGAACATCAATTGGGGAGAGATAGATCTGACCAAGCCCGATCCGAGCCCAATTATGGGACACGAGATGCCACCTTCTCCCGATTCGCATCCAGAGTGGGACTACTATCGTTGGGTATTGTCCAACGCTGGGTGGTCGGCATTCTACGATGAGCATGGATGTCCGGTTCAGACTCAGGTATGTCATACTTCAGTAGTTGTCAGGTTTGTACAAATTTCTTCATTCAGATCAAATTTACTAAATTATGTGTATGATTGCAGGGTCCGGCCAAGATGCCACCACATCACCGCCTGAGGAGCCCGATACTACGAATCTCGAGTCTCTCTGTGTAGTCGCCATGAGTTCGGGTATACGAGGAGGGTTTCATTTTGGCACCGCCAGTACCCCCATATGGCACAGAGATGCCGCATGATAGAGAGGCTAGTGGTAGCGGGTCTCATACTCAGCCTGACTTTGGGACTGGATTCGCATCATCTATCTTCGGTACACCTCCACCAGTCTCGACAGTCTCTAGGGGTGATGACATCTGGGATACCGCCGAGCGGATACGCAGCTACGCTGATGCTGGTGTGGAGACCGAGAGAGGCAGAGCCTGGCGGCGCGAGCGCCGGGCGAACACCGGAGTACCGCCTCCGCGATGGTCCCCCTCTCCAATTTAGTAGTATTATCGCTAGTTTTGTACTATTTATATTTGGTATACTATTTATGTTTGGTATATTTGAATTATCCTATGTTTTGGTTCTTTTGTATGTGTGCTTTTATGGTATTATTTATTATATTTTCAGATAAAGTAAATTGTCATGATAATGCTGAACAGAAAATGTTACAACATTAAAATAATAGTACAACATAAAAAATAAACAAAAAAATATTTAAAAAAAATTGAATAAGTGCTTTAAACGACAAAATAAGTACTTCAAAAATTAAAAGCACACCAATTGACGCATCTCGAAAATAGTTTGTGTAAAAATTATATTACAATACAATAACAAAATAATATTACAATACAATAACAATATACAAAAAGAAAATAGTTTGTGTAAAAATAATATTACAATACAATAACAAAATTATATTACAATACAATAACAAAATAAAATTACACTATATACAAGAAGAAAATAGATTGTGTTAAAAAAAGAAAAAAAAGAAGAAGAAGCCAACTATAAAATGGCCGGCTTTTGGGAAGAGGAAACCGGCCATTTTAGACATTTTTGACTAAATTCCAAAATTCTGAACATAAATATTAATTTCTAATTAACTTTAGATATTAGTAAAATGTCGGCATTTTGACATAATACCAAGAACTGCTCTCAACTTTGGCCCTCCCCTTCGAACTGCTCTCAACTTTAGATTGCAATTTAGTAAATGCCGTAAAACAAAAAAAATTAGTAAATGCCGAGGGGCGCACAGCTCACCTCTAACTTCAAGAAACGTGGCTTCGCAGTTCTCAGGAGATCAGGTACGGGTTCACATGCACTTTTGGCCAACATGAGACCGATCACAAATTTGTGGGCTCTGGGGCAATATCAGTACAAAATAATTACTCCGGGTCAAATTATTCCGTGCGACAAATCATGCCATTTCCTTCCAAGAGAAACCACAGAATGTTAGCTCTATTTCTATCCCGTGCCCATAGGTACACTAATTCCATTGTAGTTTGTGCCTTAACCTTTGATGTACGTGTCTCACTCATTATTATTTATTTTGTTCTTCACTTTTGTAGGGTTCTTAGGCCGGCATTTTTATTAATATCCAAAGTTAATTACAAATTAATAAATATACCTGGCCGGTTGTTTTTTTAGAGACACTATGAAGAACAAGATAATGAATGAAATATAACACTGAAAATTCGAACTTTGTTTAAATTATTTGTTAGATTACTTCTTTTGATGTATATTACCATATTTATACTAAAATACGCTAAATTACTTGAAATTATGTTAAAGTACACTATATTACATTAAATTACGCTAAATTATGTTAAATTACCCTAAAATACGGTAAATTACATATGAATATGGATGATATCTTTACTGAGAAGACGAAAAACGACGACGAAAATTCAAACAACCATAAAAGAGAATTTTTGGAGGAGACCCGTGGACCGAGGGGTTTTGGACCGGATCGGACCGGACCGTTTGCATAACACTACTCCCCGGTACCGTAAAAGGGAATCTTTAAGAATTAGTGGATTTGGTCCGTTCTTTTTAACTTTACACGAATCTCAAAGCTTAATAATACTGCCCCTGCGATAGCCCGAATCTCAAAGTAGCTGGGAATAAATCTCAAACCGTAAAGTAAAAAGAATCTTTAACACATATTGGAGAGGATACTTGTTCTCCATGGTCATCATTTTCTTAGAGAAGATGTCACAGTTTGCAAAAAAAATAGTATTTTCCGCTAGGTTTGCGATTGGAGCGCAAATGCTTGTAACTGAGGAGAAATGAGACAAGTTCGGTTCAGATGTCTATCGGAAACAGATTTGAGTTCAGTAGACATCATGGTCGTCTAATGTTGAGTAGGGACACTATATTGAAACTAATTTTATTACTCACTCAAAATATTCTTACAACTATACTACTCAATTATCTAACCTCCAAGATTACACTCTCTACTACTTATATTATCCTACACCTCCAAACTACTACAACACTCTTCTTGATATCTCTCATATTCTCTTATTTTGCTTGGATTGTTTTCTTACTTGGATGGTTCAAAGTGGAGACCTAAGATATTCTCCTATTTATACTTGCTCCATGAGAGCTAAAGAAACATCTAGACCTAAGATATTTTTGGCCTCTTCTAGATTTTTCTACATCTTACACTACAAGATATTTTATTTAGTAGTTTCTAGACAATTCTTGATATCTTCATGAAAACTAATTTTGGGCTTGGGCTTGTTTATAATTTGTTATATGTAGAAGTGGAGACATTGATCATGGGCCTTCAACACTCCCCCTCAATGTCGACACCTTCTGATTCTTCGATCGACTAACCATTCCAAGTTGTGCCCGCATTTCTTCAAACTTTCTGGCATTTAGTCCTTTTGTGAATATGTCTGCAACTTGTTCTTCTGTTGGTGTCAGCTCCATGTGAATCTCACCTTGAAGGACCTTTTCTCGAATGAAGTGGTAGTGTACTTCTATATGTTTTGTCCTTGCATGGAACACTGGGTTCTCTGCTAGGCATATGGCTGATCTGTTGTCACAATGAAGTGTTACTTGATCAATTGGTTGGTGAAGATCCTTCATTAAGCGTATCAACCACGTGCTCTCTTGTGCTGCCATAGCCGCTGCTCTGTATTCTGCTTCGGTTGTTGAGAGTGATACAGTAGGTTGTCTTTTGCTGCACCAGGACACGACTCCTGATCCTAGAATGAAGACATAGCCGGTTGTCGATCGCCTGGTGTCACAGTCTCCAGCATAGTCAGCGTCGCAGTAACCCATCACTCGACATTCTCCTCCTTTGTGATACATGATGCCATAGTCCAAAGTACCCTTTATGTATCGAAGTATCCTCTTGACAGCTTCAAGATGTGGTTTCTTTGGGCTCTGCATATGACGGCTTGCTACTCCAACTGCATAGGCGATATCAGGTCGAGTAAGCGTCAGATAGATGAGACTACCTACCAATTGTCGATATATCCTTGTATCTTCGAGATCCTTTCCTTCTCCAGCGTGAAGCTTGATGTTCGGCTCCATTGGTGTAGATAATGGCTTGCACTCCAACATGCCATAGGTCTCTAAAAGATCTTTTGCATACTTGTGTTGGCATAGGAAGGTACCTTCTTTTGTCTTCTCTACCTCGAGTCCTAAGAAATGCTTCAGCTCTCCAAGCTCTTTCATCTGAAACCGAACTGATAGGTTCTCCTTTGTTTGTTGAATCTCTTGAGTAAGGTCTCCGGTCAAGATGAGGTCGTCCACATATACCAAGATTATAGCGAGCTTACCTCCCACGTCTTTGATGAATAGACTCGAGTCTGATGTTGCAACTGTGTAGCCACTTTGTACGAGAAACTCTGCAATTTTCCCGTACCATGCTCTTGGAGCCTGCTTTAGCCCGTACAATGCCTTCTTGAGCTTGCACACGTACTCTGGGTGGATCTTACTTTCGAATCCTTGCGGTTGATTCATGTAGATGTCTCGATCAAGCTCACCGTATAGAAATGCATTCTTCACATCCATCTGCCACAGCTTCCAGCTTTTGTTTGCTGCTAGCGCAAGAAGGACTCGTATTGTTGTTATCTTTGCCACCGGACTAAATGTCTCGTCATAGTCCAGTCCGTACTGCTGTGAAAACCCTCGTGCGACAAGTCTAGCCTTGTATCTTTCGATTGAACCATCTGCTCGGGTCTTCACCTTATACACCCACTTGCACGAGATTGGCTTTACTCCTTCTGGCTTGGGCATCAGATCCCATGTCTGGTTCTGCCTTAGTGCTGTCATCTCCTCCTCCATTGCTTTTCTCCATTTGCCACTTTTGGCTGCTTCTTCGTAGTTTGCTGGCTCCGAGTCTTCGATAAGGGCAGCATTTGCATACTTCGGGTTTGGCCGCCTTTGTCTTAATGACCTTCGTTGTGGTGGAGGCATTTCTTCTACTTCTTCTGGCAGATCTAAAATTGCATCTTCACTAAGTTCGTGTACTCCAGTTTTCCACAGACTCTTGGCCTTTGGGGAGGTTGATTTTTCTTCTTCCTCATTTGTCTCGGGGTCTTTATGATCTTGATCTCTGATCATTTCTTCACATCTTGCTTCTAGATCTCCCGAGTCCGGTTTGATTGTGTCTTTGGATGGCCACCATGTTGAAGCTTCATCAAACACCACATTTCTTGAAGTGTAGATTCGTCCACTTGTCGGTTCACAACACCTCCAGCCCTTTCGCTGCTCGTCATAACCGACGAAGATGCATCGTACTGCCTTCTTATCAAATTTTGTTCGCAGATGGTCAGGCACAAACACATAGCACACACACCCAAAAACTCGGAAGTGTTTTATAGTGGGTTTGATCTTCCAGAGCTTCTGGAATGGTGAGACAAAACCCATCTTCTCCTGTGGTAACCGGTTGATAATGTAGGTTGCTGTTCTCATGCTCTCGGCCCAAAACCTCCCTGACACATTTTTGGCGTGTAGCATGCTTCGGCAGACTTCTGCTAAGTGTCGGTTCTTCCTTTCAGCTACACCGTTTTGTTGAGGGGTGTTAGGGCAAGTTAGTTGTCTCTTGATCTTGTGCTCCTTTAGGTATGCGTCAAACTCGTGAGACACATACTCTCTTCCATTATCCGTACGGAGACACTTCACTTTCTTGTTGAGTTCACTCTCCACATTCTCTTTGAATTCTTTGAATTTGGTGAATGTCTCAGATTTCTCCTTCATGAAGAATATCCACACGTACCTCAAGAAGTCATCGATAAAAGTCACCATATACTTGGACCCGCTTATTGATCCTTGTCTTACGGGACCAAAGACATCTGAGTGCACTAGCTCCAAAGCCTCCTTTGCTCGATACTTTGATGGTTGGTAGGGAAGTTGGTGAGCTTTACCGAATTGACAGCCGGCACAGATGGTGTTAGTCTGAATCTCAACTTCAGGTAAGTCTGCGACCATCGACTTCTCGACCATTAGCTTCAACTTGTGATAGCTTACATGCCCCATTCGTGCGTGCCAGAGATCAGCTGTCTCGTTCCTCCGAGTCTTATCCACGTATGCCGATTCTGCTGACATTACGTAGATTGACTCTAATTTTCGTCCCTCCATTATTGGTGTGCCTGAAGTTTTAAGGTTGCGATAAACTTGTACTTCTTGCGGCCCAAACAACACATAGTTTCCTTGCGCAGTCAGTTGCGAAACTGATAGTAGATTCTTCTTCATGCCGGGGACATGATAGACTCCATGTAGTTGGATAGGTTGAGTATTGAAGCGAGGAGCTATCATTGTCTTACCGATGCAGTTGATTGGAAACTTGGAGTCATTTGCTGTGACAATCATTTGCCTTCCCTTGTACTTCTCCAAGCCTTCTAGTTTTTCGATGTCCCCGGTCATATGGTTGGAACAACCGGAATCAATGATCCAGTCACTCTCATAGTTGATTTGCCTAGTCTTTGATGCCGCCATTAGAGCAACCTCCTCATTCTCCTCCTTCTCCTCTTCTATGGTTGCGATTGCACATGCTGCTTCTGCATCCCAATCTTCTTCATTGCAGCAACTTTCTTGGCTTTTAACTTGTTGTTGGTTGCTTGAGGTTGCCACATTCCCTTGGCCTTTCTTCTTTTTGTGCCAGCAGTCTCGTGCATAGTGTCCCTTCTTGCCACAGTTGTAGCATCGATCATCTTGATCTTCATTGCTCCTGAGATGGTTACGTGCTCCCCCTGTAGCGTGACTCCTCTGATTTGGCCTCTTTTGTTGGTTTGGCTTGCCTTCAAATTTTGGCTTCGACTTGTTGTTGGGTCGGGCCTTCTTTTGACCGCTGAATAGAGCCTCTTCTTCTTGCTTCAGCGATACTCCCGCCATCTGCTTGGTTAGAGCTTCCTGGTTGGCAAGCATGTTCTCCAACTCCAATAACGTTGGCTGAGTTGACCATCCTTGGATCGCAGCCATAAAACTGCTATACTCCGGCTTCATGCCATTGATGATTATTCTCCTCATTCGTTGCTCACTGATCTTCTCTTCAGGGGAGATTTAGGCAATCTCGCTACAAAGGGACTTCACCTTCGTGAAATATTGGTTGATTGTCATGCCACCTTGCGAGATCGCCATGAGCTCCTTTTCGAGTAGTTGGAGGCGGGCGTCATTTTTCTTGGAGAAGAGAGTTGCTAAGGTGTCCCATGCGGCTTTCGGTGTTGTTGCTTCTCTAATGTACTCAAGTAGGTTTTCTTCAACCGACGTCCTGAGTACATACATCGCCTTTCCGGCCTTGATTCGCCATTTCCGCAGAGCCTCGTTCCCCGCGGACAGAGTCTTCTTTTCTTTGGTTTGGTTTTGGTCATCAGAAGTTTTTGGTTCTTCGGTTGCGACATCTGGCGGAGTCGTCTCTGACCCGCCTACCACTTCCCATAGGTCCTGTCCTTGTAGATAGGACTCTATGCAGGCCTTCCAATATATATAGTTGTTGTTATTTAATTTCTTAAAACCACCAGTCGTACCAGCGAAATCCATGGCTTCCGCTGTTTGCTCGACGCACAGTAAGCCTCCTACAGGTCTTAGCCTTCTTCACAGTCCCGGACTGTACTCGATCAGCAGCTTCTCCGACAAGGTGCCGACACACGGCTATTCTGACTGGCAAAGTACTCGCAACACCGGCAAACTTCTGACTCCTATCTCGACCCTTATTGTCGACTCCGGCAGAACCGATCCAGCACCGACACAACTTGGCTCTGATACCACTTTGTTGAGTAGGGACACTATATTGAAACTAATTTTATTACTCACTCAAAATATTCTTACAACTCTACTACTCAATTATCTAACCTCCAAGATTACACTCTCTACTACTTATATTATCCTACACCTCCAAACTACTACAACACTCTTCTTGATATCTCTCCTATTCTCTTATTTTGCTTGGATTGTTTTCTTACTTGGATGGTTCAAAGTGGAGACCAAGACCCCCTATTTATACTTGCTCCATGAGAGCTAAAGAAACATCTAGACCTAAGATATTTTTGGCCTCTTCTAGATTTTTCTACATCTTACACTACAAGATATTTTATTTAGTAGTTTCTAGACAATTCTTGATATCTTCATGAAAACTAATTTTGGGCTTGGGCTTGTTTATAATTTGTTATATGTAGAAGTGGAGACATTGATCATGGGCCTTCAACATCTAATGTGATTTAAGATTTGAGCATGCTATGTTCTAAGATTTGTGTGCACTGATTTTAAGTTCATCAGACGGATCAATCAGACTCAAATTTGCTTCCGATGACCATCGGATCTTAAACTGCACTAGGAACTGAGAGGATTTTAATGAGGTTCATCATTATTTGTGCTATGTTTGCAATTGATTTAAATAGTAGATATTACTTCTAAAAATTAAATCATTACAGCTATGAAATTCTTCTTAGACCTCTTCTTGCTATAAGCAGGGTTATTAAATTGTATTCACTTGTTTTACTTCACTGTTAACGAAATAATTATTGAAATGTCACAAAACCTCTGGATTGAAGTTCAATCAGGACACATTCCTGAAACTTATCTCACTTCTATGGTCACCAAGTTTGCAAACCATTTCTTACATGGCCCAATACTTGAGTTTCATAGTGCCTTTTGGATGTTAGCCCAGAGGAGAACGCCACCGAACTATTTTTCTCACATCGGTTATCTTATGATGCAGTAATATCCTCGGAAAATCACTTAAATATGTCCACGAAATATAAACATCATAAATGACACTGTAATTTTTATATTTTGTTTATTGTTAAAAGTGCAGTTTCTTAGTTCAATATATTTGAGGCAGATGCCATTTAGAAAGGCTCTCAGTGTGATAGTTTCTAAAGAAAATATGATCCAATGGTCTTGTTTCAGAAATTAATTTTAGGCTTGTAGGCCTTAAGGAAAACGAGCAACATAATTCAAGCATAATTTCTTTTTGCTCAGGAGAGCAAATAGCCTTGTGAATGTGATAATGATATAATTTATTGACCGTGACATTCTATAAGCATATTTTTTAACGATTTTGTAGTATAATATTTAATCACGCACGCGGAAAAATCGAAATTCTTTTTTGAAGGCCGGTTGCTTGCCGCCAGCGGAAAAATTCAATATCATACATCGATTTCTCAAATCTTCGTTTTAAAAGTTAATTTAATCGAACATTTACAAATACCATAATCTCCAGTTTGAAATGGAGCCATTCATATACATATATAGAATGACTTCTACCTAATAAAATTAAAACAAAAAAAAATGTACCGAGTTACTTTTACATTAGATACATTTATTTGGATATCAGATACATAAATATTTTTGGAACTCAAAGAAGAAAAGCAAACATTCCTATTTTCATCATAAACTCCTTATCTTATTCTATCAGAATAAACTGTCACATTCAAGCTTAAACTAATCAGTTTTATCACAACTTGCTAGTTCTATACCTCATCTCTGATTGTTTCAAAGAGTTTGACTTCTTTGTGCCTTTCGTTACTACCTGCCTAACCTCCCAAATTCGTCTCCCTTTCTGATCACATGAATTAAACACCCCAAAAATCATCATGGAAATCCAATCAATCCTAATCCTTTTCTTACTAGTTGTCCTGTGCATGGTAACTCTTATGATCGCTATCCTTCTTTGTTATCGTATCAACAGCCGAGTTGTTGCTACCTCCACCACCGGAACTGCTACAAGCACCATACACACCAATACCATTGGAAGCATGATATTGGCTGAGAGAGAAGAGGATGTACAAGGCCTCCATCCTGCCGTAGTCGAAGCATTTCCTTTAATCCCATACAAATCTATCAAGAGACTAAAAAACGTAAAGGCCCGGCATGGATGTGCGGTATGCCTGTCAGAGTTCGAGAACCAAGATATGCTCCGCATGTTACCTGGATGCTGTCATGTGTTTCATCCCGACTGTATTGGTGCATGGCTAGTTTCTAACATTACATGTCCAATATGCCGGTCGGACCTGTCAGACCCAATTGTGTTGACAAGTGATCATTGTCTGATTGGAGAGGAAAAGGAGCCGGTGGTGACTGAAATGAAGCAATTGGAGAATGACGGGAGACTGCTGAGGCGAGCATCAAGCATGACCGTGAAGTGGCCTGGCAGGAGCGGCAGGTGGGATGCACTTATTAAGACGTTGTCGGGGAGGTGGAGGAAAGAAGGGGATAGTAGAAGGATAATACCTCTGGTTGTGGATTCGATCGATGGTTCACCAGATGTGGAGACAGGTATCAGGGTATGACTAGTTCTCAGGACAGCTAAGATATTAATTTCTTGTGTTGAGTGTTTAGAGTACAAAAATACATCAAATGTTGTAACATTTGTAGATAAACATTCCAATTTGTACAAGTTATTTTGAAAGATACTTTTCCTGTGCATCGTTTTCTTGATAAATTGTTGCTTCTAAAGTCTAAACTAATTAAATTGATGTTTGTATTGGGTTATTATATGTTTGTATAATTGCCCCAATTCCGCATAGCAGAGAAGATTCACTTTTCAATTTCCTAATTAATTACAGCAATATTCGTTATCATCTATATCGCTAAAATGCAACAAACATGTTGCACAGTACATAGTTGTTATTGGGGGCCAGCTCATTTGCTCTGAAAGCAAGCAAGCAAAGTAGGAGTAGGTTTGGTTTAGAGGTGGGACCCACTAAAAACAATATATACACGATAATGATTTGTGAAGCAAATGAAGATGTGCATGTTTTATGGCGTCCCATACCCAAAGATTTTTTTTGGGTTGAGTATAACTATCTTGCTTTCCTCCGAACGTTAAGCAACAACATAATTAAAAAAAGGGAGAATTGTTAAAATGCCACTACAAAACTTTCAAATTTGAAAAATGCCACTCTAAAATCAGAAATTATCATAATGCCACTACAAACATCTTCAAATTGTAAAAATGCCACTCCAAATAATTAATGACTAAAATACCCTCCCTTCTTCTCCTCCTCTTCTTCTCCTGCCATGGCACGAATCTCAAAGCACAAAAACAGTTTGAATTCCTTTCTGCACGAAAACATTTTGTTTCTGCACGAATCTCAAAGCACAAAAACATTTTGTTTTTAAATTATTTGGAGTCGTCAGTTTTAATCTGGCACGAATCTCAAAGCAAAAAAACACTTTGAATTCCTTTCTGCACGAAAACATTTTGTTTCTGCACGAATCTCAAAGCACAAAAAACATTTTGTTTAATCTGGCACGAATCTCAAAGCAAAAAAACAGTTTGAATTCCTTTCTACACGAAAACATTTTGTTTCTGCACGAATCTCAAAGCACAAAAAACATTTTGTTTAATCTGGCACGAATCTCAAAGCAAAAAAACAGTTTGAATTCCTTTCTGCACGAAAACATTTTGTTTCTGCACGAATCTCCAAGCACAAAAAACATTTTGTTTTAATTTGGAGTCGTCAGTTTTTGTGCTTTGAGATTCGTGCCATGGCAGGAGAAAAAGAGGAGGAGAAGAAGGGAGGGTATTTTAGTCATTAATTATTTGGAGTGGCATTTTTACAATTTGAAGAAGTTTGGAATGGCATTATGATAATTTCTGATTTTGGAGTGGCATTTTTAAGATTTGAAGGTTTTGTAGTGGCATTTTAACAATTTTCCCTTAAAAAAATTCTATAGGTCCCTGTGGAGGAAGTGTATCCAAATTCTTACTTCCACTAGGGAAGAACTAAAAGAATAATGCTTTTTAATAAGTAAAATAGTGGCCAGCTGACGATTTTTTTTTTAAATAGAATTACTCTAAATCGATTTAACGGAACAAGCCTTCGGGAGAAGGATTTTCGAAAACTAGCCTCCACCGATCCTAGGGACCGGTGGAGCAAAAAAAACACATTCTACACCGGTCCTAGGGACCGGTGGAGCCTCTTTTGCACCAGCCACACTGCTCGCCACAGAAAATCCCCATCTATAGCTCCACCGATCCCTAGGACCGGTGGAGGCTTGATATCTAATTTCCTTCCCGACAGCTCCATCTCTGTCTCTCCCTTTCTTCTCCTTCGTTTCCTCTCCGAACTCTTCTTGTTTTTTTTTTCTTTTATCCTCTCAATTTACTCAACCATTTCTCAATCCAATTGTTTTAAAATTTCTGGATCGTCTAAGAGAGTTAGAAACTCTTCGGATCTACGATTTTGACGAGGTAAATATCCCTCTTTTGATAATTTTTTATTTTAGCCGAATTAAAATGAATAACTAATTTAATTTAGTTTGTTTAGTATATTTAGATTCTTTTTGTGAAATGTAGTGTTAAATTAGTATTTGGTGTAATTTAGTGTTGATTTGGAGTATATTTAGTAATTTAGTGCTAATGTAGTGTAATTTAGAGTTCATTTGATGTTAATTTAGTGTAATGTAGTGCTAATGTAGTATTAATTTATAGTTTATTTGATGTTAATTTACTGTAATTTAGTATATATGTAGTATAATTTTGTGTAATTAAGTGTTCATGTAGTATAATGTAACTTTTTAGTAATATGTATTATAATTTTTGTAAAATTAGATAAATGTGTGATGACTCTCATGAAGTTTAAAATTAGATAAAATTATAAATGTGTAAAATTAGTAATATGTAGTATAAATTTGTGTAATTAAGTGTTCATGTAGTTTATTTTTAAAATCAAATTAGATGATATGTTGTTTACATATAGTTCAATTTTCATTATTGTAGCCATATGCTTGAAAAAATATTTGTTTATATATTTATGTGTGATGACTCTCATCAGTTGCAAAAATATTTGTTTATCAAATTTTCTAACAGAGTCAATGGATAATTCGGATTATCCAGAGTTGTTGAAATTAGCACCACAGAACCACAGGGCATGGCAAGTTCGTGATATGGTAATTTTGATTATATTTATTAATTATTTGTTTCAAATAAATATTATATGAAGTATTTGAAGGGTTTATAATGTTTTAATTCTTTTTGGCAGCCTACCTCTTCATTGTAGGTAAATTCACATCAGACTAGTATTGCTTACAACAGTCGGATGGACGGTGCTCTGAAGAGGTTAGGGTTGTATCAAATTGCTCGCCTTAATGATTGCAAGATTGATCCGCATTTGATTACTGCTCTGGTTGAGAGGTGGAGGCCGGAGACCAATACATTTCATCTACCTGTCGGTGAGGTGACAGTGACGTTGGAAGATGTTGCATGTCTATGGGGCTTATCGACTAAGGGTAATTAATAATCAGAAGTTGTTTATCGGTTAATTTAATTACCTATTTATAAAAAATAAATTGTTAATTGTATAATTCTTTTAATTTGCAGGTGACGCGATTACTGGCACCAGCGATACTGATTGGGACCCATACTTAGAGTTTGATCTAGGGGCTGATCCGGCTATTTTTTACAATCACCTCCATCAGACAATGCCATATAAATATAGGATTTATAATCCTAACACATCGAAAGAACGATTGTCCGTCTCTGCTTATGCGCTTTTAGTTTACCCTTAGAAGATTGGCACAATGATGAGATAGTTGCACGGTACACCTGAGGTTTTTGTATGGATTTATTCGGGTCAGTTATGTTTCCAGATTCAAGTGCGGATGGAGTCCCTGCGATGTACTTGCAATTCATCACTGATCTAGAGACTCCACGACAATACAATTGGGGAGGTGCTGTATTTGCACATCTCTATCGAGAGTTGTCACGTGCTTGCCACGCGGGGGCAGACACGATCGCGGGTCCGATGTTGTTGTTACAGATTTGGTCATGGACTCGATTTGCTGTTGGTCGGCCTATACCCCGATCAGAGCCACTTCCCTTCGGTGGTGCCGATGAGGATATGAGGAATGCTTTCGGTGTGAAGTGGACCACTTTTCATCTGTGGCAAGAGAACCCTCACTTAGGTAAAAAGATTTATAATTCGAGATAACTTCAATAGATTTATAATTGTTTTATAAAATTTATATTTTTTTTTACAGGTGGTACAGCCACGTATAGAGATAACTTCGATAGACTAGCTGATGAGACAGTTAACTGGCGACCATACGTTGATTACTATGATCAGTTACCTCGACATGTCTGACGACAAAAGAGGTATTGGATGAGATGCGGTTACGTGATCCATTTTTGGATGGTGGAGTTTCAGCATGCGGATAGGGTCATGCGCCAGTTTGGTAAGTACCAAGAGGTCCCGCCTCCTCCTCCTCTACCATGGGATGAGATCAGTTATTTACGAAAGACGTGGTATCACGATGGTAATTCAACAAGGGATGGTTGTTGGGCGATTACTCTTAGTGAGTACATCGAGAAACCTGCAGTATTAATTGGAGAGCGGAGACCATATGACATGAGTAGGCATCATATGTACATGCATTGGTTCAACGCGCGTGGTATGAGATCAGTGTATCTATCAGATAACAATCCGGAAGCTCTACGACGTCAAGCTCCCCCGCGGACAGGAGATGTTGCAACACTGGCATACGTTCCTCATGGTCATAGGTATTCTCGTGTGGTTCGTACATTATTTTTTTTTTCAATCAAACTAGATTTTTCAATATTAATGTGCAATATGTCACAGTTCGAAATGTATTATGCAGATTTCTTGGACGATACAATTCACTATGCAGGCAATAGACATGGTGAAGACCCCGAGACAAATTCCATATGGCAAGATGATGCTCGAGAATGCTCGTGACATTATGGAGGATATTGATCAGATCCACATCTTCCGAGGCATACTCGACAGTGCTGGGATCCCTATGGACTTGGACATGATCAATTTGGATGATGATCTCCCTGATCAGCATTATCGTCGCCCTACAACTTCAGAGCCTCCCCCGAGGTGGGACAACTTCATGAGCGGCACAGAGCCTGGATCTATATCTCAGTTCATGCTCGATGAACTAACGGGAGACTTTAGTATGATGGGACCATCCACTGCAGATCCGGGAAATCTTACAGCAGATTATGGTCCATCCACTTCAGGTCCACATCTTGGAGTCCGTACAAGGCAGCCTACTCAGCCGTACACTCCCGGGACTGACGCCCTTGGACCTAATCGACAGCGCCGACGAAGGCGTTAACATGTTTCGACTGAGTAAGTGCCTCTGTTAAGCATGATACATTTTAATTTTTTGATTGGATCCATTATTTATTGATTAATGCATGATACATTTTAATTTTATTTTTTTGCAGAGGTACCTGAAGAGTAATTAGATTGGATCCATTAATTCTTAGGTTAATGTTAGATTGGATCCATTATTATATGTATGCTATCTGTAATGTTAAATGGACTATTGCAACTTTAATTGGACTAAGTTTAATTATCCTTTAAATTATGTTTATTTGAATTTTTGTAGCATGGCTAAATGTGTTGTTTAAATTATGCTTATTTGAATCATATTTGAAATTCATGTATGTACCACTGAAGCATAATTTCTTGATTAAATTCTTAGAATACAATAAAAATGTCAAAGACAAATTCTTAGAATACAATAAAAATGTCAACATAAATTCTTAGAATACTACATAAATTCTTAGAATACTACATAAATTCTTAGAATACAACATAAATTCTTAGAATACAACATAAGTTCTTAGAATACAATAAAAATGACATGCATATAAAAATGTCAACATAAATATCTTAAATTACAATAAAAAGTCTAAATAAGATACATTAATGCATGTCATAACATGAAAAAATATAATTTGTAAACTTAGAAATCCCTAAATCCTACGAGTTGAGGAAGTCGATGCATCTGTTACAAAATGAGTACAACTTAGTTCAAATAAAATGGCAAACGAATTGTATTTTGAATTTTTAAATTGTTATACCCGAATGTCTTGCTGTAGTTGACTCTTGATTATGTTGTCGAGCATTCCGCCTCGTGGCAGGGGCCTCCATTTTGTCCATAGTCATTATTCTTCGCTTGTGTTTTCTCCTACCCTTATTTATTTTTTCCTTATCCGGATCTGGCCTTATAATAGGGCCATCAACCAATGGCCAATTCCGTTTATTTCCATATCCATTGAAACGGCCAGACCAAGTGTTTATATAATTTTGTAAGCTGAAATATGGGCTAACATAGTCATTAGGATTTAGCCTCCTAAAGAAACAAACTGCCAGAACATGGTTACATGGGATTCCTGTTAATTGAGGTCTCTGACACACGCATATAGGCATTCCTTCTGCAGGGAATGTAACATCGTATTTCACTTCGCCCCGAACACCCTTCAATTAAAAAATGCAATTTACATCAAATGTATTACGTGAAAGTAAATAATTAGATTTATCGAATTATTGACTTACTGTCTCGAGAATTCCATTTTTATCAATAACCTCATAGTTGTTATGGCCATAATACATCGGTCTTACATCATGTTTCCTTGCTTTCTCATTACGACGATGTAAAAGCAGTGTAATGTACATTGAAAAATCCAATCCCGAGGCCTCCCATCCAATCGCGACCTCCCGCCTTTTTACAAACCAGTCGACGCACTTATAAAAGGTCTTCTCAACAATTGCACACACAGGTAGTTGTCTGGCAATCCTAAATACACTGTTTAGTACCTCAGAGCCATTACTTGTCATTATACCCCATCGATTGAGATATCCATCATGCACTTGTGCCCACTTATGCAGAGCCAAAGGCTCTGCATCAGAGTTGCGGAGCCGTTTACCAAATTTCATAATGTAGTCATATACGTCTGCATCTCTTTGCCTAATCATTTCCATCCCCTCTTCAAATCTCCAGATTTTTTTCTTCTCAACATATTTCTTGAATACCTTTTTGATCCACTTTTCAGGGTATTTTTTCCAAATATTTTCAGCAATATGCTGTGAACACAGTCGGTGGACAGCTTCACCGTTTTTCTCACACCATCCCAGATTAGGAGCCTCAAACACCCCTCGTATACCCGCGTGCTGGTCCGAGATAACGCATATTCTTCCTGGCCCGACAACATTGGTACGCAACCAATTCATAAACCAACCCCAATTTTCTATAGACTCTTTTTCACAAATTGCAAATGCAAGTGGCAAGAGTTGTTGCTCTGCATCGTAAGCACAAGCCATAAAAAATTTACCCTTATATCTTCCTGATAAGAACCCGGCATCAACACTGATAACGGGTCGAAGATGAGGCCATGCTTCAATGCATGGCCCATATGCCCATGCAACCCGGTTGAAAATATTGGTATTAAACGTGTTTGATGGTTCATGTTCTATTAGGTACTGTGTACCTGGATTAGATGCTTTAATGGCACCCAGCAACGATGGCAGCATCTCGTAAGACTTCTCCCAGCTTCCAAACAAGTCGGCAATTGCAAGTTCCCTACCTCTCCACAACTTGTTATACGAGGGCGTTACTGACCCAAATTTAACTTTAACCATATGCTTGACCGCTTTAATGGACATCTCCAGATCATCTTTCAAAGCCGGTTTAATAATATCAGCAATTACTCTAGCAGTCATTTGATGACTATCCAATCTTTCAGCACTTCCAAAACATGTGTGGATAAACGGGTTGGTGGAAATTGTCCATGCACCTGTTGGTACTACAATTGCATACAATTTCCATTGGCATTTAGAAGATTTACATTTCACTCTATACTTAGTTTTGCTGCTGTTTAGCACGACTAACTCTGTGTTTCGGGGTAGGTGAAAATCAGCAAGTTCTGATTTTAGTTTGGCTTTGGATTCAAACATTTGACCTTCAGCAAATTTTTCATCTAACCTGGGGGGGTTCACAAAAAATGCATGATCCTTGTATGGCATTGGCAATTCATCGTTGAATGATGAACATGGATGCTTAGGTCCTCGATTGAGGAATGGGATCGACTCGTGCCAATCCTTCAATATTTCTCGGGCGTTCATTTCAGCCTCATATTCGTCCATATCTGCGTCCCATGCTTCAGCCGAATCGTCATCATCAAAAGAACTTGTATCAGATTCTGTGTCTTGATCTGATTGCTCACAAGGGTCATCACCAGCCTGAACCGGAGGTGTGTAGGTGGGTACAGGTACACTGCCCGAGTCAGGATGAAAGCCCGTCTGAACCGACGGTGTGTTACTACCTCCAGGCAAACTATCTGGACACGGATCATAACTGATTTGGGTTCTACCCTGGTGTGCCTCAGCTACCAATTCTATAACCTTAAATCCAGCCACTTGAGCTGCCGATTGTTTAATGACATCCCAAGTTTCCTCATTTTCTATCCGAAATAGTGAGAAATGGTACGATCCGGGTTGTGCTGTGTTCATACGTATCCTGATTGTCAATTTGACTCGACTTGGAAGCAATTCAAGTCCAACGTATATTTGCCGTCTTACAATAGCAAAACTGGTAGAATCAGATACAGTAAAGGTAAATGCAGCCCCTATGTCATAACCAACACCTGTTGACGTGTTTTGGAGGTTACCACCATAATACACATTGATCAATAGCAGGGACATTTTGCTGAACAAAATTCAAACACCAAATTAACTCCAAATATTTTTCAATTTTACAACACTAAATATAAACAGATGAGTAAAAAAAACTCACAATAATAATCAGAAGATGATGCTGAGTACAATGGTGGTGGCGATCTGTTCATATGGCAACTCCTCTATTGAATTTGAAAAAAACGAAATAATGAAAGAAAGAAGAAAGAAGAGAGAAGAATGGAGGCTGTGAAGAGAAGAAGAGAGGGGAAGAATGGTACGGCTGCTTGTTTTAACCCTAAACCTGCCTACACCGATCCACAGGACCGGTGGAGGTATTTTTTAAGCTCCACCGATTCACAGGATCGGTGTAGAGGTTTTTCGTGTGGCCTTCCGTGTAGGACGGTGTGGCCAGTGCAAAACATGCTCCACCGGTTCTAGGGACCGGTGTAGGTTGCGTTTTTTTTGCTCCACCGATTCTAGGGATAGGTGGAGGCTAGATTTCGAAAATCCTTAACCCAGAAGCTTGTTCCGTTAAATCGATTTAGAGTAATTCTATTTAAAAAAAAAAAATCCCAGCTGACGGGATTCAACAATTCCAGCCCATATAAGAAACGGAGAGCAATTGAATGGATCCAGCATCTCAGATGTGACCCAGATCCAAGTAATTTCAGGCCTAAGAATTAATGCTACAGCCCGTAAAATTCCGAGTGCTTTAAGATTTAAATATTTGCATCAATCTGAAAATATGTCTATTTTAAATTTCGAAATTCACACAAAAAAATCTGATCTTGGTCTGAAAAGTTATCTGAATGTTTCAAAATATAGACAAAATAATTAAACAATAACATAATTGGTTCAAAGTAGCGCAGCGAGAATACACGTCCAGAAATCGTTTAAATAATTTAAAAGTTTGAACAGCTGACTAGATATTCAGTACAAATATTTATTGATTACAGAAAGTCCAAAACCGGTTCTCGGCTACCAATTTTTGTTTTCAAAATACAGATTTCTCATTCATTCTATTTTTTTTCTTGTTAAATTTTGGCATGAAACAAACTTAAAATATGAACCACATAAAAGGTCTATTACAATGTAAAAGGAAAGAGTTATATATTGTAATGATGCTCCTATCGTTAGTTATATATTAGAGTAGATTATAGGTCATGTCTGGTTATGGAGTAAAGTTAATGAGAATTACTATTGCTTACTTCATGTTATTTTCATATTTTATAACTTGTATGGTAGTATGAATCATTATTTAAATTAATATATCTAGAGAAGTAAGATGTTGAGAAATAAATATTTACCTATGAAAATGTATTCTACAGGTGGAGTAAGTTAATCCGCATGAAGAAGTGGAGTAACTTATTCCGAATTAACTCATCTTTTATTTTATCTTACTCCTATTTTACTTCTCATTTGACGACTCAAGTGTGGAGTAAGAGACTTACTCCACCTCTTATTCCACAATCTAAGCTGACCTAGAATACTAATGTAAAAAAAAAAAAAGATTGTAAACTTTTATTAAAAACTATTTATGTTATTATTTGTTGGATATATGCGTTATTTATATTTTAATATTGATAGTAATTATTTATGTTATATATATTAATGTTTTTTTATTAATAAAATCCGTCCAAATCTACCGAATCTATTCGTCAGAATTCATCGTATATTAAATTATAATAATTAATATAGATTGAAAATAAGAATCTTACCACTAACTAAAATTTGACCGGTCTGATCTGCGTAAACTCCGTTCTCGAGGAGATGATTTGATGCATGTGTTCTTTTTTTTTCTTTAGGGGAAAATGCACGTGTTGTTCACTTGTTCTGCGCTTGGTCAAAAGTCAGGTATATTGGATCTTCTGTATCATGCTAAGGAAAAGTGCACACAGGGTTCCCCTTACGTCAGTTGTTATGACTTGGAAACTGATTTTTTTTTTTTTTTTTTGCCCTTTTCTTATTGCCGTGTACATTTTGGCCTACTATCACATGCTATCCACAATTATTTTTTTATTATGATTCTTATTGCTAATCATAACCTCTCCAATAACTTATTCACTACAAAAGTAAAAACATTAGTACATATAGAGCAGAACAAAGATGTTTTCTCACCCAATAAGATCTTGTTTGCTAATTTGTTGGTATAAATTCGGAAAAATAGGGTCCAAAGTTGCACATATATAATATAACAACCCAAAAACGGTAGAGGAAGAGGATCAAGGAGCCTTGAGGCTTCTGGTATTATATTAAACTGTCCTTGGCGGCTGTGGAAAAATTGATAGGTCATGCATGATCTAACTTGGGATGAGATATATTCAACTTACTTTACTTAATTATAACAATAAAATTATCATAAATCAATGACAACATTTATTGATATAAATTATTAATCATTAAATATATTTTGTATTGAATTTGATATAACCTGAGATTTAATTACTTACGAATTAAAATCCGATAAATTTTAACTGGTAATTATTTATATTGCCTGATCAATGAATAATTAGCATTCCAATTGTATTAAAGTTGATACACAATTTATCAACATCATTAAAATATACCATAAAAATGTTTTTCTTTTTGTTTTGATGATCTATATATTGGTTGTCATTGTTGTTTACATGAGTTTGTTATCAATATACCATTCTTTAATTGAACAATTATACAATTTTTGTGCGAGGAAGGTGCCGCTCCCACGAGTTGCCATAATCATTTTTGGTACTGATTTTCATAACTAAAAATTCATCAATTTAATCCATTAAAAATGTACATGTGAACGCATCAATGTCAAGAAGAATAATATCTTCGTTTGAATTTGTCATCTAAATTTTAGAATTGAGATAGTAAAAAAAAAAAAAAAATAGGGCATTGTGGAAACTTGCAGCAGGATAAGCTTATATATTTATATTTGAGTTATCTAATTAAATTAAGATGGTCGCATTCCTTGGATCAAATATATCGGACGGCTCAGAATCGATAACATTTACAAAGTGACTATGTTTTTGTTAGTCACATTCTAGTACACATAAGAAATCAATCTTGTTAAGTTGAACGATTCTAGACAGATAAGAAGTCAACTAGTCACAGCGCTTACACCCACAAAAGTCAGGAGATTACAAATAATATAGCGTATACATAAAACTAAAAAAAAGGTCGTCCACTCGTCCGTCCTATTAATTATTTTTTTTTTCAGTTATTTTGGGACAAATTCAACATGTCCCTTGCACCATAGACATAAATCAGGGTCAAATAAATATATGCATCGAAAGAAAAACTTGCTTTGAAATGATGATGCCTGGCTAAAATTTCCCAAGAGGAAACAAAAACAAATCCCATCTCTTTCCGACAACAAACGGGGTCCACTTTGCATTCTCCTATAACCATCGTCACGGCCAGTCTGCCATCGCTGCTTTTTCTCACAGGATTCTCGTCTCGGTGGCCATGGATCACCGTTCGATTCTGAACCCCAACCATCTACTATTGATTCTACTCCTCCAGAGAAGCTGTGTCGCGCTTGCACAAAGCGTGGGCCCGACACCGTCTCACTACCACGGTGGTTTCAGTACAGTCACAGGTGTGATCTTGGGATGTCTTGTAGTCTTGTTCTTTGGTATTGCCTTCTTCTCTCTTTGCTTCTATCAACGCCGCTACATCAATGATATTACAACCAACAGGCCCACCGGAGGTACTGCCCCGACAACAAGCAGTGAGTCCGGCCAGAGGAGTATACAAAAGGGCGTCGACAATAGCGTGCTCGAGACTTTTCCTATAATGGAATATGCAGCTGTTAAGAAGCTCAGCACTGTCAAAGGACCGCTTGAGTGTGCAGTGTGCCTATCCGAGTTTGCCGATGACGAGTCACTTAAACTGTTGCCAGGATGCTGTCATGTGTTCCACCCGGAATGCATCGATCAGTGGCTAGAAAATCACACCACCTGCCCAGTTTGCCGTGCTGACGTAAGCAACCCATCCGTGCCAACTGGTGATGCAGATGCTACCTCTGCAGCAACTGGAACTGGTACCGTATCAACCGAGGGCCATGCGATAATTCAGGTGGACGTGTCTGGCGAACCATCTGTAGTCATCCATACCGTGGATAGGTTCACGCTCAGGTTGCCGCATTATATGATAAAGGAAATCGAGGAGTCGAGGAAGTACAGACGGTCAGTGAGTATTGCGGGTTATGCATATGACCGAAGGGGCAGCACCAACGAGAGGAGCGGGAGGCTGCGGGGGTTCATTCGGTCATTCTCTACTGCGTGGCAGAGAGAGCCTGATTCTGGTTCGAGGTCAAGTCGGCGTGTTTTCGCGCTTACTGAAGTTGCCGAAGTGCCGATGAATAGCCGGAGCATAGGATCATCTTCATCTGGAGAGAATCAAGGTCAAAGACTAAGCAATGTTTCGGACATAGCGGTGCTTGACCGGGTATGAACTTGATTGTGTGCGATTTTTATTAGATAATTTTTCTAGGCCTTTCTTTGCGTTTTCATACTGGCCGTTTTCTTTTTATTTATCTAATTATAGCCTGATTAATTATTGAAGAAAAAGATCGGGTCGTTCTCCGGAATTGGTCGATTTACTTGTTTGGTTTTCAAATGTTTTAATTCTGTGTACAAATAAATGCGGCCGTCACTAAAGTTTGAATCAGGCACGGTTGTACTGAATTTGAGTTAATGTGTGCTATACGTTGAGGGGAAATTATACTAACTAAGACTAATGAAAATTTGAATAGTGATGTAAACATTAAAATTATATTATATTATTCATATTTTTAAGAGAAGAGATCCACTTACAATAATTATAAGTTACAACATCTTACAACAATTTAGTTTTGTGATTTTCAAAGTTCAAACAGTCGATCCAAAAAGTTCAACATAATTTCTATATTAAAATGTGTTTGGAGATCAAATTTTATATTTTTTTGAATTTTTTTACTATTTATTAAGTATTTTACAAAACTATTGTTTTCAAGTTGTTCAGAATTGTATAAAAACAACAGTTTTTGTAAAATATCTAATAAATAATAAAAAAAATAAAAAAATATAAAATTTGATCTCCAAGCACATTTTAATATAAAGATCATGTTGAACGGTTTGGGTCGACTGTTTGAACTTTTAAAATTGCAAAACCAAATTGTTGTAAGATGTTGTAACTTATAAATGTTGTAAGTGGATCCCTCTATTGTTAAACGTATCATGTCTCCATCATATACAACAATGAAATTATCAGCAAAATATTCAAGACTGTCATTTTTTAGGATACCGATCATGAAAATTACGATAACATCTTTCATAATATGCAACATTTAAATTTGTTAGGTACTAGGGCTATAAATGAGCCGAGTTTGAGCGAGTCACCCCCAACTTGTGCTTAGCTCATTTGGTTAATGAGCGAGTCAATTCGAGTTCGGATGGCAATAACAAGCTGTAAAATCAACTCGAGTTGTCTCACAACTCGTTTAACCAGTCAATTTTCTCAATTATAGTTATATCCTAGTAAGAATTTATCTGAACACAAACAATTCAAACATAATTAACAAGGCAACTAACAAATCAAACAATTCAAACAACAGCTTATGAGTCATTTAGAAGCGCATGAAATTTATTGTGACGAATTTGTGTAACTCGAGTTATTAATGATAGAGTTGGAGTATGCTCAAACTCAGCTCATTTATTAAGTCGGCTAACCCAAGTTGAAACTGACTCGAGTTATAAATAAGTAAGTTAAAGCGAGCAGTTAGCGAGCGAGTTATGAAGGAGTTACACGTTTGAGCTATTTTGTAGAGCCTTGCTCACAATTGGAAGCGTAAAATCATAATTTCAGTTCCATGGGGAACGATTTAATGAATTTCTTGTTTCCACGGAGAAAAAAAATAAGAGAGATGAGGTCATCATAACAATTAACAAACATAATGCTGAGAGATATAATATTATAGGCGTGAGTGACTAATGCGGTGGCGCTTCTTCACCCTATGTTCCATTTTCAACAATAATGAAACGAATAAAAAAGAATTCAAAGACAGTAACATTTGAAAAATGATTTTAAATATTATAGCTAAGTTAAAGAATATATTAATAATTAAAAATAAGAGATAATGCAAATATGATTTATATTTGTCTGTCCAATAAAGATAATGAACAAACGTACTTAACTAGAAATTTTGAATTTTTTAAATTTAAATTTAAAAAGCAGTTAGATTTCAATTTCGCATTTATACAAGAATGAAAAATTCAAGGACATTTTACTCGTTTTCAGAAATGAAATTTAATTTTATTGGGGGAGTAACATTAAATAATATTGAGAGGTACGTCAGAAATCAAAGTCAATTTGAACAGTGATTACTAAAACTGGAAAAAGAAAGTTGTAATCAGTCACCGGCATGTTTTATGAAATTTCTAGAAGCGTCTAGCTGGGCCCCAACGTGCACCGGCCGGTGAGGTTATTAACCACACACAACATATTAAAATTTAACAACTTGTTACCGACCAAACCAAAACGAGTGCGTATTGTTTCAGGTAATACCTTACGTATGAAAAGGGAGAACGGAGTAGGTCCGATGGACATCGGACCTACTTTTAGGTTCAACGAGAATGAAAACCGTCCGATCTAATTTAAGATTTGTGCGCATGAAAATTGAAACAGATATGCACGAATTTTAAAGGGTTCCACACGAATCTTGAAAAAAAGCAACGGTGATTAAATCCATCGAACCAAAGTAGGTCCGATGGGCAACGGACCTACTCTCAAGTGATGAAGAGGAAATGAACATATGAAAGCGTGCGTTCACATGGTCCGATCTAAGAAACCTCTAAGAAATAGTACAGATGGTAAATTTTGTAAATATACTTGAGAAATGATATAATTCAATCTCTGGTCTTTCTAACTAATAAATTTTGTTACAGACTTACGATAACTGCTGCATTTGCTTTACAACAAATATGTTTTGATTTTTCAAAAAATAAATAAATAAGAAAGCATAGAATCTAATCCAGTAAGTTCGAAAAGTATATTTATAGAAACTTGAGAGCAAGTCTTTAATTTATTGGCTCAAACAGTGTCTTCTAAGGAGAGATTCTAGATTTATAATTAAATTAAAGATTTTTATTTTGTAAACATTTAAAGTTTTTTGAGAAAAAATGTGGGTCATGCCCACATCTAATTTCATTAATATAGCTACAAAAGGATTGTAACAGGATTAAAAAAAAATTATAACTAGAAAGGCCGAGGCTCGGTTTCCATTAGAAGATAAACAAATTTTAGGTTACATAGTTATGTTAAGAGCTAACAAAATGTAAAGCTCTTAACCTGTTGGCTTATTGGCTATGTTTAACTACTCCCAAATATCTAAAAAACAATGACAACATTCTGAAATAGAAAATGCAACATTTACTAAGCACATATAACAAAAATTAACTTACTATATCATGTTCCTAAACTTTTATTGACATATTAACCGCTCTGAACTTTCACGTATCAGCCAATGAAATTACAATTCACCATCATGTCCTATTTCGGTTTCCATATCTGTAACGGAATCGCATGAATTGTTGCTTCGTCTGGAATCCAACTTTGTACTTCTTCCTTGATATGAAGTTGAACTCTTACTCCACCTGTCCAATTTATTACAAGAGAAATAGTTAGTAGAATTATATTTCTAGCCGACTTTGGTTGAATATTCTGAAAACATAGTTCGTTACTATGTTTCCACATTATCTAACATACGACACTTAATACAATCAGGAAAGCTATTCTCTCATGTGCTTTTAATGTCTAACATACAACAATAGTCTTCTCTGTCTTTCTTGCAGCATGCGTTCCAGTGGGTCCATGTCTATGTTTTTCAGTTAGTACCAGCGGTACCAGCCTTCCCTCCTCTGTCTTTCTTATCAGCGGCGCTGTTATTATTACTGTTACCATTGTTGTTCTTCATACTAGTGGTATCAAATTCTTACCCTGCTGCTTTTTGTACCAGTGGTACCTGTTTCATACCAACAGTACCAGTCTTCCCCTTGCTGTATGTCATACCAGTAAATATTTAAAGTTAAATTTTTTTATCATAATTCTATCCAAATGTTTTTTTTCAGGAAATTCATATTGGTACATTCTTATGTTATTTAGTGTATTTTTTGGGTTTATTTTGACAGTTCGACTTTTCTGATGAATACATTGTAGAGTATGAGACAAATAACAACGCAAGTTGGAATTTATATCACTAAAGTAACAAAATATTTCTACTTAGATTCGGACCGTCCGATCAGAATTCACACAAATATTAAAAGGACGCCGTGTATTCTACTTCAGGCTGGATTAATTCAGATCGTGATCGGCCGTTCCGGATCTAAACAAAAATATTTTGTTACTCAGAGGGTATGGACTCCACAAGTTGAGGCAAAAGTGATCAGCATCTGTGATATTTAAGTCGATGTAGTTCAAAATTTGAAACTTCAATTGAGTTATTTCTCTGTATCTAGTTGTCTCCATTTTAATTTCCAAAAAAATAAAAATAAAAAGTTGTCTACGTTTAATGCCTCTAATTCCTTCCTATGAGCTAAAGCAAAAAGAAAAAGAAAAAATCGCTGCTTCCAGATAAATCAAGCCCGGAGAATCCGTAAAAAAAAAAAAAAAAAAAAAAGAAGAACAGGCAACCGAGCTACCGCACCGAATTACAAATAAACATCGATATCGATTAGAATTCCGTACAATCCCAACCGAGCGATTAGAATTCGGTACCTATTGTAAATATAGGAGAAATGTTTTGAGATTTCGTATCAAGTTAAAGAACGGTGTCGATGTAGAAATTCTACCGTCCGTCCAACGGAACGTTATCCTCTGCGGAGCTTTTAAGCTCCGCAGCCTGCGGTTCTTTTAATCTGGTCTGTTAGTGGTCCGTTAGTTTTAATTTTGCACGAATCTAAAAGCACAATAATACTGCCCCCTCCGTTAGCCCGATCACAAAACGGCTGAGAGTTAATCTGATTCGTTCATTTGCTCCGCACCTGCGGAGTTTTATAGAACTCCGCAGAGGATAACTTCCCCCGTCCAACTGGATCTGAATCGCTCTAAATTTTGGGCCTAAGCCGTGATATGGAGATATGGGCCTGCTTAATATCAGCCCAAGAAGTTGTTTAAAAAGCATTTTCTCAGATAAGAAATGGACCCCGAATTTTGGGCCCAACTAGTTAACTCTAAATTTTGATTAGTTAATCTGAGCTCTTAGCAAAACTATATCTAGCTTCTTCTTCTTCTTTTTTTGATTGAAACCCGTAGGTGTAATTTCATTGCAATAAACAAAGGTTCAAGTCCAGAATGCCTAAATAAGTAAAATAACCTACATTGCATAGTAATAAAAACACAACTTGTAAAAACTATATCTAGCTTAGTATAATATAAGTGCAGAGATACACAGAAGGACAGAAAAGTTACTAATTTACCGGTCATAATTGAGATCGTTCGGAGAAATTCGAGGTGTTTCTATATATTTAATTTACAGATTTCAAAAAGTAGACCTATATATATATATATTTTTTTTCTTTTTATAGAAGTTGTTTAGTTAATATTAATAAGACAGTTCAAACAAAAAAAATCGATAGCGAAGCTCATTATTTTTTAAATATAGATTTGAATATCACAACAAACAAGATTATCGAATATAATTCATTATATATATTCTGTATATTGTATAATTCTTCTCTGCCTCAAGCAGAGTGGAGTTATCACAACAAACAAAAAAAGAAGGTCAATATGTTAAATTTACTATTTTTATATTTTCCTTATGGCAATATTTTTCCCTTTAGATGGATCCGTATATATTAAAATCTTTTTGCAAGATTAGCACATTCCAAAATGTAAAAAAAAATGTTTGTTTTTATCAACTTCTTCCTTAAAAGAATTATACTTGCGAAATTTTTTATGCATTAAATAGTATAAAAGTAATGCAATATTTTTTGCTTTCTTTTTCCTTGTACAAATTTTGTTTATTTAATTTGATTATATGGCGAAATAAAAATAGTTTTATAAATTATAAATTTATAAAATAAATAAAATTATCGTTGTGGTTTTAAAAAAGATAATTGCAGTACCTACTATAATGTAATGTGAATTAAAAGAAGTTTTGAATCTTAATTATACAAAAGTACAAAACACGTTATAAGAAAATGAACTTACAAATTTGTATCAATTTTTTTTTTTTAGAAAAAGGATTATAGCCCATTTATATTACGCAAATAAAAGAAGATTTAAATACATACATGCATCAATCATCCTCTAAACTAAATGAATCCCAACAAAAGACACAAAGCATTTAAGGAAACAAAAACTGCTTGTTATACCAACAACTCAGTTCTTCGGTATTACTACTTATTGGATGTACTAGCCTATCATTAGCAGATTATCACTATAAATAAATCCACAATACTTTCTCTAGGTGTCACCATGTGCCCTCTTTATCTTTAGATGTTCTCTCCACCTGGACCTCCAGCATTGTCAACATCAAACACAATGAGTGGAGTCTCACCCTCCCATTCTTACCGAGGACGCATAGAATGGTAAGATTTTAACCAAATCCTTGATAAAAAAAGAAGAAGTCGCACCTCCAATAGATTCAATATGTCATGCCGTATGTACTCCATGCAATCTGCGTAATGTAGTGGGCCAAAGTCCTTCCTGATTTCTATCTAAGGTCCACAACCATTTAGCCATTAGAGCCTCATTCTGTCTGCTTAGGTCAATAATCCCTAATCCTCCATTGATTTTTAGTGTGCATACCTCTTCCCAATTGACCAAGCAACTAATACCTTTGCAAGTGTCAGTCCCTTTCCAAAGAAAACTCCTTCTCATCTTATCCACGTGTTTGATTACCCCACTAGTATTTTCAATGCTTGCATATAATGCAAAGGCATCACTGATAGTACTGCTTTTACCAGTGTGATTCTACCTCCATAGGACAGGAAGTTGGATGTCCACCCTTCTATTCTCTTCTCTTTTGTACCGCCGTCAACATTGGCTGCAAGTTGATTTTCCTCGGTTTCCTAATTGACAGGGGAAGTCCCAAGTATCTCATCGGCAGGGCTGATACTGGAGATGAAAAAATCGATTGAATAACCTGTATCAGGTTTTGTGGTATGGCTATGGGAACAAAGGAACTCTTTTCTCTGTTTATTTTCAACCCTGTGAGTTCTGCGTAGACATTGAGCACATGGTTTATCATTTTCAGAGTATAAGGGTGTGCCTCGCAAATTATCAAGGTATCGTCCGCGTATTGCACCATTTTGCAGTGGAAATCCCCTCTCAATCAGTAGATTCACCAGAAAACACCAATCGACTGTAGAAGCCCTCTTAAAATCCACCTTGTAAAGTATTGCCGATAACTTTCGCTTTGAGCAGAAGTTTAAAAATTCCCGCACCGCCAAAAATGACTCCACCAAGGATTCTCTTGCACAAAAGCCGTCTGATTTGGTGTAATAAGTTTTGACAGGTGTAACCGCAACCTATTAGCTAGAATCTTGGTGATAAGCCTAACGATTGTATTAATCACACTGATCAGCCTGTAATCTGAGATACTCGCCGCCGCCGAGTTGTTCTTTTTCGGAATCAAAGTGATGGAAGCCTTATTTAAGACCTTAACCAATTTCTGGTTATCGCTAAAATTTCCAACTAGGTCCAACACATCCTCCTTAATAGTCGGCCAAAAGTTTTGATAGAATTCACTGGGCAAACCATCAGGTCTGCTTGATTTCCCTTTCGGCATAGCCATTATTGCTTCTCCAACCTCAGTTTCCGAGATCGGATCATCCAGAGAAGCGAGGTCTTCTGTCATTATAGGGTCAGTTTTCCCTGATAAATCAAAGGGGTGCTGCTGAGATGATCTCTAACCCAAAATTTCTTTAAAATGTGCTCGAATCCGGCAGAAAGTCTGAATGTATTGTCGATCCATCAGGCATGAGAACAACAATGGTATTGACATTCTTTCTCGCGTTAATCACCGCATGAAAGTACTTCGTGTTCTTGTCTCCGAGCTTAAGCTTGTTGGTCCCAAAGGTACCTAGAGGGGGGTGAATCAGAAGCCTTTTAAAGCTAATTTAATATAACTATTGTGTGTTTGTTATTCTTAGTGGAAACTCGAATAACAATAAACTAAGCAAGTGTAAGTACGGTAAATAGAAGAGTTAAGTGACACTTGACACGAGAGTTGTTTACAAAGTTCGACACTAACACCTACGTCTCCGGGGCTTCGCGACCTTCGAGATGGCACGCCTTTCTTTACCCAATGAAAAAGGAGTACAAGGTGAAATCAGTGAGCCCTTACAAACCTTGGGAAGTCACACGGCCCGAGCACGGAAATGGCTCACGAGCACTAGAGGCTCAAGTGTATGAATCAAACAAAGATGATCACTCAATGATCACTCTACTTCTTACAAGATATTGATTGAGATTAAGTATGCTTGAGATTGGATTGTGAATATTGAAGTTGTGTGTACAAGCAACAATGGTTTTTTCTAGATCTGAAAAAAACACGAAATATTACAGTTGTGGGAGGCTAGAGTGATAATCCAAACCTAGATTTTACTTCTATTTATAGAGAACATAACAAAATTAGGTATTTGGTCTTAACCGTTGCAACGGTTGCCACCAAATCATAGGTTTGGCTGCATGCGAAACCCTAACGGTTGTCACAACGAAAACTCTCTGGAAATTTCAGCTAACCGGTGCAACTGTTTGTCACAACGGATTAAATCGGCTTCGCTGATTTTATTTATTCCGTGGCAATGGTTGTGTAACTGTTGCAACGGTTGATGCCACTTAGCACAATCTCAAGCATATTTAATCTATTTTACAGATTACTAAACCTAATTTCGAGATGATGCTTCTAGCTCCATTGCTTGGTTCTTCATGACTTATTCTTGATTAATTATTTCAATTCATCATGTATCCTTGATGTGTACTTTAGCAATTCATATCATCATGAACATGTACAATATCTCAAGACACGAAACAATTGATATATGTTTTGCAAATCTAGTCCAACAGACAAGTAGATTATGACACAATCCAACAAAGTTATGTACATCCCAACCGTTGTTTTCATTTTTCTTCTTTATCTGCCGCCAGTACCCTGATGCGTTCCTTGAGACAGACCATGCGGGATTGCGGCAAGGCGATCCGCTATCACCCATGTTGCTCTCATGCCATATATATATATTTTGGCTCCGCCAGTACCTCATATTTATACGGTACTGACATAATGTCCCCTCAATTTATCGCTATTTTTAATTCAAGTACAATCAAATAAAATATTTAAATACAATTTTTAACTGCAAATAAAAATGCATTGAATAAAAATACATGGAGAAGTGACATATCAAATTGAGAGAAAGCAGGGAGTATATGAACATGAACATTTTGTTGCACAATCCCATGAGAACATAAACATTTATGCAAGTGACTTTGACTGATACGTGGACTTCACCTATGCTAATAGAAAAATGTAGGGGTGTCAATGGGTACGGTACGGGTCGGGTGGAGACATTTTCATACTCATATCCATTAAAATTGACTTTACTCATACTCTATCCATACCCATTAAAAATTAACCTTACCCTACCCTACCCTTACCCGTTAATATTATCGGGTAACAAAACGGTAGCGGATGAATAACGGATATTACTAATATAATAATTAGTTTTATTATATTTTACAAATTAAATATAAAAAACTCATTCATTTCACACCTATGTAATTACATTTCTAATAAAAAATAAAAATGAATGTGCAATCAATTCCAACTAAATTGTTTTTTTATAAAGAAAGAAATTCAAAAACACGAATACACATTTAGATGGGTTGGAAATTGAATTGAATATATATTTAGATTTTATAATTATCCTATAGGGTAACGGGTACGAAATAGTCATTACCCATACCCTTACCCATTTGGTTAATGAAAAAAAATTCTTATCCATACCTATATCCAATAAGCTAACGAAAAAAAAATCTTACCCATACCCGCCTTATCGAATACGATATGGGTCGGGTAAACGGCTAAAAATGTACAATTGACACCCCTAGAAAAATGCAAAAATTGCAATTATCATGCCTTGATCATCCATTTTTTTTAAAGAAAAAATTGTTGTTTTAAAGTAAAGACCAGATAATCTCGATGGTATAAGACGGTGGGTCTGGTTGGGTCTGGTTCCTTCTTTTGGGACAATTTGTATTCAATTAAGCATTTGTTTAACATGTCTACTGAGCTTGACATGGACAATCAACTAGTGTGGACATGGGGGTCAAATGGTGTATACTCAGCAAAGTCGGCTTACACAATGTTGGCGGGGGTGGTAAGATAAAATGGTCGTTTGTTAAAATTTGGAGTTATAAGATTCCGCTGAGTGTGCGCATTTTTGTTTATCTTCTACTCAAAAATAGACTGCTCACTCATGAGTTGATGGTAAGAAGAGGTTTTGATATATCTCCAAACTGTGAGTCTTGTAACAGGGGGGCAATTGAGTCGACATTGCATTTGTTTTTTCAATGTCCAAAAGCAGTAAGATTATGGGAAATGATGGCTTCTATTTTAGGAGTGCCTCTTATGCGCATGGATACAACAGTACAGGGGACTTGGCAAATTTCAGTTTCTGGAGCAGTTGCAGCTGGTATGAGGAAGAGGCAATGGCAGGCTTACTTCGTCTCAACCTACTGGTCCATCTGGAAACAACGAAATAAAAAGATTTTTGAAGGACAAGTGGTTCCCCTTAAGGCTGTGGAGGAGCACATTTTGCAAGAGGCGAAGTTGTGGTTGAAATTGTGTTAGATATTTTCATGCCTGTTGTGTGTTTTTGTTGTTGTTTGATGTATTTTTTTTTTCTTTCCTTTTTTATTTAATTTCTAACAATTGTACACTGACAGCCGCTGTCAGTATTTAAAAAAAAAATCATCCATTTTTTCTTAAAACTATAAATTTGCCTTTCTTCCTTACAATTTTGTCAATTCAAGACAATAGGCGGCATACAATATATATGCATTTCTTTAGGTCCAATAGAGCAACTCTTTTAAAATGAAATACAATCACAGAAGAAAACCATATAGCTTACACAAAATATTAAAATAAAAAAATACATACCAAGCTAGGGAGAAGGAGAAAAATTGAAGGCCCCATATTAATTGTTAACAATAAAATATTGTAGATTGAGTTCTAACACTAAATTTTGATTGACTGCACAACTGTACTTCACAATTACCCATGTGATAATTAAGTACAAAGTTCTTATTAGAAAAGTATATATTTTGCAATATTTAAGATTCACAATGAGCAATATATAATTTATCAGTAGAAATAAATCACATATTCAAATTCCAATAGTAATTAAAGCCTGTTGTTCTAGCACAAGCAGAGTAGAAATCCGAAATTATTTTATGGGATAAGAGAATAAATAAATTAAATATCTGATATTACAAACACATTATTTACGAAAATATAATAACTTATTCAGGATTAAAATAGAGACACGTCAGTCTTTTTTTTTTTTGATAGCTTGGTAGAGGCTACCAAGTGTAAAGAAAGGTTACATTAACATCCTTCAGTAGGTCCCTAAGTATACTACAATTCGGTACCAGGAAAGTAAGCAAACCCTCCTAATCTAACACAGAATCAGTAATCAACAAAATCTGAACCATTCCTCTGCTAGCTGCACTATTCTCCCGGCCAGCAAGTCTGGAGGTATTAGTTTTCCGCGAAATATCTTCGCATTCCTTTGGCACCAAATGAGCCAGCAAGCACACGTCAGAACAATCGGACCTTTCTTCTTTCCATCAAACATCTTACCACAAACCTTTTTGAGTGACAGAGACCAGGTTTCCTCTATTGTACTTCTGGTAAACAGCACCCGAAACCTCAAGATGGCCGTCAGAGCGTTCAATTTTAAACAAAGAACATATCCAGTTGATTTTGTTCAACTTTAAAATTGGACCCTGGCGCGCATTGACAACATCTCAATTTTGGGCGTGTCACTACTAGCGTCCATTCTATTTTTCTAGTAACTGCGAATGCTATTCTATTTTCGTAAATAATTCGTCTGGAATTCTATGAATTTAATTTCTTTTATGCCATAAATAAATTTTGGAGTGGAAACAGTACATATGCCAGGTAAAAGGAATTACAGAGTTAATAGGATCTAATGAAGACAACAAAAATAATCGTGTGGATGTGGATGTGGATGTATATCATTTTTACTACAAGGTAGTGGGGTCCAATATACAATTCTAGTGGGGTCCGATATGCAATTCGGTTATGTTCATCTCAGACATGACTTTAGTTCCTTGCATCATATAGTCTACAAATGCATGAAAAATAATTTATACGAACTTAAGGAAGGAATAATTCCAATTAAGTTGTCTGCATTTTTTTTAATCAAAAGAACTTGAAATATAGGTACTTTATATATATATATCCAGTCGGAACTGAGAGGTGCCATGAGAAGAGAACAAATGTCCCTCTCGGAAGAAAATTCCTCTTTACTAACGCTCCAAGAATTGGCTCCGTATTTTCCTACAAACACCATTAAAAAAGTACAAAAACAAATAGCAAAAGAAAAAAAAAAACAAGAAGAATCTAAATACAGAGTCCGTCTTGGTCAACACTAGTTCCTTCCCAACCGTATAAAACCTGCCATCTCAATTCATCAACCCTTATCTTCAACACATCTCTCAACTTAATCCCTAAAAAATGAACTGCTGTCCTATGATATCACCATTGCCATCAAAAGGCCAAAATTTATTACAGGTGTGATCATCTTTCTTTTATTACATATGGCTGTACCAGCATTTGCGCAATCATCGCCACCTCCGCCGAGCATCCCCGGATACACCACCTCGACATTCTCTCTCACGATGGCGTTGGTGCTTGCTTTCCTAATCCTCGTTTTTGTGGTGATAAACATAGCCTCTGTCTTTATAAATCGTCATGGATTTAATGGCACAGATGTTCAACAAGAAGTTCAACCTCATAGGGCGCCTAGGGTCAGTGTCGGTCTTGATCAATCACTGGTTGATATTTTCCCAGTTATTGATTATGTTGGTGTCAAATGGATAAAAATAGGAAATGGACCGCTCGAGTGTGCTGTGTGTTTGTCTGAATTTGAAGATGATGATAAAATACGTCTGCTCCTGCCTGGATGCTGTCATGCTTTCCATCCAGAGTGCATTGACGACTGGCTGAAGAACCACATCACATGCCCGGTTTGTCGGTCTGACCTTACCCACAATGCAGAAATTATTGCCAGTGAAAACAACTTGCAATCAGCAGATGGCGAAAGCCACTTGGCAGTAGCAGCAGTGGATAGGTTCACGTTGAGGCTACCCGAGCATGTGCAGAGGGATATTGAAGCGTCAAGGGGGGAGCAACGACTGGCAGCTAGAATTGGCAGTCATCGGTACGAGGTACTGCCGGCAAGTAAGAGCGGGAAGGTGTGGTCTTTCCTTCGTGTATTCTCGTCTAGGAGACCACCAGGTGAGTTCGGTGAGGGATCGGTTAGAAGGGAGGGATCTGTTAGAAGAGAAGGATCGTTTAGAAGGGAGGGATCTGTTAGAAGAGATGGATCGGTGAGAAGAGACGGATCGGTGAGAAGAATAGCCCCATTTGGGAACTTTGGAACATCAAGTCTCAGATCAGGTTCTTTGAGATTAAGCCCAAGTAATGAAGCAGCTGAGGCCAATGCTGGGTCAGTTGGAAGGCTATCTCCAGTTACTGCCCCTCGGATACCTAGCCCGAGGGGTACGATTAGTTCTTTGACATCAAGCCCATGTCAGAATGGCACACAATCAGTTGGAAGAACATCTCCTGTAACTGTAACTGGAATGGCTGGCGTCAGATCTGGTTCTATCCGATTAAGCCCGGGAAGTGTCCCTAAAGGGAAGTCAGCTCCATCTTCACTAATGCAAGGCGGGAACCCAGCAAGTGGTTCAATCAAATTAAACCCGGGAAGTGTCGTTAATGGTAAGTCTGCTCCGTCTTCACCGTTGCAAGGCGTAAACCGAGTGATGGACAGAGAAGCGGCTGATTTAGTGACACTTAATTGCGTGTAGCTAGGTTATGATTTTGTTTGTGAATTTTTTTCATTGAAACTTAATTTTTTTTTTTAAAAGAAGCTATTTTTTGTATGCTGTGTCATCACATTTGGAGATTTGTTTGGAAATTTGTTGGTCAGGCCATTTCTGGCAAGGATTGATCAGTACTCTGGGTTAGAAAATAAAATGCCTAATTAGGATTGCAGGAATACGATTTTTTATACTAATTGTGGTATAAGTTAGTTGATGGTAGAACATTCTTCAAGCATGGATTTTAGTCCTATTTTTAGAGAATATATTGTTCATTGAAATGATAATGGATTGCAAAAGTTATGTATTACTTTTGTTAGTCTTTTTAATTATTATATTATCATCTTAGTCCTCACCCTTATAGTAGTGCCGAGAAATTCTCGAATTTCAAATAAACCGTTTTCCATTTGAGAGACAAAAAAAAAAAGACAAGTGATCAGTACCCAGTATCCATTAAGATTTATAATAATATAACAAAATTGAATATAGTAGAATCGAGTAGAACTAGGGTGTTCTTAAGTTCACCAAGCCCCTCCTTGGTGAACTCAAGTCTAAAATCCATCAAATAAGGTTCAAACAACGAATCCGAACCGTTAAAATCCGTCTACTTTACGAGTGATGCATATACATGTAAAAAATTTATACTTTCGAATTAATTTAGTATAAAGTCAAGCGGTCAAAATTAAAAGGTTAATAAATTAATTTTAATGCATTCATTTTTTGACGTTTTTTTTACCACTTGACTCTATGCAAATTTAATTTCAAAATTTAAAATTTTTGTATGTAGACGCATCACTCGTAAGGTAAACGGGTTTCAACGGTTCAGATTTGTCATTTGAGTCTAATCCGATGGGTTTTAGACTTGAGTTCACCAAGGAACTTGGTGAACTTAAGAACACCCTAGTTCTACTCTAGTAGAATCTCATTTTGCTTTTCATTGATTCTTTTATTTTATTTTTTGAGAAAAATAGGGGTCTATTTTCATTGATTCATTTAGCCAACTGTTTCACTTAATAATTTACATTCATTTTCTGCGCTTCTCTAATAATATATTTAGATTTTTATCTCGAAACGTGCTCAGCAAATCTTAAAACCATGAACATCGTGCACTGCACTTGAGTAGTAGTCTAGAAGCCATATGCACGAATAAGAAAAAAGAGGTAAAATAATAATAAAAGAAGTGTTGCCATCACTTATTTTTTCGTTTGAAGAAAAAAGATAGGAATAATATTTTCTTGTTCGCGTCACCAAAAGCAACATTTGGTAAAATAAAAGGAATATATTTTCATAGCCCGAACCGAAATTTTTATTCATATCCTCATTAAGAAAAATAGAGTAATTCCCTAACATTTTTTTTCTTTAGAAGTGTCCCAATTGCTAGTTTTTTCAGCAAAAACAACCGCTGGAAACACGAGCCGTTGCTTTTATTAAGAAGTGAATTTTTCTGAATATTTTTTATCATGGCACATGTTTAATAAGAGAAAAAAAAAATATAATGTTCTTAACTTTTGTTTTTATTTTATTTTTATCACACAATGTAGTCAATTGCGATTAATAAAATAAGAACATGCCTCCTATTCTATTCTTACTCGAAAAAAAAAAATTGGGTCATCCGAGAGCAATTTTGTCAGTTGTTTTCTCTCTCTTGATTGATATTATATTCCCCCATTAATTGGTTCATTGGTCAGGTTTTTGTAATTAAGTATCTAAAATATCAGATTGTCGAACCAACCTACACAGAAAGTAATAAACAAGTTTCATGTTGTTAATAAACAAGTTTCATGTTGTGGTCAAAGATATCTGGTTAATTTGGTAATTCTTTTCAAAAAAGGAAAAACTATATTGTACATATGTTGTTTTTGTAGCCATAGTGTAGCTGCTATTTTACGGATCCGACTCTGCTGTTTTTCTCTAAGAAAAGCAGAATTCTGTTTTTCAGATTCCAACCATTCAAAAAATTTCATTCGCGTATCTCGATAAAAAAAAATTTTGATGCACAAATTTCGACGAATTTGAATGGTTGAGATCGGAAAAGCATAATCCTACTTTTCTTTAAGAAAAACAGCAGAGTTCATTCCTTGTTCTATTGCATCCTGACTTCTTCCAAGTTAACAGACTTTTTCAATTCGGAGGAATTTCACTTATATACCTCAAAAACTTCAAAACTACGTATTGTCCCCTCTAAACTTCCAAAACTCACAAATTTACTCATTTTATTGTCTTTTATATTAGAACTCATTTTAAATTTATAAAATACCATTTTACCCTTTATTAAAAGCATAAAAAAATTGTAGCTTATTTAAGAAAAATATCGGTCTTATATTTGATTGGTTTTTCAAGGGAAAAATGGATATTTTATAAAGGGTAAAGGGTATAATGAGTATCCGATATTCGATGGAAAAATGGGCATTTTATAAAGGGTAAATGATATAATGGGCATCTTATAAGATCAATATTTTTTTCTTAAACAAAATCTAATTTTTTATGCTTTTAATAAAGAGTAAAATAGGTATTTTATAATTTTAAAATGGGCATTAATATAAAAGGCCATAAAATGGGTAAATTTGTGAGTTTGAAAGTTTAGAGGGGAGAATACGTAATTTTGAAGATTTTGAGGGGTATACATGAAATTTCCCCTTATAATTTTAATCCGGTCTGATCAGAATTCAGACCAATCCGGTCCAAACCCAAAATTTGAGCTAGTCAGATGAACGGGCCGGATTCAAACTCAAAAATCATCTTACCTCAGGTGATATGAATTCCTCCGGCCTCTACTTGTTTCACTTTCAAAAATGTCTTTTTTTTTTGTCATTTCATGGGGCTTCAAAAAACCCAACTGCTTTGGTTTCTTACATTTCATTTAAACGAATTGATGGTTACAGGCCTACAGCAGATCTACAAATCGAAATTTATTAGGATCATCAGAAAGATATTACAAATTAATGATTAAAGAAAATAGTAAGGGTTTGTAGGGAAGAAATATAATCGAATGATGAATAGTATTCAAACTAAATAAGAACTAGACTTCTGATCTAGGGAGAAAAACACATATTTTTTTGATGTAAGAGATCATAAGTTTGATGAAAATAAATCTGCTGGTGATTCTCGGGGAATCACAGGACTCTGCGATCCGATTTCAACTGTTGGTCTTTCTCGAGATGCGTGCATGAAAATTTACTTTTCCGAGAATATTTCCGAGATCCGCGCACAGAAAAGTTTGAACCGTTGATCTCGGAATTTCAGAATCCTGCGATCCCTCTCAGAATCACAGCAGATTCGGACTCAAGTTTGATGACACCTGAGAGGGGGTAATCATTTGTTGTACTACCAACGATATTGAATTTGGAAGGCAAAGATCTCTATCTCTATTTCAAAAAAAAAAAAGGGTGTCCAAACTAAATGTTTATATAGGAAAATAAAGTATCTGACAAAAGTAACTCAACATAAAAAAATAATAAATAATTACGAACATTATACGTACATATTTAACAGTATAAATGTATGATTCGATTGGTGTTACCAGCAAAAGACGCATTTATATTTAATAATTGGCTAACGACCTACTAATTAATTTTTCTACAACTCCAACCTGTTATACATTGTGTCACCAAGTACTGACTCTTTATTAATTTTATTGATTTTCTTTTAGATTTTACATATGTTTGTTATGAAGTCTCTCTTTGAAGTTTTTTTTATTTATTCTTAATAATACACTGCAGACACTAAACCATTTTTTTAACAAGATGAATGGTAATACAAGTAACTCAACTTTTTGGTACAGATTTTTTTTTTATCGAATATTGTTTAAGTTTTTTTTAAAACCTTTGCAGAGGTTGCGAAGTCGTGAGGGGAGAATTGAACTCTCGATCTTTGAATGACCAATAATCCTAGGACTTTCTTCCTAGCCAACTGTGCTACCTCTCTTTTTCGAATATTGTTTAAGTTGATGCTAACAATTTATCATTTGTTTTATTACATTTCTCAAAATGCAGATACATGTTATCAAATGAGGAACCAACACCAAAGAAAATAATATGCACATACCCATTATCAAATTAGGAATCAACGTCTTAACTTCAAGTCCTAATGTCGATAGAATGAGGCGAAACTTCTTATGGAAAGGAAATGAGTCATGCAAAGACATTAACTGCTTGGTCAATTGGGAAAAGGTATGCGCATTAAAGGTTAATGGGGGGTTGGGTATCATTGACTTACGATGTCAGAATGACGCTCTGCTATCAAAATGGATCTGGGCAGTAGGTGATAACCAGACAGGGGTCTGGCCCACCACCATTAATAGATTATATGGGATCACCTCAGCGGCCGATATAGGCCGACACCCAGAGGTGTCATCCTTCATCAGAGTCCTATCGCATCTGATGCCATTCTATGAAGCTTCGGCACGCGTGGACAATGGCATGAGATGTCAATGGACCCCCGATGGGCGATACACATGTTCCTCGGCCTACAAAATCATGCACCACACCGGGGTGTTGGACATCAACCAAGCAAAACTGTGGAAACTAAAAATCCCAATGAAGGTGAAAATCTTTCTGTGGCTGCTGCTACAGGATAAAATTCTGTCACAAGAGGTGCTACTGGTGAGGGGGTGCACGATACAACCGGGATGTCAGCTATGCAGCTCGCGAGTGGTGGAGACCAGCAACCACATTGTATGGGAATGCGCCTACGCGATCAATTTCTGGCAGGGACTCCACGCACAGCTAAACCTCACGCACAAAGGAGGTCGACACATTACCGAGGCTTGGAACCTTGGTCAACACCGCTCTCTGCGTAAGAGAAGAGTATGGAATGTCGCCTGGGCAGCGGGTGCGTGGGCGCTTTGGAGAGAGAGGAATAGGCGACTATTTTCCGGCAAGTCGCGTCTCGTGAGACAACTGATCAATGATACAGCTCTGGATGTCAGTTCTTGGTCGCAAAGTGCTTAGGTCTTCTACAAGTATGGATCCGGCGGGAGCTTTCTGTGTATTGCTGTCGACCATCTTTTCGAGTTAATTTGAGCACTCTAGTTTATTTATTTATTTAGTTTTAGTTTTAATTTTTACGGGCCCGAGTACTTGTAAATAACCCTTTCTTATTTTAAATATATTGTTGGCGACATTTTGTCGCTAACCTTCAAAAAAAAAAAACTTCAAGTCCTAATTATCTATTATATTGTCTAATTGGTTGTGTATATATATTGTATTTATTACTAATTGTTTATTTATTGGATGATGAACTAGAAACTAGTAGAGCTTGTAACTTAGAAGTAATAAGATTGATACCTCGATCTCGTCAAGTCTCTCTTTCAATAAATCCAATCATGGCCCCTTCATCATTTTCCCAATTGTCAATCTCCATTCACAATGCATTCATTTCTCCTATCAGTTCTCCTTCTACTTCTCGCAATCCAACCGTCACTAGCTCAGTCACCTGCGCGCCCCGAAAAGGACAGATACAGTAACAGAGATGGTTCCCATTCCAGCATTAATCTTACTACAAATATCATTTTCTTCTTTGTTGTTCTGATATTACTTTTGATATGCATTATATCCCTTCACCGATGTCGCCATGCCCGTATTATGGCTGCTAGAATAGAAAATGAAATCATGCAGGGTGAGATATCTCATGGTCTTGATCCATCACTTCTAAGGAGCTTTCCCATTGTTGAATACTCTAACTTGAAGGGGCGAAAGGATGTTACACTCGAGTGCACTGTTTGTCTATCTGAATATACTGATTCCGATACTCTGCGTATGCTCCCGGGATGTCACCATGCATGTTTTCCATCAGGATTGCATTGACAAATGGTTAACTTCACGCACAACATGTCCAATTTGCCGTTCTAACCTAACATACACTGACTGGCAAGCGAGAAACAGTCATGTGATCCATATGGAAGACGGGAGTGAGATTTCATATTTAACGGAGTCGAATGGTAACCTCAGTGGTGCTGAGGGTGTATTGATGCAATCAGAGTCTGGTGCGCATAGTAGAGAAGATAGTTCCCCCCTTCAATTACATGAAAATGTACAGAGGGATATCGCGGATGGGCCTGATGTGGTCATCCCTGTGGCATCATAGTCTAATTTTATGTATATAATTGGTAAATTGTGATCGGTGAGATGTACATAATTGATAAATTGTCTGGTCTATCTTTTCTTTTTTTCTCAACTTAATTTAGGCGGTTTAAGCTCTGTTTTTTTTTATCATGGTTACGTAATTTCAAAACAATGATATCATAAATTAGCCTAAAGAAAGAAGTTGCTCTCTTGCTACCAAAATAGTGGTTCACCGCTTAATCGCTAGATAATGACTACAGAGTGCAAGTTTGGCCTAAGACAGCATTGGAAAAAAGAAAAAAGAAAAAAAAGTACTGTCCCCCCACCTTCAATCCCCGTAAAATCCCCGCACCGGTATTCTCGCAGTTTTAACTGCTTCTAACGGAAATCCATTTCTCTTACCTAATTCGACAAAAAATAAATCACTTCGATTAGACAGAAAGGCTCTCCCCAAAATTGGCTTCCCCCTCTTCTCCTCATTCGCTTCTTCTCTGCTGTGCTGACAGTTTCACCTTTCTCTCTCCGATCAGACTCACGCCGGTGAGAGTATAACCCCTCCAGTCAGGCCTAAACCCCAGCTTCTTACCCCTCCTCTCTCTCTCTCTCCTCTCCTCTCCGTTCTTCTCTGGAAACCCTTCCCAATGGAGGACGCTGCTTCATATCAGCAGGACCAACATTCTAAGGCGCGTGATGAACACCCGCCTCGTACAAAACTCTATCTAGTATCTACCTAATCTTCTTTTCACACTCCCCGTCGTTGTTACTTCCTTTCTACCTGGTTCGAATCAAACCGAACCTCAATCGGGACATGATAAGGGGGAGAAGATAGACTATGTGTTCAAAGTGGTGATGACCGGCGAGTGTCAGATCTTGTCTCGACTCGAAAACCACCATTGGGGTGGAGTTTCAGACGTGAACTCTATTGATTCAAAACAAGAATATAAAGGCTCAGATCTGGGATACCGCTGGTCAGGAAAGGTATTTCTCTTCTTTTTTATATAGTCCTTTTCTACTTTTACTAATTTAGTTAAATTTAAGTACTTGATCTGCTGCTGACATTTTTAGCTTTTCGTGTGTTTAGATTTGTGCTCATTGACAGTCTTAACCTCACTTTATGGCATCGCTAACAAAGGGTTATTGAAAGGGTTTACGATTTAGTGTTTAATTATGGCTCATTTGCATTAAACTGCCTCTTCTCTGGCAAATTTAATCTATTCTAAACAAAGTATCTGACATAGATCAACGCATTATTAATGGTACATATTAGTAATAACATGTCTGGCACAGTATGTTGCCAGTAAAGTACCAACTCTATAGAGTATTAATGAACCTTTTATCCCCACCCTCTAGAAACTTAAATGAAGAACTTTGTCAGAGACCCTGTGTTGAAGTTACAATTACCATCATGATAATTACATTTATCAAGACCACTTATACTTCCCTTTTTTAAATTAAAAAGGTACAAATCAGTAACTATTGCATATTATCGAGGTGTTGTAGGAGCGTTATTGGTGTATGATAACACAACGCCAAAGCTTTGATCACATTGCAAGGTGGCTGGATGAACTGCGAGCCCATGCTGACTGTCAGATCGTGATCATGTTGGTTGGCAACAAATGCGACTTGTTAGACGAGCGAGCCGTATCCACTGATGATGCCTGAGAGTTTGCTGAGAAAGAGTCTCTTTAGTATGGTAAATTAAGTCACTTTAGCAAACTTGTTTGAGAAAACCTGTTTGAGATTTATTTTTTGAGTTAGTATGGTAAAATCACTTTAGCAAATAGCTAGGGCAAATTAAAATTAGAAATATTTTTAGTGAACTCAATAGTGTTTCAATCTAAATCAGCGATTACAGTACCAATATATTGATACTGCAGTCGCTGGCTTGTTGATTGGTACCAGGACGGTACCGTTAGGTTTATAGAATTTTTGACTGAGGTTTACAAAATTTTGATATATTATTATAGGTTTTAAACACTTTAAATCATCTTACATTTGTAGAATTCATACATTAGGTTTACAGAATTCTTGACTGAGGTTTACAAAATTCATGCATTAGATTTACATAATTCATGCATTATGGGAAGCATTGGATTTTGTAAAATCAATGGGGTATGAGCAAAAATATACGGTGTCTTCGGGTTGCCGCTTGGTGTAAGCGGTGCTAAATGATAGTTTATGTTAGATTTTTTTATGTTTGCTTTGATTTGTATTAAATGTTATGTTTGGTGAAAATTATGTATATTATTTATTTGCAATTCATTTTGTTTATATTGTTAGGACTTATTTATTTATTCTAGTGATAATAATTATGTTTCATTATCAGACAAAATAATTGATTTTGATGTTGTTGTTATGTTTACAATATATAGAGTATCACATTATAGGGTTTTACAATAAGGCTTATAGAATTCAAAAAATAAAATTGTAATTTTTGGATGCAACACATCAAAAAAGATAAAATTTATAATTTATAATTTAGGTTTACAGAATTCAAAACATAAGTTTACAGAGTTATGTGATATGATTTACAGAATTTAAAAATTAAAAGGAGCATCTACATGCAGAACTAAAAATTGAAAAAAAAAATAGAATTTGAAATTTTTTCACCGGTTTACAGTATTTAACGAAACTGTTTACGGAGTTATGTGATAAGGTTAACAAAATTCAAAAAATTGAAAGAAGCATCTAGATGCAGAATTATAAAAATATTAAAAAAAATTTGAAAAAAATTAAAATTTGAAATTTTTTAACCGGTTTACATTATTCAACGAAACTATCTATAAAGTTATGTGATAAGGTTTACATAATTCAAAATAATTGAAAGTAGTATCTAGACAAATTTAAAAAAAATAAAATAAAATTTTCAAAAAAAATTAAAATTTGAAATTTTTTTACTGGTTTAAAATATTCAACGACACTGTTTACAGAGTTATGTGATAATGTTTACAGAATTCAAAACAATTGGAAGTGTATCTAGATGCAAATTTGAAAAAAATTAAAAAATTAAAACTATTTAAAAAAATTAAAATTTGAAATTTTTTTACCGGTTTACAGTATGCAACGAAACTATCTACAGGGTTATGTGATAAGGTTTACAGAATTCAAAATAATTGAAAGTAGCATCTAGAAGCTGATTTGAAAAAAAAAAATTGAAATTTTTTTTTCTTGTAATTGTTTACGAATTTTAAAGTGGTCCCAGTTAGTTATTAGTTTTGAAAAACTGTTAGAGATCTTCTATATGTGGTCCGACTGGTCCTGGTCAAAGGTCTAAAAGTGGTCCCGGTCAAAACAGTTAAATTAAGTTGTTAAAGTGGAGTTCAAGTGGAAGTTCAAGTGGAGGTTTTTTGGGACTACACAGTAATGAAAAGTTATGTTTGCAGAATTTGTTGCATTAGTTTACAGGATTTACTATTGAAATTTACAGAATTTCGTAAATTCGGGAATAATTTGAGGATAATTCGGAAATTAGTGTCCGGAGACTGGTAGCAGCTTCCAGTTCAAATAGTTACTTAATGTCTTAAAAAACGTTTTGTGAAATTTCCGAAGTAATGTGTCATTAGATTTTTAAGGAAGAGGAAAACATTTTACCAGGAACCAAATAAAAAATTTGGTGTATTGTGAACTAAATTTGCATATTTGAATATTAAATCCAAGGCAGAGCCCGATGACTTTCACTACTTTACGGCGATCATAATGTTAAGAACTTTCACGATATCACGTGATTGAAGCCTCGTTCCTGCACTATTTTCTTTCATTTATCTTCTAAATTTGCATCTGTGCCCCTATTTTTAGCAACTTTTACTTTTTATAGACAGTTAAGAATGCTAGACTTGGCCTGTCCATTTTTTGTTTTTGTTTTTTGAAGGTTGGCGGATTACCGCTAACAAAAATATTTATAAGAAAAAAGTTTTTATTACAGAGTAGTTCTAGTATTTAAAAGGAATGGACTCTGCTGTTTATTTTAGAGAAAAACAGAATCCTGCCCGATTCTAACCATTCAAAATCGTTGAGATTTGTGCATGAAAATATTTCTTTATCGAGATACGTGAATGAAAAATTTTAAATAATTGGAATCGGAAAAACATGACTCTGTTTTTCTCTAAAAAAAGCAGCAGAGTCGGATCCTATTTAAAAACCCCCTCCTCGCTATATACAATCACTGCTATTACTCAGTCTAAATTGCTAGATCGAATTCTAACATGATGAGGTCGCTACTAGGTCCAGACACAATTTATCCATTTTTTTTAAAAGATAATGATCTTTCTGTCACAATAGTTTCAGAAACATCTTTATGTGATAATATAAAAAAGTTTACCCTACATCATTTTTTGCTCTAGTAAACACCAATTTGATAGTTCTTGCCTAATAACTTTTTTTTTTCCAAGAAGATACTTATATTGCAAGGTTTTTCGGAAAAATTGGTCCACACGTTTACCCTAATTAACTTTTTCCCTTGCGGAGGATGTGTAACATCCCGGTAGAGTGGGAAAAATGGCACGCCGGAGCCGGCTCCGTCACGGAACGGCACGGTAACGGCACGGAACGGCACGGCACGCGTGTCATTCGCGTGCCGTGACTCGCGTGTCCCGTGCCGTGACCATTCGCGTGCCGTGACCATCTTTTGAAACTTTGGCACGGCACGGCACGGCACGTGAAAAATTTAGTCACGGCACGGCACGACACGTAATCACGCGAGTCACGTGTAATTAGGACCATTAGATATTGATTTAATGGTGAATCTTGAATAAATTAATTTAAAGTATGAATAAATGGCCACGCGAGTCACGCGAGTCACGCGAGTCACGCGGGTCACGGCACGTTTAGGCACGGCGTGACTCACGTGGCGTGACCATTCGCGTGCCGTGACCACCCCTTGACATTTTAGTCACGGCACGGCACGTGAAAAATTAACTTGGTCACGGCACGGCACGGCACGAGACCAAAGTCACGGCGTGTTAGTCACGGCACGGCACGGCACGTTTTTCCCTCTCTACATCCCGGTAAACTTGATAATACTTTTTTAAAAGATATTGAACTTTTTATAAATATTAGAAAAGTTAAAGGTTGAAATTGCAAATATTCAAAATTTAAACAAAAATCTGTATGCCAACGTGGCATTTTGCCGCGTGGCTGTCATGCATACCCCCTAATCCATTTTTAACCGACCCTTAAAAGGTTGTCTCTCTCTCTCTCTCTTTTGATGTAAGAGATGAAAAAAAAAATGAAAACCGAAAATGAAAAAGAAAAGAGAAAATCCAAAGAAAAATAAAGGAAATATTATGATAAATTTATTGATATTTGATTTCATGTCCGATTGAAATTCTGACTACGTCGCGTTGATTCCGAACTGCTGATTGCAATCTAATTTAGATTTCTGGATTGATCGCTATCAGGTAACCGGACTTCTTTATAATCAGTGTTTTCGTTTTGTTTGGTCGAATTGGATATTGGATTATGAGGCATATTTTAACGGGATAGCGGGTCTGAGATTCGAATTTGATTGTGAACTGATGAGATTGTGTGTACTGTGAATGTGGGAATTGTGAATGTGGGAATTGTTTGTGACAGACATTCCAAATACTGTGTGACTTGTTTTACTGATAACCTAGACCCGGGTGCTATCGTCGTTAAATATGCAGGCATAATTTGATTTGAATTTGTGTTGATTAATCCAGTCTGTTTGAATGGTTGTTTAATTAAGCCAATTATAGAGAAGCTGCTCGTTAAATAACCGGTTACTGAGCTTGGTAGCTTATTCCGTATTGTTTCTTTGTGTTTTTTGTTTGCGACGTAAGTTGACGGGACGAAGGACGGATGCAAGGGTGCCTCTCTTGTCGCGAGCCCCGGCCCAGCGGCGGGGTCGTGACAGGATGCCTTATCAAAATTGGTCCTCAAGAAAAAAAAGTTTCTTTGTTTGCCCCAAAAATTAATTTGTGTCATTTTATTTCTAATAAGTAAACAATGGGGGAACATTTATGTGCCAAAGATTCATAACTATCAATTTACCTGTTGTTCAAATTTGTGGATCCACCACATTTTTTCTCGCTTTGTTAACGACAAATGCACTAGCCCAGGCAACCTTCTCTGCCAAGTACAAACTGAATTGACCCCAAAATCTTTCATCAGCATGATCAGTATTGTTTTTTCCTTCATTTTAGCATTTTCCTTCATATCCCACTAAGAAGAGCAAAATGTTGCAGATCGATGCAGCAGTGGCAGTCATTGACGGCACCACAATTAAGCAACTCACCACCTTATCATTGGTACCAGTTAGAGAGTTTTGATGAACATCCGTGAGGTTCTGTTATCACTTGATGCTGCTATATTTGCCATCCAGGTGCATTAATTTGACACCTGACTATTAATTAGTCTTTACATGAGGTATATCACATTGCCAGTACAGCCTACCTAAACTGAACCTGGCTACCTTTATATGGTAAACACAGTATCTCAGTCAATCAGGGACTGATGGAATCTTTTGGGTCAAACAAGTTGAGATCATTTAAATTGATATTTTGGGGGTGGAATTGGACAGAAGGTCATCACCACTCATCAGTGAGATGTCAGAGGATATAGCTGGGAGGTGCCATTGATAATTTAGTCAGTAAAATTGTATGAATTAAAGAAGATGCTTGGCTTGCCAAAAGGTATCAGAACTGAGAAGAAACGTGAGGAAATAGAAATTATTAAATTGTGGATTTATTTCATATTAGTTTCATTTGCATTGCTCCTCTATATACATGAGCTACATCCAAATAAAAAGGCAAGAAAATATACATAAAACTATAAAAGATAAGACAACAAAACCGGTAAGGTGAAGTAATGAAAAGGATCTACAGTTGATTTTTGCTGAGGTTTGGATTTTGTGGATATCAAATTCATAATATAGCGCCATTTTATGGAGGCATCAGAGGATTGAAGGTAGTGAAGTGGGGTTACTAGCAGAATAAGCTGCACAGGCAATGTAGGCACATATGGTGTTCAGCAGAGACCAGGAAACTAATAGATGTTGGTTGCGGAGGTGAAAGTGATGAACCCAGGGTTAGATTTGAATTTTTTTTCCCTAATAATATATATTTACCTATTAATCCTGATTGGTTTTGTAAGTGCTTTGTGACCAAGTCCTTTTATCTTTAAAATTTTGTAGTTTGACACCTATGATAACCTTTGCGTTTTCCATGAGGCATATTCTCATTTTAATATTTCTCGGAAAAGTCCTATCGTTTGAATAATTATTTTGTTTTCTAAAATACAGAAACCAATAATATTTGATATTATAGGTAATAAAAGTGATACACCACTCAATTAAGGAATAGGTCATGACAGTTTATGATTCCAATATAGAAGTACCAATTCAAAATTGAAAGAAAGCCATCTCATTCAACATTTAGCAAATTTCAACTTAAAAATACCAATTAAAAAAATTGAAAGAAAGCTTTACTTCAAATAAAATTGAAATAAAGCCATCTCTTTCAACACTTGGCTAAAATTTAGCAATATACTATTGCGACCATAAGACCCCCAAATTCTCAAATTGCAAGATCAAAAATGAAATCCCATCTATATGTTGCAGTAATGAACGGATCACAAACATATATCCCACTATTAAGGTTTTCCTCCACAGATGACAGAGAAACCCAAACCACCAACACCATTGCCACATCTGCTTCAAATTCGACGGACAACAGAAATGGCTCCCTGCAGGGTTTCTCCAAAGCGAATATCATCCTCTTTGTGGTGATATTTCTAATATTAATTTTTGTAATTTACATTGTAGCACTCTATGCAAAACGGCAGAGGATGCTGCCCGCAACTGCCACGGCCCCCACTTCACCGGATTTAAATATTTCAAGAACAAGGAGTCGTGGAGTTCATCAATCAGTCATAGACACATTTCCAGCCATTGGGTATGCCACCGTTAAAATTTTAAGGAGTTCAAAAAGCCCCCTAGAGTGTGCCATCTGCATTTCTGAGTTTGTAGATGATGACATTCTTCGACTTCTACCTGGTTGCAGGCATGTGTTTCATACAGACTGCATTGACACCTGGTTAGAGAACCATGTCACTTGCCCAGTTTGTCGGTCGAACCTCTCCGACCCTGAAGTCCTTGCCGGAAAACGCCTTCTCTCAATGAACTCTGAACTCGAGGATTTTGATATCAGTTCACAAGTATCAGAACATGAGCAGAAGAGTGACAACAGTCTACGACGTAAGGAGATCAGACGAGCACAATCAATCACAGAGGGTTGGGAAAGATTTACGTTAACACTGCCTGAGCAAGTGTTGAGGGAGATTGAAGCAACTAAGAAGCACCGGCGGTCAACGAGTATGCAGGATTATACGTTTCAAGGGAAGGCGAGTTCGAGGGACGGAAAATTGAGTGCATTTTTTAAATCTTTCTCCCAGAACAGACGGAACAGAGAAGGTGATGATATGTCGACAGTGGCTGAGGGAGTGGAGGCTTCGGTTTCAACGGTAACATCAAGTAGGCATATAAACTTCAATACATGGTGAGACATCTGAAACTGAACCGACATGGGTTGAGGTTGATCTTACCGATTTGCCGGTTCATGAACGAGTTTGAGTATGCATATAAAATCTATCTGTGTTATTATAAAAATTTGTGCTTTTGTGAGTTTGAACTTAAATGGGCAATTTTGGGTCTTTACTGAACCTTCACTTGAGGTGATTAGAGGCATTGTTAGCTTGTTTATTCTTGATATTTAGAGCAGTGGCCATGAATTTGGCCTTAAACAAAGGAACCAACCACGATTTTGAATGTGAAAGATCTTGGTCTGCTTGTGAAAAATTAGTGCAGAATAAATTTTTCTTTGTATATACTTGAAGATGATTAATTGTGATATGTAATAATTGAAATACAATTAAATTGCATTTGAAATATGCCGGTTGAATGGTATTTGTCTTGCGAACTTTTGATTGGAGAATAATATATATTTTTTTATTTTATTTTCTGCGGACCAATTACTCCTCAACCACCCAAATTGTTTTATTAATTAGCCCTTATTTTTTTATTTGATCTTCAGATATACTAAGAAAAAAAAATTGATCGATAGAATAAGAACTTACTAAGAAATTGTCAGCTTTATTTTAGTTAGGTTCTGTTGAATATTTTTCTTGGCTAGCTATATATACCCAACTCTCCAACAAAGCATAAACCACATCGATCACAATGAACTAAATATTTATGAGCAGCTTAATATTGCAAGACTCAACTTAGCTTTAATTACACTCAATGCTGCAACCCAGAAATCGATAACTTCGCATCACATATGCAAATTTTCAACTTAATGAATTACACAGGTATCAAAATCTAATAAGGCATGATTAAGAATAATTTAGTAAGTAGCTGTACTAAAAAGTAGTAAAATAAAAAACAACGTAGATCGATCTAACAAGAACCCAACAATACGGATACCCTACTACCAGTACATTTTTAATACTGGTCTTCTTTTATGTCCGAGGGACAAGGCCTATATATGTGTGTGTACTTGCGGTATCTTTTGAGGGGGAACAAAAATGGGTTTTGATTGGCCGATTTTTTTTTTTAATAGAACAAAAAAATAAAAAATATCAAAAAATGGGTATGAAATCATAAAATTTCGAAACATAGGAAGAACGTTATAGACTATAACGTCCAGGGCACAGTAGCTGAACATTATAATCTATAACGTCCAGTCATAGCACACATAGAGCCACACATTACCCTGCGCAGCATGCCATGTACTCCACCTCCAAGTTGGTGTTGAGCTAAACCAGGCCCAACATAAATGTTATGCTAATCAACAACCAATTCCAGTATTTTGTAACAGGCTATTTATTTTCTGAACAATTGGTTTTTTGTCCCAAAAATGTCCCCAAGAACGTGTAATCAATGTCAAATAAGGGATTAACCAAGTTGTCATAGAAAACCCAACGGTACAGTGATGTTTCGGTCGGCTAGTACAGGAACCACTTACATCTTAACAAGGGAAGAAAAGGTTATAAGTTTTCATCCCTTAAAAAATGTGATCACTTTCAATATGATAAATTCAAATTTTGTTTTTTAAAGAGACTTAACCATTTGAAGGGTTCCGCCAGCGGTTTGAGGGCCCCAAGTTCCAACAAATTTTTCATTTGTGATTTTCGTCAAACACCTTTTGCGCAACCAGCGTAGACAAATCAAATTAGTTAGATCCGACCATAGAACCAATACCAATCACAACACAATAAAGAGAGAAAATGCAAACAACACAAGAAATACCAAATCAAGATGACGTGGACCACACCAATTTTATATTCCATCCTTGTGTTTGACTTTGACACCAATTTTATAGGGAAATAAATCTGCTGTTATTCCAAAGGGATCACAGGATCCTGTTATTCCGATCCCAGCCGTTGACCTTTGTCGAGAATCGGGTACAAAAAACATTTTTCTTTGAGATTCGTGCATGAAAAAGTTTGAACGGCTGGGATCGGAATAACAGGGTCCTGTGATCCCTTTGGAATAACAACAGATTTATATCCATTTTATAGACATGTATCCGTTGACCACTTCTAAAATATTTGTTATTTTAAAAAAAATTTAGGTTTAGAAGGAACTTATTCCAAATATTAATTTGTCATTGACAATTTCAAAGAAGAAAAAGAAGACAAAAAAAACATTGTCAGATAATGCACAAATGTAAAATATTAAAAAGAAATAGCATTTCATGGAGCTGCATAACCTAAAAGTCCTAAACCCTGCCTGATGTTATATAATCTGAAAGCAGAAATAACAAGGCCTTCCAATTAATCAAATTCAAAGAAAAAAGAATGAGAATGGAGCACCATCTAGCATTCCCACATGGACCGCAACCGCAACCATTGATCTTGCTCCTAATCCTTTCTTTCTCACAATATGCACTTGCCCAAGGTCATCCCTATAAAACCTACGATGATTCATCATCGCCAAGCAACATCATCGGGCCCGTCTTGCTTGGTGTTGGGGCATTTTTACTGTTTGGTTGTTCCCTCCCACAATTTATAACACGTCAGTGTTTAGGAGGTCCCAATACAAATACAGCCACCACCACACCTGACCTAGTAAATACCAACAATGAAGGTGTCGCCAGACGGAAAGGTCGTGGGATCGATCCAAAGACCATAGAGACATTCCCGATCATTAACTATGCTGCTGTCAAACATATGAGAGCTTCAAACAGCCCACTTGAGTGTGCCATTTGCTTATCTGAGTTCTTGGACGATGATACCCTTCGACTTCTTCCAGGATGTCGACATGTGTTCCATGTGAACTGCATTGATACCTGGCTAGCTGATCACAAAACCTGTCCAGTCTGTCGATCCGACCTTTCAGACCCGAAAGTTATTGCAGGTAAGCGCCTTCTCTCTCTAAACATATAATGTAAGGATGTTCCTTGCAGCTCCCACATGTCAGAGCAGGTGGCGATGAAAAAGGATGTACCAAAATCAAAAGGAAAGAGACATGTGCAATCGATGACTGGGGGATGGGAAAGGTTTACATTGGTACTGCCCGATGATGTCATGAAAGATATCAAAACAACTCACAATTACCGAAAGGCGGCCAGTTTGCAACATTATACTTACAAACACAATGCCAGTAGCCCGGATTGGAGGATTCAATCGTTTATGAATTCTCTCTCTTGGAATCGACAACAAAAGGTGGAAAGCAAGGTCACAGTGACACCGGAGATGCCTAAGGCTTCAAATTCAGTGAATATGTCAAGTAGGCAATTACTAGCATACCCAGACAGAGGCGAAAATGAGATGCTTGAAATTGATTCCTCATGGACTCAGATAGAGCTTAACAATTTACCTGTTCATTATCGAGTTTGAAGTCTGATTATTTAATAACATTTTGGTCTACTGTTGTGTGTCGCATTCATGAGCAAATGCTTGCAACTTAATTGTAATGTTTTAGTTAGATATATGCAAAATGGATCTCTAGCAAAACTACTTCAGCATTGACAAAAAGATGATAATGTATTATTCTTGTTTCAGTCTCTCACAGCGGCCTCTCAAGTACAACTTGAGAGTTGCAGAACTGACATATTCAATGCCATTTTACTAAGATGTGGTTTTCTTTGTCTATTTATGGAGACAAATTATTAATGGTATGAGCTGTACAGTAAAAGTTACATTGGAGATTTAGAGTGTTTAATTATATCTCTTAACTTTTCTATGTATTAATTAACTATAAATTGTTTTTTTAGAGAAAGAAACGAGGGTGAAGCCCTCATTTGATTAATGGTTGTCCTGTTACAAGAGGTCTGTACCAGAGTGCGTGAAACAAAAAACAATTAGCTAAAAAACATTTGAGCTATGCTAAGGGAAAATAAAGAACTAAACTAAAATTTAAAAATTAAAATTAAAATTAAAATTACAATTACAAAATAAAACAGTTTATCCTAAACATTCTTTATTAATGCCGACATTTTATTAATATCCAAAGTTTATTGCAAATGAGGAGGGATCAAATAACAACAAAGTTATCACAACTATTTTCTACATTTTGAAATTTCAAATCGTTGATCCAAACCGTTCAACATGATCTCCACAATAAAATATGCTTCTAGATCTAATTTTATATTTTTTTGAATTTATACTATTTATTAAGTATTTTACAAAAACTAGTCAAATTCAGACCATTGAACTTTGTACCCATCTTAATAAATAGTAAAAAAATTTAAAAAAAATGTCAAATTTGATCTGGAAGCACATTTTATTGTGGAGATCATGTTGAACGGTTTGGATCAACTATTTGGAATTTCAAAATGTAAAAAATGATTGTGGTAACTTTGTTGTAACTCAAAATTGTTGCAAATTAATTAATATACCTAGGTTCGCTGGGAATTAATAAAAATGTCCATACCGGCCAGACGAGGCAAGACAAGCCTCGCACATGTAGGACTGAGTATACAAGGACCGATAATGAATGTTTGACGGCATCAATCATTGTCGATATCATTGAGAGAAGCATGAAGAAAGACTCCTGTATGAGCATCCAGACGGTGGCAGACTGTGTTTTATCTGTGTATGACAATGTAACCCCGAAGTACAACCGACTGTGGAGGGGCCGTGATCTTGCAATAGCTCGATAATTTGTGAGTTAGAAGACTTCATACAGCTTGCTGAGACCACTGTTGATGGCAATTTGCGACAAGAAACTCGGCTCGAAGTACCAATTTCTGACCAGTCCAATACGAGATAAAGAATCAGGAGAAATTATGAGACATGATGTTCAGTTCAGAGCCGTAACCTGGACTTTTGGTCCATGAATTGTAGCGTTTCAGTACTTGAGACCAGTGATCAGCATATATGCATGCTTCTTGTCTGGGCGGTATGAAGGGAGACTTTTGATAGCTTGCGGCTATGATGCCGAAAACCAATTATTGCCTATTGCATTTGCAATTATGCACAAGGAGGATAGTGAGCATTGGGGTTTTTTCTTGCAGTGGTGAGGAATGAAGTGCTCAGATATGATAAATATGTCTGTGTTATATCGGACCAGTACAAGGGGATTAAAGCTCACTGACAGCAGAATACGGATGGTCTCCTGAGCTTTTTATGCACAGGTTTTGTATGCAGCATGTTGCTGACAACCTGGTCCAGAACTGTGGAAAGGACAAGTGGTACGAATGGAGGTTCAGAGAATGAGCGAAGAAGAAGAAGCTAAGAAGGTTGAAAGAGATGTTCGGAGAGTTTGCTCAGGTATGTTTAATTTATAACATTTCGTTTAATTATTTTATAAGACTATTCTGAAAATGAAATAACATATTTTTGTTTTGTGCAGCTAAATCCAAGGTGTAATGCATTTTTAAGGAAGGTGGGCAAGGTACGTCCTAGTGATGCGATGGAGCCGTCTAATTATGAGAAGATTTTCCAAACCTGTGATGGAGGATACCGGTTTGGTATCATGACAACAAATGGCTCCGAGTCGCTCAATAATATCTTCCGAATGAGCCGTAGAATTCCCGTGACTGCCATAGTAGAGGATACGTTCTACAAGTGCAACTGATGGTTTGTTGAGCGGCGACAGCGAGCAATGGAATTAAGAGACAAGAACCAGGTTCTTTCAGACCGGGTTTTGCAAAAGATCAGAAAACATTGGGAGAAAGCTGCAAGAATGCATTTGGTGTGTTATACACACAGCCAAGGTCAGTACCAAGTTTCATCTCCAAATGAGTACGTTCCTTGCACCCGCAGTGACATAGGCAATATGGAACTTACTTACAGGGAGTTCATGTATATTGTGACACACGGTCCCGACAACCAAATGGAATGTACTTATAGAGATATCCAATTAACTTCTATTCCGTGCGCTCATGTCTTAGCTGTTTGTCGTGATCGAAACTGGTGCGAGGACCAATTTGTTGCAGACTGGTATACTATGAACTATCTTGAAAGTACTTGGGGTGGGGTGTTTGTTTCCATTGGCAATATGCCAGAATGACCTGCTAATACTGAAGCAAGAATCCTTCCAAGCAAGGGTTGGATTTGGGTTGGAAAGCGAAAACACATCCGTCATGTAATGACGATAGATGAAATGGAAGGTAGATGAATAGGGCATCAGCCTCGCCGTTCCACTACCGATAGGCAACGAAGAGGTATGTAACATTCATCAAAAATTATATTTTTTTTTCAATTATACCAACTTACTAAGTAACAAATGCAAATACAGAGGCAAGAAACGCAGCAACTGCACAAGAAAATGAGCGAGTTATGGCAGAGGCAAGTGGGTCCGAAGGGTCACGGCGTAGCACAGCTACAAGCCGTTTAGATGCATCTGCTATGTTTGCAGAAGCAATGGGAGAGGCAGTTGTCATAGGAGGAGAGGCGGTTGGGTGCAAGGAGAGCTATCTGGAAGCCAGCCGTTGACCTTTGTTGAGATTCGGGCACGAAAAACGTTTTTCCTTGAAATTCATGCATAAAAAAGTTTGAACGGCTGGGATCGGAATAACAGTGTCCTATGATTCCTTTGGAATAACAGATGATTTATATCCATTTTATAGACATGTATCCGTTGACCACTTCTAAAATATTTTTTATTTTAAAAATTTTTAGGTTTAGAAGGAACTTATTCCAAATATTAATTTGTCATTGACCATTTCAAGGAAGAAAAAGAAGACAAAAAAACATTGTCAGGTGATGCACTAATGTAAAATATTAAAAAGAAATAGCATTTCATGGAGCTGCACTAATGTCATTTACCATTTCATGGAGCTGCATAACCCGATGTTATATAATCTGAAAACAGAAATAACAAGGCCTTCCAATTAATCAAATTCAAAGAAAAAAGAATGAGAATGAAGCAACATCTAGCATCCCCACATAGACCGCAACCGCAACCATTGATCTTGCTCCTAATCCTTTCTTTCTCACAATATGCACTTGCCCAAGGTCATCCCTATAAAACCTACGATGATTCATCATCGCCAAGCAACATCGTCGGGGTAGTCTTGCTTGGTGTTGGGGCATTAATTTTACTGTTTGGTTGTGTCCTCCCACTATGTATAACACGTAAGTGTTTTGGAGGTACCAATACAAATACAGCTACCACCACACCTGACCTAGTAAATACCAACAATGAAGGTGTCGCCAGACGGAAAGGTCGTGGGATCGATCCAAAGGCCATAGAGACATTCCCGATCATTAACTATGCTGCTGTCAAACATATGAGAGCTTCAAACAGCCCACTTGAGTGTGCCATTTGCTTATCTGAGTTCTTGGACGATGATACCATTCGACTTCTTCCAGAATGTCGACATGTGTTCCATGTGAACTGCATTGATACCTGGCTAGCTGATCACAAAACCTGTCCAGTCTGTCAATCCGACCTTTCAGACCCGAAAGTTATTGCAGGTAAGCGCCTTCTCTCTCTAAACATAGAATGTAAGGATGTTCCTTGCAGCTCCCACATGTCAGAGCAGGCGGCGATGAAAAAGGATGTACCAAAATCAAAAGGACCGAGACATGTGCAATCGATGACTGGGGGATGGGAAAGGTTTACATTGGTACTGCCCGATGATGTCATGAAAGATATCAAAACAACTCACAAGTACCGAAAGGCGGCCAGTTTGCAAGATTATACTTACAAACGCAATGCCAGTAGCCCGGATTGGAGGATTCAATCGTTTATGAATTCTCTCTCTTGGAATCGACAACAAAAGGTGGAAAGCAAGGTCACAGTGGCACCGGAGATGCCTGAGGCTTCAAATTCAGCGAATATGTCAAGTAGGCAATTACTAGCATACCCAGACAGAGGCGAAAATGAGATGCTTGAAATTGATTCCTCATGGACTCAGATAGAGCTTAACAATTTACCTGTTCATGATCGAGTTTGAAGTCTGATTATTTAATTAATAACATTTTGGTCTTTTTGGTCTACTACTGTTGTGTGTCGCATTCATGAGCAAATGCTTGCAACTTAATTGTAATATTTTAGTTAGATATATGCAAAATGGATCTCTAGCAAAACTACTTGAGCATTGACAAAAAGATGATCTTGTATTACTCTTGTTTCAGTCTCTCACAGCGGCCTCTCAAGTACAACTTGAGAGTTGCAGAACTGACATATTCAATGCCATTTTACCAATGTTTTAAATAGCGTTTATAGCGTCATAGCGGGAAGGCTACAAAAAAAGCTATAGCGAATAGCGTAGCTATAGCGGAAGCTATTCCAAATAGCGTTTTTTTTTTACAAAAATTATATTATATATTTGTACTATATATTAACATTATCTAAAGTTTCATAGAACAATAAATAACACCAAATTAATTAAGAAATTATAATATTCATATTGAACTAGTACAAAAGTCCATGTTTCAAAATATCCATAATAATATCATAAACTATCGATCTTTTTCTATACAAAATATTTTAAGCATCATGATTCATTCTATTTTTTTTTCTATACAAAATAAATTTTATGGATCTTTATTTAAGCCCATATAAATTGTCTAAAAAAGCCCAATATGCATAGCACGCAAATAGCGCGCTACACGCTATGCGCTATAGCGGACTGCTATTACCGCTATAGCGGCCGTAGCGCAATTAGCGTATTTTCATGCCATAGCTTAGCGTTTAGGGTCCAAAAACGATATAGCGCGCTATTTAGAACACTGCATTTTACTAAGATGTGGTTTTCTTTGCATTGGAGATGTTCAGAGGAGAAAACACATTCACAATTGCTTGACTGTACCAACAGATTTAGAAAACTGATTGGCCTTCTATTTCAGCCCAAGGCCCATGGGCCTGATGCTTCGTGTGTGTATATCTTGGATAATGTTAAATTTTTGGTGTATACTGTTCCGAAATCTATTTAGAATGGATTTGGATCTTATAGACTTTTGTTTCAAGTTTTGAATTTTCAATGTAGTGCTAATCCAGTTTAACAAAAAAACATCAGAGTTCAAAAAAATTGTTTATTACTCCAGTCTAGTATTGAAATTCTGCAGATAATTAAGGTCAAATAAAAATGTATTTATCAGCAATTAAGGTCGTTTAAATAATTTTTATAATTAGTTTACACCGCATGATATAGTTTTATTTACAAAATTTCATGTCAATTATGCCATAGACTACTTAAACAAAATTGCATACATGATAAATTCTGTCTATGAAAGCTCGAACTATTCTCCTTGTGTTGTGTGACCGCACACTAGTTCCAGAAAGCTCTAACCATCTCTTCCCTCCAATGGCTTACTGATAAATGACATACTTGACACTTGACAGACATGTCCAATGGCTTACACATGCAATTATTGATTTAGCATTTCCAATGACATCAAATCTTTATTTGGAAGAAAATTAATTATGCATTCACCTACTGACAAAAAGAAAAACAAGAGGCAAAAAAATATTTAATTAACACTGCCCGGGGCCTTATTTTTCTCACTTCCGCCATGATCCTAAACAAGCTATACCATTGCCATTCGAAAATTGTACAAAGATATACAATGAAACTAATCATAGCTACTACTTAATTGAATCCCCCCCCCCCCCCTCCTCTGCTTTTCATAATTAGTAGGTGAAAAGCCTGCATCATTAATCCTCTTAAGCCGCCTCAACTACATTACAATCTTTAGCTTTTTCGTCCTTGGGACCAGCCCACTTGTTTATACGCACACTTGCAATCATCGCCTACAACATATGAAATTTGTATTAGGAATGATTTGCATGAGAGAGTGTATGAATTACAAGAAATGAAGGGTGGTAAGTGAAAAAAAAATACCTCTTTGTCCCAGTCACATCTTATGGTAAGAATAGAAAGTATTAAAGTCTGAATTGCAGTTCCTCCAATCATCCCAGCCCAAATCCCCTATTATTAATCAAAGTGAAAAGTTCATAAATAATTACAATTAGGGTCTACTTATTTTTATTAAGTGAAAAACAAAAGATGCAACAAAAGGCAATTACCAAAACACCCAAATTGAAGATCCATCCCATAACAACACCAACAGGTACCCCAATGAAGTAATATGAACCTATGTTTACATAGGCCACAGTTGATTGCCATCCAGAGCCAACAGCAACTCCTAATTATATTAAGAAACTTGTTATAAAAAGAAATCTTGAACGAATGACAAAGTTTGCTCAACCTTAAGAAATATATTTGAAAATCAGAAATATTTTGACTACACAGTAAATAAAAATAAAAACAAAGAAAAAAAAAAAAACTAACCAGAGAGAATCGGCTGTATGCTGTTTAAAAGAATAGTGAAAGCCAACAGAATGGCTAGCCGATCAACAGCATCTAGTACAACTTGACTTGTGGTGAAGATAAGGGCAATCTTGTCATGGAGGCCCATAATTAGAGCCCAAAAGAATAGACCAATAATAAAAGAGGTCACAACTGACACTTTTGTCGCAAATTTAGCCCCCTTACCATTTCCAGCTCCGAGCTCGTTTGCTACTCTCACTCTTTAAAATGCAAAGTAAATAATATGCTATTAGACAGTAAACTAGTTAATCTATCAGTTAAGTGAAAAATGGAGCAGGGATTAAATTTTGGATCTTTTCAACAATATCTAGGATGTTAATCTCCCTCTCTACCTTTTACTTTACCCCTTATATACTAACATATTAATACTATAAGAGCTATGTAATGATTTTATTTTATTTTTGATGCAATATAGGTAGCCCATTTACCTACCATTTTTTTTTTTTAAAACAACACCTAGAAATTATTTCTTTTTAGGTTTTCCTTTATAGTTTCAAGCACATGCATGGTCAAATTCAACTTCATGACACAAATATAATAATATAAAACAATTGGATTTTTATTTGTGGAAGCAATCATCAGGATTTGAACGGTTTTGTTTGTTTGTTTGTTTCCACTTTAAAACTAGGTTTGGCCTCTTCTTCCCCTTTTGGGTTTATGTGCAGTAACAACTCTTAAAATTGATTACTAATACTCAGGTGTTTGTAGCTTTTGAGCCGCCAATTCTGGCCATACTAGACAACATACCCGCTCTTTGTATTTTTCTGCTTCAAGTCTATGTTGTGAACTTAATTGGAGAACATGTGGTCCTAGCAAATTTTTATTGACATCTCTTTCCATTTTGGTTAGATGTAGGCATGTAGCTAGAAAAATACACATGTTTGGGAGACCACTAAAAACAGAGTTCTGTATATTTATGTATTTAACATGCATTTTGTTGATTTCCCTCTTTTTACTAGATGTTTCTACAACTAAGAGATATACAAGGGAGTTCTCAATCCAAATTTTGGGTCCAAAGGGATTGCTTGACTTACCCGGTGCCAGCAAAGAATGCCAATGGAATCATCATCTCCCATCCATTTATGTTCATGCTGCATGCCACCAATTAAAAAATAAAAATATTTCAAATTTAAATTAGAGAGAAGAAGCTCATCAGAATAATTACAAACATTAAAGAACATTATTCCTTAATTGTTTTGCTCAACACTGTAATTAACTAACGAGTGACATGATAATATTTAAAGAATGGTAAAGAAACTAGGAGTTACATACCAGATCGAGAGGGCATCAACAGCTATTGTGGCATCCTTCAAATTGCCCGTCAATAGTATAAGTACTCGATAATACCAATTCTCCAAGCTGTTCCAACAAAAGTTTAGAACAAAAGATACACAAATAATTTGCATAAACTACCAAAATATAAATATATAAATAAAATAGAAAGGGAATTGCAAATGAAGAACACATTCTAATTACTAACCATAACATAACACCTGAAGCTGCGGATAGTTTCAAAAATTCCCATAAACCTGCAAATGCCTCCATGGAAAATCCTTTCCATGTAAGTGGACATCCACCGCACGCAACATACCCGAACAATAGTATTCCAGTAACCCACCAAGAGAAGTTGAGAGTTAGTGCAATTCCAATCAACCCAAACTGCAACTTTGATACAAAAAGCCAGGTGACAAATATGTGCACTATGAGTGCTACACCCGATATGCCAGCATTGACAAAGTTTTTCATTTGGCATTGCAAGAACCGCTGGAGCGGGAAGAGAAAGGCAAAGGAGAAATGGAGGGGGATGAACCAGACAGAGACTGTCCCTGCCATTTCTGCCAGGTCGGCTGGTTGACCCAGCCAAAGAAGAATTGGCGTTGCGAAAAAATACATTGGTAGGAGAAGAATTCCACAGAAGAAAAGCACTATCCATGACCGTTGCATGTATACTCCTAGCATGTGGTACTTCTTTGCGCCAAATGCCTGACCACACAGCGTCTCTAGTGCGCTTGCCATACCAAGCTGTACATAGTGATGGAACAGTTACATTGTTAAAATAATTTTTGAATAATAATATTAGAGATATATTAGGAAATTGTATCTAGCTAGCTTTATCCAAAATAGCAACCCTGTCATGCAGATATTGTTGCACCATGAGAAAGAAAAAAAAAACAGATATGTTTCTAGGTATATCTTCTTAAGGGCAAACCGTTATTTATATATATGTCTAAGCATATGAGTGATCTACTAGAAGTCTATAATTAAGGAACCAGTTATTTATTAATCGCATCCCTGAATAGCAAAGGTGCAATCCTAACAAAAAATGGTCAATAGAATGTAATATGCCATACATTCAATTTCTTTTCCTCTTCTGTTTGTATCTACAAATTAAGTTTCTAAAAGTGAAATCTTATTAACCTAATATACTGTTGCCTAAGTATGATGCAAGAATTAATGATGTTGGAGATAATAACCGCCCCTCTACATTGGAGACCTCTATGTTGGAAATACTTAGCATAACCATGTGAATATATGCAAAATCTACAGCACTGCTTTTTTTTCCTTTCTGCTTCCACTGTTTCCTTTTTTGTTTATTTCCAACGGCTCATAAGCCAATTAATTATATTATTATTCCTAACGGCTCAATTAGCCTTGTAATCTATAAATACTCAAACTGTATGTACATTGTAAAGTTATGATTTCTATTAATATATCAAATAAATAAATAATACAATCATTACATCAACTCTCAAATTATTTTAAATGCCCTAAATCATTGGAAGAACTTTATGTTTGCACAAGCTTTTTGATAGAGATCAAAGAACCTGCACCCAATAAGTGTTCAGATTGAAATTTGTACAAAAATATATTTTTGATTCTGTCCTGATGTACTGTCAGAAAAAACAAATTATAGTAGGCTGTATGTACTGGATCTTCCATTGAATTTAATATGAGATTATTAGACTTTTGGTACATTTAAATAATTCTCTGGTTTGATCGCTTCTTCCAAAGGTCCCACGAGTTATTGTAGAAACTAGAAAGGACAGGAAGAGAAGTATCTGATGCTCAATGTCTTAAAATAACTTTAGAAATGCAACAGTCTTTTTTTTTTTTTTTTGATGTGAAAACCGTAGGTAGAAGTGCAACAGTCGGTTTCGTAAATCAAAACTCCGTGTAAAATGGGTCCTACTTTTTCTGACAGTGATTTTTTTGTTGGTTTCCTCATTTGAAGTGATCCTATAAGTCTCAAGAAAATAAAAGCTCCTCATAGCCACACATTAGAGACAGAAACTGCAGCCAAATAATATAGGAAGTAACAAAAAAAAAAACATATATAAGCACACCAAAAAGAAAATTGGATATCACAAGTTGGCCAGAATATTTGGTAAAGTAGTAAGGGTGTATTAGAAGGAGAGGATTAGAAAATGACTTAAAGAAAAAGTGTAACGGAGAAGAGAACTGTGGAGGGGGGGGGGGGGGGGGGGGGGAGGGAATATATGAGACCTACCAACTAACCTTGTTAAGGTTAAGAAACAAAAACTATTATTTAATAGTTATAGGATCAGTACCCAAGAAAGTATTTTTATCTGAAATCTCCCCGCAGATGTCAGATAATAATATAAATATAAAAAGTCAATTCATAAATATCTCCAACATGTACAATTTGACCCAAATCAAAGAGTAAATTGTAAAAAGAAGTTCTAATCTTAAAAAAAATATTAAATATAGTGGAAGGCTGGAAGCAAAAGAATAATTTGTACTCTTAAATCAACAAGGGGTCCAGTATCAGAAATTGTAAAAGACACTATTAACCAGACAGCCTGCCCAATGTTCAGTTTGGCCAATTCCAACTTCTCTTCCTATTTTTGTTTTTGTGGTTGTGGGAGTTATCTTACTTTCTTTTGGATAAGTAATTCTGATCCGGTGAGATACCACACCGCGTACAATGAGATCCCAATAGTCCGTTTTAATTTGACACGAATTTTAAAGGGATCCATGAATGAAAGGCATGCCCGTTTTAATTTGGCTTGAATGTGAGCTAACCTCATCCCCTGTAGTACCGCAGGGGATATGTACATATTGCTAAAATATAGTATTGTTTAAAGTTAGCACAATTGCACACTAAAAGTTCCTCTAAAATAAGCATCAAAGAAACTAAATTCAAAGGACCACAACTCATTTTCTTCAATCACTACAACAACCCGTCAGGCCGTGTATCTTCTAGATGAATCATAAATGCCAGAAAATATAACATCCACATGAAGTAACGCCACAATGCTGGCGCTCGAGAAAGGCTGAGAACCGATCATGAATCTAACTATTTTGATTAAAAATGCCAAGAATTAAAAAATTACGTAAAACTAATTAAGTAAGCGTACCATTAGACCGAAATTGAATCCAACCACGACTGTATTTGCGATAGAAATCGCAGCGAGCTCGAGATCTCCTAAATGCCCAGCGAAAGCTTGTGTAATGATGTTCATGCTGAAGGTCACTATGCGACTAAAAATGGCGGGTCCTACGATGATCCAGAGCTTCTTCGATTCGTCGCATACTCTGCTCCATAACCTCTTGTCTTCTTCTCCTCCTTCATTTGATATATGGTTCAATAGTGCAACTCTCTCTTCGCCCCCTTCCATCTAATTTTTGCCAGGCGATCTCTCGAGAAGAATCGTGAAAACAGAGACGACTGAAAACGAATTGGTATTGGCGAATATATCAATAGACGGGGTTTTCACAATTCACAAATTGGCATTGGCGAATATTTTAATAGGCGCCAAACGGCAAAAGGTTGGTTTGGTACTTTGGTATAGACGAACGTTTTAATAGGCGGGAGATGCGGCGAAGTATGAAGGTGTGAGTAAGGAGACTACGTTATACGGCGTGAACCGGGTCTTTGGCGTAATGGAGACTGGAAACTCCGAGCAGAATTTTTTATTTATAGAAATTAATATAAATAATGTAAAATATTAGAATGATTGGGCTGGATTTAGATAATCTATACGAAATAAAAAAAATTGGCTACAAATAATGAATCGATTTTTTTATACGAATCAATTAGAAACTACAGCAACATAAAGCGCCACACTAAATATCTCTCTCCAAGACGACGAGGACGCAAGTCTGGAGGTGAGGGCAAGGGCCGAAGTTTGGAGCCAAAATATCAAAACTTGACTTCATGTTTAAATTGTTCGATATGTAACCAAGATAAACTAAGTCAAATTTATAATGTGTGAGGAACTTAATATAACCGAATAAAAAAATTCAACTTCAAAAAATGAAGCCGAATTTCTTTTACGGTTTTCATTTATAACCTTTAAAAAATATTTTAGCAATGAAATGGGTATCTGTCTTTTTAAAATAAATTATAACAATTTCCAGCACTCATTCTAATCATCTATATTTTCTAATAATTTCTAGAAATAAAATTCTGATCGCCAAGACGACGAGGCAATAACTGAAATTTGTATTAATATTCAAAAAAAATATTAAATTTCAAAATCTACACCTCATGCGGAGGAATTTTAAAATCTGTCCAAACCGCAAAAAATTTCTGCGGTAATTCAGCTTAAAACTGCAAAAGAAAATTGCAATTTTGATTTTAGAATTTCAAAACCGCAATTTTTTTTTTGCGGTTCTAAGTTTTTTTTAATTAAACAAAAATGTTTATAATTTTTTATTTTTTAATAAAATGTTTATAATTTATTAATTTTAAATAAAATATTAGAAATATTTTATATATTTCTTGAAAATAGATAAAATACTATATAATTTGATTTGTTAGAAAGACTGTGACAAATAACCCGGACCAACATTTTTCAGGCCGGATTTTTTGCAGCTGTAAGAAAAACTAAAATATTTTTTTGTGTTATTGGAAAAAAATAAAAATATTTTGAATTTGAGTTATTAATTCTAATTTAAAAGTCACTTCCAGATAAATACAGAAAATATTGTGATCTTTCTATTTTGAAAAAACAAAAAAATTCTCTGACACCTCTAACAAAAATTTTGTTTGAAAAACTTTTCTGACGAACTTTTTTTGTTTCTACAAAAATAGAAGAATTCAAATATTTTTGTATTTATCTAAAAATGACTTCTGAACCGGATCAATAACTCAGATAATTTATATTTTTGTAAAATATCCGGTTTGGTCGTATAATCACTTTGAACACGTGGCACAATCAAAGTCAAAGGGATTATACGACCATATTCTGCAAAAAGGTTGTCCAAATTTGATATTATCCAGCAAATTAGTTATAGTTCTCCAAATTATTAGGTACATATGCAATGATGAGCAATTTGTAAACTGTTGACTGTGAATTTCTCGCTTGTGCGGACAGAAAATTCATTATTTTGAGCATGTGCGTCAGTTCTTTGAGCATGTGCGTCAGTGCTAATGCATGGGAATAAATGGGAATATGTGTGCCTGACTGCCTGTTCGTTTGTTCTGGGATGGGATTTGACGGGATGGAAATTAATTTTTGAAAAAGCAGAAGTACGGACAGATTTGATTATAAGAATATGTTAAAATGGGCGTTAGTTTGTAAGATTAATTGTGAAAAATTATATATTTATTTCTAAAATATTTGAAATTAGAGTGGGAAAAACGTGCCGTGCCGTGACTAACACGCCGTGACTTTGGTCTCGTGCCGTGCCGTGACTAAAATATCAAGGGGTGGTCACGGCACGCGAATGTCACGCCACGTGAGTCACGCCGTGCCTAAACGTGCCGTGACCCGCGTGACTCGCGTGACCATTTAATCATAATTTAAGTTAATTTATTCAAGATTCACCATTAAATTAATATCTAATGGTCCTAATTACACGTGACTCGCGTGACTACGTGTCGTGCCGTGCCGTGACTAAATTTTTCACTTGCCGTGCCAAAGTTTCAAAAGATGGGCACGGCACGCGAATGGTCACGGCACAGGACACGCGAGTCATGGCACGCGAATGACACGCGTGCCGTGCCGTTCCGTGCCGTAACCGTGCCGTTCCGTGACGGAGCCGGCTCCGGCGTGCCATTTTTCCCACTCTATTTGAAATTATACGATTATATTATTAATAAAATTATTAATAATGTAATTAAATAAAATAGATTAAATAGTAACATACTATTACTTATCACTTGTTATTTTATAAGAAATAAAAAACATAAAAAGAGTATGAAGTAAAAAAATAAATATTTATAAACAAATAAAAAAATAAGATGTCTTTTTTTTCACTTGTGTATAACTGTACAAAAAGGTTACTATTAATTCTTTCTATGCTAAAAAAAGAATTCATAATTAATTTATAAACATAACAAGTTGTTTGATGGAAGTCCGTCTGATGCTTATCAACTTGAAATCAGAGAAGAAATACTATTTCATTCTAAAAACTCTCGTCAAACAAACATAAAACATTAAAAAAAGGAAAAAATATAGAACCATGCATTCATAACTCATGTTTGTGCTAATAAATTTAAAATATGTTGCCGCTAATAAATTTAAAATATGTTGCCGTAAAAGAAAAAAAATGTGTTCAAATCTGTCAACATTCTTAGTCCCACAATAAAAAATAGAAATAGAAGAACATCCTTATATATGGAGATGTGGTAGGGCTGTAAACGGATGCGGATATCTGCTCCGTATCTGCATATTATCAATTATCCACAGAAGATCTGGATACAGATAGTAAAACCTAAAAGGAGCTGATATTCGGATTATCCGGAACCCAATAAATTTTTTCGGACCCACTAATTAAAAGAAATTATTTAGCCTTCAAGGGAATTTGAACCCATGTCATATGAGGTGAGAGTTTAAGCAACCAAGCTACAAACCAATATACCACACTATCTTTTGTTACTACTTTATTTTGTTTATATATTATATCAATGGAATGAATATCTTATATCTCTCATCTTTCCAATATTAATACCTCCATCAACTTACAATTATTCATTTATTTTCATATTTAAATTTTATTAATTATTAATTATATCTTAAAGTTCATATAACTCAATATCAGACAATTATCCGTTCTATATTCGTATTCGAATCCGTATCCGTAAATTATCCGCTCCGTATCCGTATCCGTATCCGTTTAAGACGGATATGGTTTTAAATTTTAATATCCGTTTGCTATCCATATCCGTATCGGTATCCGTATCCGCTCATTGAAAGGTGGATACAAATTTGATATTAGCATTATCCGCTCCGAATCCGCTCCGTTTACACCCCTATTATGTAGACATACCTCTGTTGAAAGAAAAAAAAGAAAAAAAGAGTGTGATGGCCCACTTGGAAGAAAAAAAGGGCTGATGGAGAGAGAGAAGGTGGGAAAAAAATATCATCTGACAAATATGACCACCGAACGGCTGTTGGGTTTATCATTCCAATGGGTCAATAAATCCATTTCCCATATGGCTACCGAACCGGGAATGTGTGTATGGATGGGAATAGATGAGACTAGGTGACACTTTTTTTTTATTTAACTAGGATATTAATTATGTCCTTTGAGCCGTTTCAATGACATATTTCTTTTTCATGTGTTCCCACACTTTCTTTACAAATAACTTCTCAAGCAACGTAAAATGATGAAAAAAAAAAAGTCAGGTTAAATTTTTTTTTCTCATTGTGCACACCGCTCTCTCTTCTCTGTCTATTTCTCTTGTATTTGTAAACATAACCAATAGAGAAATTTGGTAACATTATTGTTACAAAAAAAATTTATCACAAATTAAAAAAATTAAAGGAGCATTGCGACATTATTCAAACATGCTTTTATTTTGGTACAAAAAAAGACGAATAAGCAAGTTTATTTTCTTTTAATAGATAAGAAATATATATATAGAGAGAGAGAGAGAATGGCTAATATACAAACGTTTGTTCCTGGACTCAGGAACAAACGATTCGGTTCTTCAATTTTCAAAGTCCAAACAGTCGATCCAAACCGTTAGATATTCAATCTATATTAAAATGTGCTTGGAGACCAAATGTTACATTTTTTGAAATTTTTTTACTATTTATTAAGATGGTTTGAAAACTGTTGTTTTTATTAAATTTCTACAGCATTGAAAAACAGCGGTTTTCAAACCAGCTTAATAAATAGTAAAAAAATTCCAAAAAATGTAAAATTTGGTCTCCAAACACATTTTAATATAGATTGAATATCTAACAGTTTGGATCGACTGTTTGGACTTTGAAAATCGGAGAACTGAACCATTTGTTCGTGAGTCCAAACAAACATTTGTATATTAGCCATTCTATCTATATATATATATATATATATATATATATGATTTTGCTAATATGCGACGCGTAGCATAGAGCGCCTCCGTGCTACGGTTCAATTTTTGAGTTTTCAAAATCCTAACGGTCGATCCGAACCGTTCAACATGATCTCCATGTGAATATGTACTTGCAAACCAAATTTTACATTTTTTAGAATTTTTTTACTATTTATTAAGCTACTTTGAAAATGATACTGTTGACACTTATATATACATCCTAGGAGTTATTATTTGTTGCGGCCAGCATGGAAAAGAGTGGAGAGAAAGTGAAAAGAGGGAGGAGAAAAAAATTGAGCCTAACTTCGTAATTTTTTCTCTAATAATTTACACTGTTTTTATGTGTAAAAAATTAATAAGAAATAGTGAGAAAAATTAGGCCATTCAAACGGATCCTAAAAATTAAATTTCAATTGGCACCAAATTCCACCCATTCTCATTGAAAATTGGACGTCCGAACAGACTCCCACTAGACCGAGGATTAGATATGAGAGTAATTAATATATATGATTTCTACGGGTTAAACACAATAGGCTAAAGCATAGTGATAAATTAATTATTTGAGTTCAGTTCAGCGGAGTCAAAAATTTGTGATTCGGAAATAATTCGGATATAATTCGGAAAAAATTCAGTCCTACGAGAAGCAAAAAATAAAACTCCAAAAAAATAGTACATGTATTTATTTTAATAAAATTTGGAGTAAAAAAAAGTTTAAAAAATGCTATATAATACTATTTTCTTTCTTTTCGCATTCAAAATCTCCTGTACGAAATACGAACTGAAATTACTTCATTAAAAATTTGATTTTTCAAAGAAGATGGTGCCACGTGGTGGAGTCCCCCCTATGCCTTTAAATATTCAAAAAATGTGCTCCTGCCTCACCCACGTGGTGAGTCCTGCCACGCAAATGGGTCCTACACGGACTACGGAGCAACAAATTTACACATAGCCATACAACAAATTTACACATAGCCACAAATTTTTAGAATAAAACGCGAATAATTCGTAAAAATTGTTTTATTCGCGTTTTATTCACGAATAAATCGGTAAAAATTCGGTCAACCGTTTTATTCGCTGTTCGGTTCGGAAACCTCCAAAAAACGTTTTATTCGCGTTTTATTTCCAAATAAAATGCGAATTCTCAATATTTATTGGAATGATTTTAAATGATGAATTCAAAATGCTGAAACCGATCTACTACACGAGTGACATGTTTACATGTCAAATTTATTTTTCAAATTAACTTAGTATAAAGTTAAACAGTAAAAAAAGAATATAAAATTAATAAATAGAAGAGCCGATGTCATGCTAGACTTTGTAGCTAGACGGTTCTTGTGGATAAATTGTGCGATATGGTGCAGTATCTTCTACGGTACTTCACTGCGTGGAATACTCACAGTCAACCAAAATTAATTTAATGGTTATTTAATATATAAGGATTTGTTTGTCTGATCAATAAGGACGATCCAGATCTCATTCTACACGGTCAACTATTGCACTGGATCTGAATTCTAAGGTCGAGCCATTAACAATCACAATTTAATTTTATGCATGGGAAGTCTTAATAAACATCAACCAGATGATGTAATATGAAAATATTTGAGAATAATTGTTATTCGGAATAACAATGTGTAATCAAACAATATTTTTGTTATTTGCACTAACTAGAACAATACTAATTCTCTAGTACTTGTAAAATTAAATATTTATTCACTGTTAAATCTGCTTAATCTGCTTATTACAGTGTGAAAGTTACGTATATTCCCATTTAAAATTCATAATATCATATTTACCCTTCTAAATTTAAAAAACTAATAAATTTATCCAATTTATTGACTTTTCAGTAAAAACTTATTTGATATTTATAACGTAGCTATTTGTTCCTTTATATAAAAATTAAAAAATGAAAAATATGTAACACTAACAGTAAAAAATATGCACCCATTTTATAAACTTATTTTAACAACAATATAATCGCAATCACCACATATCCTAAATATGGAAATCACAAGTGAGGTGGCAAGCTGGTACAACAACACATAAGGAGGAATTATATATTGCTTTTCATTAGTTTGTTTTTTCCTTCTCTGTTTCTTTCTAAAATCTAAACATTACTTTTCTGTGGACTTTTCCTTTTTTTTTTCTTTTAGTTTTGTTTTAATTTTTCTTTGTAAAATTAACACTACCGGTGTCCATATCAATGATGACTGAAAACTGGACCTCCACATTTTTTTTATCAAAAATAAATATATATAATCGACCTTCCGCTCAGTATTTTTTATTAAAAAAAAGTAGTAGGATCACCAAAAAATATATTGAAAGAATAAATATATATAATCCCGTAGGTCGTGGGAGCAAATCATAGTATCATATATTGAAAGAATAAAAATAGATTCATGTGACATGCATGTCATGGCGTGGAAACGACTCCAATTATTAAATTCATTAATATTCGTGCATGAAAAAAGTTTTTGAGTAATATTTCAATAGCAAAAGCAGCTACACAGCTTCCATCACGTCGACTAACAACTCACGGCACGGGGCTTTTCTCACAAAAAATATCATAAAAAATATTATAAAAAACAAATAAACTAAGAAACAGCTTCTATCGTGTACACGACTTTATATTCAATGATTGTGCCAGTTGGGATGCATATCTTTGTTGAATTGACATCTAAATTGGCTCCCAAGGACTATACCATGAACACGTCCTCTGCATTAATTCAAAAGAGAATCTTTTGAGTTAATGTATCTGGACCATTTGATTCATTTTAAGATTCATCCAAATTAGATCTGCACTAATATTAAATGACCCTCTGTTAAAATCAAACAGGAATTTTTTGGATACGAATTCCTATATCATATGCCCAACCGAACAAGATTATTTTTTTTAAATCATAAAATAAAAAATTAAATTTTATAGAACCAACTTAGTTTTAAAAAAAAAAACATAAGTACCGAATAAACTATTCCGTACCAACTATTTTTTTTTTTTGAGTACCGAATAACCTATTCGGCACCACCATATTTCACAAGTTTTAACTCAAACAGTGTGGCATTTTTTTGTGGTGCCGAATAAGTTATTTGGTTCCACACCACAAAAAAATACATAGTTGATGGCGAATAACCTATATGATATTTATGATTTTTTTTTTAAACCAACCAACTAAGTTGGTTTCCTAATATTTTTTTATTTATTTATTGTTTATACAAAAAAATCACCGAACAGCGTCTATACATAAATAATAGCACACGTGGAGACTTCAAGTACGCGCATTCATCAAGTAATTAAGAAGAAAGTGTACAAGTTTCCAAATATTACCGACAAGAAGATCCAAATCGACATCAATTCCCCATCAATTCCTTTCCATTGTTTGTTCTTAACCCATACCCTTATCGATTGAAAAATGATAAAAAAAAAATATGAGAAAGGTGTATGAATTGGTTGTAAAATAAAAATAAGCTAGAATAGTTATTTTGTCATTTATCTTATTAGAATAGTCAAATTTAACTTTTTGTAAGAATAAACTATTCTAATAAGACAAAGACTTGAATTTCCTATTCTAGTATTCAATTCCAACCAAACAGGATATGTTTGATTACAAAACAGGAATAAGCTAGAATAGTCAAATTAAGAATAACTATTGTTTGTCTTAGGAATAGTCTATTCTAATAAGACAAAATGTTTGAATTTCCTATTCTAGTTATTCTAACGCAACCAAACACCGAATAGGTTATTTCGAATAGCCTAATCCCAAAAATAGCTTATTTTCCAATCAAACATACTCTGTACATAGAACAAGCTATTTCGAATAATCTTGTTCCAAAAATAACATATTCTCACTCCAATCAAGCATACCCTCAATTATTTGTTCTCTTTTTCCGAGGATCAAATCGTCTGCCTGCAGTTGGCACGAATTTTCTAGCCTGACTGACTAATGGCATGTTGACATGTGGACATAGCTGTCTTAATAAATGATGGGTTAGGAAGTAATAGTTTTCTTGTCTTTATTTATTTATTTATTTTTATGAAAGTAATAGCTTTATTGGAGAATTATTTTTTATTCAAAAATTATAAATAAATTAAAAAAAACAAAGAGTACCTCAGTCTTTTTTGTATAAAATGATCGGTACTATTTTTATCGATTAAAATTTTGAATCTGTAAAAATTCTACATTTTGAGGTACAAATACTCTGATAGAAAAATTTATCTAAAATCAGTTTGACAAATATCCTAACTCTTAACAAATCTTAAATGACTTCCTAGTCCAAAAATTGAAATTTATGTCATCACTTAATCACATCACTTTACGAGAAATATTTTCATGTGACGTAATTAATAAAATGGAGACGTTACCTAATAATTATATTATTTTGCATGCACATGCTTTGATCATATGTGACATGACTGGTTATGCATATTTTTTTTTTCAAATTTTAAATTAGTTCGTATAGAAAAATAATAAAATATAAAAAAACATTACAAAATTGATTAAATATAAAAATAATGTTAGAAAATTAGTCACATAACGTGATTGGATGTAACATCTCATAATTTTAATAATCTTTTTAAACAATTTTGAGCTTATGTATAATATTGAAAAAACTTAAAAGGTTTAAATTGCAAATATTCAAACTTAAACACGAAAAATGCCAACGTGGCATTCTTGCCACGTGCCTCCCAAGGGGTTTGACCACCGTTAAAACCTCTTTATATGAGGTTCTTCTCTCTCGGATTAGGGTAAAAAAAAGCCAAATAAAATAAAAAAAAACAGAGAGAAAGAGAAAATGTGAAGAAAATTTGGAGAAAATAAAAAAATATTTTGATATTGATTAATATTTAAATTTTGTGTGTCCAATTGAAATTCCGACTATGTCGTTTGGTTCTGAATAGTCATTGCAAATCGATTTGGATTCTCTAGATTAATCGCTATCAGGTAACCGGATTTCTCTACAATCTGTGTTTTCGATTTGTGTGGTTAAATTGTATATTTGAATTGTATTTTGGATTATGAGGACATATTTAACGAGATAGTGGGTCTGAGATTCGAATTTGATTTGTGAAATGATATGATTGTGTGTTATGAGAATGTGTGAAATAATACGATTGTATGAAATGATATAATTGTGTGAAATGAAATGATCTGGATATTGTGTGACTTGTTTTTATCGATAACTTAGACTCAGATGCTATCGCCGATTAAATATGCATGTATAATTTGATGTGAATTTGTGTGGATTAATCCAGTCTGTTGAATAGTTGTTTAATAAGCCAATTATAGAGAAGCGTGTTGTTAAATAACCGATTACCGAGTTTTGTACCTGACTCCGTAGTGTTTCCGGTTGTTATTTTTGTTACGACGTAGGTTGATGGGAGGACGGATGGATGCGAGAGTGTCTCTCTTGTCGCGACTTCCGGCCTGGCAGCAAGGTCGTGATATTGGGCCAGTTTGTGTGATGTGTCATTTTGATTATAGAGAGACACGTAGTCACATTCCATGACTGACACACATGACATGACATATCGTGACGGAATCAGTAACCACATGATTAATTTCCTTAACTAAAATAAAGTACGAATTTCAGTTCATAACAATGAACCTTTTTTAGAAGAGTTTTTTTTTTCATAAGACCAACAAATTTTCCTCCCGTACTTTCAACTTTATTGTTTAGATTTCTTGTTATATTATTTTCTCCTTTTAAGAAATGAGCAACTTTTCTAAACTACTGATATTTAAAACCAAGTACTAGTACTAGTCTTACGTTATTATTCTGAATGAATATTAAATTAAGTTTGATAATGATTTTTCTTCTCTCTATTTTACTTAACGTTGTATATGACACCCATTTACTTATTTATCTGATCAGTATTATATTATTCACTGATAATAGCTTTTTATTTTAATACTTAACTATATAATATTTATTATTATGACAAGCATGAATCTACAATATTTAATATATTTTTATTTAAATAGTTAATTCATATTTTTTTAAATAAAGATAATATATAATTTTTTATATTTTTGTGATATTATGTATATGATATGTTTTAAATAATATGTGCATTTCTTTGTTACATTTTTTCATTAGATAATATAAAATATCAATTTATTTTATTATTATATATTATTCGTACATTAGAGCATCCATATTCCTGGTACTATTAGAGTTTCTAATCTGATGTAGCAGTTTCTAATTCAGTTTCAAGAATGTGGGAGAGTTTCTTATTTAGAAACTATGCAGTAAAGTTTCTTATTAAAAAACTTTTTATAAATTCCATGCTGACTAATTGATTGACTCAAATTATTTTTCTTTTTTAATTTTTAGCTGACGTGGCTTAATAGAAACTCTAAAATTAATTTCAGGAATGTGAGAGTTAGAAACTTTAGAGACTTTAATTTCTAAAAAGTAGTTAACAGTTATTTAGAAATTCATTTAAGTTACTGGAATGTAGATGCTCTTACTCGTTAACATTAACGGGTATGATTACAGATGTAGATGCTCTTACTTGTTATCAAGGTCAGACCCTCTCTCTACAAATTTTCAACAGTTTCATGGCACATATCACCTTTGAAACTATGCTGGCGGATTCGGATAAGGCTACGGTACCAGCTGCAAGGTACCGGATAGGAGCTAGCCCCTTCGTTGCTGAAATAGAATGGAGGCATTGGGTTTTGGTTCTCTAAGGAGAACCGCCTGCTGATGTATAAAGCAGATCGGGTACTGGCATCAAATCCATTGCAGGCTGAAGCTATTGCGCTCAGAGAAGCGATGGCCCAGGCAAAGAAAATGGGGATTGGCAATTGCATTTTCATCTCCGAACTGAAAAGGGTTTTCAGAGGTCTACTCGATATAGTGTGATATGAAGATAAATCGGGGATTCCTCTGCAAATTTACTGCTACAGACCACAATGAAATTGCTGACAAGCTAACAAGGTTGGATAGATAGAATACAAAGGGAATCTGTATTCTATCAGGTAAGTACAAGGGAAGGGGGCTAAGTACTGGTTTTTAGTCACCTATGATGCTGACAGGTGGGTCTCACTCTCACTGATCCGACATAATTTAATCGGTATCGGCGCGTCGTCACTTTAATCTGCCAAGAACAAAAGGTGCGCATATATGCGGCCTCTCTACGAAATCCCTTTCTCAGTTGAATTCGCATCCAAATCCAGACGAGTTATGTGCACGCGCAACTTTCAATGCACGGGCCCCAGCAGCGCTGTCGTAACTGTCGTTGTAGTTCATTTCATCCACGAATGAAATTCCTCTTCTTCTTTTTTCAATTTTATAGTGGATCCTCTACCTCTAGAAAGATAATTTGGTGAATCGAAAATTTTATTAAATCTAGGTAATCTATTAACAAATTGGAATTTTCACCATCGTTATTTCTAAGATTGATTTCACACTATGTTACTCGGATACTCTAATATAGGCTCTGTATCCATTCGGATGTGTATCGGACATGGATATGCGTCCGATATGACTCTGATACGCAAGCTGCATATCAACTTACGTGACGTATCCTTAATCTCTTGATACGGTCTCCGATACGGCCCTGACACTTCTAAATACGATCTGAATACACGCATCAGGATTGGATACGTTTGGATACCTACACTGCGGACCATGCCCACCATAAACCAGTGCTAAACCAGATGTACACCGCGTATGGACCATGCCAAAAATAAGATTTTTCACGCGCCTGTGGAGAATCAAACCATAGTTCTTCCCTCTAAAAGACATACACCCTTACTACTACACTAGATCACATTTGGTGTTAAATTTTAGTAGCTATTATATTTAATATATACATAGCATCTTTTATATTTAATTTATATAATACAATTGTTAAATTAATAATATAATAAGCATATTGTATTCTTGATTTTTGAAAATTGCCATATCCGATACGATTTCCGTACCCGTATCCATGCAATTTTCACATCATACAGAAAAAAAATGCTTAATCCTCTTTTCAGCACTTGTTCAACCTCTTGAATTCTCTTCGCTTTCTATGATATATAATTCAAATTGTCAATTAATTTTATTTGTGGTCTATTAAATTCCAAACACTATTGAAGAATGAATGTGTTATTGTCAGAGGTGGATCTATCTATAGTGATATTCATTTTAAAAAAAAATTGTACTTGTGCATAATTTTTAAAATAGCTTAGAGTAAAATTAACCCCAATACACAATATGCAAATTTATATTATTGATATTCATTCACGTTTGATCTTCATAACTTGAATTAATGTCTGACTCTGCTTCTAATTATCGTCGTTCATTCTTATTGTAGTGTCTTAAGAAGTAATAAGTTTGTAATATTCAGGGGTATTACAGTGTATTTCGTAATTGAGACGGAATAAATTGGAATATAATGATTCATAATGTGAGCAATAAAAATTATAATTTATTTATTTTGATTTTGAGCAATAAAAATACAAATATATCTTACAAAATCAATGAATTAATGAATGAATTATTTAATAATGGATTTATTTTATTATTAATCTGTTTTGTATTTACAGAAATCTCCCTTCAGTACTACTTCAAAATTTTGTAATAATTAATCGTGATTTTTGTAGTATTAGAAGAATCTGTGTGTATCTGAGAGGATGAAAAATGAGTATTATCGAGAATAAGCTGACATAAATTGATATTCTCAAAAGTATCGTAATTATTGATGTTATTAAACACTTTTATTCTCGCAGATACTCACATATTCTTTAGTATAATAAATGTATTACGTTTTATGTACGAAAAAATAATAAAGAATCTACAATATTCAGGACATTATAATCTCTTGATAATATAAAAAAGTATTAATTTATATGACATAATATCCAAAACAGAAAATAAAACCACTAACAGCGTTTGGTCTGTTAAACGATATTAACGAACAGAAGATATTAACATGTACAACTTGCAAATTTTGATGTTTTAATGCAGCAAACGAAATTGCGCCAAGTGGAATAAAGTTAAAACTATTCTAGAAGTCTAGTAAAATTAAAGCATGAAATTTCTTAATTTTTAACACTTTTAATCTTTACTATCCACACGTATAATTTGTGGGTTATTTGGAGAAATTTGAAAATTTTGTGCAACTTCAAAATAATTGAAATTAAATTACTGCTACTCATAAGAAAAAGAAAACAAATGGTACACTGAAGGCCATGAATGCAAATTGGGAATAGAGGCCCATTTAAAGCCCACAAAAGAGTCCCTTGTAAAGAGAGGTAAGCATTTGGGTTGCAACTGATTTCACGTAATAGGGAATCTTTTACAATTAGTGGATCTGGAACGTTCTTTTTAACTTGGCACGAATCTCAAAGCCCAATAATAATACCCCTGTGCTAGCCCGAATCTCAAAGCAGTTGGGAATAAATCTCAAACTGTAAAGTGAGGAGAATCTTTTACGGTACCTGGGAGGATACTTGTCTCTCTTTTGCCTAAACAACACAGTATTCGTGGACCGTGGTTTCATATTTTATTTTTCTTTCTTTCGTGTCGTAGATAGATTTTATGGCCTTTGAAACAAATGATGGTTATAACAGACCAAACTGGGCCAATTTATTAATCCTTCAATGATACTTACAATGTCAAACCTAATTCGATCCGGCGTTTGAATCTATAGCAACTATCTAATTAATAAAGTTCATATTAAGAAAAGTGTTAATTGTTGTTCGCATAATTTTATCTATCTGTCGCTCAGCATATGATTTATTTTTTCAAACTTTAAATTTTAGCATGATTTACTCTTCAAATATACATAATTCATCCTTTTTCGAGTAAAGATATTTTGCGATTAAGCACAATCATTATTCGGAAGAGGCCGACTTTTGATCTGTTGACATTCCTAATATCAATTTAATAAGAGGAGGGTTCAAATGCCTTCATTTTTTGTGCCTCCATCATACCTCCATTTTTTAAACTTTAATAACTCAAAATTTAAAACTTAAAAGTCAAAATAAAACCGTTAGATGTGATTTATGTTATTTTCTCTATGTGCTCATAAAAAAATATCACATTTCAATTTTGATTTTATGTGAATCAATAAGTATATTTTTTACAAGCTCTTGATGACAACCAAAACAAAATTGAAATGCCATAATTTTTTATACGTGCATAGATAAAATGATGTAGATCATATCCAACGTTTTATTTTGACTTCTAAATTTTAAATTTTGAGTTATTAAAGTTTTTAAAAATGGAGACATGGTGGAGACACAAAAAATGAAGGCATTTGAACCCTACTCATTTAATAAAATAAAGAGTGAGGCTATGGTGCTATGCATAGCACGGATGGGGTCCGTGCTACGGCTCAAATTTTGACTTTTTAAAATCTTAATGGTCGATCCAACCGTTCAATGTGATAACCATATGAATATGTACTTGCAAACTAATTTTTATATTTTTTCGAATTTTTTTACTATTTTTTTGGATAGGTAGAATTTTGATGGTCCAGAATTTTCAGAAAACACTGATTTTTCTACCTATCTAAAAAAATAGTAAAAAAATTCGAAAAAATATAAAATTTAGTTTGCAAGTACATATTCATATGGTTATCACATTGAAGCAGGAGGTTGAGTGTACTGTCCATGCTTCAATCCTTCTCTCTTAATTTCGCCCCATGATAATGACATGGATTCAATTCAATGACATGGTAAGAAGAAAATGAGAAAACAAACAATAGGAGCAAGTCAAATTTCTGCTACGAACACCATTGATTCAGACACAAATTAATCTTGGTTCATCCAATTTGAAAAAAATATGGCAGTATTTGTTTTCCGTTTTGCTTTAGGAATGAACAAAAAGGGTTGATTGACATCACACTTTTGATTACTACCTAAACCTCTGTAAAAATACTGACTTAAAGGGGATAACATGCACATAAAACAAATCAGCAAGATGCGATATTTTTTCTATTTATTTCAACAATTTGTTCTGAGAATATTCCAAACTCTAATTACCAAAGAAAACTTAATTTCACTAAAAATATTAAAATCAGAAGTGCAAGTTGCTGCTTTGGATAATTGGATGTGGAAGTGGCGGCGCAATGAAAAAAAAAAATTGACCCATTTGCTTAAACAAAATAAAGATGTCGCTGGTATTTATCAAAGAGTTGTAAGCGTTAAAGAAAAAAAAAAAAGCAGTGATGTAACAAAAAGGGGCTTAGTCCGACTAATCGGTTAACTAGTCGTTAGCGGTGATCAAACCGTTACGAATCATTTGTTTTTGTTTATACAGCTATTTAGTTGGTCATTGTTATTATTCTTTTTTCTGCATTTATCTATTAATTGTTGTCTTGTCTTATCTGAGTTTTTCTAAATGACAGTTTCATAAAATTTTATTAATTAACAATTAAACAAAATTAAAATAAATTTATTAATAAGTTTGATAAGTTAAATTAATCATTTTTAATAATTACAAATAAATTTAATGAAAATGCAAATTATCCATAAAATTCCGATTAATCGGCCGCATACCGATTAATCACTTAACAATACTATGTCTGTCTGACGAGCGCATATTGTTATTTACAACAATAGAATAAAAGTACTATATAAGATACTGTTGTGTGAAGGCTAAAAAAATCTAAAATGAATGAAAAACATGAAAAAAAATATTATGAGATAAATTGTTTCGGCCCAAAATTTAAAGCTGGAGAAACTTTTCAGATCCATTTATACATGGAACCAATTATAAATGGAACCAATTTGGCTCCACTCCAATGCCCATCGGACTCAAAGTGAGTTCGATGGATTCGATGACCGTCCGATAAGATACGCGCCCGCAATTTTCACATCTATTTTAAAATTCGTGCGCACGAACTTAAAGTGGATCGAACTGTCCCGAAACCCATGGGACCCAAGCTGTTCTCTTTATACGTCTAAATATCAGAATTGAAAATAGTCATTCTCTCTCTATTATTCCGGAAATTTAAGATTCTCCTTTCTGAGTGCGGGCTTCGGCCGGATGCAGAAAAATAGATGGCAATTCGGGGGAGCAAATGCCTTTCTATTGCTCTGATTCTTTGAAGGCCGCTTTGGCTTAAAGGAGGACAACTCTTTACCCAACAATTAAACCTTTGGTACAAGCCGCCTAACCGGTACCTTTGTCAGCACTTTCAAGGGAATAATGGAATATCATCGTATGTGTTGGAGTGTTGGACTGCTCAAATGTATTTTCTTTTCTTTTGATTAAAACAAGTTGTTGGTTGGTAGGCAGCTAACTTCCAAAAAAGAAAGTTATGATGCCTTTGACTATTCTTTCTTGTCTTCTTGACCGCCTAATTCACTAAGCTGGTGTTTGGTTGTGGACTAATACTAATGAGATACTTGATTATTTCAACGTAGACGGATCTAAATTATTCATGTTTGATTAATATCTAAAGTTATATTTGATTTAAGTTATTCTTGTTTGATAATAATTTGATGGTTTAAAGCATGATTTGATATTACAAATTATTTTGTCTTACAAAATTTGTAATATCAATAATAAAACTATTCTTTGTATTTTTTTATTCATTTTGATTGAAAGAAATTGTACAAGAATATGAGTTATGTACAAATTAATTCTATATCTCCGAGATACACATTGCATTTAGTAAATCTTATTTAATTAAACTTATATGTATACTAATTATTTTGTCAGAAATATGTTGGGTTGTTGAACAAAAAATTTATTTATTTGTAGTACAATTTTAAAAAATATTTTATTTAATAATTTCTAAGATTACATATTTTGTTAATTGAGAAATTTATGTCATTTTTTTTTTACATATTAATTTTGTAATTGATAAAGTTATAAGTTTCTTTATACTTAAATGGAAACAAAATCAATTACTTATTTTACGTTCCTTAAAAAATAATTAAAAATAATAAAAATAATGAGGTGGATTAATTTAGGCCAATTTAGACTAATTTAAAAATCAACTTATTTCATCTTAATCCGACTCAATTAAATCACGTTTGATAAAATAAATGAGATCTAAAGTTCTTATTAACTGTTTAGTCACAACCAAAACATTGACCTAAACTCCACACGAGTGCACTATCTGGTACTTGGAGAGATAAGAACGATAGAGGAGGACTGGAGATAAATAACCAGAGACACGTGGCAACTCCCCATTCGGTGTGCCAATTACAGCGGGGAACCCCACTATGTGAGGTTTCCTCAGCTACATGAACATGTGTGGCATTTTTTAATAAAATTCGTGATATTTGATTTTCATCGTTATTTTTTTTAAAGAAAGTTCTTTAAAAAAACGCATTGCAAATCTCAAATCAGCATTGGATGATTAATGTTATTGGTGGAAATTTAATCTCGAGGGAAACAATAATTTCGGTTAATTATTTATTTTAAAAAATCCACAATTTATTTTATTAATTATGAGATGAAAATGTATTAAAATGTATATATTTATAGTAGATCAAATATTTTGGAAATAAAAAAAATTGAAACAACTAATGAGATTATGATACAAATTTTATTAAATAATATATACTTGATTTGATACTATTGTTTTAATTTACTTTTTAAAAATCACTAACTGTTTCTAGGACTGTTGGTTACTCAAAGACCGAGAGTTCGATTCCTCTCACGACTTCGCAGTCTCTGCGAAGGTTTTAAAAAAATCACTAACAATTACAATGCACAATTAATCAGAATTTACCTTAAAATTTAATATACGTTAGAATTACATATTTTAAAAAAGTCTAGTCTATCTTATATTACTTTAGCAAAAATTATACATAACATTATTAATTAAGACATTGCGAGGAATGCATGTTCAAAATTGTTGGGTTCAAATGCTTCATGTCTTTCATTGTCTCAATCATGTTGTAAAAATCATTATTTTATTTAAATATGTACAAAATTATTGTTTTTGAATGATCCATAATAATCATATGAAAAGTGAAATTTTTGTACCTATAAAAAAAATAGTAAAAAAATTTCAATAAAATATAATATTTGATCTCCAAACACATTTTAATATGAAGATCATGTTGAGCGGTTCAGATTAGATTGATGTTTGAACTTAAAAACAGAAATAAGAATGAGAGGCACAGTTGAGACACAGAAGATGTACATGAGGCATTTGAACCTTGGTTGTAAAATTTCTTTACTTTTGCACAAGTTTTTTTTTTTAAATAAAAATGAAAGCCAAACTTTTTAATTATATCTACATAAATTATCAATTAAATTTTGAATTTAAAATATCTGACACAGAAAATAGTACCATTCATCTAATTAAAAATGTGATTCTCGTGATCAGTACCGTACGTACCAGTACTCTTTCATGTATGCATTGCCTCATGAGCAATTAAGTTGCAATTCTGAAATTTTGACTTGATGAGTGGTGTGGTTTGGTACAGTGTATATATATATTTGTACCTATCTCCTATTCCTTAACCGAAGCACATCTCTCTCTACAATCAGTTTCATCCCCGCCAGGTGAATTTTAAGAGAGGTTCTTGAAGATTGATGCTGCACGAACTTTAAAGCGACAGTCCGACAGCTCCAGAGTTGTCCCCGGAACCGTGCTGGATAACAGAGAATTTGAAGTCTTCCACAACCCCCTCATGGCCACCACCCAAGAAGCACCGCGCTCCGGCACCACACTAAGTCTCTTCACTCTCGTGCACGCGCTCTTCCTTATGATCGGCAGTGGCGGCAATCTCCTCCTTCGTGTCTACTTCACACATGGCGGTAGTCGTCTCTGGCTCTCTTCTTTAGTCCAAATCGCCGCCTGGCCTCTCCTCCTCCTTCCTCTATCATTCTCCTCAAAAAGATTGCAGCTATCGCTCTCTATCTACCTCATATTTGCCTTTCTCGGTCTCCTCTTTGCACTTGACTGCTACCTCTACGCGCTCGCCTCAGCCTTCCTCCCTCTCTCCACCTCATCCCTCCTCATCTCCTCTCAGCTTGCATTTACCGCAGTTTTCGCATTTCTGCTGGTCCGTCAGCGGTTCACACCGTACTCATTTAATGCTGTTGTTCTGCTGACACTGGGCCCGGTCGTGCTGAGCATGGGTGCCGGCTCAGACCGGCCAGAGGGAGAGTCGAAAGGGAAGTATATCCTTGGATTTGCTATGGCAGTGGCGGCAGCGGCACTTGCCGGATTGATTTTTGCATTGATGGAACTTGCCATGAGATGGGGGAAGGTGGTACGGACTTATGCAGCGGCCATGGAGATGCAACTTGCCATGGGCATTGCTGGTACAGTGTTTTGCCTCATCGGCATGATCATCAACAAAGATTTTCAGGTTAGACCATATATATGGTTTCTAATATTATATTAAGATTTATAATCTTTTAAAGTTGCACGAGCAAGAACAGGCATGCCACAGCATGAACGCTAAAACATGACAGGTTAATAATTTAAAACACCCTAGTTCTACTCTTAAAAAAGTTTGGTATTGATCATGATACGGAGATCAAACATCAAAAAGTGCCTATTTAGGCATGATATTGTTTGAACATTTAAAACAAAAACGCACTGGCTGTCCCTTCTTTTTAGGAGGTCAATTTGGGTCCGATGTCCATCGGACTCAAAGTGAGTTCGATGGATTCGATGACCGTCCGATCTGCTTTAAGATTCGTACCCGCAACTTTCACGTTTATTTTAAAATTCGTGCGCACGAATTTTAAAGCAGATCCGATGGGCATCAGACCCAAGCTGCTCTCTCTTTTTAGTAATCGCAAAATTAGACCTCTCATATTATATACTATTGTCCAAAGAAATCATAAGAAATCTTTGACGCGTCATAAGATAAAATAAAGAACTATTCTCCAAATACTAATGATACCCCTGAGTGCTTTTCAATTCTGTAGTGGATTTTGTATTTTTGTGGAATTTTCCTTGCTGGTAATTATTTCAATTTTCAAATGTCTGTGTCGATCTTTAATATTAGCTTTGTGCCATTGTCACATTCCACCGCAATAAAATAAATAGAAGGCCCAGCCCAATCATTTATCTAATTATTAATTTTATCAGATTAGATGTACCTACATATGATGTGAGAGATATATACCTAGCTTATTGATATAAATTTATCTACCCAAACTATTCTTGAGCTATCGATTTCAACTTTGGTGAGAAAACCAGAATTGTACATGAAGGGAAAAATAAATAAATTAAACACTGTGAAAGTCAAGAAGAAAAAAAAAATCAACAAATAAGAGAATAAAAATTGTGAATGTTTGGTAGCATATATCGATTCTTATATATATATATATATATATATATATATATATATGGTACCTCAATTTAGTATCTTATTTAGTATTTGTTTTATTCCTCTTCCAAAGCAAGAAAATAAAATCGAAAATCTGACATTCATCGTTTTATACGATGTCTATCAATTTTAATCCCAACTAAGAACGTCTTTGGTCATTTTCCTAAAGTCATTTAAAGTAAAATTTAAAATTTCTTAAGTTGTTTGATGAAGAAGCAAACATCTTCAGAATTAGATCTCAATTCTGAATGATATATGAAGACCGGATTGAGATCTGCTGCGATCCGAAGATCGACTACAATAACCCTGAAATTCCTGCTTTTTCAAATCCAGCCGTCCAACTTTTTATGTGCACGTATCTCGAAACAGCTAGTTTTTTGTGCACGTATCTCGAAACAATTCGACAACTGGATTTGAAAAAACAAAGATTTCAGAGTACTGTTCATAGGTGAAGAATTGCAGCAGATTCTCTTCCATGAAGACCACATCATTTCGCAGCCTATGCGAAGTTTCCAAATAAAAATGAAAATGAAGACCACATCACCAGTTTTTAGTTTTCTAACTAGATAATTTTAATTGTCAGAAACATTTACTTGAACTAATTTAAAAAATAACAAACTAGCTTTCAAGTCAAAATAAGGACAACGAATTTACTGTTTAACTTGTGACGAGCACATTATTCTAGTGGTGATTTGAGATCACATGTTTGTCAATCATAAATATCGCATTATCTCGAATAAATAGCATAGTGGCGTGTCACATCTACGAGGAAAAATCCTCTTTAGAATCAATCCATCTACTTACACGTCGCAATTGCAAGGAAAAATCAAATAATTGTAGGGCCCAGCCTCAAAAGAAATGGAACTAATTGAGCATTCAAAGGAACTTAACATAATTGTCAGCCTACCCATGAATTTATGCACAAGTATCCTCTCCAATGTGTAAAAGATTCCCTTTCCTTTACGGTTTGAGATTTACTCTCAGCCGCTTTGAGATTCAGGCTAGCGCATGGGGCAGTATTATTGAGCATTGAGATTCGTGCAAAGTTAAAAAGAGCAGTCCAGATCCACTAATTCTAAAAGATTATCTTTTACGGTACGGAGGAGGATGTGAATTGTGAATTTATAGGAGCAGCCCATATTTGACCTTTTTCAGCAATCAGTTCTCATCTTTCTTGGACTTGTCAACTCATTAGATATGGCGCACATGCGCTTTCCCCTGTTACTACAACTTTGCTCGGACTAGTTTGCTGGTATATCAGTATATGCCAATATCAGCCAATTTGGTTTCGTCAAAACAAAAAAGTGTAGAATTATTAATGGCCTTAACCTATGTATAATTCAATAAATTTGTAGAGTTGAACAAACAATTGAACCCTTCCTACAACTCCTTTCCAGTTCTTACGCAATATCTAAACTTACAATCGTTGGTATGTGCTTTCAATGTGTGGCAGGTAATACCAAGAGAAGCAAGGGAATTTGGCCTGGGGAAGATGAAATACTACATGGTTCTAATCTGGGATGCAGTGTTCTGGCAGCTTGTGAACATTGGTCTGGTCGGCCTCGTATCTGGCGCCTCTTCCCTGTGTGTTGCAATGATGGCTGCGCTTCAGTTACCGCTCCTTGAGGTACTGTCGGTCATTTTCCTACGCGAGAAGTTTAGTGGAATCAAGGGTATTTCGCTTATATTGTCTCTTTGGGGTTTTGTATCGTATCTGTATGGCGAGAAGAAACAGAGTGATAAGGCTAAAAAAGCTGTTCAACAGGAGTTAGTTGCTGTAGCTTAGAAACAATGTACAGATTTAAGATCATAATTCTTATTTAAGGGTATATCAGTTCATTATTAATAGTTGCAAGAATTTAACCATCACAACAATCTACGTTATTGAACAATGTAAAAGTACTTCTTTATTTTTTATTTCCTTTTTCCTTTCATTTTGTCATGTAAAATTTGATATACCCTTAATTGACTTCGCCACCAAAGTTTCAGAGTTATCAGAATTTTGTTTTCAAATACCAAGTTGATACTTGTTTTAAAATACCTGGATACATCATCAGTCGAAACTTGGTTGAGTTGTTGAAACAAGATTCTGATACCAGCCACTACTGATGATGCATCCAGAATCCCAGATAGTAGTCCAGATGGACATAAACAATCATACAAAGTAACCATTAGTTCATAACAGAAACAGATTGGTTTTGAGTACCCCAAATCTAAGTAACCATAGTTCTCATGGGGCCATAACCAAGGGAACAATTTGTGTCCATCCGATCTGCTTTGAGATCCGTGCACGATGCTTAAATAATCATGCACTTCAATTTGCATGAATCCTAAAACGGATCGGACGGACACGGTACCCATTGGACTCAATTTGAGTTTGATGGACGTCAGACTGAAATTGTTCCCCATAACCAGAGCATCTACCTGATGAGTACCCAAGATTGATGCTATGGAATATTAGCAATAAGAAATAATAAAAAGATAGCACAATTTATGGGGCCATAAGTGGAGCATCTACCTCACGAATAAAATTATATACACATTCTATATGCAAGGAAGAGAAAACTCATGCATGTCACAGAAGTAAACGTTCATTTCCTCACCTTTCTACAATTTCAAGAATTTCTCATCTCTTAGAAAACTTGGAAATAAGATACACAACAAAGAAACAAAAGAGTGCAAAGAGCACCACATGCACCAAGTGGTTCGAGCCGTTTTGTATAATCTTCTTGTTCATTCTTCTCATATTATGCTTCACCCCTGCTTGTGCTTTTGCCAGTGTTGATTGCTACACAAGTTGATAGAAAAAAAAAAAATCATAAGTACACCTTCAAAATTTCACATTTTTTTTTAGAAAAGTTTACTTTGATTGACAATTGAGTGTTACAGCATTGACTTTTTTTTTTTGGAGAGAAAAATGAGGTTCTAGCCCTCAAGTTCCATTAGCATAGACATATTGGTATCACTAGTTCTTCAGAAACCTTTACTATTCGTTAAACACAGATATAGGTACAAATCGGATGATCTACCACAAACTCTCGATACAAAGGATACAAAAATTTAAAGTGAACAATTTGTTTACATAATCAAAGTGTTCAAATGTTCTGCATATTATGGAAATAGAGCATACAGTGCTGTTGTGCATTTTATCAAAAAATAATTTAAATTAGCAGCAATGGACTTGCTGGCCGTAAAACTAGGATCAGTCAAAATCACCTACAATTTTTCTCAAAGCACTTGGGGCTCACAACTTTGGTATACCGGACAACTGACTAGTTATGAATTCACACATCAGATATCCCTTGTAACCATATTTGGTATCGACCTCTGAAATCTGGACATCAGAGGTTTATTGGTATCCACTAAGACTGTTACCATATCACCATTTCATACATCAATCTATTAGATCCTGATATATTTCAAATTATGAAACAAATAGATTGGTTTAACCTAATTCTTTTCACCAATTCCTCCCAAAAGAAATTGGTTAATAAGCCAAAAAATCCTAAATAACAATATTTATGTTTTTGAAGTCATAAAGAACATGAAAATATGAATAAAACATAGTGCAAAAAGCAATGCTGGGAACTAACCAGCTGAGCTATGAAATCATTTTGATACTTGGCTTCCGATTCTATCTCAAGAGCTACCTGCAATTCACAGAAAAAACTTAGCAAAAATTAAAGATGAAAACAAGCCACTAAGAAAAGAAACAAAGTTAACTTTGTGTGGTTAACTTTGTGCAATTTAAATTTATATGCATGCAAATAATTAAACCTGAACATGAGCTAAATAAATCAAAATTCAGGCCAAAACCAATTAAACAATCTTTACTATATTGACCCTATTGGAACATCAACAGCTATAAACCTAAACTAAATTCCAACACAAAACATCTCTGCATTAATCTAGTTTAAGTTCAATCGAGATCTGAAAGGACGAAAGAGAGACTAAAAACTGAAACTCACGCCTTTCAGTTTGCGGAGCTGGCCTCTGAGGCCATAAATCTGATCATCTAAGTCAGCATGCATAGGATCGATTTGCACCTGGACCTCGTCGGAGCTCGACGACGGTCTGGCCATGAGCGCCTCCCTGTAATCCGATCGAGAAATTTTGGAGAAATTAGATCACGGATAGAATAAATATCTGAAATTCAGCAACGAATTGGATCTTTCGAGGAGATGTACCTTGATCGGAGACCAGAATCGTAGGGACGATTCGCCATGGGAGAATACTTCGGAGACAGATGCAGGGAATTTCGATTTCGTGCAAACTGCAGAGGGGAAATCTCTCTCGTACGAAGAAAGGAGATACTGTCGGCTTCGGTTGTTCGAGAACCGGCCCGGTTCACATGTTAAATTGCATTAGACCGGATCCGTCAGTTGCTCATGTGCTGACTGCTGATTGGCTTGTACACGTCAACCAGGGTGTAAATCTAGAAAGCGTGTAGTCCCGGATCCTATAAAGTAATTCAAAATTTGTTTTTAGATCCGGACCAATCCGGTCCGAGGTGGAATGCATGGAACTCCTTCAATATTCGTGCCAAAGCAGATTGAACGGTCTGGATCAAAATAAAAACTTGAGTTATCTTAGATGACATGAATTCGTTTTGGGCAATTGACCGTGTAAGCAGGTTAAGTCGGGTTTGTGCCCTACATTAGGCTTTCCGTTTTAAATATTAGGTTCGATTTGTTTGATTTGAAAACTGAGGTTCCATTCTAGACTGAAAATCATCGTATGTAGTCACTGTAGTGGGTCTACCTTGATTTGATTTTTTCTGATGAAAGAACTCTTCAAATCTGTTGATTGACTTGATTCAATTACAAAGGTCTACCTTGATGGATATTAGTAACCTTTTGATCCAAAATATCTATACTTGTGGAAAACCTTCGAGGAAACCACTTGAAGAGAAAGTTTCAGGAGAAATTTTGTGCTTATAACCAAACAAAAACAAAAAAAATTATCAATTCTCGCGCGACGAGGTCTAGTAGCTGGGGATCGTAGACGGGATTGAGATATGCTGCGATCCGAACATTGAGCACAGTAATCCTAAAATCTCTACTTTTCCAAATTCAGCCATCCAACTTTTTAGTGCACGCATCTCAAAACAGCTGGTTTTCTGTGCACGCATCCCGAAATAATTCGATAGCTGGATTTGGAAAATAAATTTTAGGGTACTGTTCACAGGTGAAGGATCGCAGCAGATTCGCTTCCTCGTAGACGATATGCTAAAAGTTGAAAATTAATTTTGTTCAACCCCATGATGATGCATGAAATCTGAATAGGGCATGTAGTCTAGATATTAAATTGAACTGTACCAGACTAACAACCCCCATCCAAATTCAGCAAACTCAAAAACGTTATTATTCGCCTAATTTTATTTTAGATTTTAAAAAATAAACACACCAAAAGCTCATTTGTCGGGCTTGATGGTTTTCTCTGATTTATCGGGCTTGAAAATCAATCGCACCAAAAGCTCATTTTTCCCAATAGCATCCCCGATCAATCTAAACCAGACCATCCAAACTATCCTGGGCTCTCCTCCTTCACAGCTATTAATGAAATACCTGGGTCTACCCCCTGACTATACTCAAACCGAGAAAAATTTACTTCCAAACAATGCTCACAGGTATCCAAAATAGAATCAAATGGTGGACTTCCAACTTTCTATCTTATGGAGGTAGACTAATACTGATAAAGACAGTATTGTTGGCTATGCTGTTACACTTCATGCAAGCTCTAAGCCTGCCTATGGGGGTGATCAGGCACATTGACAAAATGATAAGGAATTTCTTATGGAAGAGAAATGATCATTGCAAAGGAATAAATTGCCTAGTCAACTGGAAAAGGGTATGCACGCTAAAATGCAATGGTGGCCTGGGGATTATTGATCTCAAGTGCCAAAATAATGTTTTACTCACAAAATGGGTTTGGAATATTGAGGCATATCCCGATGGACTTTGGGCATCTACACTGAGAAGACTACTAGGCATTGAGATGGTGAGGAGATTGTCATTGCTGAGGACGTATAATTCTTCATCAAGGATCTTGCCTCCCTCATTCCATTCTTCAAGGTCTCAATGGTGTACGACAACGGCATTAAATGAAAATGGTCCGCCTTTGGCATATTCTCTTGTTCTTCGGCATAAATTGATGCATCACACAGGAGAAATAGCGGACAACCTGGCCATTTGGAATTTGAAGGCGCCGATGAAAGTCAGGGTTTTTGTGTGGCTAATGTTGGCAAACAAAATCTTGACTCAGCAAGTCTTACTTACAAGAGGTATCCACGTGCAGCCTGGATGCCATATCATGTGAAATCCAGGAAACAACGGACCATATCATGTGGAATTGTCCATTCTCGCGCACGATCTGGAGAAACCTCTTGGCGAGGTACGACATTACGTTGTCAAGAGGGAGCGAAATTCTCAAGATTTGGTCCAACCCGGCCGGTCGATTTTAATTTTTCCGCTTCTTCTTTCTTTTTCCTTTTACCTGGAGGGTGCTCTCCATAATAAATTTGTGTAAATATAATTTTTTTAATCAATAAATTTGTTAGTGACAACCTTTGCCGCTAACCATAAAAAAAAAATAAACACACACAATATTACTAAATGAAAGTAATTGTCCAACAATCTAGTTTGATCATAAAATGTGTATAATAAGATACTAAAATATTAATAATAAAATAAATGAAAGAATATTAATAAATATTTAAGTTTAAATACTTTAATAATGATCTAACTTTCAAATAATAAATCATGTCAGTTCCGCCCCAACCTAACACAAAGGATCTAGTCGGAATCGGAGCAAATTGCTATTCTTGTCTATCTGAAAATTGATAACCAATTAAAGGCTGTGTTTGGATGACACAAGAATAGCAAGAATAGAAGCTATTCGGAATAGCAATGTGCATTCAAATAATATTTTTGCTATTCAGAATAGCTAGAATAGCTGCTATTCTCTATTCCTTGTAAATATTGGAATAGCTAATATTCGGAAATGTGAATGAGAGAAAAAATATTTTCTTTTTAGATTTCCGCCAACACAATTCCGAAATGACAAATTTGATACCACTTTTCGCTATCTCCACGTCGTGACAATTCATTTGAGATCCACTTGCCTGTATTTTTCCTTAATTAACACCTTGTTAACACTATTATTTATTGGTTACAGCTATTCACTATTCCACATATACAATTCAAACAACATTTTTACTAATTCGAATAGCATCATTTTCACACTAATCTGAAAAATCACTATTTTTTCTCTATTCTCATTTACTATTCTAAAATTTTACTATTCTAGCTATTCTAACTCTCATCCAAACGTAAAAACGGTACTGAAGAATGAAACTTCTGTTTTATTGATTGTATTGATTGTAATTTTACAATGGTGTATTAATATTACATGGTCTATATATAAACTCCTCTATGTAATGTAAAACTATAGATACAATCGTAATTAACATCTAACTATCATGTTGACAGATAAGCCTAATCAGTTACAATCAATTTCTGTTATTTCTCTAACCGCCTGGAGCTTATCCTTTGTACTGCCTAAGAGCATCTCCAACCCAGCAATCTGTAAAAAATTAAAAACAGCTGTAAATCACTATTTAAAAATTAAGTTAATTTTAATTTTTTAACTCCTCCATCCCAGAAATTGGATCAGAACCAATAGGAAAGAGAATGAAGGAGTTAGAGTCAATAGGAAAGAGAGAGAGTACCACATGTCCAAAAGAAATGGTTTGCTTTATAAGCAAATTTGTTTTTTTAGCAATTGGCCTACAATCCAACAATCATATTAGCAATTGACATATCATATTAGCAATTTAAAAGAAATCACCATTGTAGCTCTAATAGTTATTAAACAAAAATAAAGTATCCTAGGCGGAGCAAAGTTAACGGAAATATTAGTTAGCTCTTCATTACGTCCAAACCCAATTAAAATAAAAAATGAGAACACCTGTAATAAATAAGGTACCCTCCCAAGTCCCAACTAGACATCCCTACATCAAACTCTACTTCAAGAGTATCCTACGTTCTCTCTCTTTTTATACTTCTAAGTAAAGCAGTCAGGCAACCACTTTTCCTTTTTTTTTTTAATCTCTCTAGACAAATACAACACATTTTGCTCTTTCTAATTCTGTGATAGACCAATCGTTGAGAAAGGTCTTTTCCCAAGTACTAGAAGTGCGCCATGCAAGCACAAGAAAATTAATAAATTGTAATTAACATTGGCCATTTGGAAGTCAACTAGTCAAGTTTTTTTTATATATAACAATGCTTTCATGTATTACCTCTGTCGTTATCTTTAACTTCAGAAAATTAAAGTCGCCTTCATGTAACAGCATCTGTCTTGAATTTAAAAAGCTCCAAACTGATAGCCTCGTAACAATTCTCTCTCCCTCTCTCTCTCACACGCACAAACAAACACACAAAAGTTTGTTCCATGATCATATTGCAAATCAAGCTGAAGAGATATTCATAAAATCATGGTAGGTTGTCGCATGCGCATGTATTATTTGCTTTCCAAAATTGTGGGAAACGATTAACATTCTTTTTTCTCTAATGTAGGATTATGCAAATGGAAAGGCGATATCAGTTGAAGAACAAAAAATATGGGACGAACTCAAATGTGAAATAGAGAAAGATATAGAAGAAGAAATAAAGGATGGTTTGTCAATGCTAGCTCGCCAGCTTCAAATCTTGTACCAACAAAAGAAAAAGAGAAGCAAAATTAATGATGATCCAGCTCCTGATCTAAGTATTGTGATCAAGCTAGGTATCGGCTGTGATATTCATATCATACAAGGTAACTTCGATGATGATAGATCAAGGCCATATACACCATGTTCTTCACCGAATTTGGAGAAGAAATGCGACAGCCACCATACCAGTCAATTTGATTCTTCAAAAGGGTCACTAACGGTTAGCAAGTGTGGGACCATAAGTTGTACCAGTAGACCTCCACAGAAGAATGGTAAGAATGGCAAAGTTGTATGGAAATATTGATACTTCTGTCAGATTATTTATTCAGTGTATTTTGAATATCATGTCCCATTTGTAACTTAAAAATAAATTAAAGATATCCATTTCTTGAACATTGATCAGTCATCAAAAGGAATTTAATTGGTATTGGTAAAAAATTTAACAATTAGGTTTCTTTTTTAGTTCAAAAAATTTGAGATCTATAAGGAGTCTACAATCGCCCCTTGCTAAATAAGAAATGTTTTTGTACATATCAATAAACAATACACTAATTCAGTGGAGATAATATACAAACAAATCACAAAATTATGACAACCAAATTCTTATGACCGTTTATTTAAAAAACGTATGACGATGCTATAACTAAATTGTAATTTTGCGCATTCATATAACGAACAAATTCAACAGAAAAATGGCAAGAAAATGTACAGACTACCCTTTTGACTGTGTAAGGCTTGATTTGCTCATCAAATGCGGCACATAATCCACACAGGCTGACAACCATATATCAACATAACAATGACAAAGCACAGTTCTATTCATTTTCATTATGCATGCACATTTGAAGCCTCACTGAGAGCTTCCTGGAGGTTTTTGACAGCCGATTCATAGTTCATAAAGCCCATGAACCAGAACTCGTGATTGTCAACAGAGACCACTTGAATGTACTTCTCTGACGGGTTGGCCTGGCTAGCTGACGGGCTCGCTGATCTCAGCTGGCTCAGTGGAACAACCACCTGTTATTGAATTTTAAATAAGTAGGTTATAAATAATAAAAATTATCACATAAACAAACTTTGAAAATGTATGTGCTATATGCAGGCTGTGACCCACTGCATACCCCTTTAGTAGCATGAAGAAGATTAGGCATATTTTGTAATAAGTAAATAAGGGTAAACCGAAGAGAACTTGGGGGACAAAGGGAAGGAATTAATTTGACAACCTGATAAAAGTAAAACAAGAAACAAGTTTTCTGAAATCCAATTAAATAAATAGTCCACATAATTGGTCAACGGACTCGTGTCATTGCTATATATGGGAGTTTGGTGGGGTGGCTCTGAGTGCAATAAGTGGGGTCTGGTTCTGATCTTTCTATGGTAACCTTTCTTCTAGTATGACTAGTGATAGGGGTATTCTTTCCCTTTCTTTGATATTTTTTATTTCAGAAATACTGAAAAGGTCCTTGGATAAACTATTGATAAATCAGGGTATTTTCCAAAATTTCTCTTTTCCATTTCTAAGCTATTTATTTCTTGTATAACTGCTTAGTTGAACCAATCATGCCCAGCGCTGATGACAAGTACACGGCCAATTCAGAACCACTCCCAGTGCACCATCACACCAGTACCAGACACCAGTCCTATACTAAAAACTTCCTACCTTGTAATAGCTCCACTCAGTCTTATCCCCAACTTTATACGAGAGAGGGCTGTCGCTACAGAAAGCGAGCTTTGCAGTGGAGAGATAAAGTACACCCATCACTGGCCCTGAAGAAGTCGATAGATAACATGGGAAAGCCTTCTTGAGCTTTTCTTCTGGAGGCGTCTCAAAGGTTTGTTGAAAGATTTTGTCGTAACCACCCTCGGCAATTACTTTTGTTGTGTGCGCAATTCTTCCCATGGCCGCATCACCGATGCTGGGCCCTGTCTTCACTGTTTTTTAGAAGAAAAGTTTTAATGTACCATGTATATGAACCATTTTTAAAAAAATAAATAAAAAACCTTATTTCAATTATAAACCATTATCCATTAGTGTACTGCCAGAACTCCAAGCAAAGTCAAACAATGTAGAGCATCAACTGGATTATAAGTATGTACAGCCATATACAATTAGAAAAGGATTACACACCACAAAAATTCAACTGATTCATAAAAGGATTATACTGCTTGGTACTCTATATTGTTCTTTTGACTGTCACATAAGTTAATAATCAAAAATCCAAAAAAGTGTACAGCCTGGAATAAAATTTTAATTTCCTTCGCAATTAAACTTTCATGACTAATCTGTTTTGTTCTTATGAGAACCTTTCTGTACAATAAAAAACACCTTTCTCCATATAACTCATTTTTGGTATCAATGTTGCAAACAAGTGCTTCTGAAACTGCTTGCACAACACTAACTTATCCATGTAAAAACAAAAGGGTATTCTGGATCCCTTGTTATCAAGAAATTCATTTAGCAGCTTTATTATATTATTATTCATAAATTTTGAGGACACATGTAAATAAAGTGGAAAATTGGACTTACAGTGCTGCCACATGTTCCCAGCTAAATCCTCGGTTTTTTTTGCAGCTTCACCCACCTTCTTTCCAAATTGACCGAGCACATCCCGCACAGTGTCCATAGTATCTGAACAAAATAAATCAAAATTGTTAAAGGATATATTCAACTTTTGCAAAATAAAGATCTAATCTTGTTATTTCGATGAAATTGGTTAATTACTACTAAAATTTGATGTGAATTAAAACTATTAGATTAGTTTACAATAGAAGCTTGATGGAAAAGAATTATAGGTTCCATTAAAATAAAGAAGTTAGGAAAGGGGAGGTAAGCATACTCTTGGGGGCGGGAGCTGGAGTGACATAAGGGTTCGCCTCAGCAGGCATGGTGGTGGCGCCACCTCCTCCTACGGCGGCTGTCGCGGAGTACGAAGGAGGAGGAGGAGGAGGTGCCACGTCGGGGGAGATAGAAGGGTAAGGAGCATACTCCGGCGATCGCTCAGCACCATCGGATTTCTTCTTTTGTTCTTGATCTGCGGTCGGATCCATGACTGGAGGTTCTGATGGATCTGGTATGGTAGTTCTGATGCTTTGAGGTGAAGTATCTGATGGGGCGTACCGCGTCCGTCGTACGTAGTAGTAGACTTGAAAACGGGACTGGAGATGTCTCTGGAGAGTTGTCATATCCAATTGAAGAGTTTTCACTTTTCATTTTTCAACAAAAAATCAACTCTCACGAGTTTACGCGGGAGAAAGCGCGTTTAGGAGATAAATTAGTTTTCAATGAAACGGCACTGTAAAGCTGTTCGACCCAATAAGGCCCAATGAAACAGGTCCAGCGAAAAGGGCCTGTTTCGGATTCTAGTAAACAGGTCCAGCATCCACTTTTATTTAAAATAATTTTTGCAGATTAGACAGACGAAATTCATTATCATCTATGATAAATTCTTTGGAAGAAATTCACATTGCGCAGAGAATTTAGCCTGTTATTCTTTTGATGAAAATTTAAATATTTGTCTTTATAACATAAGAGCTGGTTGATGCAATAAAATGAAAGGACAATTTAATTATTTTTATTTTGCAAAATTTCAAATATCAAAATCTCAGTTTTTTTCTTAGGAATTAACTTCTGCTGCAATTTCTTGTGAATGCTTCCAAAGGATGAAAAAATCGAACAACCGTCAGAAGGTGGGTCCTACCATAATTTTATTTAAATTGGTTTAATTAAAACTTTCTAATATAATTTTTTTCTAACGCTACTGTAATTATTTATGACATATTAACATAAATACATAACAAAAATTATCATAACTATGATTTTGTATTATTCCCCTTTCATATCCAGGCATAACTTCCAGTAACACAGATTTTTAATGAGTGAGGCTATGGCACTCTACAATTCGAAAATTGTTTCATACTATGAATTCATATATTTATTTTTAAAGTCAAAATAGTCGATCTGAACCGTTCAATATGATCTCCATATGAAAATGTACTTGCATATTAAATATTTTATTTTTTTAAGATTCATTCCACCATCTTTTTAGATAAGTAAAAAAACCACTAGTTTAAGGTGGTTCAGATACTTTTATTTTTTGTGCTTTCATCATGCCTCTATTTTTTAAACTATAATAACTCAAAATTTAAAATTTAAAAGTTAAAAGTTAAAATAAAACCGTTGGATATGATCTACATCATTTTATCTATGCACGTCTAAAAAATTATAACATTTTCAACTTTGTTTTGATTGTCATCGAGAGCTTGTAAAAATATACTAATGTGGATAATTTTTAGACGTTGATTTTTCAACTTATTGATTCACATAAAAACAATATTGAAATGTTATAATTTTTTTATAAGCACATAGAAAAAATATCATAGATCACATCTATCGGTTTTATTTTGATATTTATTTTTTAAATTTTGAGTTATAACGTTTAAAAATAAAAGTATGATAGAGGCACAAAAATAGAGGCATTTGATTCCTTCTCATTCAAAAAATAAATAGTTAAAAACTCTATTACTATAGAGTAGGGTTAAAATGCATCATTGGTTTTGTGCTCCAATTATGCTCCACGTCTTTTTCTCTATTTTTAAAGTTCGAACAATCAATTCGAACCGCTCAATATGATCTTTGTATTAAATTTGTGCTTGGAGGCAAAATTTTATATTTTTTGGAATTTTTTTACTAATTTTTTAGATAGGTATAAAATCATTGTTTTCAGAAGATTATGGACCATCCAAAACAGTAATTTTGTACATATCTAAAAAAATAGTAAACAAATTTCAAAAAATATAAAATTTTGTCTCCAAGCACATTTTAATATAAAGATCAGATTGAGCGGTTCGGATCGATTATTCGAACTTTGAAAACGGAGAAAAAGACGTGGAGCATGATTGGAGCACAAAACCAATGGTGCATTTTAACCTTACTCATTAGTCATTACTATAAAATTTGATTTCTAAATAAATTTTCATATAAAAATCATTTCAAACAATTCAAATTAATTATTTAAATTTTAAAAAAAAAATATAAATTGATAACACTATTCTGTTTGCGCATTGCAAACTATCGTAGCCTCGCTCCTTGAGAATTATGACTTCCCAACTTTATAATTTACCTTCTTTATGATTATGACTTTTCTTGTGCATGGGTATGGTATGACTTTTCTTAAATAACAGAACGAACTCCGTGAATATGATTCTTCAGTACCGTTTTCTTGTGCATGGGTATGACTTTTAGCTCTGTTGGCGTGTAAGAGCAATAGTCCGGAGCGCAATCCAATCAAATGGCATTTCAGTTCGCTTTCAATCGCTCAATCCTAATAACGTGTCTTGCATCGGCAGGGGTGTCATTTGTGCATCTTCCCACGAAGGTTAATTTGGGTCCAATGCCCATCGGACTCAAAGTGATTCGGTGAGTTCGATGACCGTCCGATCTGCTTTAAGATTCGAGCTCTCAACTTTCGCGGCTGCTTTCAAATCATGTGCACGAATCTTAAAGTGATCGGACGGTTCCGAAACCCACGTTCCTAGTTCCTACCGAGACTGGAGACTGGAGACTGGAGAGTGGAGAGAGATGTGGTAGGTTGCTCTTCTATTTTTGCGTGTCGTGGGCGGTGCTTTATTCAATGGATATTACGTGGAAATGGTCACAAGTGGAAAAGGAGCATTTTGGTGGTAGAGACGTGAACAATTTACAAACAAGCAAAAAATAAGCGCAAAATTAATGCTTTTGGCGTTCGCAATAAACCACTAATTATCCAGAAAAAGTGTAGTTTCGATGAACAGTTGAACACCATTAACTGAACATGATCAAAATAGCGAGGAATTTTCTCTATTTCACCTTTTTCATGAAATAAAGAATTGACTCTAAGAGAAATAGAAGAGGGACTAAAATGTAAAAAATCAAAATTTGACTCTAAAAGTCCAAATCTAATTCTACTTGTTCTAATTTTTCGATTTCACTCACTTATTTTCTTGTTCGACGTAAATAGAATATATTTTTCACTCTATTCTTCTATTTCATTATTACCGAAAATTTAGATTCATTTTTCGAATGACAAGGTCTTTGAGATAAAATTATTTAGCGTTTTCTTTTTTTGTACAAAAAGTTGTGTCGGCCCGTTATGGAATTTCTGAAAATTTTATAATTTGATAGCGGGGAATTAGAACTGAATTTTAATATCCTAGGATTCTGTACGATCTGATGGACTACAAGGATATACAATTAATGCCCTGGTTAGCTAAAGAGCAAATAGTACTAAGCAGCACATTAATCTAAATCGTTGCACGTGAGGGCTTATTAATGCGCCAATGTCATGGCCAGCTATTTATTTTTCTCTATTAGTCTGTTAATTGCCAGAACTGTCTTTCCATTTCCTATTTCTTTTTAGAGGGATGCTTCTATGGGCATAAGGACCTATTTGTAAAATGAGTATATTTTTATTTTCAAAGTTCAAACAGTTGATCCGACCGTTCAACATTATCTCCATATTAAAATGTACTTGGAGGTCAAATTTTACATTTTTCTGAAATTTTTTACTATATATTAAGTATTTTACAAAACTAGTCAAATTCAGACCATTGAATTTGTACCCATCTTAATAAATAGTAAACAAATTCAAAAAAATGTAAAATTTGAACTCCAAGTACATTGTAATATGGAGAAAATGTTGAACGATCGGATCGACTGTTTGAACTTTGAAAATGAAAATATGCTCATTTTACAAATAGGTCCTTAGGCCCATAGAAGAATTTGCCTTCTTTTTATATTGAAAGAGAAAAAAAAAAAAAAAGTAAAACTCTCCTCTCCATCTTGCCTCTTGTTTGGTGCCGCAAGTGCCGGTAATAAATGCTAATCTTTATATTTAATTAGTTAAATAAAGTCAAAAATAAATTCGATACTAAATTAATTTAAAACATTTGATGTGTGATAGTAACTAAGTGCATAAATTAAATAAAATAGTTTTGTATATAAGATATGTTGCATCTATTATGCATAGCGCGGATTGGTCCGTACTATGGATTAGTATCTTTATTTTTAAAGTCTAAACAGTCGATCTGAATTGTTCAACATGATCTCTGTGCAAAAATGTAAAATTTATTTATTTTACAATTTTTTACTAATTTTTTAGATAATTAGAAAATCACTACTTTTGAATGTTCTAAAAAATGTAGATCAAATGACTTTCTACCGTTTTAAAAAAATATATATAATTTGATCTACAAATACATTTTTATGACAACTATTTTAACTCTGAACGATTTATTTAATCCTTTTACAACTATTTAGTGCATGCATTTATGATAATAATATAGTTAAATTAAATAGTCATCATCACTACGATATTACAAGAATCTGTTTTATGGGATTTATTGTATTATTGCGGATACTCTCATATTTGTTAATAGCAATATTCTTGATAATAGTAATTTATGTTTATCCTCGATAATATTATATTTTATCGTTGATAATAGTAATTTATTTTGATAATTATGTTTTATCAAAATATATATCTACAAATTAAAGCTTACGGAAATTGTAGGCTCAGTCTAACTCAGTTATTATTATTATTTTATTTTTTTATAAAAGTTAAAGTTGAAGTCACCCAATTATTTAATATTTACAAATAATTATTTCATTCGAATTCAAACTTACGGCTAGGTTCGATCAATTGTCACAAGATAAAAAAAATGATAGTTCCCCTAATTTAGTTATATCTTCTTAAGTTTGAATACATCAACAAATTCAGTAAATATAAAAATCAAGAAAATTTGCGTAAAACGAGTATGTTATACACTTATACTAAGGGAGTCGGAGAGATGAAGAATGAATTGTATTTTCTCATTAGTCAATCAATCGGATTACATCAAGCATTTATAGAGAATGTTTTGTACATAGTTGTAATTAATGACTAATCCTATAACTAACTTTCTATTACAATTCAATTCAAACTAACTGTCTTGAGTTGAGTCTTGAACTGCTTGTGTAGAAGGTAGAGCACCAGTAAGCCAGTACCAATAGTACTGATGTGATTGTGCTATGCATAGCACTGGTGAGATTGTCCGAAATTTTTATTAATATCCAAAAAAATAATAAATTTTGAATTCTACATCCTGTTTGATAAGATTTCGAAAAATATCCAAACTGTAATTTTATTTCACGGTTTTGGGCCCCAAAACTGCAAATTAAATCTATGGTTTTAGCCCCTCCAAAACTGCAGAATAAATCTACGGTTTCAGAAAACCGGAAAAAAAAATTGCGGTTTTAGATTTTAGACTAAACTCGTGAAAAAAATTCACGGCTAAAACCATTTCATCTGACAACTTTTTGAGAACAAATTATTATTTTTCAAAAATAGAAGGACCATAATATTTTCTATTTTTATCTAGAAGTGACTTTTAAACCGGGATCAATAAGTCAGATTCAAAAAAAAATTATTTTTTCCAATAACACACAAATAAATATTTTAATTTTTCTTACAACCGCAAAAAATACAGCCTGAAAAATATTGATCGAGTTATTTGTCGCAGTCTTTCTAATAAATCAAAATATATAGTATTCAATTCACCTAAAACCAGAAATATTTATTATTGATAAGTTTTTATAATATAATTTTTTGTAATAAAAATAACTTTAGGGTTATCGGTGAAAAATTACCATTTAATAAAATAATAAATGAAATTTTATATTATGGATAAGTTTTTATAATATAATTCTTTGTAATAAAAATAACTTTAGGGTTATCGGTGAAAAATTACCATTTAATAAAATAATAAATGAAAAGGTTTAATATAGTAATAAATGAAAAAGTTGGCAACTGTAGTTTTGAATTATGAATTCGGAACGCTAGGAATATTAGCGGTCCGAATTAAGAATTCCGACCGCTAGGAATCCTAGCGTTTCGAATTAAGAATTCGGACCGCTGATATTCCTAGCGGTCCGAATTTTTAATTCGGACCGCGGATATTCCTAGCGTTTTGGGTAGAAATAAAAATCTTTTAAAAACCTGGTTATTTATATTAAAATATATTTTTTTTTGGGTAAAAATAAAAATCACGGAGGGAAGAGCATCGAGAGATAAATTTGGAAAAAGAAGACATAATCAAATCCCGGTGAAAGAAATTAACAAAGGTGAGGATTTTTTTCCTTGTTTCACTAAGAATATAATATTACCAAGTAATATATCTTGAATAGGGTTAAAATGCACTATTTATTTTGTATCTTAATTATACCCCATATCTTTATATTTGTTTTTAAAATTCATACAGTCGATTCTAACCACTCAACATGATATCTATATAAAAATATACTTAGAGATCAAATTTTATATTTTTTTGGAAATTTTTTACTACCTATTTAGATAGGTTTTTTAAAAAAAAAAATTATTTAGATAGATTCAAAATTACTGTTTTTGAATGGTCCAGTAGCAATCTAAATAAATAATAAAAAAATTTAGAAAATATAAAATTTGGTTTCTAAGCACATTTTAATATGGATATCATGTTGAGCGGTTAGGATTGATTGTTTGAATTTTAAAAACAGAGATAGAGATGCGGAGTATGATTGGAGCACAAAACCAATGATACATTTTAACCCTCCTCGTGTATCTTCTGCTAAGAATATTTTTAAGTTCGAAAATTTAAAATGTAATTTTTAGTTTACGAAAACTAAAGTAATTCCAGCACTAAACAACAAGGGATTACTTCAGTTTTAGTAAATGAGGGGCTTGAGAAAGGGACTCCACTTTCAGGTGGCGCACGCATCGAATCCATACAATAGCACAAGCACGGGTCGGGATGGGGAGGTGAGGGATCGAGGTTCGCACCTGGACAGTGGGGCCTCATATGTCAGAGAGAAGAAGGCAGTGAGGAGCCTGGCCAGGATCGATGGAGGGGCAAATTGAATTAGGTGACTCCTCTCAGTAATGCGCAGGGCACGATAGTTGGATGTTGATCCTCCATGGAATTGGAGGCGATCCAATGGACATTGATTTAAATTTGATCCAAAAATCTGTCCAATTCGCATTAAGTTTGTAACTTTAAAAATTTTGCGAATGAAATGCGCACGAACCTTAATACAAATACAAATAGAACAATTCCGATTGAATATCAGATCAAATTTGATCCAATTTTCATTCTACCACCCCTACTCCGATCCCCCGTAGCGCTCTGCAAGGTAATGCTGAACATCTACAACACTAACACTATTAAATGTTCGGCCTCCTCTGCTCAGCGATCACTCTGATAGAGGGCTCCAAATCATCAAATTTCATTGTCTGGCAAGTAGATTGAGATACTCTCAATTGTTAATAACCGTCATAGAGATGGTAACATCATAACATATATGTTGAATTGTATAGAACTGAGGAGATAAAATATTCTTTCATTCACAGTGTGTTTTTCGTTACAGTGGTATCTGCTATATATATTACATTGGCTAATTTAGCCGTTGGTATTATACCGTTGCCTATTATCTATATTTGGTACCTCTGAACAGTGTACCGTTGGTACCCTTTCCTAAAATAGAGTTTGCCTAATTTTGCCTTTTCTACTTTTAATCCTAGCCTATTGATCGATGATGGACGACTGAGATCAATCCTCTCTAATTGTATTCTTATTTTCAACACTGATAAATTTATAAGAAAGAATGGATGTAAGAAAACAATCTTATTATTGCAATCTTAATTTGAGCTTTACATGTATTCCTATTTATAGAAGATTTCAAAAACTAGCCGTTACAACTACCAACTACCTATTAATTACAACTATTAACTTATGTCTCCTAATTTATTTTATTTACAATTTCCTAAAAACTAGCCGTTGGCTTTATTATTTTCAACACTCCCCCTCAAGCTAGGAATGTAAATATCGTACAATCCTAGCTTGCTTGTAATTTTTTCAAATGGACCCGGATACAAGCCTTTAGTGAAGATATCCGCGAGTTGATCTTCACTTTTGACGTATGGTGTTTCAATTTCCTTTGCTTGAACCTTTTCTCTAACAAAGTGACAATCTACTTCTATATGCTTTGTGCGTTCATGAAACACGGGATTAGAAGCTATGTGTCGTGCCAAATTGTTGTCGCAATACATTTTCATTGGAGCTTGAGTTCTAAATCCCATGTCTAATAGGAGTTGTTTGATCCAAGTTAATTCGCTTGCGGTTGATGCCATGGCACGATATTCGGCTTCAGCGCTTGATCGTGCTACAACATTTTGTTTCTTGCTTTTCCATGTGACTAGATTTCCGCCTACAAATGTGCAAAAACCGGTTGTCGATTTTCTATCAAAGCTTCCGGCCCAATCTGCATCGGAATAGCCACATATATCATTAGAATTATTATTTTTCATCCAAATACCTTTGCCGGGATTATTTTTTAAAAATCTCAAGATTATATTTACAGCTTCTAAATGTGGCGTTCTTGGTGAGTGCATAAATTTACTAATTTGACTTACGGAAAAAGAAATATCCGGACGTGTAACAGTCAGGTATATCAATTTTCCTACAAGTCTTTGGAATTGATTTATGTCTTTTAAGGGTTCACCCTCTTCACTATTTAATTTGCATTTGTTGTCAATTGGGGTAGAGGCCGGTTTACATCCTAATTTACCAGTTTCTTTTAACAAATCAAGTGTATATTTTCTTTGACAAATAAAAAATCCTTTATCCGAAGTGGCTACCTCTATTCCTAAAAAATATTTAAGGTATCCTAAATCTTGTATGTCAAATTTTTCCTTGAGTTGTTTCTTAATGTTTTTAATTTGTTCGAAATTATTTCCGGTAATTATGATGTCATCTACATATACTAAAATAAGAGTAGTATTGAAACCATCACATTTTGTAAATAAAGAATGATCGGCATTACTAATTTTAAAATTGCAAGAAATTAAATGAGAGCTAAGCTTGCCATACCATGCCCGTGGAGATTGCTTCAATCCATAAATTGATTTATTAAGCCTACAAGCCAAGTTAGAATTTGTTTCTAATTTATGACCGGGTGGTAATGTCATATACACCTCTTCTTCAAGTGTTCCTTGAAGGAATGCATTTTTAACATCCATTTGGTAGAGGTCCCAACCATTGTTCACGGCAATAGAAAATAAAATCCTTACGGTATTCATTTTTGCAACCGGTGCAAAGGTTTCATTATAGTCTACGCCATAGGTTTGGGTAAATCCTTTAGCTACAAGTCTTGCTTTATACCTTTCTATGGTTCCATCACTATTGTATTTGGTTTTATACACCCATTTACAACCAACCGGTTTTTTATTTTTTGGTAGGGAAATAATTTTCCAAGTTTCATTTTGCTCTAAGGCTTTTAATTCCTCATCCATAGCCTTACACCATATTGGACTTTTAATTGCTTCTTGGTAATTTTTTGGTTCTAATACTTTTTCAATACTAGTGAGAAATGTATGGTACTCGGTTGAGATGTTGTCATATGAAACAAAATCTTCAATTGGATATTGCACCGAATATGTCACATAATCTCTAAGTCTAGTTGATGGTTGTCGTTCTCTAGATGATATTCTTCTAATCGGTAGACTTTCTTCTATTTCATTTTCATTTATGTCATCATTAGTTTCATTTTCTTGATTATTTTCAACTTGATGATTATTTTTAGGAATAAGACTCAAATCATCTAAGTAAGGCAAAACTATATTGTCATTTTGATTATTTAAATATGGTTGATGAAATATTTCTTTTTCTTTGAAATATGGTTCTTTTTCAAAAAAAGAAACGTTTCTAGAAAAATATAATTTCTTATTAATTGGATCATAGCATTTATAGCCCTTTTTATAATATGAATATCCTAAGAAAATAGTTTTTTGTGATACAAAATCAAGCTTATCATTTCTTTTGATATGTACGAAACTTGTACAACCAAATACTCTCATATGGTCATAAGTAATTTTTTGTTGATAAAGAATTTCTAATGGACTTTTGTTTTCTAAATTAACACTAGGTAATCTATTGATTAAATGAGTGGCACAAAGTACGGCATCCGACCAATAAATTTTAGGAACATTATTTTGAAATAATAAAGATCGTGTCATTTCTAATAAATGTCTATTTTTTCTTTCCGATACACCATTTTGTTCGGGAGTATTTATACAAGTTGTTTGATGTATAATACCTTTTTCTCTAAAGAGACTTGAAAATTTTCTATTTATAAATTCGGTTCCATTATCCGATCTAAAGATTTTTAATTTTGCATCAAATTGTGTTTCTATGAGACATAAAAATTCATAAAAACAATCAAATACTTCATCTTTAGATTTAAGTAAATATAACCAAGTTGCTTTTGTAAAATCATCAATAAATAAAAGAAAATATTTGAATCCATTATATGACTCTATTGGAGCCGGTCCCCATACATCGGAATGTACTAAATCAAAAGGAGCTTTATTTTTGCTAGTAGAAAGAGAAAAAGGAAGCTTTGTTTGTTTTGCTAACTTGCAAATTTCACAATTAGTACAATTTAAATTTTTAAAATCTAAAATACTACTTAAAATCTTGTCGGAAGGATGTCCAAGTCTCTTATGCCACAGATCAGAATTAACGACTTTTGCGGAAGCACAGAAATTTAATTTGGAGTTCAAAAGATAATGTCCATTTTCTAGAAATCCTTCACCAATCTTGACCCCGGTTTCCCGGTCCTGAAATACAACGTTTTTACAAGAAAATATTGCATTACAATTTAATTCTTGTGTTAATTTATTTACAGAAATTAAATTTACAGGAAATGTTTCTAAATATAAAACGTTTTTAAGTTGTTTATTGCATAGATTAATTTCTCCTACGTCATTTATTTTTGCCTTCATTCCGTTTGCAACCAACACAAAATTATTACCATTGGTCAGGTTGAGGTTTGACAGTAGTTGTTTATTCCCGAACATATGATCTGTTGCACCACTATCTATAATAATTTGATTAAAAAAGAAATTTTCTGAGTTAGAAGCAATACCACATGTGCTGGGAGTGTTTTGATTGTTCATCATCGCACAGAACTGCTGAAAATACTGCTGCATTTGATCTCCAGCACCTGACCCGCCAGAAACTGACCCGCCAGCGCCTAGAAGGCTTCTTGACCCGTCTGAGAGTGACCCGTTTCCGAAATTTGCTGCTGACCCGTTCGGGAATGACCCGTCAGCGAAAATTTGATGGTTATCGGGTCCGCCAGTGTTAATGGGTCCGCCAGTTTGAACCCATGCTCCACTAGGGTTTTGGTTAAAGGGTCCGCCTCCACTGTTATTGGGTCCGTAATTTACCAAACCGGGTTCGCCCCAGCCTCTGACAGATCCATTAGCACTTAAACCATACCCAGTAACTGAGGTGTTATTGGGTCCGAATCCATTTTCAGACGAACCCACTAGCCCATTAGACCCTTTCTCTTCAACAGAAGCAACATAACTTCTGTTTTTTTCACCATTTTTTTCCCAATTTCGATTATGGTCATTTCCTTTCCATTTTTTTGGTCTAAGATGGGGATAGAGATGCCAACATTTATCTTGAGTGTGACCATCCTTTTTACAGTGGTTACATTTTTCATTTTTTGATTGATTTGGGCGATTTTGAAAGCTAGGGTTTTGATTAAAATTGAAATTTTTTACGGCTAAACCATGGGTTTCGTGTCCCTCATGGCTTACAATTTTACCATTCATGATAAGTCTTCTACTTTCCTCTTGTTGAATTAAACTTTTAATTTGAGAGTAAGAGGGAAGAGGTACCGTGGTCATGATTTGGGATCTTACGGCTTCATAGCTCGGGTTTAAACCCGCGAGGTACTGAAAAATATCGTCCTCCTCAGCCCGTTTTTGAAGTGTGGCCAAATCTGTTGTAAGCGGCCGGTAAGATTGAAGTTCATTGCGTTTTTTCTCAAGAGCGCTAAGGTACTCAGTATGACTTCTTGACCCTTGTTTTTCTTGTTGGATCTCCTGCATAAGTTGATAAATGTGAGAAAAATTATTTTGTCGACCATACATACTCTTTACTGCTTCCCATAGTTCATGTGCCGTTTCGGCTAGCGTGAAGAGTTCGGATACGGTCGGTTCCATGGAGTTGAGTAGTGAGGTAACAATTCTATCATTTGTAGTTCTCCATTTTTTTGTTGCTACTGTTTCGTCGGGTGTTATCTTGTTTGTGTCTGCAATTGCTGGTTTCTTCTCTTCACCCGTAATGAATTCTAACATTTCTCGACCACTCAGGGCCCTAGATGCTGCCCTTGCCCATGACACATAATTTCTGCCATTGAGCAAGTTATTGGTTAGCTTCGAGAAGGTCGCTGCTTCTTCTTGAGCCATTTTCTTTTTGCTGAATTTTATCGCACTTTTCGGTTTTTCGGATACCACTCAGGGCTCTGATACCATGATAAATTTATAAGAAAGAATGGATGTAAGAAAACAATCTTATTATTGCAATCTTAATTTGAGCTTTACATGTATTCCTATTTATAGAAGATTTCAAAAACTAGCCGTTACAACTACCAACTACCTATTAATTACAACTATTAACTTATGTCTCCTAATTTATTTTATTTACAATTTCCTAAAAACTAGCCGTTGGCTTTATTATTTTCAACAAACACCCTCCCTCAAGCTTGGAGTGTAGATATCATACAATCCGAGCTTGCTTGTAATCTCTTCAAATTGTCGAGGGTCTAATCCTTTAGTGAAAACGTCGGCCAATTGTTCTTCACTTTTAACATACGGTGTTTCTATTTCCTTTGATTGAACCTTCTCTCTAATGAAGTGGCAATCTACTTCTATGTGTTTAGTGCGCTCATGAAACACCGGATTAGAAGCGATGTGTCGAGCGGAGTTGTTATCGCAATACATCTTCATGGGTTGATGACTAGTAATTCCCATGTCTTTGAGTAATTGCTTGAGCCATGTTAATTCACTTGCGGTTGATGCCATGGCACGATATTCCGCCTCGGCGCTAGATCGTGCCACAACACTTTGCTTCTTGCTTTTCCATGTGACTAAATTTCCGCCTACAAATGTGCAAAAACCGGTAGTGGATTTTCGATCGAAACTTCCGGCCCAATCTGCATCGGAATAGCCACATATATCATTAGACTTATTGTTTTTCATCCAAATTCCTTTTCCGGGGTTATTTTTAAATATCTTAAAATTTTATGTATGGCCTCTAAATGTGGAGTTCTTGGTGAATGCATGAACCTACTAATTTGGCTTACCGCAAATGAAATATCCGGACGGGTGACCGTAAGGTATATTAATTTGCCTACTAATTTTTGAAAATGGTTGATGTCTTCTAGAGGTTTTCCATCTTCACTATTTAATTTACATTTGTTGTCGGTTGGGGTAGAAGTTGGTTTACAACCTAATTTTCCGGTTTCTTTTAGTAGGTCCAAGGTGTATTTCCTTTGTGAAATAAAAAGGCCCGACTTAGAGTGTGCTACCTCTATTCCTAAGAAATATTTTAAATATCCAAGGTCTTTAATGTCAAATTTTTCTTTTAATTGACTTTTGATTTTCCTAATTTCTTCTATGTTATTTCCGGTGATTATTATATCATCTACATATACTAATACAAGAGTTGTGTGGTTTTTGTCAATTTTGGTAAATAAAGAATGGTCGGCACTACTAATTTTAAAATTACAAGAATTTAAATAAGAGCTAAGTTTTCCATACCATGCCCGTGGAGATTGCTTCAATCCATAGATTGATTTATTTAACCTACAAACTAGATTAGATTTGTTTTCCAATTTATGACCGGGCGGTAGGTTCATGTATACCTCTTCTTCAAGTGTTCCTTGAAGAAAGGCATTTTTCACATCCATTTGGTATAGGTTCCAACCATTATTTACCGCAATAGAAAATAAGATTCTAACGGTATTCATTTTTGCTACCGGTGCAAAGGTTTCATTATAATCTATTCCGTAAGTTTGGGTATACCCTTTGGCTACTAACCTAGCCTTGTACCGCTCTATGGTACCATCACTTCTATATTTGGTTTTATACACCCATTTGCATCCTACGGGTTTTTTGTTTTTTGGTAATTGTTCAATTACCCATGTTTCATTTTTTTCTAAGGCATTCAATTCTTCCCTCATGGCTTTACACCATATTGGTTTTGTTATGGCCTCTTGATAATTTAGTGGTTCTACTTCCTTACTAACCGAAGTAAGGAATGCTTTGTATGATGAGGAAATATTGTCATATGAAACAAAATCTTGTATGGGGTATTGTACGGTATATGTTACAAAATCTCTAAGTCGTGTGGACGGTTGAGGTATTCTTGATGACCTTCGTACTACCGAATTTTCTTCAATGTCATTATCATTGTCACTATTATTAATTTCATTTGTTTCCTCTTCATGAGTATCGATATGGTTTATGTTTTGTAAAGGTTCTTGTTCATTTATGTGAGGTACTAGAGGACAAACTTGACCTTTATTGTGTGGCTCATTTAATTTTTCTTTGGTTTTAAAATATGGTTCCTCTTCACAAAATATGACATCTCTAGAAAAATATAGTTTCTTATTTTTTGGATCATAGCATTTAAATCCCTTCTTAAAAGAAGAATATCCCAAAAAAATAGTTTTTATTGACATATAATCCAACTTATCATTTCTTTGAATTTTTACCCAACATACACAACCAAATACTCTTAAATAATTTAGATTATATTTTTGTTGATAAAGGATTTCTAAAGGACTTTTATTATTAAGTACACTACTTGGCAATCGGTTAATTAGATGGGTGGCACAAAGAATGGCATCCGACCAATATATTTTTGGAACGTTATTTTGAAATAACAATGCTCTTGTCATTTCTAACAAATGTCTATTTTTTCTTTCCGAAATTCCATTTTGTTCGGGTGTATTTATGCATGTTGTTTGATGTATAATCCCTTTAATTTTAAAAAGATTTGTGAAATTTTTGTTTATGAACTCCGTACCATTGTCGGATCTAAACATTTTTAGTTTAGTATCAAATTGATTTTCTATTAAATTTAGAAATTCTTCAAAGCATTTAAATACTTCATCTTTTGATTTTAATAAATACAACCAAGTAGCTCTTGAAAAATCGTCAATAAATAGAACAAAATATCTAAATCCATTATACGAGTCAATTGGGGCCGGTCCCCATACATCGGAATGAACCAAATTAAACATGGCTTCACTTCTACTATTTGAATGGGAAAAAGGAAGCCTTGTTTGTTTGGCCATTTTACAAACATCACAATTGATACAATTTAAATTTGGAAATGTTACAATACTATTTAAAATCTTATCGGAAGGATGTCCAAGTCTTTTGTGCCATAGATCCCCACTAACTAATTTTGCGGAAGCACCTAAACTCAATTTTTGTAGATTCAAAATGTAATGTCCATTTTTAAGGAAACCTTCCCCAATCGTCTTCCCGGTTTTCCGGTCCTGAAATGTAACATTTTTACAAGAAAAAATTGCTTCACAATTAAAATCTTGTGTTAATCTTTTAATTGAAATTAAATTTATAGGAAAAGATTTTAAATATAGTACATTATCAATTTTTTTGTTAAAAAGGTTAATTTTGCCTATGCCATATATTTTTGTTTTCATACCGTTTGCTACCATTACGTATTGACTTTTATTCGTCGGGTCTAAATTTGTAATCAATTTTTCATTACCAAACATATGGTCGGTGGCACCACTATCTACAATTATTTGGTCAAATAAATTAAAATTTTGGAATTGAGAAACAGTACCACATGAACCAGAGGTGTTCTGTTGAGTGTACCACGCAGAAAATTACTTCAGCATCTGCTGCATTGGATCCTCAGCTTTGAAACTGCCTGACCCGCTAGGCACTGACCCGTTTCCGAAAAAATTGGGTGTCGGTTTAATTGACTCGGTTTGAGCCGAGAAGGCCCGATTGGTCTGGTTTATTTCTGTTTGCGCTGAGTAGCCTCTGTGAGGCGCCGCTTCGCCTCTTCTTTCTTCTTCTCTGTCGCCTCCTCTCCCCGATCTCTCTACTCCGCCGTTCTTCCATTTTTTTGGTTGAAGGCGTGGATGGAGAAACCAACACCTCTCGTGAGTATGCCCTTCTTTCTTGCAGTGAGAGCACCGTTCTTTGGAATTTTGTCGGTTCGGAAAGCTAGGGTTTTTGAAATTTTTTACTGCGAGACCGTGGGTCTCGTGTCCCTCGCCATTCTTGGCTTGTGGACCGCCCATCGTGTGCCTTCTTGTTTCTTCTCGGTGTAGCATGGCTGCTACAGCCGAGTATGAGGGGAGCTCGGCCCCGAGAAGGATTTGCGACCTCACGGCTTCATAGCTGTCGTCTAGACCCGCGAGGTACACAAATATTTCATCCTCTTGTTGCCTTTTTTGGAGCTCACTGAGGTCTGTGGTTATTGGTCGATAAATTTTGAGCTCGTCGAATTTTTTCTTGAGGTGGCCGAGATACTCTGTGTTGGTCATTGTTCCTTGTTTTGCTGTGTGGATTTCTTGTTTGAGTTTAAAGATGTGAGCATGGTTTTGTTGTTGGCCGAAGAATGCTTTCACATCTTCCCAAAGGCCGTGTGAGGTGGTACTGCTGTGAAGGAAAAGGTCTGAGATTTGGGGTTCCATGGAATCTAATAGCCAAGCCATGATTTTGTGATCTGTAGCTTGCCATTGTCGCCTTGCCTGTTTTTCTTCTTCTGATGGTTTTGCTAGATCTGTGATTGTCGGTTGTGTTTTTTCTCCTGTGATGAATTCTATCTTTTCTCTTCCACTCAGGGATAGAGTCACTGATTTGGCCCAAGATAGGTAATTTCTATCATTGAGTAATGCATTGGTGAGTCTCGAATGGTTGGTAGCTTCATTTGATTGCTGCCCCATTTGCGACATCTTTGCTCTTTGTCAGAAGTTTCTGTTGTGGGTTTTTTCAGTGTTCTTTGTTACTGGTATTGGATTATGGAGATTATTGGTTTATCGAGCCTTGCTCTGATACCATGTTGAATTGTATAGAACTGAGGAGATAAAATATTCTTTCATTCACAGTGTGTTTTTCGGTACAGTGGTATCTGCTATATATATTACATTGGCTAATTTAGCCGTTGGTATTATACCGTTGCCTATTATCTATATTTGGTACCTCTGAACAGTGTACCGTTGGTACCCTTTCCTAAAATAGAGTTTGCCTAATTTTGCCTTTTCTACTTTTAATCCTAGCCTATTGATCGATGATGGACGACTGAGATCAATCCTCTCTAATTGTATTCTTATTTTCAACAATATAGCGTGCCATTGTCAAAGTGTCAGGAAGAGAAGGATTTAAGAGGCAGTTAGAAACAGAAAGTATTGAAATAGTACTTATTACAGAAAAAGGTGGAGATTAAGAGAGTTGAGTGTGGATAAGGAAATGAAAATAGCATTAATGGCAGAGGATAGCTAGCGAAAAAAATCACGGCTGCTGATATTCACACCACAAAAAAGTATTATCAATACAAATGTTGTGCTTTAAATATTTTAATAAACATACAACTTTATCTCTTAACTTGATTCTTCTTTTTTTAATTAACAATCTTTCAAGTTTGTTATCCTTTATTCATGTTATTTTATATATTTTGATAAAAAAATTGTATACTGTACTATGAAAGGAAGAAGAAATTATTTAGCATGTTACCCAACCAAATTTTGAAATAATATATCCCAATTGCCACTTAAATTTTTTTTTTGTAGATGTAATTACTTCCTACTTTTAATTATGTTACTCAATTGAATGAAAATATGTTGACCGTACTTTTGGTTAATTGCAAATTATATAATATAACTAAATACTTAGATAATTTTATCTTTAAATATGATAATTTCAATTAACAAAATCTACAATTTATTATTTGTTAATTTAATTATAAGTTTTCTTTTTGTTGATTGGTAAATTGATTTTTTTTCTCATTAATTATGAGTTTTAATTTGTGTGTTCCGTTCTTTATGAAAGAAATGTATCTAGAGAGATGTTTTGATTTTGGAAATAAAGTGAATCATAATCATTAAAATAAAGAAAGTATTGATGCATAATGAAATAAGGCAAGCTATAACAACAATAAAGTAAGGACTAAATTTGAAAATTTTAAAAGTATTGTGTTAATAAAAAAGAAGTAGTTGACTAGTTGTGTTAAAATCAATCACATGACTTTTCAAAGAGAGAGCTTTGCCGAATCAGAAACATTTCTCCAGTTACAATTTGGTAAAAGAAATATTTTAATAACGTGACGTATTACCGCAACACTAAACAAACAAAGAATGTCAAATGACTCACATGTAACCTACCTCTCGGCATGCAATTCTCAACATGTGATAACATAAAATATTTGCGACTTTGGAAAGTGCTCCCTTATTTATCATGTACAAGTACTACTAATGCGCTAAAAAGCATGCGGCATGCTAGCTGCTTATGTTTATGTATTGTGCGAGTCCTGATAATTGAGATTGTTTGTCAATTCATCGGGTGTATGTACAAAATAATTAATGCTATATATATATATATATATATATCAGGGTTCTAAATAGCTAAGCTATAGCGGTTTTTGACCTAAAAAGCTAAGCTACGGGGTAAAACTTCGCTAATCGAGCTACGGCCGCTATAGCGGTAATAGCGGTCCGCTATAGTGCGTAGCGCGTAGCGGAATAGCGGTCCGCTATGCTACGTGGGCTTATTATTATTTATTTGCTTTGCAATTTAAATGGGCTTTAAGGTCCAAAACGAAATTAAATTAGATGGGTCTATAATATCAATAAACTTGAACAATGTGCGTTGGTCTATAATATCGATAGTTTATGAATTAGGGATATTTTGAATGACAATTTGAACTTTGTATTGGTTCAATGTGAATATTAGAACTTCTTAATCAATTTGGTGTTTTTGTTACTTATGAGACTTTAGATATGTTTATTATTAGTAGAAATATAAAATAATTTTTTTGAAAATAAAAAAAAGCTATGTAGGATAGCTTTCGCTATAGCTAGGCTATTCGCGATAGCTTTTTTTTTTTGTCTCCCCGCTATGCCGCTATAATCGCTATTTAGAACCTTGTTATATATATATAGAGTTGGGCTACGTTTTACTTCGCGAAGTAAAGCAAGTATTTTACTTCACGTCTATATCTTCAATTTTAAAGTTTAAAATGTCAATCCGAACTGTTCAAGTTGATCTCCATATTAAATTGTGCTTGGAGACCAAATTTTACAATTTTTAGAAACTTTTTACTATTTGTTTGGAATTTTTTAAAATCACCGATTTTTTATGATCCACGATTTTCTGAGAATCAGTGATTTTAAAAAATTTCAAACAAATAGTAAAAAAATTCTAAAAATTGTAAATTTTGGTCTCCAAGCACAATTAAATATGGAGATCAACTTGAACGGTTCGGATCGACGTTTTGAACTTTGAAATTGAAAATATAAATGTAAAGTAAAACACTCGTTTTACTTCGCGAAGTACCGTAGCCCAACTCTATATATATGCGGAGTTCATTAGTCAAATGTCATTTAAATTTGTATTTCAGCAGAATTCACAAGGCTAGAAAATGGCCAATCTAAAATACTGGTGTTTAATATGAAACAATTAAGAAGTGGTTTAATTTCCATAGATTTTTTTTGCTTTTACAATTTGCTAGAACACACATTATATGTTATATTTGAAAACCAGAAGTCAATCAAATAACTGGAATACTTGATGTTGTTTACTTTAAGAGCAATATGCATACGAAATTTAAAATGTTTACAACCAATTTCTATGAATAAGCGACCAAACAAATTTACTATATAGACATTTTCCGAATAGGTGTTTTTATGTATATATTTGGTATATTATACAAAACGATCCAAAATACTTAATTCGTAATTTATATATTTTTTTTTTCCTTATAGTATACACAACGATCTCATATAATATTTCCAAATTGTATACTATATAGACATTTTCTTTTTGTCTAGTTGACAGTTAGTGAGTGGACAGAGTAATAAAGTGACACTAATTAAGAGATAAAAAAAAGATCATATATTTTTAGCCCTATTTCTTCAAATAAAAGGACTTTTAGCATTCAGATTTCAGGGGCTTGAAGTATAACATGCAACACAGGAGCTTGTGATATGAGTCGGCAAGTGCGAAGAATCCCAATGCAGTGCTAAATATGATGCGCTGACAGCGGTGTGCAGTCTTTCTTTGTGACAGTCTATCCTTAGAAAATATTTTTCTTTTTCACAACAAAACAAACAAACAAAAGGGACAATTTTTTATCTTTCAAGAGAACTCCATGAAAGAACCTGGTCTGTTTAGAGATGTGTAGACCGATTAACTTGAAGTTTGACTGGCAAATGGCAATCAATAAACAAACCAATTACTCCTAACAATAAAAAATAGAATAAATGTTATAGTATACCCCGCCTCCGTCCCCAGCGTGGGAAGTTATCCTCTGCGGAGTTCTATAGAAAAATGAACGGATCAGATTAACTCTCAACCGCTTTGTGATCGGGCTAACGGAGGGAGCAGTATTATTGTGCTTTTAGATTCGTGCAAAGTTAAAACTAACGGACCACTAACGGATCAGATTAAAAGAACCGCAGGCTGCGGAGCTTTTAAGCTCCGCAGAGGATAACGTTCCCCAGCGTTGTCTCCATACTCTACTTTTTTTAACAGCATCTATTATTTGTTATTATTTTTTTTTTATCTTTTTTTTAGAAACTGACAGCTACTGTCAGGTAGAAATGTATTTTTTTCTTTTTTGTTATCAATACATAAGAAATGCATTTTCAATTTGTCTGAATTTTTTAAATCTAAGATTTCAAAAATATACAAGACTTTTATATTTTCTTATTGATCTTCCCTCTCACTAACCGTATCTCACTCTCTCACCAAAGATTTGTCAGGTTAGTATTTAAAATGTTCCTCTCTCTCTCTCTCTCTCTCTCGTGGCCATCTATGCTGCGCCAAAATATCCAATTCTCTATCAAGAAAAAATTTGATAAAGAAACTAACTAATCTATCTCTTATTTATTTCATTAATTTCATATTTATCCATTTACTTTTTTTTTTTCCAAATCGTTGCAGTAGGCTCTTGTAAATTTTTTCCCTCCAATCTATTAACTTTATTCTATAATTTTTCTCTAATTTAGTTATAAGATTTGGCATGCATTTGTTTGTACAAAAATTGTTCATAGGCATTGTTATGTCTTTTTTGATGTTTGTCGAAATCGTTTGATCAACGTCAAGATTGTGCGAACTTTGATTCAAACGAATTAAAAATTGTCCGTACAAATTTCAATATTGATCAAATAGTTTCAACTAGACATCAAACCGTTCCCAATTCTTTTTTCATATTAGTTTGAAACTCCACCCATTATAATTCTTCTAAAATTTCAAAACTTCAGCAAATTTACTGTAAATTGATATCTCATTTTATAATAAATTAATTTTTAATTTTTAAATATTTTTTAGATGATTTTATAAGATGCAAATTTGATTATTCCTTATAAACAATGGATGAATTACTCAAGAGGTTCTAAATAACGATTATAGCGTCATCGCGGAAAGACTAAATGAAATCCTATTGCGAATAGCGTAGCTATAACAAAAACTATCCTACATAGCGTTTTTTGTTTACAAAATTATATTTTATATTTCTATTAATTATCAACATTATCTAAATTCTCATATAGTGATAAGTAACACAAAATTGATTAAGGAATTATAATATTCATATTGAACCAGTACAAAGTCCAAATTGTTATTCAAAATATCTCTATTAATATCATAAATTATTTATCTTTTTTCATTCAAAATAACCTAAGCATCATGTCATAAACTATGTATCTTTTTTTATTAAAAAAAACTTAAGCATCATGTCATAAACTATTTATCTTTTTCTATTTAAAAGTAAAAGCAATCCGGATCTTGAAAAACTGATCATTAAAAAAAAAAAATCAGTTTTGACCTTTAAATAAAAGCCTATGTAGCATAGTGTGCGCTATAGCGCGTAGCATGCAGCGCAAATAGCGGACTACTATTACTGCTATAGCGGTCGTAGCTGAAATAACACACTTTTATCTCATAACTTAACATTTAAGTCCGAAAATATTATAGTACCACTATTACGTAGCTATAGCGTGCTATTTAAAACTATGATTGCTTTAACATGCCATTCGGTCCATTTTGAGTTTATAGACCAAGTCGGATCAAAATATGATTTTTCTTTTTACCCCCTCAAATTTCGATGAGGCGAACCGAACTACCAAACATCTCTCTCTAGATCTCATCTTTCATTTAAACTCCATTATATGTACCACATCTCTGTACTAGCTGGATCCGTATCCTCCCAGGTACCTGACTCAAGACAATTGCAAGGGACGGCCTAGATTTACTCTCAGCCGGTGCCTATTCGGGATAGCGCAGGGGCCAGTATTAATTGTGCTTTGAGATTCGTGCTAAGTTAAAAGGATAATCCTAGATCATCCATTTCAATTGTACTCAGTCAGGTAACCTGAGGTGATGACTACTTAGCACCTTTCAGAGATAAATACACCGAAGCAGAGCCTAAAAGAAAGACAAGCACTGAAGCAGGGAAAAAGAGAAAGAGAGCAACTTCACCTCCGAACAGTAGACATGTCAGAGGAAGAAGAAGAGGACTCCGACAAAGTCCGTCGCTCCGCCACTAACTCCGCCGCATCGGCTCCACCTTTCTCCGATCAAGTGCTTGAAAACGTGCTCGAGACAGTTCTCCAGTTCATCTCCTCACCACGCGACCGCAACGCGTGCTCACTTGTTTGCCGTTGGTGGAACCGTACCGAATCCTTGACCCGACAACATTTATCGGTTGGGAACCTCTACTCGGTCGACCCGACTCGCGCTGTGACCCGCTTCCCATACATCCAGTCCCTCTCTCTGAAAGGTCGGCCCCGGTTCGCAGATTTCGGATTGTTTCCACCGGGTTGGGGAGCTGGGTTTACTGGTTGGGCTAAGGCGCTTGTGGCTGGTCTCTGCGCTGGATTGGTAAAGAAGCTGGTTTTGAAACGGGTCACGGTTTCAAATTCGGATCTTGAGCTTATCGGGCAGGGTTTGCCGAACTTCAGCGAGTTGACATTGATTTGTTGTGACGGGTTTGGCACGCCTGGTCTGGGTGCCTTAGTGGAGAATTGCAAGTATTTGACTCTCTCTCTCTCTCTCTCTCTCTCTCTCTCTCTGATACTCTTGGATTTTGGTACTTGTTGATACTTTTACTTCTCTGTTTGATGCTCTGTTTTGTAGAACCTAGCAATCGCAGGAACTAATGTTTTATTTTTTTTTCCAATTTTTTTTCGGTAAAGAATAGTTATCGGCGATGCTTTTAGATTTCTGTTGGAATTTTGAAATGGTGATCCGTTGGGATTTTTGGTAAAAGAGAAAATGATAGCATTGATTAAGAGTGATTCAATAATTAACTGTATTGGTTGTACATTCTTATTTCCTAGTTCCTACTTTATTTTCAAATCTTTTGTTGACCATATACTGTTTTCTTTTCCTGGAACTGTACCACAAATACAAACTAACCAAAAGTTCGTCATTTTGAGATCGATTCAGATTGGACCAAGATGGTAATTTCCCGTTTAAGTGTTTTATTCAGATATGTGGTCTTTACTAGATTCATCATCAGGTCCATCCAAACCTGAAAAGGCAACCAGAGTGCTGACATAAAATTCTTTTTTAGTATTGGAAAATCGATTGATTTATATTAGCATTAAATTATGGATCAGTTAATATCCAAAGCAAAAGAAAGATAGGAAAGCTGATCCCTGTATCATGCCACCCAATATTAAAACTAAACACTCTACAAAGCTAAAAAAACAGTATGTGCAGGTTTCTTATTTTATCCTCTTCCAATTAATAAAATAAGATGTTTTCTCTTTCTTAGGCAATTGTGCGTTCTGGATCTCATTGACAGTGACATAGACGATGACAATGCTGATGACCAGGCTCTGGTTGACTGGATCTCAAAATTTCCCAAGACCCACAATTGCCTTGAATCTCTCTCCTTCGAATGTGTCCCACACCCTGTCAACCTTGGCTCTCTTGAATCTCTTGTAGCTAGGTCAACCAACCTACGCCGACTTCGAGTTAACCCCCACATTTCGATTGGCCAGCTATGTCGTCTCATGTTGCGAGCCCCACAGCTAACCCATCTGGGTACAGGAGTGTTTTGCTCTCCAGTGAATGAGGATGAAGTGGAGGTCAAGGAAGTCAAGGCAGTTTTTGGGTCTATGAAGGGTCTCATTTGTTTTTCTGGGTTTAGGGATTTAAAACCCGAGTTATTACCCGCAATTTACCCTGTTTGTGGGCAACTTACTTCACTTAACATGAGCTACACTGAGATTTCTGCTGAGCAGCTAAAGCCTTTGATTCGTCATTGTCATAATCTCCAGATATTTTGGGTAAATCCATATTCTTATTTAATTTTGGAAGTTTCAAAGTTTAAAAAACTGCAACACAACTTTATTTGACTTAAGTATTAAAGAAGTAAAGGTTAGTTCATTCCTAGATATTGCTCAATAAGAGTTCATCATAAAACATAATTAGCCAGTGTGTTAAAATAAATGTAGCTGCACAACTCTTTTACATGTAATTTTTTTTTGAACAACCAGCTGCATGGAGTCATGGAGTAAGGCAGAATATTTCTCAATAGGGTCATATGGGCAATATAATTGTGTAATGTGAATGTGGGTTGGATTCATCTAGCATTATCCTAAGCATGGTTTAGACCCTGCTTTGATGTGTTTTGCCATGTAGTAGATTAGTTTAAGACCAGAATGTGAAGTTGAATTGAACTGGGTTTGGGTTATTGCGAATTTGAATAAATATGTAATTTTAATGTGAATTTTCCTTTTAACATCATTTGGTAGGCCCTTGACACAATTGGAGATGAGGGCCTGAAAGTAGTAGCCGCAACATGCAAAGACCTTCGCGAATTAAGGATCTTCCCACTAGACCCTACTGAGGAATCTGAGGGGTTAGTATCTGACTTGGGGTTGATATATATCTCGGAGGGGTGCCGCAAGCTTCAGTCAATCCTTTACTTTTGTCAGCGTATGACCAATGCTGCAGTAATCTCCATGTCTGTCAACTGTCCTGATTTGACCATCTTTCGCCTCTGTATAATGGGTCGCCACAAGCCTGACCACTCCACTGGTGACCCCATGAATGAGGGTTTTGGTGCCATTGTCATGAATTGCAAGAAATTGCGTCGCCTTGCAGTTTCAGGTCTCTTAACAGATGAAGCTTTCGAGCTATTTGGTAAGTACGGGAAGACTATTCGTACCCTCTCGATTGCATTTGGTGGGGACTCTGATTTGGGGTTGAAACATGTTCTAGAGGGATGTTGCAATTTGCAGAAATTGGAGATTAGGGATAGCCCCTTTGGTGATGCGGGTCTTTTAGCGGGTATTGGACACTTCTATAACATGAGATTTGTTTGGCTCAATTCGTGTAGGCTTACTGTGAGGGGTTGTAGGGAAGTGGCTAGGAGCTTGCCACATATGGTTGTGGAAGTGATTGGAGATCCTTTTATTGGGAGCCCGAAATTGGAAGATGATGAGCCAGTTGACAAGTTGTACATGTATCGATCTCTTGCAGGGCCGAGAGATGATGCACCACAATTTGTCAAGATATTGTAGGGAGTTACATGTAGGATAATTTGGTTGAGTCATTTTTCGGTACCAACCGGTTAATGGGGTAATGGAATTGGTTTGTTGGATTTAGGTGGACGGGTCGTTAACCTAGATGTTTTATTAGGAGGGTTAATTCATATATACATAGAGAGAGGGAGAGAGATTACTGTTTTGCTTTAGATTTTTTGGGTTTGTTTCTACAGCAGAGGTCCTTCTGAAGGGGTTTTTTCAAGAATAATTTTTTAAAATATTCTTTGTTGCATGATAATTGAGGAACCCCTCAAATTTTGTCATATCGGTCTTAAATTATGAGCGAAAATAATTTTTTATTTTATGCTAATTGTTTGCAACTTTGCATTGTACAAGGAGTATTTTTTTTTAATGTAAGTTTGAAATGTCTTGGAATCTTTTTTACCTTTTCGGTTTGATGAACAGATAGATAGGTATCCATAATATAATCTTTTATATTGGTCATTCAAAATCTGGATGTACATTTTTTTTTTTGAAATTCTGGGCAGTGGCTGCCGAGATTAAAATTTGGCTGTTCATCAAGTAGTTCATTTGCACCTTACTAATGAGAACATGGTTGGGTGTTTTACTCAGCAATTGGTGGGGAACCGTTTAAGTTTTTAGGGGAAGGTTTTATTGCTTCAGTACTATACATTTTTCCTCACTTGGGGGCAGTGTATTAATATTCGGTTCTCATTCGGTATTCGGAAGGCCACTGCATATACGGTATGCGGCCGAATATACGGATTCTTATTTGGATTTATATATGTGAATTTTTTATTAAATATTTAAATTCACAGTACTTAAATATAATAAGGCAGCATGTAGAGAGGTTATAAAAGACTTTTGAGTGGAACGTTTGAAAAGAACACCTATTTGGCGGGTCTGAAACTCATTTAATGAGTTATGAATTCGGATCTCAAACTCTTTTAATGGGTTTTGAATGTTTATTAATTTTTTTAAAGCATGAATTCAATATTCGGTCCGAATAGCCATTTTATATTCGGCCGGATACTGAATAGAAATATACGGCCAAATATTCACCGAATAAAATCGAATTTTAGTACACTGCTTGGGGGAGTTCCGGCACTATTACCATTGTCACCGTAGGCATCACCAATAAATTGGGATCCAGATTTGGATCCAGTAAATTGGGTTTTCTTTTGTCTCAATTTTTTATTATCTTGAACAAGATGATTTTTGTGGTTCAAAAAGTTTGACATTATTATACTCATCTTTTGAAGTTGCCTTGGTCAATTTAAATGTTATCCATCGGATAATTGAAAAGCTTAAACACTTAGCAAAGTTACAAGCAGACTGATTCAAGTTGTGAATGTATGCGTTCTTAATTTATTCTGAATGCATTTGTTTCATCAACTTGTTTCTATGTTTGAAAAAATATTTTTGGCATGCTTTCTAAAAGATTCTAATACATGCTTTTAGAAAATATGTATAGAATTATCAAACTTACTAAAACAAGATATTAATGCTAAAAACTTCAAAATAACCGGAATTGACAGAATTTTCCAATAAATTCATATTACATGAGAATATATCTACGTTAAATAAGATTATATCTAATTTTATAAATAAATAAATAAATGTTATTTTTTTTTTATAATTAGGTATACAGCATTAATCTAATTGTATTCAGAATAGCTGCGGGGTAAATTTGAATCATGAGATAAAAGAGGGAAAGGCAATGATTAGGAGCGTGGGCATGGTCGCAATCTATTATCTATCTATCAAAGGTGAATATATTATAGAATCAAGAGGTATACATACAGGTCACTATTATCTCTTTGTATGGACCATTCGATTTGAAAGGAGGAAATATCCAAAATGTGTCAATCTTCTCTCATTATCTTGAGCAGTAGTCTCCTTCATCACAGATATCAGATATGTATAATTGTATATGGAGTACAGCTGATGTTGTTGCTGTCTCTCTTTGTTTGGAGTGAGAGATGATTGCTTCTGTTTTTATAAATGATTGCTTGATTTTGCCTTGGTTGTCCTACCTTGCCGGGGCCATCCCTGCTCAGTCCTTTCCTCATTTAATTTATGAACAATTAAGTTAGCAAAAAAAAAATATATATTAAATCAGTAAAACAAATTGTATGCTTAGGAAGAAATGTCCAAATTTTTTTAGTTACTACAGTAAAAATATAAAATAAATGACTATTTTCAATCCTACCACCCACGCGGACTCAGCTCGCGCACTAAATTGAGTTGGTGCGCGGACTGGGTTGCCGCACCAATTGGTGCTCTAACTGGGTTAGCGCACCACAATTGGTGCAAAATTAGTGTTCAAACGGAGTGAAACGCACCGAAGAGCAGTAAAAATTTTAGAACAGTCCAGTTGGTGTGGCAACCCAGTCCGCGCACCAACCTATTTTGGTGCGCGAACTGGGTCCGAGTGGGTGGTAGGATTGAAAAAATCTCAATAAGAGTGATATTCATTTAATTTTGATTTTATGTTGTGGTAAAAAAAAAAAATTTCGGGAAGACATGTACAGCAAGTATTTTATATTAAATTTACTAACCAAATTCAGACTATGAACTCATATCCATAATTATAGAAGTCTGTTAAGTTTATAATGAAACATTTTTTTTTTTTTGCTGAAATAAGAACTTCATTAATTCCAGCACCATTTGAATGCATAGTACGGATATTAAATTTTCCTTTAGTTTTTAAAATAAGAGTTCTATTAATTTCGACGTCATTAATATGTTTTTCTTTATAAATTGAACATACATCTTATCTTTCTAGAAAGGCTGATCCATCTTAAAAAATTGAACATCATCGTTCAAAATTTGTAATAGTTAAATATGGGGTTCTAAATGAAAAAAAAAAGTACTAGATGAATAATTGATAGATATAGCAAAATCTGACTCGAGATGATATTACTTTTGAAGGGGCATCAAAGTTTAGTGAAAATGTTATTTTTTTTTCCAACTATCATTAATACATAATTTGATTTTCTATAAGAATCAATGTATAGATTATATTAAACGGTTCAGCTTAACCGTTTGAATTTCAAATCTAATTAAATTGTACTTTGATACTAAGTATATTTACTATTTAGTAATATTTCACATCAAATTTGATCTAATCTATATTATGTCAACATGATTCATATTCTTTTTTTGTTTCTAAAAAAATAGGTGATTTGTCAATGCATATTCTGTAATGATAATTAGCGAATAAATTGATAGTATATAATTTAATCTAAAATTTAATTTTGTCAAAAATTACTATTAAAAATCTACATAAATTGTTGGATAAATTAATTTTATGATAAATTACTAAAAAATAATAAGAAATATAATAATATGAATAACTTTGACCAGACATAACTTAAACCACAAAATAAAAAATAACTTGAGTTATGACTTAACTTTAGACCTCAATCAAATGTGACTAATTTTAACATATCTCAGTTGAAATAATTAACTTAAGCCTCATTAATCTTAATTCATAACCAAACACCACCTAAAATTAAACGACCTGATCTGAACATGATCTAAACTGTCTCGTGTCCCTTTAGAAGTTCCAAATCACACTCAATCTGAAAAAAAGATCAAAACCCGATTTGACCCTGACTTTTTTGAAAGATCAAACTGGACCAAAAATTTGATTCGACTTAATCCTTCTTCAAACTCGAACATGATTCAAAACTTGACGACTTGAAACACAACCTATGACCTATTGACACCTTTAATAATTGACACGGAAGCATACTATATCATTATGTATTCAGGGGATTCGGTGACGGAGCCACATTGAATCAATTGAATCAGTAGTAGTAGGTAATTTTTGGATTTTGAAAATTGAGTATAACATCGTGTATAATTGAGATGTTGTTTTAAAAAGCTTTTTGTCTATTAATTCATGATAATTCGCAACTCACTTGTTATATCTGTAATTTCTTTTGCCTATTCTTCATAAAAAATCCTAGCTACACTCATAGGTGTTGTTCGGTAAGGCTTTCTCAAGCCTTCTTTTGTCCGGATCTTAAGACACTTCTACTTCTTTTTTTAACTTTTTAGCTATCATCTACGGATTAAGATAACTGAATATCAGTTTTTTAAGACTCCTTAAGACTTAATCCTAGTACGAATTAAGAGGTGTCGCCCAACAGCCCCACAAGAGTTAAAGAAGGCAATTATTAAGCAAAACGACCTATAGATAACAACAAAAGGTTTTTGAATTTTTTGGTTATAGTGGGGGTGATGGTAGAATAAGAGGTACCTTTCACCGTAAAAGATATTGCATCAATGTTTGATGGTTAGGTCTGAATCAAAACTTTTGAAACTTTTGGCATCTTGTACCTTTAGTTTTACCAGAGAACAGTAGTATCGCATTGACGCGGCAAAGTTAGTTAATTAGCCACCACAACTTTATTTTATGATTTTATTATCTTTATCTTTTGGTTATTACGGACAAGGACCTGTCCTGACCAGTGCAGGAAAAAAATGAAAGTCTAATCCCTATTTATAATGAGAGGGATGCTTCTATGGACATAAGGATCTATTTGTAAAATGAACATATTTGTATTTTCAAAGTTCAAACAGTCGATCCGACCGTTCAACACTATCTCCATATTAAAATGTACTTGGAGATCAAATTTTATATTTTTTTGAATTTTTTTACTATTTATTAAGTATTTTACAAAACTAGTCAAATTCAGACTATTGAATTTTGTACTTATCTTAATAAATAGTAAAAAAATTCAAAAAAAATATAAAATTTGACTACATTTTAATATGAAAATAATGTTGAACGGTCGGATCAACTGTTTGAACTTTGAAAATAAAAATATACTCATTTTACAAATAGATCCTTATGTCAATAGGAGAATTTGCCTTATAATTATGTTATCATACTTCATTCATGTATCAATTTTCTCAACTTACGTGATAAATTCATAAGGTCATTAATTAGGCAAATGGCAATTTTAACTTTACATTGTGGGACCTGCCAATAGCTAGCTAGCTAGCTATGATTATATCGTTTGACTGTACGTACTTGAATGAGACCCAACCTAACTGTACAAATGCAATAATAGCCCCAAGGCCCCCAAAGGCCAAAGGCTGTTCATATAAAATATGCTTGGACAACCCTTTGGATTTGCCCTTTTAAACTAAAGTCTCCATAAATTGTGTGGGGTCCTACCCCTAAATCTTTAAATACAATCTCTCTGAAATCATTGAATTGTCCTTTGATGGGATAGAAGTGAATAATTAATCTGTACCTCAATCTTGATATTATCATACATTTTATATTTTTTTTGTTTGTTTTTCCAGAGAGGTAACTTTCAACAGAGTAAAAAATTAGAGAAGTAACACCTAGGAGGCTAGGATTCTTATTGGATATAAATAGCATGTATTTTCTTTCGTGAGGATTAATTTTTTTATTTAATAAATTAAAGTAGACCTCTTATAATTTTAAAGTTTGACCGTTTAAAAAGATAAGATCCGAAAATCCAGCTCTTTCTTTTTAAATTAAAAAAAAAAAAACAGAAGTTTCAGACGAGATTTGGAAGTTTGATTCTTCTTAGAGCTGAATAATTAACCAATGATCTTAGTGATTTTTTAGTTAAAAATGGCACATAAAGTACCACCAAACATCATATAGAAGAGAACGGAGTAGGTCCGATGCTCATCGGACCTACTTTTAGGTTCAACGAGCATGATGACCGTCCGATCTAATTTAAAATTTGTGCGCACAAAAATTGAAACAGACACGCACGAAGTTTAAAGCATTTTGCATGAATCTTAAAGCAAATCGACGGTGATTAAACCCATCTAACGAGAGTAGGTCCGATGGACAAACAGACACGCACGAAGTTTAAAGCATTCTGCACGAATCTTAAAGCAAATCGACGGTGATTAAACCCATCTAACGAGAGTAGGTCCGATGCCCATCGGACCTACTCTCAAGTGCTTATAGAAACCTTGTTCACCCAATGAGGTAAAAATAGAAGTGCTATTTTTATTCAATTAACTCGGTTCCGATCAATAGCATACAATTATATGACTAAAATTTCTGTATTCGATCTGAATTATATCGGGATCTGACTCTATAATAGATAGGATATGATTTTAATCTACCTAACCGAGCCAAATCTAGATCTTATTCGATACCTATATAATAAGTGTTATGCTGATATTTTGTCGTCTCGTTCTTTTTTTATTCTACAATTTGCAAAACACCACTTAAAAATTTCTAATCCTAATACATCTGTCCCAAACAAAATGCTGCATCGATGAAAAAATATTATAAATTAAGTACATTACAATTTGATTTTGTTATATCGTTGTGTTATATTATTATGATGAAAAAATATATTTTATCCAGGAAAGTACTTTTAATTTGGATATATTATAAGACAAAATTCAATGAGAGAAATTAAGGAAAAAGAGACTAGGAATTATAATTTTTAAGAAAATAATGGTTCATCAAATTACTTGCACCATACCTTTCGCTAATAAATTATTGATATCTATTTTCGGATTATAAATACTATTTGAGAGATTAGTTTTAATACAAAGTGACCGTATATGTATCTAATTCGATTTGAAAATAAAAATTCTGAAAGAAGAGATTAATAAAAATTCAAATCGATCTATTTCATTAGTTGTGCATTTACAAGCAAATTTTATATTTTTTTCAAATTTATGTAGTATCAAGTCAAGCGGTCAAATGTGTGATTTTTTAAGTTAATTTTAATGCATTCATTTTTTCAATATTTTTGACCGCTTGATTTGATACTAAAATAACTAGAAAATATAAATTTTTTGCATGTAAACACATCACTCATAAAGTAAATCGGTTTGAACGGTTTGGATTAGTCGTTTCAAGTCTATCCAATAAATTTTGTTGTTGGTGTCATATGACACCAATGTCATACTAGCCAGACTCATTAATGCCACAGCAGCCTGGTATTTTACTGATACATTTTTTTTCTTTCTAAATTGCTGTGTAATAAATTATTACAATAAAAATATTTGGTAAGAGGTTTACAAAATTCATTAAATATTTCTCAAGTTATATAATTTATAATGATTTTACATCTGTCAAATAAAAATTCAGCCACGAGGAGCTCAACAAGGAGTCAAGGACGGAGGCAAATTTCAAATTATCTATTAACTATAGAATAATCAAGACAAGTATGGGGTCAATCTACATGAAAAAAAAAAGTACCGGTCAATCATATAAATTATATTAAAAAATGAGTATGAATTTTAAATTGCCTGTGATATTTTGGGTAAAAATATATAGAAATATGGCATATGATTATAAAATATTGAACAGAATTTTTTTAGTTACTATTTTTCAAAAAATAATATATAGAGTTGTCATACTTTTTTTAAAAATTACATTTTTACTGCACTGCTAATAGCTGTGTACTCATAAGTGAACGCGTATTCTCTGCATTTCTTTTGAGTTAATGAATCTCAACTGTCTGATTTTAAACAGAGCCAATCTGACTCCTGCCTATAACATAGGGGCCTTTCAATATTAATGCAGATCTAATTCACACGAATCTTAAAACAGATCAGACTGTTGAGATTCATTAACTCAAAAGATTATCTTTTGAGTTAATACAGAGGATACGAATTCCTATTTAGTTGCGTAATTTGGTTGTGCAGCTAATAGCTATAATAGCTATGTACCTCACTTTGACAAAAAAAATTTCTTTGATAAAACTTTGACTCATTTGATTCATGTGGGTCTCACCTGTGCACACAGTCCAAATGTTAATTAAAATTTATGTGGGTCCCACCAAAACATGTGCACAGTTATTGAAAATGTTTTCATTCGCTTTGAAACGAAAAAAAAAAAAAAAAATCAAAGAGGGGTATGCCGTATGCAACTATTAGTAATAACTACGCACCTGATAAAAATATACTTTTTAAAGTATATATGATCATTACGATTGAGAAAAGTTTGTTGGAATTGTACGAAGAGAATTTGCAGAAATACACCTAGCAATTTTTAGGCGCTTTTGCAATATTGGTAAAAGGTTACGACGACCCCATGAAGGTGTCAAATTGAGGTCCCTCTAATCAACATTTTGCAATATGTTTCTTTGCATGGAATATATATCACCAAAAGCAGTTTGCTTTAATTAAAGTTGATTGTGAGATCATATTCCGAGTCATATGCGACGAATGAGTACAAAAACAAGCATATCAAATCAACCCAATATGCATTTGGGGAATTCGTATCCTCCGCATTAACTAAAAAAAAAAAAAAATCTTTTGAGTTAATGCATCTATACCGTCCGATTAGCTTAATGATCCATGCTGATCAAAATTGCACTAATATTAAAGGGCTACCTGCTTTATAAGTGGGTGCCGAATTAGCTCTATTTAAAATCAAATGGCCGAGATGTATTAACTCAAAATATGCTCTTTTGAGTTAATGTAGACAATGCGGAACTCGTATTTGGGAGCATTTAACTATCCCCCAGTTCATTTTCCCATTTATCCCCCGGTCATTAACTACCTGGGAGACGCTCATTAACTGGAGGGACCACTAACTACTTGGGGGACGGCCTAATATTTGATAGATTTTACAACTGGCACACGTAAATATGGATACATATACTCGCAAGTGTTAATATATAATATATCAAGTATTCATACCTAAGATACCAAGTTTTTTGAAAAAATTGGACATATCATCACACACCCATCTTTTACATGTTTTTAGAGGTGAATTTTTTTTCTCCGTTCAATTTAGCTAATATTTTTGACGATTTGTGAGAAATTATGCGAATCTAAAATCACGAACGTCTTCTACGCAATTTTCTTTTTCAAATAAGATCCATGATGACATACTTTCGGTTGTCTGTCGCGCAAGTATTCATATCTCATCGTGCAAGTATTAATATCTCGTCGTGCAAATATTCATACATCGTCGAGAAAGTATACATACCTCGTAATGCAAGTATTCATATCTAAGATACTAAATATTTCTAGAAAAATGGACATATCAACTTTGTTTTTTCTCTCTCATCACACACCCATCTTTTACACGTTTTTAGAGGTGAGTTTTTTTCTCCATTTAATCTTGCTCATATTTGTGACGATCTGTGAGAAATTATGTGAATCTAAACTCACGAACGTCTTCTACGTAATTTTCTCTTTCAAATAAGATCAATGATGAACTATTTATCTTTGAAATGTCAAGTATTCATACTTACGCAGTAAAGTATGAATATTAATGATGTAAATTATTTATGAGAAATCCACAGACGTGTCTTGAGAATTAACTATCTGGGGGACCACTACTTACCTGGATTCACTACCGATCTGAGGGGACCGCAGACGTCGCTTGAAAGTGACACGGACCATATGCGGAAAACCAAAGACAAGCGGATGCGTAACGACCATCACAAGTGCTAGCGCTATAATTGTTATAAATAATATTCATCTCTAAAATATCAAGTATTCATACTTGTGCATTGAAGTGTGAATCTTTATGTTGTAAAGTATTCCTTGGAAACCATGAAACGTGCTACGGGCATTAACTATATACGGAGACCACTACTTATATGAGGGGACCGCAAACGTCGCTTGAAAGCGACAGAGACATGGACCATACACGGAAAAGCGATACCTACGGGGACCGCAAACGTTGCTTGAAAGCGACAGCTACGGGGACCTCAAGTGCAAAGCAGATGCGTAACCACCAGACAATCACCCGCACTTTTAGTAAAAATATTAATATCTAAAATCATAAGTATTCATACTTACGCATTGAAATATGAATTGTTATGTTGTAAAGTAACTTAAATCAGTTAATTTGTTTGGTTCTTAAACATATTGATAATTACTAAGAAAAATATTCATACTTATAATTGAAGTATGAATTTTTACATTGTAAAGTATCTTAATTTGTAGCTAACATATTATATCAATTTTTTTTCTCGTATGACATTGGATGACATATGAAATATTAATATCAAATATTACAAGTATTTATACCTCGTTATATAAGTGTGAATAGTTAATGTGTCAAGTGTTTGTATCCAACATATTATATCGAATTTTAATTTTTTTCCTGATATGACACTGAATAACATATGATTCAGTATTAATATCAAATTTTGCAAGTATTTATTTTTTGAAAGAAAAAACATCATACATTATTCAAAATATATATATCATGGCCAATTAAAATTGCACAGAAGGAGCTTTAATAACTATAAAATAACTTGTTAACGAACTAAACAAATTTACATGCTTCTCTTTTTTCTTTTACCCAACAAGCCACTTCATTCCAATTCAAATTGAGAGGTCCAATAGCATCATGGGTGCATCTTAAACATCCTTACATCTTCAATGTGAAGCCTCGTGTCTTGGATTGCTGGGTTGACCAAGTCAAGCCAAGATATTTATCGGACTCCTACCCATTTCAATTAACCGATCATTGATCTGATAACCTAGTTGGTTTCGCCATGCTTCCCTCTTCTTCCGACCTGAAGGAATTGGCTTAGGAGAATTAGAATGATTCTCTTGCCTTCTCAAATTTCTTTCTATGACTTCTTTATGTGAATTTCTTCTCTTTAATTTCTTTGTCCGTTAAGGGAAAAATGAGACCCCTTTAATAGTTTGTTTGGTTTAGAATAATTTCACATGAACCATGAAGAGACTTGTATGGGATTTTTGATGCACCCAAAATTAGAAAAATGTGAGATGACTCAAGTTTCCTTTTTGAGTATTTAATCCATTAGGGAATGAATGGAGGATAATAGATTGGGGAAAATAATAATTATTCTATGCATTTTTGCATATTTTCTCCATTTATACATAATATTATCGTCATTCTTTTCATACGAAATTTTGCGGTAACAATTTTTTTTTTGGGTGAGATAAAATTTTACTTTCAAATTACATTGATGAAATTAAATTACCTTATAGTAGATGTAACAATTCATGTACAAATGTTCAATTGTATTATATATCTTTTTAAAGGAGCGTTAAAATATCTCATATTTTTCATGTCTCACCGTGACTCATATTTTTTATCTTTGTTTTCAAAGTCTAAACAATTGGTCTGAACGACTTGAAATGATCTTCATATTAAAATATACTTGGAGTTTATAAATATTTTTCCTTATAAATACATTTGTTGCTGGGAGATCAGCCTTTGGTCTAGTGGCAAAGACAATGCTTTCCGTGTGGGAGATCGCAGGTTCGAAACCTGGAAGAGGCAATTTTTTGTGAATATTAAATAGTTGGATAGCTTGACCTTCAACATTTACTAAAAATATATATATATATATATTTGTTAGTGATAATTTTAACCCCTAATCATTTATATTTTGTAAAAATTATTTACTATCTTTTTAGATAGGTACAAAATCACTGTCCAAAAATAGTAAATTTGTACCTATCTAAAAAATAGTGATTTTTTAAAAAATATATAAAATTTAGTCTCCAAATAAATTTAATATGAAGGTCAGATTGAGCAGTTCAGAGTGACTATTTGAACTTAAAAAATAGAAATAAATTATGCGAGATCAATAAAACATGAAAAATATAAGACATGAACCCTCATCTCATTTTTATTAAGTTTCATTTTCTTATAACATTTGAATCATGCATGCAGCATTCTCCTACTTTATAATTTAAATCTCAATTCTCTTCCACGACGTAGAACGTAAAGATACCCTGATTTAGTGATCTGGTTCGTATCTTAAGATATTACACAATAAATTCACTTTTACAAAAAGGTCAAAAACAATGCGCTTACATCTTAAGAGCCTGCTCGGCCAAACACTATGCGCATGGAAAAAAAAAATTCACTCAGATTTTGCAAATTTCAGCCCACGCACACAGTGATTCGGCCATTCAAAAATTTCATTCCTGTTCCCATTTCCGTTCCCTTTAGACGGCCGAACAGGCCCTAAACTTTGCAACCGTGAAGAATCGATCCCGCCCCTTCGGAAATCGAGACGTCATGATTCCCTAATTCAATTAAAATTCGGTCTAGTTCAATCTAAATCAAAATTTACGATGTTTTTTTACTATTTTCAAAATAGATCAAATAATTCGGATTGAATCTCAAATTTTGAATTATTTTAGTAGATCTGAATTCTCGCTTGGCTCGTCCAAGTATTTATAGAGATCTACAAACTAGATGTCAATTTTAGTTATTTAAATGCTGATCCTTGAACTTTTTAATCATAAAATTTCAAATTATTTACATATAGTTCTATAAGAAACTTATATTAATATAAACCGACCAAATATACAAATATAATTGAAAAGAGCGATCATATCTTAAATAATCTTGAATTTCAATGCTTAGCTTTAATTAATGTACGTGTATAAAAAGTAAACATTGCATACTTGCAGTATCATGTGGCATTAATAATATGATGATATGGTATTTGAATAATGATTATTAATTACAAAAGTTTCAAAGTCAACATGATCGAGCCATCATTAATTGTCAGGATATATTTAGCAAACCTTATAAACACATTTGTTAAAGAAATTATGAAGACCATAAAAAATAAAGAAGTGCTAAGTGAAAAATTAATCTTTTAGTCTAGTGGTAAAAAAACAAAATCATTTCTATGAGGGAACGAATTTGGGTCTGATGTCCATCGGACTCAAAGTGAGTTCAATGGGTTCGATGCCGTCCGATCTGCTTTAAGATTCGCGCCCGCTACTTTCGTGTCTGCTTTAAAATTTGTGCGCACAAATTTTAAAGTGGATTGGACGGTATCTAAACCCATCGGACCCAAGCTGTTCCCTTCTATGAGATGTCGTGTGTTCGAAACTTAGTTGGAGAATCTTTTAGATAACTGAATGAAAGAAAAAATTAAGAACTAGTCTTTGGTCTAGTAACAAAAGGCAACACACTTTGTGTGAGAGGTTGTGGGTTCAAAACTCGAACGAGAAATTCTTTATAGATATTAAATGAAAGTTGGTAAGCTAGACCTCAACCTTCTTAAAAAAAAAATCTCAAAAAGTGTCAAGTGACTTCCTTCTTAATTTACTTTCAGAAGGAAAGCATTAGATGACAATATTTTATTCTGACAATTCTGATAATATTCAAAATTAAAACTTAAATTGAAAATTCAACAATGCAAGCATAATTTTTAGTTTTGTATTGTACATATATTACGTCTGCGTGTTAAACTATGACAAAAACAAAAAAATAATAAGTTTATTGCTATGATGAAAAACATTGGCTCTGCCATTGCTAGAAGCGTTTTTAGAAAATGGCTAAATTTTATGTCAACAAAATAATGATTATGAAAAAAAAAAATTGCGAGTGGAATTGAATCTGAATTCATGAAAATACTTAGTTTAGAAATTCTCAATTAGTCTTCTTAAAATCTAATTCCGTTATTTATTTTTTTCCTGATACAAGATCTTTTCCTAAAATATGTTTCTTGTCAGTTGTCAACTTGTCATCATCTCAGGAATTTTTCCTCCCTTTGAAAATCTCGGCTGCTAGCTTTGTGCACCGGTCTAGAACAATTGCCAATAATCAAGCAACAGCATATAAGGAATCTAATGATTTTTTCTTAATGAAGATTTACAAATCAAAATACGATTTCTGCTCAGATAGCAGGAAAAAAGGTAGTCGTTAGTATCAGTGATTGATACACTTCTTGGTTGCATCAGTCCGGCTTTCAAAAAAAAAAAAAATATCAGTGATTGAATATAATCTTCTAATAATGTAATGCACCGAGCACCGAGTAGAATTGGGATATTCTTAACTTCATCAATTTTTTCTGGATACTCGTCTCCCAAATCTAATACAAAATACATCGTATTGATTTTAAATGATAAATTCAAACAGTAAAACCGATATACTTCACAAGTAATGAGTTTATGTACAAATTTATAAAATTTTAAATTTATTTAATATAAAATTAAGCGGTAATTTATATTATAAGTTCACTGTAATGCGTTCGTTTATTTATCGTTTTTTTATCACTTTATTTCAGATTAATTTGTTAGATATTTTAAATCTTACACGTAAACATATCACTCGTAAAGTTGATCGGTTTTAACTGTTTGAATTCTTTGTTTGAAATCAATTCAATAGATTTTGAAGTCTGGTAATGCAACTGATCAAATAAAAAATTTAGTTTGTTTATGTATGCGTGTGTGGATGCATTTTTATTCATACAAATTATATTAAAATAATATAGAATAATAGATGGATAAAAATTATAGTAAAATAATATAAGATAATAGACAGATTGTATGGAGATTTTGATATTATAGATGGAACCAAAAAAAATTTCTCGGATCCTTTAAAATATTCTAAAAGTATTGATTTTTTTCCCCTAATACCACTGAAAATCGTCTAAAAAAAACGATTTTGTTAAAAAAAAATGATCAAAATCTCAAACAATACATCTATATATTTTCAAATAGTGTATATAAATAAAAATTCTTCATGCATAGCCAATATATATACGAAATACGAGATGACAAGTTGACAACCACCCCATATATGATATAGGCCATGAGCTAAACAAAACAAAAGTTATGATTCAACAACTACTCTCTTTTCTTTGGAATAAATTAATAATTAAACCACCACTGCCTGTCCAACTAACCTAATAGTTCTCTCTCTCTCTCCTCTATTAGTTTTCCAAATCAATGGCCTTCAACAATTGTCATTGATAAGGCACTGACACCATGCATGGTTTTCAATATCTTGGAATACTACAAGGGCCTGTTCGGTGCCCAAAAATTTTAAGAGAAAATTACAAAGAAATGAAATTATATATCATTTTATGAACCCCATGAGATGAAATAGAGATGTGGGAAAAATAAATTAAGATCAAAGATTAAAATTTTCATGACTTTTGCCGACATTTTTATTAATATCTAAAGTTTAATAGAAATTAATTAATCTACTTAGATCCGCTGGGAAGTTATAAAAATATCCTTACCGGTCATTTTTTTGGCCGGTACCCAATTTAATCCATTACAGGTCGAAAAATGACTGGTACCCAACTTTTTTTTATACAGTACCGGCCATTTTCTAGCCGGTACTTCATTTCTTTTTAAGATGGGCATATCATAGTTGGCTAGAAGAAAAAGTCGTAGGAAATTCGGATTGAAGTTTGCACTCAGTTTGGCTGGATGACAAATGCATTTGGTTGGATGCGTGTTTTACATCGGTTGCATGCATCGGTGCATCATCAATGTTTTTTCAATGAAACATCGATGTTTTATTAGTCGGGTAGTGTTAGATGTTTTATTAGCCGGTAGTGCTAAAAAATATCGGTGCATCGCTGATTTTTTTTGTAATGAAACATCGATGTTTTATTAGACTTAGCATTGACAATTAAGCAGGGTAGTGCTAAAAAAATATCGGTGCGTCGCTGATGATTTTGCAATTAAACGTTGATTCACTTCTGCCATCGTTAGGCCGTCATAAAGCATCGGTACTCAATTTTAGGATGCTGGTTATTGTCAAATTAAATTCACTAGCCGCATGCGAACACTAAACTTTAGTGTCATACGACACTGTCAAAAACATTGATGATGCACCGATACATGCAACCGATGTAACACACTGAGTGCACCGATAATTGCAACCGATAATGCACCGATACATGCAACTGATGTCAACCGATGAAGCACCGATATATGTACCGATAAATGCATTTGTTTGATCTTTGCCAAACCGAGTGCAAACTTCAATTCGAGTTTCCTACGACTTTTTCTTCTAGCCAACTATGCTATGCCCATCCTAAAAAAAAAAAAAATTAAGTACCGGCCAGAAAATGGCCGGTACTGTATAAAAAAATATTTGGGTACCGGTCATTTTTCAGCCGGTAATAAATTAAATTAAATACCGGCTAGAAAATGACCGGTACAGATATTTTTATAACTTCTCAGCGATCTGGATATATTAATTAGTTTCTATTAAACTTTGGATATTAATAAAAATGTCGGTGACTTTTGTGTGTATTTTATGGTTTCATTTAATGGTACTTTTTTTTTTCCCAAAAAAACAACAAACAAACACATTTTAGGAATTCCATTCCGGTATATAATTTTTTTAGCATAATTTTGAGGATTTGATGCCAAATTTTTTTATTGATATGACATGCAATAATTAAAATTGTATTAAAAGGACAGTTTCCGATCAAGCATCAGACTGGTTATTGATATGACATGCAATAATATATTAATACACAGTGCGTCTATTTCTTTCTTCGTGTCGTGTTACACGAACACAGAATGTGTTGCTAGAGCATATTCATTTCAGTAAATGTTTAATAATTAATTTGAATTACGTCACTGAGTTTATCAATTAAAAGAATTTATAATTTCTAAATTACTTCATCACAGAAATTTAATTAGAGTTGCTTTTAAAGCAAACTTGTCAATTTAAAAACTGTGGTACATCCCAACAATTATATTAGCAATTAACACATCATATTAACAATTTAAAAGAAATCATCGTTGTAGATGCTCTAAAGAGTTACTTTTGAAGCGCTAATTTAAAAACTGTGGTGCATTTCAGTAATTATATTAGTAATTAACACATTAAATTAGCAATTTAAAAGAAATCACCGTCGTAGATGCTCTTAGTATAACTTGAGGAGTTAAATACCTCTACTTTCAATATATATCTCCGTTTTGCCTCAATTTTTAATATTTTAGTATTTGAAATTTTAAAGGTCTCATATAAATTTTTAATATTTTAGTATTTGAAAATTTAAAACTCTCATATCAGTTTTTTAATATTTTAGTATAATTTTATTTTATGATTCTTAAAAGTATTAGTATTTGCAAAAATTATAAAGTGTAAGCTAGGTTAGGTTCTATTTATAGGAGGGGGGAGCTCAGCCACTCAACACCGCTTAAATCTGCCCTTATTGCAAGATTGTAAAATTGTATTAATATGGATAATTTTTAAATTTATATATTTGTATTAAATTAAAGTGAAATGTCATTATTTTTTAATTAAGCAAAAAGAAAGTAATATAGATTACGCATAACAATTTTATTTTGTTGTTTTAATTTTAAAATTTTGAAATAAAAAATATATTAATGGCATAAAATAGAGAGATTTAGAGCTCCTTGTATTAACTCATCCCTTTACACTTGGCACTTTCTTAGGGCCTGTTCGGCGGTAGAGGAATGGGTAGAGGTAGAGTGGGAAAAACGTGCCGTGCCGTGACTAACGCGCCGTGATTTTGGTCTCGTGCTGTGCCGTGACCAAGTTAATTTTTCACGTGCCGTGCCGTGCCGTGCCGTGCCGTGCCGTGCCGTGCCGTGACTAAAATGTCAAGAGGTGGTCACGGCACGCGAATGGTCACGCCACGTGAGTGACGCCGTGCCTAAACGTGCCGTGACCCGTGTGACTTGCGTGACCATTTAATCATAATTTAAGTTAATTTATTCAAGATTCACCATTAAATCAATATCTAATGGTCCTAATTACACGTGACTCGCGTGACTACGTGTCGTGCCATGACTAAATTTTTCACGTACCGTGCCAAAGTTTCAAAAGAAGGGCATGGCACGCGAATGGTCACTGCACGAGACACGCGAGTCACGGCACGCGAATGACACGCGTGCCGTGCCGTTCCGTGCCGTTCCGTGACGGAGCCGGCTCCGGCGTGCCATTTTTCCCACTCTAGGTAGAGGAATGTGTATGGGAAAAAAAATTTGAACTGAAAATTACTGTTCATGTGAGTGAATTTTTTTTTCCCACATGAACAGTAATTTTTCAACAGCAGCCGAACATACCCTTATGGAAATTTTTTATCGGTAGTAATTAATTAGAAAAGAAGAGAGACAAACAGTAAGAGTACAATAATATTTATATTGGTAGTAAGATCGGTATCAATTCTACTGATCTTAAAAATAAAAAAGTTTGGATCGGTAGGAATTTTACCGATCTAAACCAGTTTGTTTTTTTTCCTTTTAATTTTTTCTAGTAATTTTTTTTATAAAAATAGATAAAGTACCTTAAAATTTAGATATATCAAAAACATTCCATCTATTTTTGAAAAACTTTTCATATTTTACTAGAAATCAAATATAAGAATTCTCTCCATCTATACATCAGATTAAAAAAAAAAGTTAAGATCGGTAGAATTGCTACCGATCTTACTACCAATATAAATATTACTGTACTCTTACTGTTTGTCTCTCTTCTTTTCTGTTAATTACTACCAATAAAAAAATTCTTATATCAGATGGCAATGGAAGATCTGTTCCAGAAATAGTAAAACTAGAAGTTACATTTTTCACTGCATGGCCTCCTAAACCAAAACCTGTAAAACACTTCATCAATAAAATTATGGATAAGAACTAAAAATGCATTGCATATTTAAAAAAAATAAAAAAAATAAAAAAATCTGCTGACTTTGTTTAAGTACCTAACATTGATTGCGTAACAATGTTTCATTTGTTTTCTTCTTTCAATGGAATATATTGATACCACTCATATTATACCAAACTTACAACTGTTGGTCTGGGGCAGTGGGTTCCCCATTTTTTATTAATAGAACAAAAATAAAAAAATATCGATAATAAAGTACGATTTCGTGGAATTTCGAGATATAGGAAAACCGTTACGGTCTTCTTATATTTCAAAATTCCACGAAATTATACCCTATTGTCGATATATATTTTTTCCTTTTTTCCTGTTAATAAACAATCGGGTGGGTTCTGGCCAAACCTAATTAGGTACGGAAATGGTGAGTGATACAACAAATAAATTACTGGACCTTCTGAAGGTAGTAAAAGAGCTACAAAAGAGGGTATAAAAAAAAGAACGGAGTAGGTCCGATGCCCATCGGACCTACTTTTAGGTTCAACGAGCATGATAACCGTCCGATCTAATTTACGATTTGTGTGCACGAAAATTGAAACAGACACGCACGAAGTTTAAAACATTCTGCACGAATCTTAAAGCAAATCAACGGTGATTAAACCATCGAACCAAAGTAGGTCTGATGTCCATTAGACCTACTCTCAAGTGATAAAAAAAACCAGAAAAAGGTACAAAGGTTTGGACGTTTGGTGTAGGTAGACGATTTTTTTATTTTTTAGAAAATAAAAAATAAATTTTCAGAAAACAGATTAGGGAAAATAGTTTTTTACTTTTATATTTGTTATAGTACTGTTAATAATTTGAATATTATTTGTTTATATGTGTATTGTTATAATATTATTATTAATAATAATTGCAAAAATAATATATGTATGTTGTGGATCTCTTTACAGGTTTTTCAAATTGCGATCAAATACTGAAACCAGAGTTTCCTACCAAATATGTCGTTTAAGGTTCGAACTTTTATTTCATTTTTGTTGTTGTATTACTTCAGACATAAAATTAATTGTCAATAAATTAGTTATAAAAATTAGTGGTGAATAAATTATTATTTTTGTTAATTTCTATCTTTCGACCGAACGAAATATGATATCAGATTGTCAATAAAATTATTATTAGTATTATTAATAATAAATATAACAATATGCATATATACAAATACTATTAGAAATTATTAACAATGCTAATACAAAATCATCAATAAAATAAAATAATTATTGTTATTAAAGCAATTTATTTTTATGACAGCCTATACCGAAAATTTAATTCAGTTCTTGTTATTTTTGAAGGAAAACAAATACTCAATCTCTTTCCTGACATTTCAATTTTTATTTTCTAAAACTAAAAAGAAAAATATAGGTACACTGTTGGATGGTCAAAAGGATATTCAAAGCGAATCCAATCTCTTTCAAAAGCCCTTATAATTATGGATCCCTTCTTTTTTTAGAGAAAAGGAGGGCCCTGCTTTTCCGATCCGAACCATTCAAATTCGTTGAGATTTGTGTATGAAAAAGTTGTTTTATCGAGATACGTGAATGAACGAATTTGAATGGTTCGGATCGAAAAAGCAGGGCCCTCCTTTTCTCTAAAAAAAGAAGCAGAGGCGGATCCTATAATTATGGGGTCTTTTCCTGTGCATGAGATGTATGGATGATGAGTTACAAATTTGGGGGACAACTGCAACATGACATGGTGCAATTAATTACTAATTTTTTTTTTTTTAACTCATTAATGTCAATCAAGCCTTGGACCCAAGTCTGTTGATCACCGGGTTGTGGTCCATCGTTACTTCATTTGGTTTGGTAAAAGTGTAATGCTAGATTTGTTTTTTTTTATTGATTCGGTTACCAATGTATTAATGTATAAAGTTTATTTTAATTTTACTTGGGACTCGTGAGATATAAGGCTAGTTAGAATTAGAGAAAATATTACGAATATGTCTAGCAACATGGTTCACATATTCGAAACATTGGTTGTTATTTTTTTTTTTTTTGAGGAAAAATGAGAGTAGAGTCCTCATTTCATTCATTAATAAATTGTTACAAAGGTTTGTGTAACATTAAATTTTACAAAACAATTGTGGCTTAAGAGTAATAAGCCTCAGTAAAAATAAAAGAAAACAAAATTGAAAAGCCACTGCGATACTCTTCATGCATAATACTGGTAAATCACGTTGCATCTCCCTGGCAGCTCAGCTTGCTATATCTTATTTGCATCTGTATTTCGTCTATGATATCCTCCATTCTCTTGACTTTCCCTGTGAAAATTATAGAGCACCTCTCTCTCCATACGATAAACTGCGCTATGAGCATAACTAATCTGTCTTGCTGTGAAAGATTACATGCAGTATCGCTTGCCCAATATCTATGTGACTCACTGGCAGGTTGATTCCTTGTGCTTGGTTTATGTTTCGGTATACTTGCAATGTGCAGGGGCATTCTGAGAATAAATGTCTCACTGTTTCAGAATCCGATTGAGATCCGCATTAATATTAAAGAGCCCTGTGCATTATCGGCGGGGGCCGGATTGGCTCCGATCTTGATCAGACGGCTGATATGCAATAAACTCAAAAGATTTCTTTTTGAGTTAATGCAAAAGATGCGGACTTATTAACTAGATACCAGCCCCTTTTGCTGAGATTATCAATCGTTGCAATTTTGTTTAAATAGATACGGCAGTTTTTATTCTTGGTCCGTTCTTCATTGCGAAATAAGCGCTTTTTACCGTGAAGTCCCCCCATTCTGTTCCATTTCCATGATATACCCGATCAGGATCTGTTGTGAGCTGTAGCCGGGTGCTGATGATTTGTTGTAGCAGGTGTAGCTCATCGGTAGCCGAGGTAAATAAGGTAATCCTAATTCAATATCTGTACTTGATTAATTTATTATATGTGATCATTTTTCGAAAAAAATATATATTTTGTATATTACAATTTATTTGATAGTATTTACTTTTAACTTAAAAAACTAAATTATTACGTATTATTATTATATGTGTCAATTCAAAAAAGACCAAAGTAGCTTTTACCAAAGTAAAATTTCAGAAAGTTGATTGACCGTCCTTTTACATCACATCATTTATGGAGTACGCACTTTCTTTCTTGTATTTTTTATATTTTTTTAAAAGGACCAGCTCATAGATTGTAACTTGTTAGAGCATCGTCATTCCGCTTGCAAAGTAATTGTAATTACTGACATAATAATTACAATGTGGACGTGATACGATATGTGAGTTATTCAGGTCGGTTTACCTTTAGGTCTTAGGAAAAGTGGGTAGTTAATAGTTACACAGACCATTTGTCACATATTTTTAGCAACCTTTCAATTAAACAAACCTACCAGACCAATTGCTAATTGCAAAGCACTAAATACCACCAGACCAAAGAATAGAAGAAATAAAGTATCAATTTTATAAAAACAAAGGATCTGGACCTAATGAACCATAACAGAGGACCATCCAAATTTCTTTTTTCTTGCTCAAACATGGGACATAATCACAGTTTCCTCTCTATCAAACAAGAAAAACTTTTAAGATTTCAATCACAGTTCAAGCAAAGAACAAAATTGTTTTAAAAATGAAATTATCCTTTATTATTAACATATATTAAGAAGAGGGGGAAAACAAAAGAATCTATGGTGACAACCTTTCTATCTGCCACACTTGCTTTCCTTCAACATCTCTCGGCGTGTATTGCAAACTGGCAATAAAACAAATATAAATAAATAAATAAAATAATTTAAAAATAAAATTAAGAGTGTTAAGGAGTATATTGATAGGATTGCATGAGAAGGATGCATACCGGTCATGAAGCCGGGATGTTTGACCTTGCCAAAATTCAAACCATGTTGGTGTCAATCTGTACCCTCCCCAATACTCCGGTTTAGGGATCTCTTTTCTGTTTAATCACGTAAGTCAATAAGTGTGTGTGCATATGTGTGTGGGTGCTTGGATAAGAGAGAGTTTTAGAAAAAAAGGTAAATACCCATCACAGTATTTCTGTTCCAATTCCTTGTAGGCATTGTATATCACACTCCTATCTGGTAATACTGTACTCTGCACAAACAGAAATTAAAAAAAAAAATCCACCTTATCTTCTTCTATCAAAGTACCATAACCTGGACAAAAAAAAAATTGGAAATGAAATGACCTGCTTGCTCACTACAGCACCAAGCTGGCTCCCTCTTGGGCGGCTATGAAAATATTTTTCAGATTCTTCCTCAGACACCTTTGTAACTATCCCCTCAATTCTTACCTACATTAATAAATAAAATTACAAAATAATGATAATTAAAAATGGGATGTCAGAAGAAAATAGATCAAGACCTTATGTTAAGTCTAAAATACACTTCCTTTGCAAAATAAAAGATCTTGATATTTACATTTGATGTTCCCCGTACAGAAGTTCTCAAAGGAAAGATATTCAACTATCAAAGTGAATATTTGCTTTGTTAAAAGCCATTTATTTTACTTATTAGAAGTTAAAAATGTTGACTGGGAATCAATCACCTCACGGTTAAGCTCATTCCAATGGAAAAGAAGGGATGCATTGGGATTTTCTGACAACTCGCGGGCTTTTCTGCTAGCATAGTTTGTATACCTACAGTCACCAACCAACACCAAAATTTTAGGAAAGTTCAAACTATACTATAAGAGGAGGGTTCAAATGCCTCCACCACGTCTCCATTTTAAAACGTTAATAATTCAAAATTTAAATCATAAACGTTAAAATAAAACCGTTAGATGTGCTCTATCATTTTTTCTATGTACTCATAAAAAAATATCACATTTTGATTTTGTTTTTATGTGAATCAATAAGTTGAAAAATCAACATCTAAAAATTATCCACATTGGTACGTTTTTACAAGCTCTTGGTGACAACCAAAACAAAGTTGAAATGTCATAATTTTTTACACGTGCATAGATAAAATGATGGAGATCATATCCAACGGTTTTATTTTGACTTATAAGTTTTATATTTTGAGTTATTAAAGTTTTTAAAAATAGAAGAATGATGGAGGCACAAAAAATGGAGACATTTGAACCTCCAATTTTTAAGGGTTATGAAATATGTGTCACAGACCACACAAATCCCTGTTTATCAAATCCTTTTAGCAAGACTATTCTTGACGAACTGCAAAAAAGAAAGAAAAGAAATAAAATAAGGTATTAAGCATTACAAAAATTAAAAAGTAAATGTACCACTTGCACCGTAAAATCTAAAAGTATCTTTCTACACCTTAAGAGTATAGACCATCCTCCCTTCGCATATTCTTAAAAAATATCCAATATAATATGCTTTTCATTTTTTTACCTTTTCTCCCAGCTCGAGATAAGTAATTAACAATTAATCAAATTTTTTATCAACAAATTAGGAAGAGATGGCTTTCATGATTATACCCAATTTTATTTTGTTCATTTCATACGGATGGAAAAAAAATGTCACTTGTATCAGTAACAGGAGGAGCTTAGTGTGAATGAACATACGGCTTTCCATCTTTCCCGACAGTTGATAGAGCCATGGCATTTGGTTCCCGCAAACCAGCACCAAGCGCTTCATCAAACCAAATTTTAAACTACAAAATAACATCAATTATAATCTAAATTTTTAGTCGTTTATTTGAAGTCCACATCAAATAGGATCCATGGAAAGAGCAATATGGATCCAACAACTTTTTCTCTCGGTTTGCTCCTTCCTAGTATACCCTTTTTTCTAATATACCTATATCATCGAATACAAACTCTAATGTATATAGTGCTCTTTGAAAGAAACACTCTATTTGTTTGTGGCTGTCATGGAATTTTTTGTTTGTGGGGTTCATTACCAGATTATCTTAATATTATTTCGTATTCTTTCTATATAGTTTTCTCTTGCTGTATTTTAAATGGGTTTGGGATTGAAACCCTTAAGAGAGCCACTAAGGCTAAAATAAAATAAAAGATGCAAAACCTGATCGAAAGGGTCTGCAGACACTTTACTCTCCAGTAATTCAGGTGACACATAGTTTTCTCTTAAAGCCGATATATCAACTGAAGGCGGTTTGCCAATTCGCACGCACACTGAGCTACCGGGATATGGCGGGAGCTTGAGATTGAATTGTTTCACTATGGCTGGCGGTACAAATCTACCCCCTAAAAAGTGGTGAGGCCCGGTGAATTTCTTCGCACAAAGTTTTGGGGCAGTTAATGATACCTAAAACATGTCAACAATCATTGTTTAAAATACTACAGCAGTTTCAGAACCTCTAAAGTGACGATTCTAATAATGGCCTGTACAAGAATGTAATCAGCTTTAGATACTAACCAGCATGTGAGGTCTAATTCCTGGGCTTGCAACACCATTTTCCTGAGCAGCGTCACCTAGTTCAACATCCCATCCAGAAGGAATATCTACAGAGATGACCTTTGTCTCCTTCTTGCGTTCTATATGGGCATGAGTTAACATACTGACGACCCTGATTAGATGCGCAAATGGTTCTCTTGGTGTTCCTGCAGAAAATCAGGAGACACTTAACAACATGCAGAAGAAAGGAAAGCCCAATTTCAGATTATTTGCAAAATGTAAACGTTCTGCATACCGCGAAATGAGAAACCGAACATAGCATCAACAACAAGATCATATTCATCTGATAGTAACGGAGGCAGCTCTTCCTCACTTAGGAATGTAATTTCAAGCGCTTTCAGCTACACAGGATTGCATTTGTATTAAAACTAATTTCATATAAGCAATGAAAAGGAAAGACAATATCCTTTTCCTGTACCTGAGTAACAAGGCCAGAAAAGAGGGGACTTGAACTACGCTTTGGGTAACAAATTACGGGCTCATACCCAAAATGGTACAGGTGTCGAGCAGCCACTAGACCATCACCGCCATTATTTCCTGGGCCGCATATCACAAGCACCTTCCTGTTTTCACTTGGTTTATAAACCTGCCATAAAGAAATGTAAACTTCAAATCAGAATTATGTAATTAGTATAAACATAGGAAAACAAGCTCTCTCCTTTTGTTGATAGCATTACTTCAAAAGTTTTTATGGTAAAATGGGTGCATATAAGAATTATCCAAATTATCCTTATCTAAGACAGAAATAAACTTGGTCATTACTTCGACAAAGTTGAAAATATATCAAAGCTAAAGGACAGATATCAAACAATAAAAAAAGAGAAATTTAGATACATACCCATCATAACTTCTTCATTTAGATAGTTCCCCATCAGAACTTCAAAATTAGTTATTTACCCATCTAAATATAACTATATTATAAATATATCCATTTCTCAATTTGTTCACTAACGAAATATAAATTAATAATGATTACTAGTTAAATTAATAATTTTGTCTCTTTGAAAATCCAGTAGCGTTAAATCCTGTGACCTTCATCTTCATGCGCGAAAGTTCCCTTTCTGCCAAGAGAACCTTTCCCCTTTCAAAATCCAGTAGTGTTAAATCCTCCTCTCACCCTTTCCTGCACCATACATCCAGTTCTACGTCTCTTCCTCCTTTACAAAACTCTATATCATGGAGGAAGATTCAAACAATATCGATCCATTCTCTTCATTGATTATTAGTTCTAACAATAATTCTAGTACTAATTAAGATGATAATGTTTTGAGCAGAGAAGACGTAACAACCCGTTGGAAGTTGAAGTCTGTGAGAAAGAGAAAAGATGTGATGGTCGGTAGTTCAAGGTATGTAAAATTGTAAAGTTTGATTTGGACGATAAAACCCAGGAAAAAGAAATTTGGAGGAGACAATTCAATTAAGGAAAAAGAATAAATTTGTTGTCCTTCTCCAAATAAAATTGCTATCAATGACTTGGATTCTTTCATAAAATTCTCATAAATAAAGATAGGATATCAATTATAGCCTATAAATCTCCTTTGTATATGTTTCTGTGACAATCACATATTAACCATGATTACAAATTTCATATCTCTGATAATTCGCTTTGTGATTAACTATAATTATTTTAATAAATTTTTTGTCATAAATTTAAGCTTAATTGCATACAATAGATTACATTACGTAGTGTTGTATCAGCAACTATTTTTCTGATAAGAATTGCATACTATTTTGGCTATAGCTTTATCAGTATCATAAAAAAATACTGCCGACAATTTTCCCATCTCATTGCTATTATATTATACCTATAGTATTTTATTAGTAATTTCAGTGAATATTTTTTTATGAGAATTGCTCCAGCACATTAAAACAAAAGTTGGACAATCTAAATCAATTTATTGAAGACTAGGATTAAGTGTATTGCACAGACATATACTGACATCAAGATTCAGTGATGGTTTTTCTGACACCGATTGCTCTCAGATAGATTTAAATGACTATTATTGGGTTCTGGTAATGTAATAGTTGTTCTGGTAAAATTGGGTTCCCCATGCCACATATCGATTTTTCAAGTGCTACTGCACTTTCCAGGAGTGCAATACAGGCGGGTGCCTCAACAAATTGGATTTGTACAGCTACTTTTTTTTTGGTCTCTGTGGTACTAGGTATCCAGACTCTGTAAATAGTTGGATATTGTGTATATTTTTCCTTTTGGTTTTCAGGCTGTAATGTGTGGGGGCAATGAGCAACAATTCTCTTTTTGTATCAAGGGATATAAATGTAATTGCTTTTTATATTATATATACTTCATATAATCGATGAAACTTCTCAAGGGATTTAACACCACTGGATTTTGAAAGGGGAAAAGTTATTTCGCACGGGAAGATGAAGGGTCACATGATTTAACGCTGGATTTTGAAAGGGGCAAAATTGTCAATTCACTATTAATCACTATTAATTTATATTTTTTTAGTGAATAAACTGACAAATGGTATATTTATAATGAGGATAGCTATATTTAGATGGATAAATAACTAATTTTGAAGTTTTGATAGAGAAATATCTAATTGAAGAAGTTATGATGGGTATATATCTAAATTTCTCTTTAAAAAAAAGAGCCTTTACCTCAGCTATAGCGGCAGCTACACTTAATCCCGCAAGTTCCTAAAAATAAGATACCAAAAAGTTTCAGACGAACACATAGAAGTCAGAAATAATCAATTGAATAGTAATGAAATAATGCTGATTTGAACGATTTACAATGCATCATAAAGATTACAGGTATACTAGAGAATCAAGTAATAAAATAAGAACAAAACAAATAACAAAAAAGAGACCATCAATTGATCAACACTGAAGCCGAGTGGGCCCATGAGAATCTCATCAATCTCTTTCGCAGCCTGCTGGCCGATATAAGACACCTCAATTTCGGACCCCGACGCATCCATTCGGGAAGAAGAGAGGCCTCTACGGCTGGAGATAAAAGGAGATGAGAAGCGGGTGCAGTTTAGTGTCGACCGGTGGGGATTAACTGGAGAGGAGAAAAGGAGAGAGGGGCTGGAGAAGGAGTAGGAGGGGATTATAAACTGGTGATGAGAAGAGTTGGTTTTAGAGAGAGGGGAAGTAGTGAAGAAGAGTCTGGAGAGGATGCGGGCGGAGGGCATGATACGAGCTCTAGACCTCAGTGCCAACATAGTTCTCTTTTATTTTTGTTTTGAGGATATTGCTTTTTTATTTTACTTATAATTCTGGGCCGATTGCAACGCCGCTAATTGGGCTTGATTAAGAGACATGGGCCTATTCTCGTATAATTTTTATTGGGATAATTGCTTACATACTCGTTCTAACTTTCAAAATTTATTATTTTTTCATCAGAACTTAAATATATCCTATTTCCCCATCAAAACTAAACATCCTTTCTCTTATCCTTTTTTTTTATATTTAATCTATTATCAAACTTTTATTGAAAATTATATTGATAATTTTGTACTCCTCATAAATGGAGGCATCTCTTTTGTTTTATATTTTTATATCAGCTTATGTTACTTATATAACAAAAAAATAAGAGGAAATTTATATTGCAGAACTACAAATTTCTATATTATCAGAAGTGCGTGATCCTTAATAAAGATTTAAAATGACACTTATGCTAGTGGTCTTTGAATTCTTCCTAAAAATTGTTGCATTCTTCTTCTACTAATCTTCGCTGTTAATCAATTAGCTATCTCCATTTTCTGGATGTACTTTAAATCATTTTGCACATCTGACATGATTCAGGACTTTTTTTTAATGGCGACTTTTTCCTCACTCTTTCGCCATTTACCTTCACTCTGCTAGTCAGTGTTCTAAATAGCTAGCTATTGCAGCGCTATAGCTTTTTCGGACCATAAAAGCTAAGCTATGAGATAAAAGTGCGCTAATTCAGCTACGACCGCTATAGCTGTAATAGCTTACCGCTATTACCGCTACGCACTACACCCTATTGCTACCGCTATGCTACATGAGCTTTTTTCTGCGATTTATATGGGCTTTTGTTCTTATTTATGATGCTACATGGTCTGTTATGAAAAAGATTCTAATCCGAACTATGTGCTTATGTTCATATTTGTGATTTAGTCTCTCATTCTATATCAGAAAATATTCAAATATTAATTCTTTCTTTTGCTTGCTCTTCGTCTAATATTCACTTGTAAAATTATTATCGTTCATTTCAATTGAAAGCTAATTTTGATTATTATAATATATAAAATGTTCAAATAAGTATATTTACTTCATTTCACTTGTAAAAATAATTGCTCTTTGTCTATTATAATCTGTAAATACTATGAAGTATGAACTATTAAATAATATTACCATGTAGATTGTTTTTTTTTCTTCTTATCTGCATGATTGAAAAAAGTATAGACTTAGATTAGTTGTCATTTGATTGTTACCCCAATTCTCCAATATTGATCATGTTGATAATTAGTAGAAATATAGAATATAAATTTTGAAAAGAAAAAAAACGCCATGTATGATAGCTTCCGCTATAGCTACGCTATTCACAATAGTTTTTTTTTTGTCTCCCCACTATGCAGCTATATTCGCTATTTAGAACCTTGTTGCTAGTAAATAAAAAAGAAGTCCCACTTGGCCTGCTTTCTTTTCTTGTGATCTGGGGTCACAATGCGCCTTATTAATCTCTGAAATTTTTTAAGAAACCATAAATAAGAAAAAAAATTTAATAAACCAACTTGATTGCTTTGGTTTACACAAAAATCATAAGAACCGAAATGCCATTCGGTTCGAAGTTTTTTTTTTCTCGTACCGAATTGTCATTTCGGTTCGAGATGTTTTGTTTTATATTACGCTACAATAAGGTTAAAGACGAGCTTAAACTTGTTCAGTTTGACTAGTTTCGACTCAGTCTATTAACGAGCTAATTAGAACCATTTATTATATTTTGTTTTATTATGAACCATTGGCATACCATCTTAGCTGGGTATTTTTAAAAATACCTAAACCGGCCATTTTTTGGCCGGTCAGGAGGTTTTTTTTTTGAAATATTTGTTAGATTACCTTTTTTGATGTATAATTAGCATAATTATACTAAAAACGCTAAATTACTTGAAATTATGTTAAATTACGCTACAATACGGTAAATTGCGCTAAATTATGCTAACTACGCTAATTATACTGAAATACGCTGAATTACACTAAATTACGCTTAATTACACTAAATTACGTTAAATTATGCTAATTACACTAATTATACTGAAATATGTTGATTTACGCTATATTACGCTAAATAGGCCAATTTTGTGCCATCTTTCATAAATCATAAAAAATAATAAATTTTTCCAAAAATAGTAAAAATTGGTATTCTACAAGTTCATTATATGACCAATTTACTGAGCTACTTAGATCGAAAATAGAAATGAAAATCTTAATCGGAAACTTTAACTCAAGTTTTGAGGCTCTTCCCTTTGTTTTTTGGCAATTCTGAATTTCAAAAAACAGCAAAGCGGTCACCAACGCATGCATCTTTTCGCAAGCTTTCCGAAAAGTAGTCATTTGCCGTTTTATGGCCGTTTGAAGTTTCATCGTTGTTTTGGCCTTCTCAGTGAAGATATATTCTCTCTTAGCGTAATTTAGAGTATTTTAGCATAATTTCAAGTAATTTAGTGTATTTTAGTACATCAAAAGAAGTAATCTAATAAATATTTAAAAAAAAATCTCTTGACCGGCCAAAAAATGGCTGGTCCGAATTTTTAATCCAACCGGCCATAAAATGGCCGATTTGGGCATTTTTAAAAATACCCAGCTAGGCTGGGTATAATTAATATTTTTGTAATTAATTTTGGATATTAATGAAAATGTCGGGTTAAAGACTATCCGCCCAAGTGTAGGTACAACATATATGATTTTGATATTTGAAGCAAAGCAGGATGTGTTGTGCTCATCAAGAGGGTTTGGTGAGCACAATTTTAAAAATCTGTCAGATTGGCTTCAAACGATGAATCTAAATCGTTGAAACTCATATACTTTACGAGTGATGCGTGTACATGCAAAATTTTGAAAGTTTCGAATTCATTTAATACACAGTCAAGCAATAAAAAAATGGCCTTTTCATAAGCTATTTTATGTTTGGATGTGAGCTAGAATAATTAGAATAGAGAAATTTTGGATTAGTAGATGGGATAGAGAAAAAATAGTGATTTTCAGATTAGTGTGAAAATAGTATTATTCGGGTTAGTAAGAATGTTGTTTGGATTCTACATTTCGAATATTGAATAACTATAACCAAGAAAGAACAGTGTTAACAATGTGCTAATTAAGAGGAAAGATAGGCAAGTGGGTCTCAAACGAATTGTCACAACGTGGAAATGACAGAAGTGACGTCAAATTTGTCATCCGGGACTGTGTTGATGGAAATTCGAGAGGGAAACATTTTTTTCTCTCTCTTCACACTTCTGAATAGTAGTTATTCCATCATTTACAAGAAATAGAGAATAGCAGTTGTTCTAGCTATTTCAAATATAAAAAATGTTGTTTGTTAGCACATTATTATTCCGAATAGCCATATTTTCGAATAGCTCCTATTCGTGGTGCATCCAAACATACCCGAAGTTATTTTATGCATTCATTTTTCATCATTTTTTTTACCGCTTGACTTTGTAGTAAATGAATTCGAAATTTTCAAAATTTCCCATGTACACGAATCACTCATGAAGTAAATGGGTTTCAAAAGTTTGAATTCGTCGTTTAAAGTCAATTCAGTAGATTTTTGATGTTGTACTCACAAAACAATTTTGGTGATCGAGCACAACAAGCTCTAACTTTGCTCTTGATATTTGACACTGTCAAAATTATGAAAGCTTAACTATTAGTCCACTCGACGCGATTCGGAGAGCCAACAACAAGTATTTTCAGTTTGTAGGCAAAATCTAGCTCGACTCGCAATAGTCACGAACCGACTTCGAGCTTTGTCTAGATCGGCTTGGATTGACCCGTTTATAGTCATATATAAGTATGTGAAATCTTGATCTTAGACGTTTGACTATAACAAATAAATAAAAAGCGAGTAGAACTAGGGTGTTTTTAAGCTCATAAAGTCTTTAGTGAGTTAAATTTTATTTAGGTCGGCTTGGATTGACTTCAAATGATGAATCAAAACTGTTAAAACCAATATATTTCACAAGTGATGCGTTTACATACAAAATTTATTGATCTTCGAATTAATTTAATATAAAGTCAATCGGACAAAAAATAAATACATTAAAATTAACTTATAACCTTCTTTTTATTGACCATTTGACTTTATATTAAATTAATTATTTTTTTTTGTAAATTTTGCATGTAAACGTATCACTTGTGAAGTAGACGGTTTCAACGTTTTAATTATATTTATCATTTAAGAACTAACATTTGGTCTAATAGCAAAAAACAACACTCTTCTTGTGGGAGGTCGTGGATTTGAAATTCAAATAGGGATTCTTTTTGAACAACTAAATGAAAGTCGATAAACTAAATGTTCATTTTCTAGCTCAAAAAATTATATTCATCATTTGAAGTCAATCAACTAAGGAAGATTTGGTGAGCTTAAGAACATCCGAGTTTTACTCGTTAAAGGTACTTCTTCAAATAGTTGAATTGGCTTGCATGTTCAAATTGGAACAGCCAGTTGAGACCACTTTGCTGCCATCTACAGATGCGAAAAAAATTATAATCACCTAGAAGTAATCTTTTTGTGTCCTAATTTAGCAGTCTGTACATATCCCTGTAAATTCGGTGCCTTACCACCAGCTACTCTAGAAATTAATCCACGTACAGAGACTTTGTGATAGAGTCGAGATTTCCAATAAATAACTGCCATGCACTTAGTGCGTTCTTTGCCTTTCGACCTAATTCTCTCAATGATATGGATGAATAATTAATTGATTCAGGTACATAGTTTCAACAGAAAAAAAGTTAGATGTTTCAGGTACAGTACTGCTACTGCACAAACATGATGCGTGGCAGAGAATGAACATTGGCTATAGCCAACGGGGTATCCAACAAGAAATTGGGATAGGCAAGTGTCTATTCATAATTTGAATTTTTATTTTCAATCCAGTACTAATTGTTCAATGTGTCTACATCTGGAACGATGTAGTGCTTACCTCTGGCCTGAGCTAGTCTGATTCTTGAACCGATTCCTTCCGTGCTTTGATCGATTTTGCCTATTTCGTTTTTTTATGGCTGGTGATCATTATTTCGTAAATAGAATGAAAGAGAAGAAGAGAACAACAAATGTCTGACGATGGGACCTATCATTACAATTATAAGGAAATGGGCTGGTCGAACTTTTTGGATATTTTATTATTCAATACATATATTCCAGTTAAATTTTTATCGAAGTTTTAAATTCAATTTGCTAATTTACTAAAAACAGTCACACTTTGAACTGTGCCAAACGATTTGATTGACAGAAGCCTATAGCCTACGGATAATAGTAATACTGGAGGTGAAATTAATTAATCTTTCCCTCCTTGAAGAAAAATGCATCTATATGTCATCTACAAATGTCTGTGGGCCCATCAACCAAAGCACTGGGCCCAAACTACAGAGTCTACAGTTTGTAAGGATATTGAGACAATTGTCCCCCACGTATCACGATAGGTCACGCACTTCCATTTCTAGACATGTGCATGTGTTGTGTTGTGGGCAATGTGTGGGCTTCATTTTCCTTGAATGCTCCACTTATATTTAATACGTTAATTTTAGTTGAGAGAGAAAAGGCATATGCTTGCTTCGGATTCTACGTTACTCCGATACTTTATATATATATATATATATATATATATATATATATATATATATATATATATATATATAGAGAACTGGGCTAGGGTGAGTTGTGAAGTAAGATGTTATTTTTACTTCACGCTCATATTTTCATTTTGAAAATTCAAACAACCGATCCGAACCGTTCAACATGTTCTCTATATTGAAATGTGCTTGGAGACCAAATTTTACATTTTTTGAAATTTCTTTACTATTTATTAAGCCACTTTGAAAATCACTGATCCGGTGGTCCAGAAAATTTTACTGTTTTTTACTGTTCACAGTGGATCAACGATTTCAAAGGGGCTTAATAAATAGTAAAAATATTCCAAAAAATGTAAAATTTAGTTTCCAAGCACATTTCAATATTTAGAAAAAGTTGAACGGTTCGGATCGGTTGTTTGGATTTTCAAAATAAAAATATGGCGTGAAATAAAACGACGTTTTACTTTACAACTCACCATAGCCTATCTCATATAGAGGTGGGCTATGGTGAGTTGTGAAGTAAGATGTCATTTTTTACTTCACGCTCATATTTTCATTTTGAAAATTCAAACAACCGATCCGACCGTTCAACATGTTCTCTATATTGAAATGTGCTTGGAGACCAAATTTTACATTTTTTGAAATTTTTTACTATTTATTAAGCCACTTTGAAAATCCCTGATCCGGTGGTCCAGAAAATTTTACTATTTTTTACTGTTTACAGTGGATCAGCGATTTCAAAGGGGCTTAATAAATAGTAAAAAAATTCCAAAAAATGTAAAATTTAGTCTCCAAGCACATTTCAATATTTAGAAAAAGTTGAACGGTTCGGATCGGTTGTTTGAATTTTCAAAATGAAAATATGGCGTGAAGTAAAACGACGTTTTACTTTACAACTCACCATAGCCTATCTCTCTCTATACACACACACACACACACACACACACACAGGAGGGTTCAAATGCACCATAATATGATTTTCATAATAAAATATGTTTGGAGACCAAAATTTATATTTTTTATAATTTTTTTACTATTTCTTTAGATAGGTACAATATCACTTTATCGAATGGTCCAGAATCTCTTTAAAAAAGTGATTTTGTACCTACAAAAAAATAGTAAAAAAATTCTAAAAAATATAAAATTTGGCATCCAAGCATATTTTATTATGAAGATCATGTTAAGCGGTTCAGATTGATTGTTCGGACTTTGAAAATGAAGATATAGGATGTGGAGCATATTGGAGCACAAAAATAATGGTGCATTTGAACCCTCATCATCATCATCATATATATATATATATATATATATATATATATATATAGAGAGATGGGCTATTATACATTGCAATGTATTGACCCCTCTGTGCATTGGACTAAAATCGTTGGATTCAAAGTCCAAACAGTCGATCCGAACCGTTCAACATGTTCTAAATATTGAAATGTGCTTGGAGACCAAATTTTACATTTTTTTGAATTTGTTTACTATTTATTAAGCCACTTTGAAAATAGCTGATCCAACGGTGAACAGTAAAAAATAGTAAAATTTTCTGGACCACCGGATCAGACTTTTTCAAAGTGGCTTAATAAATAGTAAAAAAATTTCAAAAAATGTAAAATTTGGTCTCCAAGCACATTTCAATATTTAGAACATGTTGAACGGTTCGGATCGACTGTTTGGACTTTGAATCCAACGATTTTAGTCCAATGCACAGAGGGGTCAATACATTTCAATGTATAATAGCCCATCTCTCTCTCTCTCTCTCTCTATATATATATATATATATATATATATATATTCACGTATCTGTATCAGATATGCATCGTATTGCCGTATCGATATCCGTATCGTATCGTCCGATATCTTTATCGTGTTGAAAATTACTGTATCATTGTATTCCGTATCGTATCCGATACGATACTTATACCCGTATTGCAATATATTTCGGATCCCATAAAAAAAACACTTCACCATTGACCAATACAAACTAATATCATATAAAAACAATTTAAAACTATACATTAAGTTGCAAATGTATAAAAATACTAAATCAATAGGCTTGCGTAAGAGGAGCATTCAAATATATATCTTAATTTGTATTTGGTGTCTATATATATACAATGTCTCTATTTTAAAACTTTAAATCATTCAAAGTATAAATCCAAATAAAAAGATATGTCGTTAGATATCACTATCTATTTTATATGAACATGCATGTAAAAATTTACAATATTTTGACTTTGATTCCACATGCTTAGATTGTATAGTTCGTGTTCATCTATTATTTTTCTATGGGCGTCAGAAACAACTTCTAGAAATTTTTTTTTGGTGCTTTGCACATTTACATTTTACATCTACGTACATATATGTAAGAAATATGAAAGTACAGAGGACGCATGATTTCTACCAGAGAGTGTTAGAAATCGGGTTCAAATTCATTAACTAATTAGGTACTAGATAAATAACAATCAACATAATTAGAAATAATAAAAATAATATACTCTTACATAATAAAAACAACAAAATAATATCATTTTACATATTAAAAATAACAAAGTTGGTCCGGACCTGTAAATTTCTATAAAAACAACAAAATTTCTCATCAACGGTGCTTTTGAATTGGCCTGGCGGGCTTTTCAGTTCCAGGGACGAACAAAAACAATTTCTAGAGAGAAACAAAGTGGTACTGAACTTGTATTTTTCCACTAAATTTCAAAATCCAGGAGGGTTCGCCCCTGCTTGTAAATAGCACGATATGTCTAAACCGATCAGTGATCAGTCAACACCTACCAGGTGTTAAAATATATCGTTAATTAAACGACTGCGACAAATTTGACTCGTTCTCTACAACCAGCTCAAGATATATTCGTATCTTTAGTACACTCCACAATTTTGTGACTCGTTCGCTACAACCACCTCACGACTTGTTCTCTACAAAATTTGTGGATAAAAACTAAGGATCTCTGGTTCTCTACAACGAGCTCAAGACAAATTTGACTCCTTAGTGTAGATACAAACAACTTAATACGCATTAAGTAGTTCATGTTCGATTGTCTTATTCCCTGATAAAGTGAAAGAGTCCTCCTTTTCGGCTCTTATCAGGGAGGATTTTGGGCCTGACAGCCCCTTAAGTCCAACGTGTGGAAATGCCTTGGCTGATGTCGATGCTGAATTGGATTGGAACTTGCTTGATGATTAATTATAGTTTCTATTTTAGGGTTTTTGTTATGTGGTTTTAAGTACATTTTGTGCAGCTTTATAATATTTGCTGGTTTTTTTTAACTAAATAGATATATCGACTAAGTTATAGGTACCTATTTTGGTATTAATACTGGGTCTTTCTGATTTCTAATTGAAATCGGTGGATATTACATCCACTGTTTTTCAAAAAATAAAAATAAAGGAGTCTTAATTCAAGAGTAGAGATGTTTTAAAACTTAGACAAGAGGTTAAAATTTAGATAAAAGAAAACTAAATGAGATGATCTTATTTCTCTCAGAAGAAGAACTAAATGATGTCAATGAAAGTCAAAGAAACCTATTTTAAGATTTAAAAAGACTTAATCTCTTCTTCCAAAGCCACATGGTGATATGTGTCCTCACCTAACCATAAGAAAAAGCACTAAATTTTGCAACTGGTCTAGCACGCAATGACTAGCGCTATTTTCTTTTTTCTTTTCTTTTTTGGCCAGGTGACAAATTCATGACAATATATATCCTACCCTCGAGTTTATCATCTTGTAAATGTCGTCTACTAAAACATATATATGACACTCATTAGAAATTAATAAAATCTAAATCAATATTACTATAAGAATATCTTTTATCCATGAAAGTAAAAGTGCTTAATTGTTGATACCTTCAATAATAACATCTATCGGCATAATCTCAACAATAGTTATTTTTTATCCGCAGATAAAAACATATTCTTGTAGATAGTAATTCAAATAAAAACATAATGGCAATAAATTAATGGAGACTGATAGTTCTCCTCGCTAGCGGTACACATGTCTCATTTAAAACGACAGTGAATATGAATTACCTTCAAGCTTTTTTTTTTTGAAAAAGTCCGATAGTGGCTATCAGATTTGTACAACAGAAAAAAAACAAAAACTAAATTAAAAAAAGGTGAATTGCACCCCCCAGTTGCACCGCTCCACTCAACAATATTTTAGCCATAGCTTAGCTTCCTTCAATGCCTGATACGCCAGTCCTTCTATGTTGATATGATCTCCTTCAAAGATTTGCTTGTTTCGTGCTCTCCACAACAGCCAACACGTAGCCAATAAATGGGAACCCCAACATTTGAGAGACATCTTTCCATTAACCATCCTCCATGATCGATCAACCGTGTTCCGCACTGTATCACCAGAGATTAAGAATCGATATCCAAGAGCACCATTAATTCGTGCCCAAACCCTCTTCGCATAGAGGCAATGAAAGAAGAGATGTGAGGCTGTTTCAAAGGGACAGTGATCACACATTGCACAGCGGGCATCACATTGTAAGCCTCGTTTGATCATGACTTCGTGTGTGAGGAGTTTATCTTGTATTAACAAATAAGCAAATACTTTAACCGTAGGCGGTATGTTTAGCTTCCAAATGAATCTATAGTCCCACTTTTTTTTACCCTCAGAAACAACCAACTTATAGAACGAGTTTGCCGAGTATTCTCCAGTCCGGGTATCTAACCACCGAATTTTGTCGGTTGACTGTGCATGCATCCGAACATCCTGACACAAGCCCCTGTTAACAGCCATTTGTAGGGAGTATTTTCGGGTAGCGTTATCCGGTATTGTCTGTGAGGCTTTCGTCGGGTAAATCCAGGCGTCAAACCAATAGGATATAGAAGATCCTTGCGCCACATCCCATGCTACACACCAATCAAATAGCGATCTAATTTTCATTAGTTGAGACCAAAAGAAGGACCCTTTTCTTTTCCAAATTCGATGTGCATGATTGTTGGCTGCCATATTGTAAAGGTGCTGCACCGTTTGAGTCCAGAGAGAGTCCGGTGTTTTGTATAAGCCCCACCACCACCGAAGAAGGAGAGATTGATTGCGAATTTTTAGATTTGCACCTCCCAACCCGCCATATTCTTTTGGAAGGCATGTAAGTTCCCACTTAATCAAAGAAATACCTCTTCTTGTTGTGGATTTTCCCCATAAGAAATCTCTCCTAATTTTATCAATTCTTTTGATTACCCACACTGGTAATAGAAAGGACGACATGAAGTAAATAGGGATTGAACTTAAAAACCGAGTTCATCAGTTGTAAGCGACCACCTCTTGAGATAAGTCGACCTTTCCAACCTTCCAACTTAGACTCTATTCGCTCAATCAAAGGCATGAACAATTCTTTTTTGGGTTTTTTCAGAGTCAACGGCAGCCCCAAATACGTTATTGGGAAATCAGATATCGAGCAACCTAGGATTGCTGAAATGATTGGCACCTGTGTGGAACTGATATTTAGCGGTATCCATGTGCTTTTGCCAAAGTTAATAGCAAGACCTGAAACTGAAGTGAATAACCTCAAAATTACCTTTAGCGTGATAACAGTTGAAGGCTCGGCATTAGCAATAAAGACCGTATCATCGGCATATTGGTGAATGACAACAGCTTCCTTTAATTTGCGAGTTAGCCGACCGTGTATCGATTGGTTTAAGATCTCTATCATCCTGGTAAGGACATCCACTGCAATATCAAATAACATAGGTGATAAAGGATCACCTTGCCGTAATCCCTTCTTATGAAAGAAGAACTCTGATTCGGCTCCATTCATGACCACCCTCGACGATGCTGTGTTTAACAAGGTTTGAATCCATCGAATCCATTTAGGAGGGAAACCCCGTGCCTCCATTACCTTTGTGAGATACTCCCAGTTCACCGAGTCAAATGCCTTGGCAAAATCTATTTTAATAAAGCAGGCCGCATTCCCACTGTTGGATATGTGGTGCAGCATTTCCCTTGTGGAATTAAAATTTTCAGTGATTTGCCGATTCTGAATGAAAGCCGTCTGATTCGAGGAAATCAAAACTGGAAGTAAAATACGCAATCTGTTGGCTAACACCTTTGCAATTAGCTTAGGAATTGCATTCATCACACTAATTGGTCTATAATCACCCACCAACACCGAATTTTCCTTTTTTGGAATCATGACGACATTCGCTTGATTAATACCTGAAAGCTCCAGTGAATGATTGTAAAATGCATCAAACAAGCTGAATATCTCATCTCTGAAAATTACCCAATGTGTTTGTAGGAATTCATTCGGAATCCCATCCGGACCGGATGCTTTATTTTTTGCCAACTGACGTATCGCTGCCTCGATTTCATCATGAGAGAATGGTTCCTGAAGTAGATCAAAATCCGTGTTTTCCGGATATAGCGCCCCCGGGTTGAACTGTAGGACGGATGATGTTGTACCTAGGATGTGTTGCAAGTGGGACCGAAAAGCATCTCTAATGACAGTCTCATCGGTTACATCATGATCATCAATTTTAAGGAAAGATATTCTATTTCGACGATGCCTCGCTGATGCAAGTGTGTGAAAATATCTAGTGTTTCTGTCCCCGGCTTTTAACCATTTGCAATGGGAACGATGCTTCCAGCGCGACTCCGAGATGCAAGCTAAGCCATAAGCCCGCTCCCGTATCATAATTCTGAACCTTCTCTCATAGGAATGCAAAGGTCTTCTTTCCTCAATTTGGTCAAAGAACAATAAAGTTTTCTTGCAACAATCAAGCTGCTGTTCAATTTCACTAAAGTTTTGAGAGTGCCATTTTCGTAACCTGCGATGAACCAAATCACAGAAAGCTGTAAACTTTTGCATGCCTTGATATGTGTGTACCGAAATTTCATTCCAAGTGGAATTCACTATTTCTGTTGCCGCTGGATTAGAAAGCCAGAATAGCTCCATTTTATACAACATCTTCTGTGTTTGAGAATTGCCCAAGGAAAGTAATAGTGGGGCATGGTCGGAAGTTACAACTTCCAAGGCCTTCAGGGACATCAATGGTAGCTGCGAGGTTATATCCGGTGAGATAAGTATTCGGTCTAATTTTGAATGAGTTGGCTGGGGTCGGTTATTACTCCAAGTAAACCGTCTATTAGTCAATGGCACATCTAGTAATTGTAAGTCTCTAATTAAATCATTAAATAACTCCATTAAACGGAAACTTCTCTGATTGCCGGACCGATCCGTTAACCACCGAACTAAATTGAAATCGCCTCCCAAAATCCAAGAATAATGAACCAAGGATGCTAAACCGTGAATTTCCTCAATGAAGGCCGGTTTTAGATCATCCGTTGAAGGACCGTAAACATTGGTGACCAAAAATATCGCCCCCGAGTTGATCTGTTGTAGCAAGGCCGAGCATGAATGCCTAGTGGCCCAAGAGGAGATCAGTTTATAAGAATACTTCCATGCAATTAGAAGGCCCCCTGATGCATTTTGAGCATGGAGAACAACACAGTTCTTATCAAAGAAAGAAGGAAGAACACTCACATAACTAGAACTCATTTCATTCCATTTTGTCTCTTGTAACATACAAATATCACACCGTGAATGTCAAATAACATTGCGTACAACATCACATTTTTCCACTCTCCCCAACCCTCTACAGTTCCACGATAAAATCTTAAATTTTCTTAGTTTGTTTAACATTTAAATATTAAAGAAACCACTTGCAACTCTAAGCTCAAACCGACTTTTAAGCTTCCTCCTCCTCCGAGGTAAGCTCGTCATTCGGGTCAAGTTCAAATCGAGACATGTCAGGATATTCATCCTCTGTCGTTGTTGTAACCATTGCCGATTGTTCAGCCACTTGTCACTGTCTCTGATCATTGTCCGTTTTGATAATTTCTTCGACATCTTCGGTGCGAAAGCCGCATCCTGTTGCCAGCTTTGAGACATGTTCGTAGTGCACTTGCACTTCATAGAAACCTTCTGAGTTGAATAATACCTCTGCTTGTTCCATTTTTTCTTTGCCTTTGCCTGCCGTCTTTTTTGCCGGGCCTGGAGCCGTGACTGTTGGGTGTTTTCTTTTGTTACTTGCTGCAGAGATTATTTTCTTAGTGACTTGGGCATTATTCGGAACAGGCCTGGTCCATTTATATTTTCTAGTTTGAAGGCCGGAGTTGGATTGGGCTGCTGCATGTGCTCTTCCTTTTGAATTGAAAATCAAGTGGGTTGGTGGATGTTTGGACACGTGTCCTGTAGATGGCCATTTTCCAGGTATAATCACGCCTCTAGTGCCGCTTTTGTTTTTGGAATGCATATCTTTGGAAGTTTCGGCAATTATGGAGAGAATCGGCCTTTGATTTCGTGTCGTGGCAGCCTCCGTAATGACAGCTGATGATTGTCCTCTGGAAAGGATTCTTTTCGGCTGCAAGCCGTGCGGGGAATGGTGAGACAGGTTGTGCGCTGTTTGAATCTCACCCACGGCATGCATCGGATCAGTTTCCGTCTCAACTATTTTTGTGGAATCTTCATTGCCCCCTGCATGATCAGGTTGCCTTATCGAAACCGATCCAGCTTTGGATTGAATGTGGCCAGAATGTGGTGGCGATGCCGGGTGCGGAGAAAGAAAGACTAAATCTGGACCCGCTCCATCTTGCTCTTGGCGATCTTGCTGCAACTGGTTTTGGAGGCCATACAGTACTATCTGTGCCTGCTGAGAAGTTTCCTGAAACTGAGGAGAGGGATCAGCTATGGCCTGAGAATCCGGCGCTTGATTCATTGTGGCATTGGCGTGTGAATTTTGCTGTGTTGTTTGTATTGCCACCGTTTCTGTTGAAGCAAACCGGCGGAGCTCCGGTGGTAGGGATGCTGCTGGTTTGCCACGACATATTTCGCGTAACAATTGCGAGCTCATCGGTACAAGTTCTGAGTCATCATGCATTTCACTGTCAGAGGAGGAGGATGTAGAAGGGGGTGGTTGCGGCCGTCGGTATGTCTTCGGGTGTTTGGGCATCTCCTCTGTTGTATAGATCGGCGCCCTGTGCCAAGCGAGTGTATGAACTATAATGGTATGAACTAAGCAGCCCACATGCATGACCAATTCTGACGGCACCAAAGCTAAGTCATCAACTCCCACCGCCGCTATCCAAGATGACAACTTATATGGCTTTTCCGGGGCCACTGTCCCAAGGTAAACTCCGAACCGTGCAATCGCTTGTATAATATACTTCTCCTTGAAGAGATGTGGAGGAACACCCACTAAAGAAAGAAGTATTTTATAGGCCGGGATACTGATGGCGGCATCTTCTAAAGGTGTCCATGGTTGAAAGGAGAGACCCTCATCCCAAGTCGATTGAGATGTTGCATTGATGAAGGTGTCTGGGTGGAGGCCTTCGGGAAGCATAATGAGAAAGCGTGAGCCACTTAGTTCTGAAACTTGGATCTCCTCCTTGTTAACTAGGTTCGTGCGACAAGCATAATCACATACATTATCAACGCTTAGATCCCATTTGAAGTTACCGGTGTGCATTACGACTGCCTGTTTGAGACGCTGCAACTCAGCAAAGTATGCTTCATCTCTGGGAATGAAACAGTGGAGGCGACCTGGTCTATCAATGGGCATCTCTGGGGTACGGTATGGGTAGGAGCCGGTGAGAAGTTCAATAAAAGGTGGTTCTGTATGCATGGGAGGACGAGGCATGGTCTGTTGCCGAGTAGGTGGAGGGGGTGGTACAATATCCTGCTTGCATTTGGATCCAATATGGCCAAAGGACCAACACTTTCCACAGCGTTTTGGATTGCGGCACTTGGCTGCCGAGTGCCCAGTGCGGCAGCATCGGAAGCAGCGTCCCTTCCATTCTGGGAAGGTATGGGAGGGTGGGAATCTGAGTCTTGATGGGCTGTGAGGAGAGACGTAGTACGCAGAGGAAGCTTGGGAGACCGGGGAGGTCGGTTGTGTGGATGCCGGGGAGGTTTGTCTTCCAGGCACCATGGTTGGCTTTGGTGGAGATTGGCGCAGCACCTGGGCGTAGGTCAGTTTAGTGTAGGGATGGTAGGGGTTGGCTTTAGGGGGTGTCGGCTGAGAGAGTCTCCAGTTGCTCGGGTAGGGTTTTCTTCTTCTCACCTCTTGCCAATCGCCATTGGAGTCGCCAGGTTGAGCCGCCATCACAATTAAGCTTCCTAATGGCCTCTAATTTTATGTCATATTTACCTTCAAGCTTGTACGTAATTATATACAGAACATAGTTCTCCTCGCTAGCGGTACACATGTCTCATTTAAAACGACAGTGAATATGAATTACCTTCAAGCTTGTACGTAATTATATACAGAACATATTAGCATATTACAATTGCCCACAAGTTGTGGACTCTCCGCTTCTGTAGTTTACACAGGCAGTACATCTCAAGTCCATCACCACACCAAGAAAAAAAATAAAAAAAATAAAAATTAAAACAAAAATTCCTCTAACATGATAACTCTCTAGCTAAGCTAAGCTTACATACAGGAGCTTAACTAGCTAGCTAGATACCTCTTCTAAGAGTTTATACCGCCTAACTCTTCCTCTAAATTGTTGCTTTCCCTTGCTTATAGTACTCGGCGAAACCTCCTCCGTTCTCACTCTATCTGTCATGTCAGAGACCGAACGATTCAACAATCTTTGTTTCTTTATTGGGTTGTTCAGATGCGACGAAAATGTCCTTTGTTGAAGCTTTATTCCAGCTCCTCCGTTCATCACACCATTAGAAAGATTATTCGAAGAAGATTGTATGTTGACATGATCTTTAGTTGATTCCTCTTTATCTAAGGGTTTCATTCTATCCTCTCTTAAGCACCAATTGCATGCACGGTATGACTCAGTTTTCAGGTATAGATCGCTACAATATCTGGTTTCAAAGGTAAATTTAGATCAAAATCAATCAGACAGATTATACATGGGATATGCTTGGATGTCTATATCACATGTAGATTATAGAAAGAGCATACTATATGTCACACCTAAAGAGTTGTTTGTACAAATTTGTACAACAGCCTGATGTAGTAAATGTGTATATATAGGAGATAGGAGACTTGAGGTACGTACCATGCATGTAAGTTCAACTATCATCTGTCTAGCCTTTTCAAATTTAGTTCATATTCTGAAACAATTCATACTTTGCCTAATTTATGGTAGGAAAGTTCACTGATCTAAACTGGTTTTCACTATCAATCAGTACGTGACAATAAATGTATTTTAGAAAAGGGCCAAAAGATACAAAATGAATGTTCTGGAAAATAAACGATAAAAATATACTATTTATCCCAATTTAGCTTAGGCATGTTTACATATGCACCTCCAACATGCATGTGGCCGGGGCAGATTTCAATACTCTTGGTTCTTATTTCTTAAATTTAGAATTAGTTTTTAAAAGCGACTTCTAATTAACACTCCACAAAATTGGGATACATGATAATCCTAGTTTTGATTTAATAAAGTATCATATTAAATATAGATCGATGTGGATCAAGTTTTCATTGTACAAAATTAATTTATTTCAATATAAGATATGAATATTGGTAAATTAGTGTACTATGCATGGACCCCTTTCAAAGATGGGAGGAGCAATATTGATGGGTTCCCACTTAGATATAACTTGCACCATATTGTACAAACATCTGACTCTTGCAATAAATTATCTTAATGCAAGTTACATAAAATAGCTAGATAATTAATTTACTATATATGATAGGTACATCAGTACTGAATTGCAGGAGCGGAACTAGAAAATTTTGATAGGGGTGGCTGAAAATTAAAATGTACAATTGTAGTGAGTGAGATTTGAACTCAAGATCTTTCAACCATAAAATAGAGCTTTAATCACTAGACTACAACTATACATATGTCATTTATTGAGAGTGGCTAGAGTATATAAAAAGTTAAAAAAAAAAATTCAATTAAATTCCTATACGTATAATTAAAATTTTAAAATCATAGGGATGGCTTAGTCACCTTGGCTAAGCCTTAAATCCGCCCTGAATTGGCTAAAATTAAAACCTATATATAATTAGCTTAATTGTAATTTATATAATTTGGTGGTTAAAGAAGAGGTAACGGAACAGTGTGACCGGTATTTTCTTTTAAACTAGAAGACTTTAAGATGGGGGTATTCTTCTGTACATTCATTGCCATGGTTGTACCTAATTATCATTGTCCTGACTTGACAGTTTGTTTAAGGAAATAGCTAGTTCCTGGAAAAGGAGGCAAGAAAAAAGGTGCAATTAATCTGGTCTTGGATCTGGGATACACAGTACCCAATTTCAGATTCACTAATCTGGAGAAGAACAAGAATACGAATAAGAATAATATTGAGATTGACGAGAAATCTGGATCTGAAGTGAACATTGGATCGGAGTTATGAATAATAATGCTGACAAGAATATTACAAATTACCAGAGATAACAATAATATAAGCATCGATCCATACAAGATAAACCATGTAAACGGTAAAGTGATTTAATTAATAAGAAAAGTAAAAAACCTCAACTCATCCAGACACTCAAAAACCCACATGCAATACCAAGAACAAATCATTGCTAACAACCCTATAGTATTAGTATTGGCCTTCGATTTACGGAACAATTAATACCTAACTAAACAATAAGCTAAATTAATTAATACCGGAAATCGGAGTTATGATACAGAAAGCCTTGGTAGGGATAGAGAATCAAGTGCTTTTATTATTCCTACCAGAGGAAACTAAAGATTAGAATTGAAAGAACTTACGTGTGCTGTGACCGGAATAAGCAAGCCTTGCACCGGAATAACTCGTCTTGCAATCCCTGATCGCCGCACATGCAACAAACCACCAGTTGTGCACCGCCTTTACTCCCCATCTCGTCAATTCAGAGAGAGACGGACAGATGGAAGGAGAGAGACAACAGAGGGAGGGAGGGAGAGAATTTAAATGTCTTATTCGCTCGCTTGTTGGTTTCTTGATTTTGAGAGAGAGAGAGAGAGAGAGAGAGAGAGAGGAGGAAAAGAGGAGAGACTGGAGAGGGGAGGGAGAAACAAAGGAATTAGTCGCAAATTAAGGGGTGGGTGATCATCAGAAAGGATTCATTAGTGGCATGACTGTAAAACTTAGAAAAGTAAAGGCCAGTTTAGAAAGGAGGGAATAATTAAAAGGTGGTGGGCGTCGGCCACGTGGGACACGGTCTGAGCGTCTCTGCGGTACGAGGAGGTAGATGGAACAGTGGTTATTTCGTAAATTAATACTAATTCATAGGGCATTTTCGCGAGGTGCAAAGGTGTGGTATTTGACAACCAACTTGTGTAGTTGTGTATGACAGAATGAGATTGTGTGATACTAGTAAGTTGATTTACTGACATGTTGCATCAACAATAAGAGACTATATAAAGCAAGAAAATCAAATACAACGTGTAAGTGAGCCGATAGGAGTTGATCTATTAACGCAAAAATAAAAATGAATTGCTATTATAGTATTAGGAAATGAGCTAAGTCTTTGGAGCGGTTAGCCGGCCATATATATATATATATATATATTTATGGTGTAAGATCTTGTGTGGCAACTGACAAGATAAAATGACATAAAGATAATCTCTTACTTAATGAAAATTTTCTCTTACTTAATTATTTTTATCCAATAAATGCTTGCAGTTATTGTTCCAGCATATACTTACGTTTTCACATTTGATGCTTTCAAGGATTCAAAGTGCATCAATTAATACCCTACGTACAATATGAACATGTTAATTGTGGTTTTCACTAAAAGAAAGGTGCATCTTCCAATTTATGGCTGCAAGATAAAGTTCTAAAAGAAAATTGAAATTGTTAATTTGCTACCTGTTCTATTAATTTTTGGTGCTACAATATATATTTTATAATGAATTAATTGTGACGGATCGATGACTAATAAATTTTAATAATATATCCTTTCCTATTTCCTTTTTTAAGAAATGATATCATTTAAGTACTAATGTTTTTCATGCAATTCTGCTTTCCAAATATCTTATTTTATTTAAGAAGATCCGTATTTAATGTTTCTCTATTTTCATATTTGTCCAACATCTCTGAGTTTAAACTGAGCCCTATTATATGTTTAGCGGTTGCCGTAGACTAGACCATGCTCCACAACGTCTTTATTAAGTAAAAGAAGGAGAGGAGAGGGAAATAAAAGACTGACCACACCTTATCGACAATGGTTATTTGCTCCAGAATCGAAAATTCTAAAGAAGAGGGAGTTAGCGGAAGTGAGATGTGTATAACCTTAGCAATATTATTCACTTTAAATTAATTTGTAGTTTAGAGAAAATGAACTCTCTCGAATCTCTCCCCCTTTCCACTATTCATTTCCATCATGTAACTGCTCGTGGAACATAATCTGAAGATCTCCAAGAAATTGAACAAAATGACATCTCCAGAATTGATAAATTTATGAAATCAAAATTAGTGGCACAGAACGCTCAAGAAAGTGATTTCCACATAGCATCCTGAATAGTGGCACTATACCAACCGTAAGATTTTTTAATTAATTGAACTAGGTACATTGCCGACATTTCCTCTCTTGTATAATGATTGAATCTGGAGGCACCGTCAGGTTTTGGACTTTGACCACTACACGGCATTTGATTTCCTGAGGCTCTAACAGTACGTTCTGTGAATTCTTGTGATCCATTTACCATAGAAATAACCCAAGTTTCTTAGACAAGAAACTTCCCAACTAACCGTTTCTCAAACAAGCTAGAATTAAACTTCCATCTTATAATATAATGCCATATGAAATATAAAATTTCTCTGAGCACTTCCATAGATAATAAGTCTATAAAGTTCGGTGTTGGAAATGTTGAAGCTATACCTACATATAGAAATTTCAGAACTTAAGAGATGACTTTTTATCTAGTATCCAATTAGCTAGTGAGTTTGAACCCGATTAACTATTTAAATCCGATTCGCTATTTCTTGTTCCTGACGAAAATTCTATATCCGCCCCTTCTTAGAGTGTCATTTAACACTTGCGCATTTGGAGTATTATTTATACATATAACTCTTCTAGAATGCCTTTAGAGTGTTATTTAACTCTTCTAGAACACATTTAGAACGCATATAACTCTTCTAGAAAGTCTATGTAAAGAGGAGTTTATGCGTAAAAAAACCGTTCGTTCAGAATATTCTACCTACCTAAAAAATAAGTAAAAAAACCGTTCGTTCAGAATATTCTGAATCGAATGCATGGTCCAGAATATTATGAATCATTGTTTTTGTGTAGTGTATGCAGAACGCTCAAGAAAGTGATTTCCACGTAGCATGCTGAATAGTGGCACTATAACAACCGTAAGATTTTTTAATTAATTGAACTAGCTAGGTACATTTCCGACAAATAAAGTTAATGAATAAAACCAGTTTATTTTAATTTATTTCTGCATTATTTATTTTTAAAGAAATAAAGAAGATTCATGTCTAGTACGTAAACAGCGGATCAACAAATACCATATTGAAAACTAAGAAATATTTTTCACAATTGCATCTTGGTGAGACTAATATCCACACTATATCTGGCACAAGTAATTTAATAGAAGGCTCTGGAAGAGCTTGTATTTTGTTACCATTAGGAACAAAATTAATAATATATGATGTATTATATTCGAGTAGATCTAGAAGAAATCTACTAAGTTTTAAAAATATTCGAAAGATTGATTATCATATTGAACTATGAATGCGATAAATTGTGAATATCTTCATATCACATTTATTAAAAATGGCTAGAAAATCATAATGGAAAAGATGCAAGCATTATCTTCTGAACTATATGGTACTTATATATGTATAATAGAATCAAATATGGTCACTAACTAGAAGTTAGTGTAGGGTAAGCATGCAAGCACAATCAAGTATAAACAAAAATTTTACACTACAACTTGCATAGATCTACTATAATAGAATGAATCAAACCTATTTAGATGAGATTTTTACCTCTCCAAAAATGGAGGGAGAAATGTTGCTCGCTTCGCGTCTCCCTTGAACTCGCACCTTCCAAGCTTATGTTGGAACTTGAGGTCTAAAAACTCAAAATTATATCTTTAATAAATTTGCTTAAAATCTCCATTTGTGATATTTGAAAAGTTAATGGTTAAACCGAATATATATCTCTTTAATTGTGAGATATTTTGTTAATGACCAATTATTATTGATTAATGAATTTTGCTGTTACACCTCTTCATGGCACCTTTATATGCCACTGTACGTTTCTTTTTTATTTAATAAATTATCATTAACCAATATTAAATCTCTTGATTGAATCTATATAACTACAAAGATCTCTTTCTGTTTGACATGTGATAATACTCATCGCTTTCTTATTTTGATACTCATCTGATATACTCCCACGGAAAGCCCCTTTGAATTTCCATTTCCATTTTACTCCAATTAATCAAATTCTGATCCTCGTTGGATATTGCGGAGTTATCGTCAGTTGCTTCCATGGCGTGCCTAAGGAGTAACAACCCCGGATTATCTTGGTTGCGGTTCCATCTTGCACGATGAGACGGAATACGCTTAAGGACAGTGCTTCGCACGATCCGGGTAACTATTTCAATTTGATTTATTTTAATTAATTTATAACTATCCGAATATTCTGAAAATTTATCCCAACAATCTTAAGCGTATTCACGGTTTCGGATAGTGAGTAAAAATAAATTTGAAATTCTAAATTTGATATATTTAGATTTCTTAATATTATTTAGTTTAATACTACTAATAATTGATCTGATAATTTGTTTACACAAATCGTTAATTTATTAACATGAGAGTATAATGGATTGACCACTTTGGTCGAATTTTTTAGATTTCTTAATATCATTACTATTATTAAGTTATTATTCAATTTCTAACTGAAAATATTTCATTTATATGAGAATGCAAAAATTATGATGAGATGCATGTAAGATCTCTCTGTTTTGGGATGCAAATAGTAATAATAAAACAATAGATTAAATCCAAAGGGCTATCATTTGTTTAATAAAAGGCATCCATTTCTGATTATTACTTGTGATTATTCAATTCATCCCTAACAGAAGTTAGTAATGCTCCCTCTTATTTCATGCAATTTTCTTCACCAGAGAATAAATAAATAAATAGAATCATATGTTATATTCTCAGTTTCATTCATCTACAATAACATCGGATTCTAATAAATAAATGGGAAATTAAATTTCGGATTTTAATTGATCCAGATCTTTATGTTTAGATCTCTATTAAATCTTGCTTAGGAGTAAGAATGAAAAACATATTAAACAAAATCCGTTGATAATTAAATTTGATTTGTTTATCATCGGTTTATATGAAGTATTAATTTGCTAATTAAGTTAATATTCTGAATTTCACCAATAAATTTCAGAATCTGATTTTCTGAAGAAAAAAAGAGAGAATGAAATATACATATTGAGTAAATATCAAAGTATTGTCACTTTAATATATTTAGTAATTGGACTTATTTGAATAAAAATAAATTTAAGGCTATCGGCAAATAAATATATATATGGTCATCAGTGAAAAAATTACCATTTAATAAAATACCGTTAATTTTGACCCATACTTGATCATTACTCTTAATATATATTATAACCGAAGCAATAATTAATTATTATAGTCAAGAAAACTGAAAGACTGAAAATTATAAATGCTCTTATAATTAATTACCTTTGTAATTATGAATCAATTATAACCAACTTGATTATTCTCTTAATGATCCGAAAAAAATAGAGAGTAATAACTATTGAAGATCCAAATATTTAATAGCAAAGTTGTAAAACTTCCTAATGCAAGCAAGTTGAACCTCTATAATTAATTAAAACAAATAATGAATGAATCCATCTCATTATTGATCGGTTTTGGTTTATAAATTTCCACCTTTATCATGACCCGAATGTTACTTAACACGACTTTATAGTCAATGATAAATAATTACAATTTATGTTAATAAGATAAATTATATATATATATATATATATATATATATATATATATATAATTAATATCATGGCTAAGAAAACTGAATGAATGCTATTATAAGCATTTATTATCTCGTTAATTATCATTTTATTAACCATCTTGATTACTCCTTAATGATTCGAACATTTTATTTGAGAATTAGCCAAATTAAAAAATATTAAAATGGAAACAAAGGCAAATACAAACCTCATTGGAATTCTAAGTTCAGAGACATGCTAAACTAAATGATAAACACAGTGAATGCTGATAATCTTATGCTACGGAAGATTAATTCTTAAAAGAGTATTGATATATGATTTTCCAATTAGACACGATTGAATACAAAATAAAAGATTTAAATCCTGAAGGATTTAAAAAAAAAGAAAAAAGAGAAAAGAAGAAGGATAAATTGTATTTGTTATGTATTGAATTATTTGGTGAATATAAAAAAAAATACAAAAGAAATGTGGGGGTATGAAATGAAAAATGCTCATTTAATTGATCATGATGAGCAATATGTATTTAATTATGATGATATATTTGAAATTAATTTAATGAGATGATATAATTGTAGTTATATTATATATGGCAGAAAAATATGAGTTCAAATACTTATTGAAAGAATACATGTGTATAATTAATTATGCTGTTGTAAATATTGGGATTCATTAATTCAAAAATATTATTATAATGTAAAATAAAGAAGAAAAGAGAAATGTGATATATAAAGAAAATCATACAATTATTATAATCAATTTTATTGATTGAATTCTGTTACTAATCATGATAACTTATATTGATTTGGGGATTTTAAGATGAATGATTTTTACACTCCAGTGAATTAATTAATAAGATACTATTTAGTATCTCATATAAGAAATTGTGGGGGTGTAAATAAAAAAAAATTTCATATAAATATTTACTGATCCCAATTGATACAACGTTATTTGAGTGCATTATATATGCACAATATATGAAAGAAAAATAAGAAAAATATCTAATATTTCTGAAAAATGAAAAGAACATTTGATGGTATATATTAAAGACCAATTTTATAATGATTTCTAAAATGTTACATTAATTGGTCTGTTTGATTTGTATTATATGAATGCATAATATATGCATAAGGTTGAGTATTTATTGAAATAAAAAAAAATGATATTCTTATCATATATATATAAAAAAAAATGTGAGGGTTTAAATTCCTTGAAATATTTATCTCATGCTACAATATGCATGAATAATAATATGATCAATACTATGCAGCATGATGCTATGATTAATTATTAATAAATATTTTGACAAACTATCAAAGATTATTACTAATCGTAAATAAAGAAAGTAGATTTGCAAGCTTGAGCAACAAATGATGATTCATTGACATGAAAATATTGATGATGGACTACAATTCAAGTCCCTATATAAATTTCATCGAGGGGATGGGTGTTAGCCCTAATGGGTCTTCTTGAGGTGGCAACCCAATCTCTGATAGGCGATCCCTTGAAAGAGATTCAATGGGTAATAACAAACCGATAAGTTGACCAAAAGAGCGCACACTTTTAGGAGCATCGACTCCAATCCCATCTCTATGGTGAGTGTGCTCTATGTAGATGGTAGGATGAGCAATTTAGCTCTTAATGAGAACCGAGGCGGTAATTTTCGCAGGATGTGACTCTACACATATCCTTGGTAGGTAACTCACCTATATGAGAGTGTCTGTATACGGCCGCAGTGCGAGGCATGGGTAAGCCTTTAAGACTCTCATGAAAAATCCAAGACTTGCGTAAGGCCATTAATGCGCGTACCGCGACGAGAATCTCCATATTGTGTGTGTGATGGTTGCATTTTGGATCAAAGGAACGAGTTCAAGACATAGTTCACTCTGTTTCCTCCAAATTAAAGCTATCGATACTAGATGAAGTTCAAAGTTTCTAAACTACTTCATCGATGCACAATATAAATATCCAGCAATTTGTTTCTATAAAGAATACCGTTTGATATTCTTAAATTTTGAGTTTTGTGGGGGATTGTTGGAACTTGAGGTCTAAAAACTCAAAATTATATCTTTAATAAATTTGCTTAAAATCTCCATTTGTGATATTTGAAAAGTTAATGGTTAAACCGAATATATATCTCTTTAATTGTGAGATATTTTGTTAATGACCAATTATTATTGATTAATGAATTTTGCTGTTACACCTCTTCATGGCACCTTTATATGCCACTGTACGTTTCTTTTTTATTTAATAAATTATCATTAACCAATATTAAATCTCTTGATTGAATCTATATAACTACAAAGATCTCTTTCTGTTTGACATGTGATAATACTCATACCTTTCTTATTTTGATACTCATCTGATATACTCCCACGGAAAGCCCCTTTGAATTTCCATTTCCATTATACTCCAATTAATCAAATTCTGATCCTCGTTGGATATTGCGGAGTTATCGTCAGTTGCTTCCATGGCGTGCCTAAGGAGTAACAACCCCGGATTATCTTGGTTGCGGTTCCATCTTGCACGATGAGACGGAATACGCTTAAGGACAGTGCTTTGCACGATCCGGGTAACTATTTCAATTTGATTTATTTTAATTAATTTATAACTATCCGAATATTCTGAAAATTTATCCCAACAGCTTAGTCCACCAAGGTTTGGTGAAAAAGAGATAGTTCCAAAGCTAGTTGTACTAGAACCTCTTCTAAACCAAATCCCTTTTTGCTTTCTCACTTCGATCCGAAAACGAACACTTCTGTTGAGAATAATTGAATAATAAAGGGTAGAATTGTAAAATAGGAAAAAGGGTAAAATTATAAATAGGAGAGTTATAGGAAGTTACTGTTAGGTACTATTAGTGAGTACCAACGGTACAATAGGAAATAGGTAATATAAAGGCTCATCTCTCTTGGAAGAAAACACAACAGAAAAAATAGAAAAAAAAATTTGTTCTCCTCAGACTTTGCATCTCTTCATAAAAAATAACATGGTATCAGAGCGCCAAGTTCTGTGACCGCAAAAACAACATCATACGATACCAGTGAACTGATATTCACAACAAACAAATCCATAACTGAAAAAATCAGCAAAGAGCAAAATGGTTCAAGAGAGGCAACACGAGACTACCAATAATACCTTCAAGCTCACAAATACTTTGCTCAATGGTAAGAATTATCTTTCATGGGCAAATGCTGCATCTAGAGCGCTCAGCGGTCGAGAGATGCGAGAATACATCACAGGAGAAAATAAAGAGCCAACATCGACAAACCCAAATTTGCTGACAAAAATAAAAAAAAAAGACAACAAAGAAATGGAGAACCCAAAATGACAAAATAATAACTTGGCTCACAAATTCCATCGAGCCATCCATTTCAGATCTTTTTCTCCTCTCTGACACGGCTTTTGAGCTATGGCAAGCCGTGAAAGACATGTACGGGCAAGAAAATAACTACTCCCGTATCTATCAACTCAAACAAGAAATCCAACAAGAAAAGCAAGGCACGAGAAAGCATATAGAGTACCTTGGGCTCTTCAAAAGAAAAAAGACGAGCTCCGATCGTATCGGCTACCGACCACCGATTTGGCCATAATAAAAAAAACAACAACAACAAGATGATATATTTGAGTACCTTGCGGGATTAAACCCTAGCTATGAGGCCGTACGAGCTCAAATCATGTATACCATTCCACTCCCTTCATACTCCCAAATAAAAAATATGATCCAACAAGAGGAGAGCCGAATAGAGGCCATGGGTGGTCCACAAGTCACAATCGACGAGGCACACGAGACCCACAGCCTCGCCGCAATAAAAAAATCAAGTTTCCCTAAATCCGGCCATAACCCTAACTCTCAAAATCACCAAAATCAGGGAAGTGAGACGTGCTCAAATTGTAAAAAGGAGGGACATACTCAGGATAACTGTTGGTTTCTCCACCCTCACCTCAAACCGAAGCACTGGAAGGCGAAGGAGAAAGGAGGGAGAGGCGGCGGAAATGAGGGAAACATAAAAAACGGGGGCGGAAATGAAAGGGGCAGGAGCAATACTCGTGTTTGGGGAGAAAGAAGCGGGTTCACAACCTAAACCCGACCCAACCAAGTTGATTCAGCCTATTTTGCTGGCGGGTTAGACAGGTTGGGCGGTAACGGGTCAAATGGGTCTGGAGATCAATTGCAGATCAAAGTTCAACAACTCTCTGTGTTGCTAGCCAAACAAAACCCTTCATTTTCTGGTATTTCTTCACACTCAAAGAATTTAAATTTATTAGATAGTATAATTATTGATAGTGGAGCTATGGACTATATGTTTGGCAATCAAAAATTTCTAAAAAATTTAGACATGACAAAAAAAATCCAATTAGTTTTGGTAGCAAATGGTATGAAGGCTAAAAAAAATGGCATAGGTGAAACAAAATTTTGTAATAAAAATATTTACAACGTGCTATATTTAAAAACTTTTCCTATAAATCTACTTTCAGTACAAAAATTAACACAAGAGCTAAATTGTGATGTAATTTTCTCTTGCAAAAATATTGTATTTCAGGACCGGGTAACCGGGACGAAGATTGGTGAAAGATTTCTCAAAAATGGACATTATTTTTTGAACTCAAAAACTTATTTTTGTGCTTCCGCTAAATCTATTAATATTGATCTATATGGCATAGAAGACTTGGGCATCCATCCGACAAGATTTTAAATTGTATTTTGGATTGTAAAATTTAAATTGTATTAATTGTGAAATTTGTAAGTTGGCAAAACAAACAAGACTTCATTTCCCTCATTCTATTAGTAAAAGTGAAGCCATGTTTGATTTGATCCACTCCGATCAATGTATGGGATCTAGCCCCAATTGAATCTTATAATGGATTTAAATATTTTATCATTTTTATTGATGATTTTTCAAGAACCACTTGGTTATATTTACTTAAATCTAAAGATGAAGTGTTTTGTAGATTTAAAGAATTTTTTTGTCTCATAGAAAATCAATTTAATGCCAAACTCAAAATATTTAGATAGAATAATGGAACGGAATTCGTAAATAAAAATTTCTCAACCTTCTTCAAAGACAAAGGAATTATACATCAAACAACTTGCATAAACACTCCCGAGCAAAACGGAGTGTCGGAAAAAAAAATAGACATTTATTAGAAATGACAAGAACCTTATTATTTCAAAATAATGTTCCTAAAAAATATTGGTCGGATAGCATACTTTTTGCTACACACTTAATTAATAGATTACCAAGTTCAAAACTAGAAAATAAAATTCCACTAGAAATTCTCTATCAACAAAAAATTACTTTTGATCACTTAAAAGTCTTTGGGTGTACAAGTTTTGTACATATTAAAAGGAAAGATAAACTAGATTTTATGTCAACAAAAACTATTTTTTTAGGATATTCATCATTTAAAAAGGAATACAAATGCTATGATCCTATTAATAACAAAGTATTTATTTCTAGAAATGTCACATTTTTTTGAAGATATATTTAAAAAAAATTGGAGGAAACTCAAGTACCTTGTCAAAATGAGAAAATTGATTCCGTAATACCATACATTGAAAATCAAAACCTTTTTCAAAATAAGTGTCATGAAAATGACACAAGTGACAATGAAGAAGAAATACATGAAAACAATGATAACACAACTCAACCCGAATTAGAAAATATTTCATAACCTAGACGGTCATCTAGAGTATCATAACCGTCTAGTAGGCTTAGAGATTATGTGACCTATTGATCACTCAAAAGAGAGCAATGTTTCTTTTAATATTTATAAACTCGGAAATGCTATCGGTTCAGACTGCAAGTGCACAATTCTATCGAGTAGTATATTCGAGGTTGATCCACAGGGAATATTAGTTCAGAGTTTTGAGCGATCGAATCACAATCTTCCGAAAGGCTAGATGAAAATCTGAAAATTGAGAGATGTTGTTGTGATCAATGTAAATTAGGAAGTAATTAAAAGTAATTAAAATAAAGATAGAGATGAGAATTCCTAGGGTTTCGGCACACCATTGCTACTCAATCTGCCTTGACAATATATTCCTGTTGTGTCTGATTTCCTATTGTTGTTTTATGAAAGATACCACATAGGTCACTGCGATTTATGTTACGCAAGAATGACAGATCTTTCATCGAGATTCTACATAGGACACTGCGAGTTTCCTTACGCAAATGACTGATCTCTTAAATATCCCAAATTACTACACAGATCACTGCGATTTTCCTTACGCAAGTGATGGAATTTGGTACGCATTTTTTGTTGGTCTGGTTTATAGTTTTCCCGCTAAGGTTTTCTTCACATAAACCTAATAGATCTCAACGAGGCTAATTCATACAAATAGTTTTTTTTACCATTAAAGTACTGTCACTATCCTAACGGACTCAAACTAGATCATTGAAGTTAGATGAAGAGATAGTAAATCACAAAAGCATTTAGATTCAACAACAAGAAATCATAATCAACAGAAATATATATATCAAAACATCAAGAGTAACAAGGTTTACTGCCTAGCCCTAAGAAAAGGAACTTAGCCGCGGAACGGCATTGTTACAAGCACTTCTCTCTTCTCCCTTTAATCAAATCTAACTCTAATTACAAAGATAACTTCTTCTTCTGCCTAGGGGGCCTTATATAGGAGTGGAGGGACGTCTGGAGGTTGAGTAGGGGCTAAGAAACTGATCTGGATACAGCTGTCGGCAGTTATTCCCAACAGGCGCCTTCGGTTACGGACCTTATCAGGTGATACGGTCCGTATTAGGACCTTGACGGTTAGGGTTTAATGCTTCCAGTGCTATCTTCTGGTCTGTGCTAGACCTAGTCCGTATTAGGCATTACGGACCGTAACAGAGACTTCGTCGATAAACGTCGCTGATTCGATTGACCCGATTCTAGCTCCATTTGGTGTAAAATAGTCTCAAAACATATTTTCTGCAATAAAACATAAAGAAGGGTGACAGCAGCCTTTTTCTCTAATGAATTAAACATAAGTGTGAGAAAATATGCAAAACCTAAGCCAAAACCCTACGTAAATTATCATTATTTTGACTCTGATCACCTATACGGTTCAATATCCCATACAAAATTTCGTTTCATATGACAAAATTTTGCCTTCATACCAAGCATTCATCACAACCATAGAAAAGGAAATAAAACCAAAAAATTACCAAGAGGCCGTTCAAAGTCCAACTTGGGATAAAGTCATGAAAGAAGAGCTAAATGCTCTAGAAAAAAATAAAACATGGGTAATTGTTCCATTACAAAAAAATAAAATACCCGTTGGTTGCAAATGGGTTTTTTATAAAACCAAATATAATTGTGATGGTACAATAGAACGGTATAAAACAAGATTAGTGGCCAAAAGATTTACACAAACCTATGGCATAGATTACAATGAAACCTTTACACCATTGCAAAAATGAATACCGTTAGGGTTTTATTTTCCATTGCCGTAAACAATGGTTGGGATCTATACCAAATGGACGTTAAAAATGCTTTTCTTCAAGGAACACTTGAAGAAGAAGTGTATATCACACTACCACCGGACCATAAAATAGAAAATACCTCTAACCTAATTTGTAGGTTAAATAAATCAATTTCCACGGGCATGGTATGACAAACTTAGCTCTTATTTAATTTCGTGCAATTTTAAAATTAGTAATGCCGATCATCCTTATTTACCCATTGTGATGGAACTAATACCACACTAATTTTAGTATATGTAGATGACATCATAATTATCGGAAATAATTTAGAACACATGAAAAAATTCAAAAAATAATTAAAAGAAAATTTTGACATAAAATATTTGAATATCTAAAATATTTTTTAGGAATAGAGGTAGTTTTTTCAAAAAAATGACTATTTATTTCACAAAGAAAATACACACTTGACCTCTTAAAGAAAACCAGTAAATTAGGATGCAAACCGGCCTCTATTGACAACAAGTGTAAATTAAATAGTGAAGATGGTGAATCTTTAGAAGACATAAATCAATTTCAAAGACTTGTAGGAAAATTAATTTATCTCAAGGTAACCCGTCCGGATATTTCATTTTTCGTAAGTCAAATTAGTAAATTTATGCATTCACCAAGAACACCACATTTGGAGGCCGTAAATAGAATTTTGAGATATTTAAAAAGAAATCCCGGAAAGGGCATATGGATGAAGAATAATAATTCTAATGCAATATGTGGCTATTCCGATACAGATTGGGCCGGTAGCTTTGATAGAAAATCCACCATTGGTTTTTGCACATTTGTAGGCGGGAATTTAATCACCTAGAAAAGCAAGAAGCAAAATGTCGTGGCACGATCAAGCGCGGAAGCGAAGTATCGAGCCATGGCATCCACCGCAAGCGAATTGATATGGCTCAAACAATTGCTCAAAGATATGAGAATCAACTTTGATCAGCCCATGAAAATATATTGTGACAACAACTCAGCACGTCACATTGCACTAAATCCCGTATTTCACGAACAGACCAAACACATAGAAGTCGATTGTTATTTTATTCGAGAAAAGGTTCAAGATAAGAAAATAGAAACACCGTTTGTTCGAAGTGAGGATCAACTAGTGGATGTTTTCACTAAAGGGTTGGATCCAAGTGTTAGTGTTATGATCTAGAAGCCAACCATTTATGGATGTATTCTATGTTTGTTCATGAAATGAAAGAATCATTTTGTTCCTTGAGTATTTAATTACATTATGGATTTTTCGAGTTGAGGACTTGAAATGTAGAACTCTATAATAATAATATAACGAATACTCTAAATGTCCCTAATCTTGGTAATTAAGAAGGAACACTATTTACCGGTACGAGATTAGTATGTGGATTAAATGATGATCATGTTCTACGGATCATATGGTAAGGAGCTACCAATTTAATCACATAAATACCTGATGGAGATCAGGGGATTGGACATGACCCAAGAATGAAACATAACATGGATTGTGTTAGTGTCATTAATGTTTCATTTGTGTCTTGAATTCTTTGGTATGAGATGATTATTTTTCCTACATGAGATACATGTATCTGTAGGTGTTATCCAACGTTGACCGTAACTGACAGCTATACAGACAATATCTCAATATGTGTGTCTTGTGCGGAGGAAAAGATATTTATCAAGAATACCAGTGTCCCTCATATTTCATATGTGAGTGATGATATCTTCGGGCCCCTTGATGGAGTAATAAAGTATGCATGCAATTATGATCAATGAGTTTGATCATTATTTACTGAATTACTTGGAATCAAGAAAAGAATAAATTTGCAAGGATGTCACTCTCCTGCCTTGGATTTATTCTCGATATCATGTGGCACGTGAATTGACACAAGCAATTAAATATTGCTTTAGGATCGTGATGTTGATTGGTTCATATCATCTTTATCTGTTGAGTAATTATAATGCATATTGCTAGGTGCCGCTTATAATTTATAGAATTAAAAGAAGTTTTGATTCTATTGTCAACACGATATAGATCCTACGAGGTCACACCCAAGAGAGAAAAACGAAACAAATAAAAGTGTCATGGAGATGACTAACTTGATCTTAGAATAAATTTATTACATGTTGGACATGGTATACAAATTTATTTCTCAACAGAATTGAGCAAATACAATTAATCGTAACAATTGTCGGGTGGGCCAAAAGTTGGCATAAATGGCAAAAACGAAAATGGCATAAATAGAAATTGGCCCAAGCCCAATTTAACATTAAATGGAGAAGTCCATTTGATGAAATGGTTTGGAATAAAGTGGGATAAAAGTGCATCTAATGGAGAGCTCCATTGGATGGCAAAAGTAAAAGTTACTTTTGTCATGTTTAAATCTAGCCATCCATTGTGGTTGAGATGATTAAAATATACCCTAACTTCACACTATAAATACCCCACCTTTTTCCAAACCCTAGCCACCATTCTAATATCTCTCTTCTTCCTTCTCTTGTAAGAAAAATTGGAAAAACGTTTTTGTAAGAAGAGGTGAAAAAGAGAAGAGTTTTTGCAATTTTGTCTCCACCATTTTTGCTCATGTGTTGAGCACAACTTCTACACTAAAATTAATAGTTGATTGAAGAGGTAGAAGCTAAGGTTAAGTTAGATTCTTGGTTGATTACCTCTAGCAAGGGAAAAACAAGAGTTTCGTTTAATCTCGGGTGGATACTCGTAGAGGCTTCGTGCGTTCGAAGCGGGTGCCATTTCGAGGCCGACTTGGAGAAGTGAAGGCTCGACAAGGAGGCAACAACCCTACATCTCAAGTCCCTACTTCTTGGTTTAGAGACCAAGATTTGAGGTATAAAGATTAAACAAGTTAAAATGTTAAATACGGTTTATCGTTAGTCAAATAAGTAGATCTATGTTGGTTTCTTTGAGTTAAATTTTTAAAATTTGCTCTTGCATGAAACTAATATTTTCTTCAATTCCAAGATCATTTGAAGAAATCACAAACAAGCTAGGATTACTCGACATCTATAATCCTAGCTTGAGGGAGAGTGTTGAGAATAATTGAATAATTAAAGGGTATAATTGTAAAATAGGAAAAAGGATAAAATTGTAAATATGAGAGTTATAGGAAGTTACCGTTAGGTACTATTAGTGAGTACCAATGGTACAATAGGAAATAGGTAATATAAATGTTCATCTCACTTGTAAGAAAACACAACAGAAAAAATAGAAAGAAAAAAATTTGTTCTACTCAGACTTTGCATCTCTTCATAAAAAATAACAACTTCGATTTAAATTCAAGCAAAAGCTCAACACATGAGCAAGAGAAAGGGAGAAAGGAAAAATCAATCGATCGAGGCTTCGACTCGATTGAGAGAGGTGATTCGGCTCAAGGCCAAATAGAAGGAGAGGAGAGGCAATTCTAGTTGGGTTCGAATACTGTAGCACTCGCTACTGTAACAGTAAGTACTGTAGCAGTTTGGCCATTAATGGAGAGAGCAAAGAGAGAGATGGAGATGTGTTGGAATGAGGAGAGAGAAGAGATGGGCTTTTAAATGACATGGCTCTCATATAATATGAAGTTACAATCCTACCCTTTTGAATCAATGGGTTGGATGCATTCTTAAAAGGATTGGATTGTAATTCATCCAATTAATGGTCTATTGGACCATGGGAGCATCCAATAAAATTTTTCTTTCATTTTGTTGACTTGGTCAACAAACCTCCACCCCAAGTTACCTCATCATTATACATAAGTTTGAACCATTTACAACTTTGCCACTCCCCACATGGGGCCGAAATTCCCATGGGCTTGAAGCCCAATTTGCTCCACCCAATTAATGCATCCTTTAATTAATTAATAGCCCATTATTTGTACATCTCGTTGTACCTAAATAATTGGCCCAATTAATTAATTAATTCCTCCAATTAAATTTCTCCACATATTTAATCAAATTAAATATCACCTCATATTTTCTTTCTTTATACGAATTTAAATATCATGTCGTACATGTATATTAAATTCTAGGATTTGGTATATGTCATTACCGTAACATATTTAAAGTATCACTGTGTGATATTTCACCATTGACCTTGTAGGTGTGACCGCTTAGAATCTGTATTGTGTTGGCAATAAAATTATCATACTGCATAATTCTATAAGTGATAAGAGGTATCTAGCAAATACACTATGACTATCCAATCAATATAGATGATCTGTACACTTCAGTATCATTGATCCTTCTAGCAATAATTATATTATTGCTTGTGTTAATTCTTATGTTGCATGATATCCAAGGTACATTATTATAATTTTAAGGTAGGAACGTGTCATCCTTACGACTTATAATTTTAACTTGTTACAGAAGTTAATTATATATATGATTAACTTTTAATCATATTACATGCATATAATATAACTTCATCAAGGGGCCCAGAGATATCATTACTCACATATATAATATATGAGGGACATTATTATTCTTGATATTCACGTACTTCTTCACATCAGTTATGCATATGGAAGTAGTATCTTTATAGCTCCCGGTCAAGGAAAAGCGTAGGACAATATTTACCGATACACACTTCTAATATAAGAATACTGAGTATCTCAGAACTTTGAATTTACACCATATGAAATATAAATGACACCAGACACAATCCATATAATATTTCATGTTCGGTCTAACCAATGCCATACTCTCTAATATGCATCCATGAGATTAAATTGATGCTCCGATCATTTGGTTTGCAAAACCTGATTAACATTTAATCCTCATGCTAAACTCTGCGATAACTTAGTATTCCTTGCTATTTACCTCGATTAGGGATTCTTTAGAGTTTATTATTATTTAATCTATAGTGTTTCACAATACAAGTCATCGACTTCGAATATACTATTAATAATGCAACTCAAGGAATAAGATGAAATCATCCAATGTATGAAATAAAACAAGAATCTTTCATTGGCTCCTAGACATAACACTAACAGGTAGTTGATCCAAAATTATTTACATTGTGGCATGACAGATTGGGTCATCCAGAAAATATAATGATGAGAAGAATAATTGAAAGTGCAACTGGGCATCCCCTAAAGGACCTGAAGATCTTATTATCAAAAGAATTGACATGCAAAACATGCACTCTTGGAAAACTAATTACTAGGTCATCTCCAATAAAGTTGGACCTGAAGCTCCTTCATTTTTAGAACGAATTCAAGGAGATATATGTGGGCCTATTACACCACCACGTGGACCATTTAGATATTTTATGGTATTAATTGATGCATCAACATGTTGGTCACATGTGTGTTTGTTAGCAATTACATGATCGGTTGAGTACAGAAAATCTCCCATAGCTGCCCATATGATAATACTCGGCGGTGGCGCCACTCACAAAAGGATTCCTTGTGCGGGTGCTTGTAAGCATTTTCTTTAGTAAAGGTTGGAGGTCAAGCTACTAGGGGTGAAAACGGAGCGGATAATATCCGATCCGTATTCGAAAATTAGATACGGATATCCGATATCTGAATATCTGTTCGGATACAAATATGATTTTAAATTTTAATCATCCGTATTCAAATAGTAGATATATACCATATAGTTTAATATAAAAAATTATGATATTCACCATTATAACTAGATAAATATTATGAATTTTAGTATTTTTTAATAAATAATAATATTGAAAAACGAATATCCGATTCGTATCCGTATCCGAAAAATAAAAACGGATACGAATATGGTTTTACCACTATCCGATCCGTTTTCACCCCTACAAGCTACCCAACTATTTTTTTTTATGAAAAGCCCGTAGACATAACATTAAACTTAAAAAAGTAACAACATGCATGCACAGAAAAAATAAATCTGGTACGTGCCCAATTTGCATACCAGGGTGCAGCAGGGAAAACAACAACTGGTAGACCCACCCACCCGTACCAGTACATGTAACTAGACACTCTATTACAGAAGTAAGCAAGAAAAAACAAAGAACTAATACATACCAGTACAAGCTGACAGTTCTTCATGCTCATATGGAGAGTAGTGAGCCAGCAATCATCCTTGCCCTCAGCACGCGCTGGATGAGAAATAAAGCACAAGAGATCCCCATCCGAATTTCGAACCTGTGACACTCTACATATTGTCTTTACCACTAGGCAGGGGCGGATTCAGGAATTTCGTCAGAGTAGGGCAAGAAAGCAGCTAATTGGGTTCAAACTCATTAACTAATCGGATTCAAATCCAATAGTAGTAAGTAGAGGAAGCAAATTGGATCGGAAACTCTTTTTTTTTTTTTGAAAAAAACATAATTTGTATGAAAAAAATAGGATTTTTTTTTGTAAAATAGTAATTTGTAAAAAATAAAATACAATCATTAAAAATTAAACTATTACATTAAATATTGGTTAATTTGAATGAATGACAAATCCCAAACTTTTGAATTGAAAATCAACAGATTGGCTAAAATTTAAACATAAAACTTAGAAAAAAAATTGAAATAAGGAACGGTCCAATATAGTAACCAAACTTCAGCCCAACAATTGAATCTCAAATATTGGTCCCACACTGTCAGTTTCTCCTTCCCATCTTCTTTCTTTCTATCGACAAGACAAAATCTCTTTCAATTCTACCCAATTTTCTGATTCCACTGCTTTTTTTGTACAAAAATCAAACGATTCAGCAATTTTCGGAACTATGCTCTCAACAGCCAACATGGTAAGGCATTTAATTTTTCCAAGGTGAGGCAAGAGTTCAAAATCCAGTACTATAACAATTGTTTTCGAAAATTCAGGATAGGGCACTTGCCCACCCCTGACTTAATGTAGATCCGCCCCTACCACTAGGCCAAAAAATAATTCTCACTTGTGAGCAGCCTTATCCAGTTATACCTTTCATTAGCTAGGGTGCAATGGTGAGATTAGTGAATATGAGGATAGTAAAATTGTCCCAACTGTGTGAACTCATGTTCTTTTCGGCGGAACCGATCTGAACAGGAATCCATATCCTCGACGGTACCGTAAAAGATTCCCTTTTACAATTAGCTATTTACTGTTTGAGATTAACTCTCAGCCGGTTTGGGATTCGGGCTGACTGATGAGGCAGTATTATTGGGCTTTGAGATTCGTGCCAAGTTAAAAAGAACGGTCCAAATCAAGTAATTGTAAAAGATTCCCTTTTACGGTACCGTCGGTGATATGAATTCTCTGAACAGCACTTTTGGCTCGGTTTCTGAAACATTTATAACATTTGGAACCTTTTTCCGCTTATCCCCTGATATTTTAAATATATTATAATAATATTATTTATTTTAAATGTTTAATAGTGTATACGACAGGGGTGGATATACGTATAGCTCAGGGGTGCTTAGCTATCTCCATAATTTTAAAAAATTTAATTATGTATATTGAAATTGAGTGGGGTTAAAATGTCTTGTTTCGTGTTCTAATTATTGTCCCACATTCTTATTTTCGTTTTCAAACTGCTCAACATGATATCCATATTAAAATGTGCTTAGAGACCAAATTTTATATTTTTTAGAATTTTTTACTTTTTTTTAGATAAGTAATCACTGCTTTTGGATGGTCCATAAACTTCTGATTTTGTACCTATCTAAAAAAATAGTAAAAAAAATTCCAAAAAAAAGGTCTCCAAACACATTTTAATATGGAGATCATGTTGAGTGGTTCGGATCGATTGTTTGGACTTTGAAAACGAAAATAAGGATGTGGGACAATGACTGGGGCATGAAACAATGGGGTCTTTTAACCCTACTCATTGAAATTTAATTGAATTTATATATTTTTTTAACTTTTTATATAGTTCAGCACTCCTAATAAATTATCACACGTTTCCTTATAGTCTAATGGTTAGAATTTTAATTTGTTATTATGGAGACTTGAGTTCAAGTTCCGACCATACATTATTATGCGTTTTAAATTTTAGCCCTCCAATCTAAATTTTCTAATTCCGCTCCTGATAGTATACATATTTAAATTTATTTTAAATACATATATTTATATTTTTTCACTCATCAAATATCTTTTTTCTTATTTGAGTTTATATATAATCGTATGTTTATGAACACATGAATTCATAATTGATGTGTCAGAATAGAAATGTTTATTTATGTGTGTTCGACTTTGGTGGATCTATGTGTTTGGAGGTGCTCAGCCACTCTCATGATTTCAAAATTTTTAATAATATATATTGAAATTTAATTAATTTTTATTTTTTTTTAAGTTTTTATATACTTCAGCCCCCTCATAATCACATGTGTGCTTGTAGTTTAGTAGTTCCAGTTTGTTATTGAGAAGACTTGAGTTCAAGCCTTGACCACGCATTATGCATTTTAAATATTAGCCCCCCAATTTAATTTTTCTAGTTCTGTCAAGCTCATGTGTTCAGACTGCGTTTATACTCGTGCATTTAGATATAGTGGCATGCAGACGTGCATTAAGAAAATATCTTTAGAATTATCAAACATTTAAAATTGAGAATATTGTTAGAGGAGGATTAAAATGTCTCATTGTTTCCGTACTCCAATTATGCCTCACATTCTATCTCCATTAACATCCAAATAGTTGATTCAAACCGCTCAACATGATCTTCATATTAAAATGTGCTTGGAGATCAAATTTTATATTATTTAGAAACTTTTTACTATTTTTTACATAGGTACAAAATCACTGTTTCAAGAAGATTTTGGACCATCCAAAAACAGTGGTTTTGTACCTATCTACAAAAAATAGAAATTTTTTTAAAAAAATATATAAAATTTGGTCTCCAAGCACATTTAATAAGAAGATCATATTGAGCTGTCCGGATCGACTATTTGGACTTTGAAAACAGAGATAAGGATGTGAAGCATGATTGGAGTACGAAAACAATGAGACATTTTAATCCTACTCACGTTGTTATTATTTATTTAAAAAACTGGATAGACAAAAACATAAATCTAACAATAATTTGAATGAATCGTCAACATACTTAACACACTTCATATAATCATATATAGAGTAGAACTAGGGTGCTCCTAAGCTCACCAAGCCCTTCCGTGAGCGCGACTCTAAAACCTATCAAATTGACTTCAAACGACATTTCCAAACCATTAGATGTTTAATCTATATTATAATGTGCTTGGAGACCAAATTTTACATTTTTTGGAATTGTTTTACTATTTATTAAGATGGTTTGAAAATCGCTGTTTTCCAATGGTGCAGAATTTTAATAAAAACAGCGATTTTCAAACCATCTTAATAAATAGTAAAAAAATTCCAAAAAATGTAAAATTTGGTCTCCAAGCACATTTTAATATAGATTGAACATCTAACGGTTTGAAAATGTCGTTTGAAGTCAATTTGATAGGTTTTAGAGTCGCGCTCACGAAGGGCTTGGTGAGCTTAGGAGCACCCTAGTTCTACTCATCATATATATATATATATAGATAGACTATGGTGAGTTGTGAAGTAAAACGTCATTTTACTTCACGCCATATTTTCATTTTGAAAATCCAAACAACCGATCCGAACTGCTCAACATGTTCTCTATATTAAAATGTGCTTGGAGACCAAATTTTACATTTTTTGGAATTTTTGTACTATTTATTAAGCCACTTTGAAATCGCTGATCCACTGTGAACAATAAAAACAGTAAAAATTTCTGGACCACCGGATCAGCGATTTTCAAAGTGGCTTAATAAATAGTAAACAAATTCCAAAAAATGTAAAATTTAGTCTTCAAGCACATTTCAATATAGAGAACATGTTGAACGGTTCGGATCGGTTGTTTGGATTTTCAAAATGAAAATATGAGCGTGAAGTAAAAATGACCTCTTACTTCACAACTCACCACAACCCAGCTCTCTCTCTCTCTCTCTCTCTCTCTATATATATATATATATATATATATATCTTATTTGAATAACAAGGGATTACATGACATTTCATATAATTTATTGCTTAACACTTTCAATTTTTATTTATTTATTATGTTAATTTTTTTTGCTTGATAATATCTTATTTTATCACTTTTCACATATAAGCCTAATATATATATATATAGCGGCATGTTTGAATAACGAGAGTGTCTTCGGTTGCTAAACATGTCAATCGTTGCATGAGGAAACTTTTTCTCGGCTGACTCTTTTATTCGTGTCAATATATACGTCAACAAATATGCTGTGGCCGAGCACAATAGAAGACAAACATATATTTTTTTTTTATAAAACATGAACTAGCTAGCTATATAGGGCATGAATCTTCTATGCAAAACCTTCTCTCTTTGTCCTTTTATATATATCCCTACGACCCTACGTAATGCATTAATTAGTTCTCGGTGCATATTTTCCTGTTTTTTTTGTTGTAATTTTATATTGCCTGTATTAATTATTCAATAAGAATGGTGGAATGAAAAACCCCTTTCTGATTTTAGAATAGGACTAGCCTGGCACAATAAACTTAAATTTATTAGAAGGAAAATTCAAGGATGGGCTAGAAACTATTATGGGGAAAAAAGAAGGATTAAAAGCCAGCTATTGAATCAAATGAAAACATGGGAACAGATTAAAGATGAGAGAGACCTAACACCAATAGAAATGGAATCATGGCTTCAGCTCAAACACCAATTAGATATTCTTTATTTGGAGGAAGAAAAATATTGGCATCTTCGGTCTAAACAGCAATGGCTGCAGGCAGGCGATGCCAATACAAAATATTTTCATAGGATTGCTAGCACCAAACATAGAAAAAATAAAATTCTAGCGTTGGAAATTAATCATACTTTGAATAATAATACTGAAGACATCCATCACCATGTTTTAGATTTTTATAAAGATTTGCTTGGCGCTGAGGGGTATACCTTTGCCAAGTTAGGACTAGATTTTTGGGACCCTCAAGATCTAGTAACAGCTCAGGAAAACCTTGTGCTTTCTGCACGTTTTACTGAAGCTGAACTGAAGCAAGCAGTATTTGAATCTGACCCACATGGGGCTCCTGGCCCTGATGGGTTCTCCTTTTCCTTTTACCAACACTTCTGGGATCTGATCAAATCTGACCTATTGAGAATTTGTCACAGCTTCTGTAATGGATCACTAGAACTCCAATTTTTGAATAAATCCATTATTTGTCTCATTCCTAAAGAGCCTGAAGCTCAAACCATCCAAAAATTCAGACCCATCAGCCTTGTTAATTGCAGTTTTAAGATTTTATCCAAAATTCTGACTTATAGAGTTGAACCTGTCTTACAAAGATTGATAGATAACACACAATCAGCCTTCCTAAAAGGCAGCTATATCTTGGACAACGTTATTCTAAGTCACGAAATCATACATCACTGTAAAAGTTCTGCACAACGAGGAGTGGTGCTGAAAATTGATTTTGAAAAAGCCTACGAAAAAATCAATTGGCAGTACCTTCTCCAAGTGATGCAATCTAGAGGATTTAGTGAAACTTGGATTCAATGGTTAAGGATTTGGCTAACCAGCTCCCAATCTTGTGTCAACATTAATGGTGATCTCACTCCCTATTTCTTTTGTAAGAGGGGAGTACGCCAAGGGGACCCTTTATCTCCATATCTGTTTAATTTGGCAGCTGACACATTAAGTAAACTGTTTGCCAAGGGAAGGGAAAGTCAGTCAATTCAGGGGTTAGGACCTCCTTGTTTACATCAGCATGCAGTGACTAATTGTCACTATGCTGATGATACCATATTATTCCTTAAAGGTGACTTTAAAAATGTTGACACAGCTTGGTGGACTATGATCCTGTTTGAAGCTTTGTCAGGGATTAGGATGAACCTTGACAAAACTGAATTGTATCCCATTAACTTGTCTGATGAGGAAGCTCAGGACTTTGCTGCATTATTTAGATGTAAATTGGCTAAGTTCCCTTTCAAATATCTTGGCGTGCCGTTACATGTAACAAAACTCACTAATAAAGAATGGGGTCCTCTTATTGATAAAATTAGGAAAAAGTTACAATCTTGGAAAGGACAACTCCTCTCACTAGGGGGGCGGCTTACTACTTAATGCAGTATTATCAGCTGTCCCTTTATACCACTTGTCTTTATACAAAATTCCTGTAGGGGTAGTTAAAGAAATTGATCAGATTAGGAGACGGTTTCTTTGGCAAGGTACAGCAGAGAAAAAACGGTTTGCTTTGATAAATTGGGAAAATGCTTGCATCGCTAAACACTTGGGAGGAATGGGTATTCTTGATTTGCAACAAATGAATGATGCATTACTCCTCAAGTGGTGGTGGAAATTCCATGATCCTAATTATAGTAATATTTGGAAAGATGCCATCAAAATGTCACAAGACAGTGACATACCTCCATCTCCATTCTGGTTAGGTATCCAAACTGTTCACAAATTAGGAAAGACCTGTGTCACTTATTCACCTGGGGTTATAGGACAGGTAAGTTTCTGGAATGATATATGGTACCAGGATTGTGCATTGAGCACCACCTTCTCCCAATTATATCAAATCTGTACCACACCACATGTTACTGTACAAGAGGTTTTGGCTTCTCAAGGGGATGCAATCTCTTTTAGAAGGACACCAACAGGCATACTGTTGCAAGAATGGCATGCAATCCTTGCTGTCATCAGCAACACATCATTTACTCATGATGTTGATCAACTTTCATGGAGATGGGACTCCAAAGGAATTTTCACTGTTAAATCCATTTACACTTTCCTTAATTTTAGAGGGGTTAAATATAACACACCTATGTTATGGTGGAAATTGCCCATTCCCCCTAAGATAAGAGCTTTTATGTGGCTTATGAGTCGTAATAAAATTTTGACTAAGAGACGATTGCAATCCAAGGGATGGAGAGGCGATCCTTCATGCCACTTTTGTAGAGAGCTTGAATCAAATAAACATCTCTTCTTTGACTGTTTTTTTGCTAAACATGTGTGGTTTTGGATGGGCAAATGTCAGGAATTCTTTGTTAATTGGCACTCTATAAATGATGTTATGAATTTTGCCCTAACACTTTCTAAAACAAAAAGAACTGCTTTTTTATTAGTTGTTAGCGCAGTAATTTGGGGTATTTGGAGACAACGAAATGATATTTGTTTTAATAATGCTATTATTCACTCTTGTAAAAATACTATATTGACCATTCTCTCTTGTATCCATTACTGGCTAGGTATGGTGTCCGCAGAGGTCAAGAGTGAAGTGGAGAACTGGCTGCCCACTAATCTTGATGACATCCCTCTCCAAGTGGCAGCTCCTGAAGATGTGCAAATGCTTCTGTGGATTACTGATGATCCGGAGGAGTAGCAGCTTTTGAATATCTACTATTATGCTAATACTTCATAGCTTACCTAGTGGATTTTTACATTTTAGTTTCTCTGTTGCAGCAATTCTTTGCTATGTCTTTTGCTTATACTTTATAGGTTTAGTAAGGATAGGTTGGGCGCCTGCTGTGCGCATATCCTTACTGTCCAATTTGCATTTTTTGCTTTAACTCATATATGCTGTAAGTTGAACAAAGTTTCATAACATGAAACGGGCCTAGGCCTCTTTTACAAAAATTATTCAATAAGATTATCACGCTTAAACGTCAGAACCTTTGAAAATTACAAAGAAACATGACGCAATATAATTATTATTTCCACCACAAATTAATATACATATATCAAGCCATGCTCATATAGAGTCCGGCTAACGTGCTTCCTCTAGAATTTCAACAATATGCTTCCGGTTTTCAAAACCTATCGGATCGATTTCAAACGACAAATTCAAACCGTTCAAACCGATCTCCTTAATGAGAGCTTCATTTCCATATAAAACTTCTAAATTTTGGTGTTTATTTATTATCTTAAGTCAAGCAGTAAAAGAAATAAAAGTTTTTAAGAAAATAGTGCATTAAAATACGCCCAAAATACTTCATATTTTGACCGCTTTACTTGATGCTAAATGAATTTATAGAGTCCGGCTAACGTGCTTCCTCTAGAACTTCAACAATATGCTTCCGGCCTTCAAAACCTATCGGATCGCTTCAAACGACAAATTCAAACCGTTCAAACCGATCTCCTTAACAAGAGCTTCATTTCCATATAAAACTTTTAAATTTTCGAATTTATTTACTATCAAGTCAAGCAGTAAAAAAAATGAAAGTTTTTAAGAAAATAGTGCATTAAAATTGTCATTATATATGTATAGAGGTTGGCTAATTAAGCTCATAGTGGTAGTACAAAGGCCTTGTTACTACCAAGTCATTTTTGTGTTTTCAAAGTCCAAATTGTCGATTTGAAGAGCTCATCATGTTCCCCATATTAAAATGTGCATGGATACCAAATTTTACATTTTTGGAAATTTTGTACTATTTTTTTATGATTTTTGAAAATCATTGTTTTCAGAATTTGTTATTTATTTAATTTTTTTAATTAAACAGTGATTTTCAAAAATTCTAAAAAAATAATAAAATTTTTTTGGTCTCCAAGCACATTTTAATATGGATAATATGTTGAGCACTTCGGATTAACTATTTGAACTTTGAAATTGCAAAAATGAACGCAAAAATAAACTAGTAGTACCAAGGCTTAATGAAAATGAAGCTCTCATTATGGAGATCAGTGTGAACGGTTTGAATTTGTCTTTCATAGGAAAGTAAAGTATGCATAGTACTCATTTTCATTCATAGGAAAATAACTTCATATGAGTGAGGCTGCGAAGTCGTGAGGGTCATCGAACTCTCGATCTTTGAATAACCAACAGTCCTAGAACTTTTTCCTAACCAACTGCGTTATCACCCCCTTTGTCTCTCGCTCTTTTTTTAAAATTGCTTGACAGCGGATGTCAAGCGTTGATTAAACCCACTTTGTCTCTCGCTCTTTTTTTAAAATTGCTTGACAGCGGATGTCAAGCGTTGATTAATATAAAAACATTCATTACACGTCCTTACCTCTATTACAGTACACCCTCTCACACATTCACTACATTAAACCAAATAACAACAAGAGAAAAAAAAAAAAACCAACCTAACACAATCCAATAAACTAAAGTTGCATACCCTCGATCATCGTACTCCTTTACTACCCTCCCCCAATTGAGTCCGAATCTGCTGCGATTCCGAGATGGATCGCAGGATTCTAAAATTCCGAGATCAACGGTTCAAACTTTTCTGTGTGCGGATCTCGGAAACATTCTTGAAAAAGTAAATTTTCATGCACGCATCTCAAAAAAGACCAACAGTTGAGATGGGATCGCAGGGTCCTATGATTCCCCGAGAATCACAGCAGGTTTATTTTCCCCCCAATTGCACCCTTCCGTGCAGTGTCTTATCCATAGCTTTGCATCTTGCACAATCCTCATAGTGAGCGTCTCCGGCATGGAGAATAGAAGCAAATTTTTCATATGAACCGTTCAACATGATCTCCATATGAGAATGTACTTGTACATCAAATTTTTTATTTTTTAGAATTTTTTTTACTATTTTTGAAGATAGGTAGAAAATCACTTGATCTAAATATTGTATATCATTCAAAAGTAGTGATTTTCTACCTATCTAAAAAATAGTAATTTTTTAAAAAAAAATATAAAATTATGACGATCATGTTGAACTGTTCACATCGACTGTTTGGACTTTCAAAAATGAAGATATGCATAGTACCATGGCCTCGCTCATATGAAGTTGTTTTTCTATGCTAAGACTTGTCTTATGATATCTACTGCATTTTTAGAAGAAGTGTGCTTGGACTGTTCTTCATGTTGATCTATTTTTATCTTTGTATTTCTTTTCTAGTTATTTCTTTTAACGAGTTAATCTTGAGGAATCGTCTGTGTCCACCGCAAGAGATTATCAGTGCATGTGTTACCATTATGGTTATGGAATTCAATTCAACTATGAAACATATTAAAAAACAATGAAAATATATGACAAGTTACATATATATTTCTCAGCTCTGAGAACAGTAAATCTTCATCTGAATTTTTATTCCATAGTAATACAACTTCCAAACCATATAATGTTACAATAGAGTGGATTTTCATACAATCCAAGCCATCCATTTCCAATCAGACAGTTGAGAGGAAATAATCGATGGCATGACAGTGGTCGTCTCAACTATAACAGTATATGTTAACTGGTAATATAAAGATAGTTTTTCTTAAAATAAAATAGACATATCAAGGACAATAAGTAATCACATAATTTGCCCCAGTACAAGTAAAAGTACTGGAGGGATCGTCGGAAGCGTAACTATACGCCTGGGGGCAAGCATCTTTAAAAATCTTCGAGTAATTTGTCGGCATGCATGTTGTTGAAGTGCTGTAAGCCCCTCGACAGCAATACTGATCCGTGTTGAAGGCCACACATGCGCTCTTGCACGCAACAACTGACCCGTCAGATCCTTTGTCCTGCAACTCTTGCGGGCACAAGGAGTTGATATTGGCAGCACATGCGACTGAGGAGCAATTACCCGATCCACCCTGAGGGGTGATCGAGACCGGCACGTTGAATCCGTCAACGTTGCTTATGTCGTAAGTGTCTCTCCCACCATTATTATTATCTTGCAATGTAAATTCGGTCAGCGTCTTTGGTGGGACGCCACCAACACCGTTGCATTCAAGCTGAGGTAGAAATTTAAGGTGTTTAATTTATAAGTTAGTATTTTTCTGCAGAAAGATGTCAAATATAACAGTGCTTCTTTTTATGATATATAGTTGGTCTGATATTAGTGACTGATTTGTATGTTTTTTTAGGAAAAAACTTTTGCAAGGGCATGTAGTAGGACCTTAATCGATCTGATACTTTATTACTTAGGTTTATTTTTGTAGTTGCAAGTATCTTTTGTAGGTACCAGCTGTTTGGTACCGCCCATGTAAAGACAAGCATGATTTCAATATGAAATCGGTGAGCAATGCTCACTTTTATCAAAAAAAAGAAGAAAAAAAAAGATGCCAAATAAAAATTAATTGTAGTTCGGTTGATAAAAGCAAGAGGCATAGTTATCATTGAAAACCTGGGTACAGTCGCCGGTGACGCAAGAGAACTTGCCGGAAGAATCGGTCATGCAGTTCGTGCGGGCCCACATGTTTCCTCCCCATGAGGTGGGCGCTTCAAGTACATTATTTGCTCCAGGCTGGAGCTCAAAGCCAGTACTCGGCATCGCCGGCAAGTTTGCATTAGAGATCAGCCCAGGCCACACAGTGTAGCCGCAGTTGTTTTTGAACGTAAACGAAGTCGACATAACATCTGCGCAAGAAATATCGATCATTCCTCTTATATATTTTCTTAAATTTGCTTGCTTTGATCTAAATGACCTATGTGCAATTTATAGGAGATATACAATGGTATATATAATAAGGAAAGTTCAAATGTCTTTATTTTTTATACTTCCGTTATGTCTTTACTTCTTAATTTTTTAATAATAAAATTTTTAAATCCTATATGTCAGAAAAAAACTGTTAGACGTAATCTATATTATTTTCTCTACATGCATATAAAAAAATTATCACTTTTGGGTATTGTTTTCATATGAATCAATTTTTTGAAAAATCAACTTCCAGATTTATCTATATCAATGTATTTTTGCAAGCTCTTGATACCGATCAAAACAAAGTCAAAATATCATAATATTTTATAGTGCATAGAAAAAATAATGATGTAGATCAAATCTAATGGTTTTATTTTGTTATTTGAGTTTTAAATTGATTAATGTTTAAAAAAATAAAAGCATGACGGAGACACAAAAAATGAAGGCATTTGAATCCTCCTCATATATAATTAACACTAAATTAAAGTTGTAGTAAGTAAAAGAGACAAATATATGTAACCTTGAAAAAGCAGCACAGGAATGGAGAACAGAAGCGAATACAATTTAAGCGTAGCCATTGTTGAGAGAGAGCTCAATAGGGTTTATGGATATGTCAGGTCCTTTTTATAGGAGACCTAAAAAGGCATGGAGAACAGAAACAAACTTTCATGCATTTGAAATCATCGAACAACGACGGTTTGTTTCGAGTCCTTGTCCCATTGGTATATTTTTCTGTGTGGCAACAAATTCTTGGGCGAAATTAGCGATGTTAATTGTTGTATTGATTGATTGCCAGATGCCAACCTGTCAGTGAGGCAGTGAACGAATTTTTCTGTGTGATCCAGAATTTTCCGATTTTCTTCCTATCTAAAAAAAGTAGTAAAAAAATTTCAAAAAATATAAAATTTGGTCTCCAAGCACATTTTAATATGGAGATCGTGTTGAACGGTTCGGATCGACTGTTTGGACTTTGAAAATGAAAATAAAAATGTGGAACAATGATTGAAGCATGAAACAATGAGGCATTTTAATCTTACTCATATATATACATATATGTATCTATGTATGTATATATATGTATCTATGTATGTATACAACACAGAAGAGTTATCTTTCAAATTCTGTAAATAATAAAGTAGGGATGAGAAATCACAAACTCTGTTTTGAAGAATCTTCTAAATATCGATTCGTTCTAGAAAATGTGGAAAGTAGAAATTCGATGCACACGCTTAATGTTACAAATCTTAACGTCAAATTACAGTAGAAATTAGCTCAGTAAAATATTGGAGTGAAGTCAAGGAAACATGGTGTGTTTTCTTCAACTTGCACCTTGTATTTTTTTTTATTTTTTTTATGTTAGTACCTTACCAGTCCAAGGGGTGTGGTAGCGCTGCATGGAGAGACAGTTGGTTTTGAATAAGATTTTGATTTAAGTGATTCCTTTGTTGCTTAATCTTGAATGTTAATTGCTTTAGTTTACTGTTTTACTTAATTGGTTGTCATTTAATCTTGTCAGTAGCTCTTTTAGACATGTTCGGTTGTATAAAACTAGTCAGATACATGATTTTGTTGAAGTGTTTTGGTGGCAGCTAGTTAAAGCAATTTAGGGGATTCAGGATTTTCGTCGGGGGCAAAAAAATATCAAATCGATTTTAAATATCTAATCGGATTTAAATCTATTAACCAATTGGGTACTCGACAAAAAATAATACTTTAACTTATATTTTTCAATGTTTTGACTTGTAATTTTTGATGCTCTAACTTATAATTCTAATTATTAATCAAAATTCAACAGATTTATTTCAATTTTAACCATAAATTTACAAATTAAACGTCTAGAGGGGGGCAAAAAAAAAATTTCAGGGGGGGTAAAGTCGGTCGGAACCGATAAATCTCCACTAAAACTCAAAATCCTGCCCCCCCCCTGGAATAATCTGGGTTCGCCTCTGAATTTAGGTTGTTTATTGTAACAGATTTCTCATTACTGGAATCGCCGTGTGGTATCATTTTTTGAATGTATAGTTTCAAATAAAATTAATTAGTGGGTATCCACTATTTGAAATTGTTCCCTAGTGGTTTGTGCTTAAGACAAACTCTCAAAGTTTTTGATATATCTCTTGTAAATAATTCCAAATGATTTTAATGAATTAGATGCCTTTTGTAATTGGTATCGATATATAGGTAAGAGTTTATTTCTCTATATTGTAACAAAATTTAAATAACCTCAATTTGGCGAAAGAAATATACATTACATATTTAAATAACAACCTCAGTTTTCAGAAATTGATCCTGCGAATCATACGTAGAGATACGAGATTCATCACTATCTGTACTAGATCTAGCTACTGTTCTTACCTACCGTTCTTCTATATATGCATGTTAATTATATATACATGATTGAAAAGATCTACTGTATTAGACGTTATACATGATTGTAATTAATTCCATATTCAAACAATTAAAGAGATTTATATTCCCAAACATCAATTTGGACAACTACGTACCTTTCTTTCACCAACTTCCAATCGTTTGCGCCAATCACGTACTCTCTAACTATTAATTTCACATAATGCCATTGACTATTGAATGAGAAATTTTCACTGCAATCCAAATGTGAATCTGATCCGGCAGAATTTACGAGATGTCCCCTGAAGGTTCTGATTGACAGCCTTATATGTTATGTGTCAATTAATCCAACTCAATCAATAAGTTCTTTGGGCTTTGAATGTTTGGTAAGCAGGGAAAATGGAACATGCATGCATGACTTTTGAGCCCAGTCCTCAAGTCAGGGAATTAATAGCCACAGGAAAATAGTGGCAGATTAATCTTCTCAGGTTAACAACCGAAAAATTTATTGAACGGAGCGAGTGGAACAAGTTTGTTTTAAAAGCTCAAATTTAATCACTTACTCTACCTAAAGTTATTATAGTGTTGTTTGTCAAAAATAAATGATAATCACAGTTTGTGTATTTGATAAGCCTCAATTATATATATTTTTGGTCGATGTTTTATCTCTTAAACTGCACCAAATTCTTGTATTTTAGTTTAGTTCAGTATAGAATGCACCGAAGAACTAAATTATTGTCTTTCCTTTGTTTAAATTGCAGAAATCGAGCAAAAGGAGCAAAACTGCGAGTTGTGCGGGCCGCACGAATTCTATGCGGGTTGCATTGATTTATCCGAGAGTTTTGCGGGTGCTCGTGCCGGCTACAGAAGATTTGTGAAGGCCGCACGACTCCTTTTTCCTTAGCCATTTTTCCAGACGAAATCCCACTTTGTGCGGACAGCACGAATTCCGTGCGGGTCGCACCAAATTGACCGAGAATTCTGCGGGTGCTTATGCGGGTCGCATGAAGGCCGCACGATTCCTCTTTCCTTAGCCGATTTCCAGTCCACTTCCAATTTTGTGCGGTCCGCATAGATTTTTTGAAGGCCGCACCAATGCCATTAATGCCTTATTTCACGATATCTTCTCAGATTTACTGCCAGATTCTGGGAGATTGTTTCCCAAGACACGAAAACAGCTATATATAGGCAGGGAGGCAGCAGGAGAAACCATCTTTCAACTTAGGTTTAATTTCCACATCTCTCTACATATTTTCTCTCTTCTCCTCGTGATCAAAGGCAATTGGAGCGAAGGTTTGAAGGAATTCTTGAGCAAGCAACAGTGAAGACAAAAGGCAGCGAGCGAAGAGATTGGTGTACTCTATTCTCTTACTTGTTTTTCTTAGTTTTCATTATGATTTCTCTTGTATCTTTCTTAGATGTTAGTGCACCCATGAGATGCTAGATTTCCTCTCTAGAGGCTTAGGCTAAAAACATGAACTTGTGTTGAATCAACTTTTAGTTGGATTAATTTCTTTATGATGATTGTTTGCATGTATGTTTATTCTTGTTGACTTTATAATTCATGTGCTTGTATGATTTGTATATTTGTTAATTAGTGTCCCGCTTAGGCTTAACCAACTTAAGATGCTAGGATCAAATTGATAGTACCCAATTATATACATGAATAACCCTAGGATTGAGATTAGAAATGACCAAATCTATTTCTTAGTTCGGTACTACAAGAAACAAAGGTTGAATTGAGGTGAAAGACTTAATCGTGAAGCCTTATATTTGATTGGGACACCTAGAATTGAACCAAATATCGTATGAATAACTTAATCGTGAAGTATTGGTATTTAGGGATAAACTAGGCTAACCTATGCTTATGGTTTAGATAGCTAGGGTGAATGACTTAATCGTGAAGTCCGAATTATCTAGACACGTCATTAATTCACGAAAGTGACCCTTTTTTATATTTACGGCTTAAAAACCCTATAAGTGCAAACATGAATTTAGAATACCAATTAAAGGTGGATTTGACTAAGTGATTGTGTACCGGTAGCCCTTAGACTCTTATCCATTTTAATCACAAACTCCTTTATTATGTTTGGTTTGAATTGTTTAGTTTAAATTCAACTCTAAATTGGATATTGAACCCAAAAACCAATTTTACAACAAACTCCCCCTTTTTACTTTATTTACATTATTTTAGAATTAATTAATTTAGTAAAAAGTAATATTTCTCGTTATCTTTGGATCGATACCCATAATTACTACAAGAATAGATTGTGCGCTTGCAATTCAATCTAACTTTGCGTATTTAGGGTTTTATAAATTTAAAGCAAAAGTGTACGAAATAGACCAACAAAACCTATACCCAAAATACACAACAGTATTTTGATTTTTTGTTTCTTTTATAACTTTTGTTTATACTTTGTTATCGATCCTATATATATAACAACTCTGAAAAATCGTTGTTAACTTCAAATATATATAAAAAAAAATGCACTCCCTTCTATCTAAATAGAAAATTTAGTACTTTAAATTTTGGTGTAGTTTGTAGAGATTAAAAAAAAGTGCATGCATGCCTAGGACCTTGACAAAAGTCCTCATTTATGATTCCTGATTTTGAAGAATATAAAAATTAAAAAGATTTTTCCATGTATTTATTTGCTTAATTATAATCACTTTATTGCAGGGCATGGAAAAAATACTATTTGTTAGTTGTTGAATTTGATAAAACTGGTACAAGTTGGTACCATATCCGACATGTATGTGCATTTGGTCATTTGAAACTTGTTACAACGACTAAGCAAAGGTTTCTCAAAATTTGAGTGAATCAATTCTCATATTTTGGCATTGAAAACCCTTGTGTGATTATGCAAAACTGATATTTTGGCAGTGAGAGCCATTTCTTTGGCTTGAGCTTTGTTGTATGCCTTATGCTCCTCTTAATACTGGTACCAGTCTATTTTCTTTGCTGGTTTGTGAGTAGAGAATTTTCAGGGGTCTTTTGTGAAACTTCAAAATCTTGTCTGTTCTGCAAAATTTATAAAATTCATCCTTATAAGAGGGGCTAAAGTGCAAAGTGCAGTAATTTGAACCTTGCAGGGCCTTCCAGCTAGGCTGAAAAACTTAAAAAGGAAATTTTTAATGGGCTTGGCATTTTCCTTGTAGGCCTAATCTGGAACAAAATTTTTAAATTAAAACATAATGTGAGAACATCGGGAGATGATTATATCGTCCAGGATAATTTCCAGAACAAATTTTTGAAAATCATTGTTTTTTCAGAATTTTTTACCATATTAAAACAGTGATTTTCAAAAATTCTAAAAAAATAGTAATTTTTTTTCACAAAATGTAAAATTTGGTCTCCAAGCACATTTTAATATGGAAAATAGGTTGAGCGCTTCAAATCAACTGTTTAGACTTTGAAAACGCAAAAACAAAATGGATATAGGCCTCTATCCTAACGTTGGGAGCTTAGCCAACGTCTACACACACACACATATACATATCTACATATATAGAGTAAGGTTAAAATGCCCCGATCATTGTCTCATATTCTTAATTTTGTTTTCAAAGTCTAAACAGTCGATCTGAACCGCTCACGTGATCTCCATATTAAAATGTGCTTGGAGACCAAATTTTATATTTTTTAGAATTTTTTTACTTTTTTTTAGATAGGTACAAAATCAAAAGATTCTGAACCGCTCAACATGATCTCTTTCGGTAAATAAGGTTTTGTTTTTGTTGTTTTTGTTGTTTGTGATGTGTGATGATGATGGTGCTCTCTCCTCCCTACTGCCTCTCCTTCCCTTGCCTCTCTTCTTCTCCTCCTCTATTCTCTCTCACCTGTACCCTTTCTTCTCTGCTCCTCTATTCTCTCTCACTCCTAGGTGATTGTTTTAAGCCATACAATGCCTTCTCCAGCTTGCACACCTTGTTTGCCGGTGCAATGTGCTCGTAACCAGGAGGTAGATCCATATAAATTTCTTCTTCCAAATCGCCATGAAGGAATGCATTTTTAAAATCGAATTGATGTAATGGCCAGTCAAAGTTAGCTGCAAGAGACAATAAAACTCGAACCGATTTAATTTTGCAACAGGGGAAAATTTTTCCTGGAAGTCAACCCCATACGTATGTGTATACCCTTTCGCAACTAACCTGGCTTTATATCTTTCGATCTTTCCCTCTGCATTGTACTTAATTGAACACATCCATTTTCGAGAGCCTCCATTTCTATATTTCATTACTCTAGTCCATTTCTCACTTTTTTTTTGCATCTTCAACATTTTCGGGTATGGAAATAGAAGATAGTTGGTCTGCAAAATTCTTTAATGGTTGTGGCATTTTTTCTGTTGAGGTATAGTTTGCAATTGGATATGTTATTTCTTTACTCGTCTCATATGTATCTTCTTAGTGGTTTGCCACGATTAACACGTGAAGGAAATCTAGGCTGGGTTTCAGAAGAACATACCTCGTTGTTATCCTCTCGTGGTATTACCTCAGTAAGATCTATCCATAGCTTTAATTTCATTTGGTGAAGGAATCGACTGACTTGTTTCTGCTAGATTTTGTTGCTCAGAACCTTCATAATTTTCCGAACCCGAGTCACTGTTGTTGAACCCAAGTTATTTGCTGGATCTATACCTGAATCAGCTGTTGCTGGACCCAATTTAGTGCTGGGCCTGAACCCGAATCAGCTGCTGGGTTGGACCCGAATCAGCTGCTGTTGGAGTAGATAAAAAAGTTAGATCAAAGTCCGGTTCATCATGACTGCTGCTCTCCTGAATCGGAACTTGGATTTTGTTAAAATATGATTCATTTTCTAAAAAAGTAATATCCATGGTGGTATATAATTTTCTAGTACCTGGATTGTAACATTTATAACCTTTCTGGGTTGCCCCCATCCCTAAAAAAACACATTTCAGCCTTAGGTTCCAACTTCGTGCAAAATGTTTTTGTATATGGATATAAGCAACACACTCAAATATTTTCGGAGGCAAATTTAGTACAGATGGTATGGTCATATGAGATGATAAGATTTGGATAGGGGTTTTATAATCATTTGCACTTGTGGGAGTACGATTTGAGAGGTATACAACAAATGAAAGAGCATTATCCCAAAACATAGGAGGTATTTTATTTTCAAGTAGTAGCGATCGGGTCATTTCAAGAAGATGTCTATTTTTACGTTCTGCGATGCCATTTTGCTGTGATGTTCCTACACAAGTTGTCTCATGAATAATTTTTTTTTTAATTTGTACACTTTTGTTTAAGTACTCCGTCCCATTATCAGTCCTTATGGTTTTTATTTCTTTCCCAAATTGAGTCTTTACCAATTTATGGAACCCTTGAATCATTGTAGAAACCTCGTCTGTTGTTTTAAGTAAATAAAGCCAAGTCATTCTGGAGGAATCATCAATAAAGGAAACATACCATCTACAACAAGATCTGAAAATTATAGGGGATGGTCCCCAAACATCTGTATGTATCAAATCAAAAGGATTCTTACATTTATTTGGACTGCTATAATAAGTTGTTCTATGACTCTTAGATTTGATACAAGTTTCACAAACAAAATCTTTAGGATCTAAATTAAAAAAATAAATTGGGTAAAAGCTTTTTCATGTATCCAAAAGACGGGTGACCTAGTCTTTTATGCCATACCCAAATTTTATTCTTAGTAGATATATGATCTCCCCCTCTTACTACGTAATTGTTGCCAGTTTTGAATTCATCTAAGTAATACAACCCATCTCGTCTAGTACCATAGCCAATGATCATTTTCATGAGAATATCCTGGAATACACAATGGCCAGGGAACATAAGCACAACGCAATTTTGATCCTTTGTAAGTTGACTGATAGATATCAGCTTTGTTGCAAGGGAATGAACCACAAGCGTATTTTTTAGCTTGATTTGATTTGATAACATAATCTCTCCTGCACCTTCTACAGGATAAACTTCCCTATTTGCATTCATTATTCTGGTTTTACGTGGTATACACAAGGTTTCTACAGCAGTTTTTTCGTGTGTCATGTGGTCGGTTGCACCCGAATCAATAACCCAACCTTTAGTTTTTTGAATTTATCTCATATTTTCACTCTGGAACAAAATTAAGAAAGATTATAATGTCTTTATGTTTCATTTCCCTCTCCTACCATCTCCTTTAATTTCATTCGGAGCATATCCTAAATTTAATTTTTTTTGTGACACAACTCCGTCTACATGAAAATTTTATAATGAGGATGTTAATGCAAATTTCATCTATTTCAAGATTCATAAATGATAAATGATCTTCAAGAGTACAGAAAGCGACCCAAATGGTTAATTTTTTAAATTTTTTTTTTTTTTTACATTCAAGTATGCGCACACGTTTAAAGAAAATAAAAATAGCACACGTAATGTAGAGTATAAATAGATCAAAATTGGCGGCCATAAAAAAAAAAGAAAAAAAATATGAATGTGTAAGAGTGAAGCATCTCAAAATATTAAAAACCTAATGAAAATAAAGAAAGAATTAGGAAATGTAGAGTGAATCTTCGTTCTTAATAAAACAAGTAGAGCAAAACTTAGCTCAAATGTTTTTAAAAATGAATAAATTTGTTGATGAAAAAATAAAAATAAAAAACATGCAACATTGTTTTGTGCAAATGAGAATCATTCCAAACGCAGACCTAGTTGTGGGAATATTTTAAGTTACCAATAAGAAAGCTATAAGAGTAAGAGTACTTCAATTTGATTAAATAAAGTGATGATAAAAATGCTGCACGACTCCTTGCAATAAATATAATAATCATAAATTAGATGTGAACATGTCATATGGTACAAACTGTCCGCGAGATTTGGCAAGCAAGTGCTGAGAATAAACCCCTGGGAGTTCTTTAATCCATAAAGAAAAATAAAGCAAGACATTATTCGCATCTACAAGGAGACACACTTATAAGAGTCTTGAAAGCATAACTTTTTCATAAATTTAAAATTAGTAAATTTACATACATCTAAATTTTAAAATATATTTGACTTTGAAATACATCGTGAATATTACTTTCTTATTTTTTTAAAGAATGGAATAGTTATTATTATTTTTAATAATAGTGTCGTTGAGTATATATATTATAATAGAAATCTTTCCATAAAGATTTCTATTATGTGAACATGATCCTTTTGTATGTAAGTTAACTTGATTTCATGGTAATGAAATGGGCACAACGATGCCTTTTATAAAAAAAAAAAGAATATATATTATAATAGAAATCTTTGCTAAAGATTATTTTTTCTCATCTCCAAATCATTTGGATAGAAAAAAATATTATATGACTCCAATATTGTAAGGGTAGTGAGAAATACTGTTGAGCGGTCACTCCAATTTTAAGCGATTACCTAACCGTTCGTTCAGGTATCCACACGATTATTGATGTGCATAATAGATATTGTGTGCAACGAATTTTTTTTTCTACCCTCTTAAAAAAAATAAACTGAATAATCACAATTTCGTGAAAATTCCATTTTTATCATGTCCATTATTTAAAACTACGAACCAAAATTGAGTGTCTCTACTTTGAAACAGCAGACACATTTTTTCTTCTTTTTTTGGTCAGAATGCCATTTCTTTTATTTTTTTTGTCAGGACATGTCTTTCAAAAACGAGGTGACACCTCCCTTCACCGATAATTTCATAATTTGAATAGATTCACGTTACTATCTACTCTTCAAATTGTCGACACTCATTTTTCAATTTTGATACATAGTTTGAAACTTTGGACGTGATAAAAATAGAATTTCTCAAAAATCGTGATTATTTAATTTTTTTTAAGACGGTTGAAAAGAAATTTTGTTGTGTACATGACTATATATTGCGTCAAAAATAATGAATCTTGTACAAATTAAAATTTTATATATGGTCATCACTCTTACGAATTGAAATCAGCTAACATTCTCCAACCCCGAATTCATAATCCTGAAATCCCTCCTCTCTCCCTCTCTCTCTACTCTCTTCTTTCTCTCTCCTCAAATCTTTCTGAGAAGAGAAAAGAAGAGAGAGGAGGGATTTCAGGATTCTAAAATCGAGATGGAAATTTCAGCAGATTTGAACGCCACTCTTACTTGACTAAGCGAATCTGTCACGGCAAACACACTTTTAATTTGATACAATGCACACATGATGCATCGGAAATGATAAATCATGTATATATTTCAATTCCCTCGAAAGAGTTTAATCGTGTACAAATTTAAATTTGTTCATGGCTCACTCTTTCATGTGCTTCAAATTTTTTTTAGGATTGGCGGTGATGTGTTGGTTAAATAAAAAAAAGTTTATTTATAAAGGCCTGAAATGTTCGACAGAAATTAAATTACAGAAATAGATTGACTAGTCAAAATTGCCACAGGGAGGACACAGTAGATCCCCTATACCTGGAGGGCTGCAAACGAATCAAACCGAATCAAACTTAATTCAGTTCGAGTTCGAGTTTGAACTAATTTCGAATTAAATTGGTTCGAAATTGAAGCAGTTTCAAACTGAAAAAAAGAGTTCAAGTTTGATTCGGTGAGATTCGAACCAGTTTCGAACTGAACTGGTTTGAAATTGAAGCAGAGTTTAGAACTAAAAAGAAGAGTTTTGAACCGAGTCAGACTCAGTTCGAGTTCGATTTGAACTAATTTCGAACCGAACTAGGTTTAATTTGTTTTAGAACCGAGCTGGTTTGATTTGTTTCGAACCGAATTTTTTTTTGAATCAAACTCAATCGAACTACTAGCTACAAACTTTCTGTGCACCACTGCTCCATGGTCTAAAATTTCCCTCCTAATTCTGTCCGCTTTGCAGCTTGAAAAGAATGTCAAGCATTGTACTATTAATCAATGTATACACTGGCTTCCCTTTATTAGAGAAGAACCTTATGTTACTCTCGCATCATAGAGCTCAAGCGTCGGCTGCTTAAATCATGTTTCTCTGCAACCGAGTTTGTTCTGACAAATTTGATTGTGTCATGTTCTAGTTACCACGAATGCTGCCCCTAGTCTGAAAATGTATATTGTAATGTGCGAACAAGCTCTGCCAAAACAGTTTCAAACTAGCCGTGTTAAAAATAAAATTTATCAGATATTGTGATTATTTGTTTTATAAAAATAGTAAAAATAAAAATTTCGGTTGTACGAGAGTTCACACTTCACAGCTTCAGAATTTGGTTCCAAAAATCTTTATAAATATTAAAATATTGAATAAGTTGACTTCATCACGCTGATCCACTGTGAACAGTAAAAACAGTAAAAATTTCTGGACCACCGGATCAGCGATTTTCAAAGTGGCTTAATAAATAGTAAACAAATTCCAAAAAATGTAAAATTTAGTCTTCAAGCACATTTCAATATAGAGAACATGTTGAACGGTTCGGATCGGTTGTTTGGATTTTCAAAATGAAAATATGAGCGTGAAGTAAAAATGACCTCTTACTTCACAACTCACCACAGCCCAGCTCTCTCTCTCTCTCTCTCTCTCTCTCTCTCTCTCTATATATATATATATATATATATATATATATATATATCTTATTTGAATAACAAGGGATTACATGACATTTCATATAATTTATTGCTTAACACTTTCAATTTTTATTTATTTATTATGTTAATTTTTTTTGCTTGATAATATCTTATTTTATCACTTTTCACATATAAGCCTAATATATATATATAGCGGCATGTTTGAATAACGAGAGTGTCTTCGGTTGCTAAACATGTCAATCGTTGCATGAGGAAACTTTTTCTCGGCTGACTCTTTTATTCGTGTCAATATATACGTCAACAAATATGCTGTGGCCGAGCACAATAGAAGACAAACATATATTTTTTTTTTATAAAACATGAACTAGCTAGCTATATAGGGCATGAATCTTCTATGCAAAACCTTCTCTCTTTGTCCTTTTATATATATCCCTACGACCCTACGTAATGCATTAATTAGTTCTCGGTGCATATTTTCCTGTTTTTTTTGTTGTAATTTTATATTGCCTGTATTAATTATTCAATAAGAATGGTGGAATGAAAAACCCCTTTCTGATTTTAGAATAGGACTAACCTGGCACAATAAACTTAAATTTATTAGAAGGAAAATTCAAGGATGGGCTAGAAACTATTATGGGGAAAAAAGAAGGATTAAAAGCCAGCTATTGAATCAAATGAAAACATGGGAACAGATTAAAGATGAGAGAGACCTAACACCAATAGAAATGGAATCATGGCTTCAGCTCAAACACCAATTAGATATTCTTTATTTGGAGGAAGAAAAATATTGGCATCTTCGGTCTAAACAGCAATGGCTGCAGGCAGGCGATGCCAATACAAAATATTTTCATAGGATTGCTAGCACCAAACATAGAAAAAATAAAATTCTAGCGTTGGAAATTAATCATACTTTGAATAATAATACTGAAGACATCCATCACCATGTTTTAGATTTTTATAAAGATTTGCTTGGCGCTGAGGGGTATACCTTTGCCAAGTTAGGACTAGATTTTTGGGACCCTCAAGATCTAGTAACAGCTCAGGAAAACCTTGTGCTTTCTGCACGTTTTACTGAAGCTGAACTGAAGCAAGCAGTATTTGAATCTGACCCACATGGGGCTCCTGGCCCTGATGGGTTCTCCTTTTCCTTTTACCAACACTTCTGGGATCTGATCAAATCTGACCTATTGAGAATTTGTCACAGCTTCTGTAATGGATCACTAGAACTCCAATTTTTGAATAAATCCATTATTTGTCTCATTCCTAAAGAGCCTGAAGCTCAAACCATCCAAAAATTCAGACCCATCAGCCTTGTTAATTGCAGTTTTAAGATTTTATCCAAAATTCTGACTTATAGAGTTGAACCTGTCTTACAAAGATTGATAGATAACACACAATCAGCCTTCCTAAAAGGCAGCTATATCTTGGACAACGTTATTCTAAGTCACGAAATCATACATCACTGTAAAAGTTCTGCACAACGAGGAGTGGTGCTGAAAATTGATTTTGAAAAAGCCTACGAAAAAATCAATTGGCAGTACCTTCTCCAAGTGATGCAATCTAGAGGATTTAGTGAAACTTGGATTCAATGGTTAAGGATTTGGCTAACCAGCTCCCAATCTTGTGTCAACATTAATGGTGATCTCACTCCCTATTTCTTTTGTAAGAGGGGAGTACGCCAAGGGGACCCTTTATCTCCATATCTGTTTAATTTGGCAGCTGACACATTAAGTAAACTGTTTGCCAAGGGAAGGGAAAGTCAGTCAATTCAGGGGTTAGGACCTCCTTGTTTACATCAGCATGCAGTGACTAATTGTCACTATGCTGATGATACCATATTATTCCTTAAAGGTGACTTTAAAAATGTTGACACAGCTTGGTGGACTATGATCCTGTTTGAAGCTTTGTCAGGGATTAGGATGAACCTTGACAAAACTGAATTGTATCCCATTAACTTGTCTGATGAGGAAGCTCAGGACTTTGCTGCATTATTTAGATGTAAATTGGCTAAGTTCCCTTTCAAATATCTTGGCGTGCCGTTACATGTAACAAAACTCACTAATAAAGAATGGGGTCCTCTTATTGATAAAATTAGGAAAAAGTTACAATCTTGGAAAGGACAACTCCTCTCACTAGGGGGGCGGCTTACTACTTAATGCAGTATTATCAGCTGTCCCTTTATACCACTTGTCTTTATACAAAATTCCTGTAGGGGTAGTTAAAGAAATTGATCAGATTAGGAGACGGTTTCTTTGGCAAGGTACAGCAGAGAAAAAACGGTTTGCTTTGATAAATTGGGAAAATGCTTGCATCGCTAAACACTTGGGAGGAATGGGTATTCTTGATTTGCAACAAATGAATGATGCATTACTCCTCAAGTGGTGGTGGAAATTCCATGATCCTAATTATAGTAATATTTGGAAAGATGCCATCAAAATGTCACAAGACAGTGACATACCTCCATCTCCATTCTGGTTAGGTATCCAAACTGTTCACAAATTAGGAAAGACCTGTGTCACTTATTCACCTGGGGTTATAGGACAGGTAAGTTTCTGGAATGATATATGGTACCAGGATTGTGCATTGAGCACCACCTTCTCCCAATTATATCAAATCTGTACCACACCACATGTTACTGTACAAGAGGTTTTGGCTTCTCAAGGGGATGCAATCTCTTTTAGAAGGACACCAACAGGCATACTGTTGCAAGAATGGCATGCAATCCTTGCTGTCATCAGCAACACATCATTTACTCATGATGTTGATCAACTTTCATGGAGATGGGACTCCAAAGGAATTTTCACTGTTAAATCCATTTACACTGTTAAATCCATTTACACTTTCCTTAATTTTAGAGGGGTTAAATATAACACACCTATGTTATGGTGGAAATTGCCCATTCCCCCTAAGATAAGAGCTTTTATGTGGCTTATGAGTCGTAATAAAATTTTGACTAAGAGACGATTGCAATCCAAGGGATGGAGAGGCGATCCTTCATGCCACTTTTGTAGAGAGCTTGAATCAAATAAACATCTCTTCTTTGACTGTTTTTTTGCTAAACATGTGTGGTTTTGGATGGGCAAATGTCAGGAATTCTTTGTTAATTGGCACTCTATAAATGATGTTATGAATTTTGCCCTAACACTTTCTAAAACAAAAAGAACTGCTTTTTTATTAGTTGTTAGCGCAGTAATTTGGGGTATTTGGAGACAACGAAATGATATTTGTTTTAATAATGCTATTATTCACTCTTGTAAAAATACTATATTGACTATTCTCTCTTGTATCCATTACTGGCTAGGTATGGTGTCCGCAGAGGTCAAGAGTGAAGTGGAGAACTGGCTGCCCACTAATCTTGATGACATCCCTCTCCAAGTGGCAGCTCCTGAAGATGTGCAAATGCTTCTGTGGATTACTGATGATCCGGAGGAGTAGCAGCTTTTGAATATCTACTATTATGCTAATACTTCATAGCTTACCTAGTGGATTTTTACATTTTAGTTTCTCTGTTGCAGCAATTCTTTGCTATGTCTTTTGCTTATACTATATAGGTTTAGTAAGGATAGGTTGGGCGCCTGCTGTGCGCATATCCTTACTGTCCAATTTGCATTTTTTGCTTTAACTCATATATGCTGTAAGTTGAACAAAGTTTCATAACATGAAACGGGCCTAGGCCTCTTTTACAAAAATTATTCAATAAGATTATCACGCTTAAACGTCAGAACCTTTGAAAATTACAAAGAAACATGACGCAATATAATTATTATTTCCACCACAAATTAATATACATATATCAAGCCATGCTCATATAGAGTCCGGCTAACGTGCTTCCTCTAGAATTTCAACAATATGCTTCCGGTTTTCAAAACCTATCGGATCGATTTCAAACGACAAATTCAAACCGTTCAAACCGATCTCCTTAATGAGAGCTTCATTTCCATATAAAACTTCTAAATTTTGGTGTTTATTTATTATCTTAAGTCAAGCAGTAAAAGAAATGAAAGTTTTTAAGAAAATAGTGCATTAAAATACGCCCAAAATACTTCATATTTTGACCGCTTTACTTGATGCTAAATGAATTTATAGAGTCCGGCTAACGTGCTTCCTCTAGAACTTCAACAATATGCTTCCGGCCTTCAAAACCTATTGGATCGCTTCAAACGACAAATTCAAACCGTTCAAACCGATCTCCTTAACAAGAGCTTCATTTCCATATAAAACTTTTAAATTTTCGAATTTATTTACTATCAAGTCAAGCAGTAAAAAAAATGAAAGTTTTTAAGAAAATAGTGCATTAAAATTGTCATTATATATGTATAGAGGTTGGCTAATTAAGCTCATAGTGGTAGTACAAAGGCCTTGTTACTACCAAGTCATTTTTGTGTTTTCAAAGTCCAAATTGTCGATTTGAAGAGCTCATCATGTTCCCCATATTAAAATGTGCATGGATACCAAATTTTACATTTTTGGAAATTTTGTACTATTTTTTTATGATTTTTGAAAATCATTGTTTTCAGAATTTGTTATTTATTTAATTTTTTTAATTAAACAGTGATTTTCAAAAATTCTAAAAAAATAATAAAATTTTTTTGGTCTCCAAGCACATTTTAATATGGATAATATGTTGAGCACTTCGGATTAACTATTTGAACTTTGAAATTGCAAAAATGAACGCAAAAATAAACTAGTAGTACCAAGGCTTAATGAAAATGAAGCTCTCATTATGGAGATCAGTGTGAACGGTTTGAATTTGTCTTTCATAGGAAAGTAAAGTATGCATAGTACTCATTTTCATTCATAGGAAAATAACTTCATATGAGTGAGGCTGCGAAGTCGTGAGGGTCATCGAACTCTCGATCTTTGAATAACCAACAGTCCTAGAACTTTTTCCTAACCAACTGCGTTATCACCCCCTTTGTCTCTCGCTCTTTTTTTAAAATTGCTTGACAGCGGATGTCAAGCGTTGATTAAACCCACTTTGTCTCTCGCTCTTTTTTTAAAATTGCTTGACAGCGGATGTCAAGCGTTGATTAATATAAAAACATTCATTACACGTCCTTACCTCTATTACAGTACACCCTCTCACACATTCACTACATTAAACCAAATAACAACAAGAGAAAAAAAAAAAAACCAACCTAACACAATCCAATAAACTAAAGTTGCATACCCTCGATCATCGTACTCCTTTACTACCCTCCCCCAATTGAGTCCGAATCTGCTGCGATTCCGAGATGGATCGCAGGATTCTAAAATTCCGAGATCAACGGTTCAAACTTTTCTGTGTGCGGATCTCGGAAACATTCTTGAAAAAGTAAATTTTCATGCACGCATCTCAAAAAAGACCAACAGTTGAGATGGGATCGCAGGGTCCTATGATTCCCCGAGAATCACAGCAGGTTTATTTTCCCCCCAATTGCACCCTTCCGTGCAGTGTCTTATCCATAGCTTTGCATCTTGCACAATCCTCATAGTGAGCGTCTCCGGCATGGAGAATAGAAGCAAATTTTTCATATGAACCGTTCAACATGATCTCCATATGAGAATGTACTTGTACATCAAATTTTTTATTTTTTAGAATTTTTTTTACTATTTTTGAAGATAGGTAGAAAATCACTTGATCTAAATATTGTATATCATTCAAAAGTAGTGATTTTCTACCTATCTAAAAAATAGTAATTTTTTAAAAAAAAATATAAAATTATGACGATCATGTTGAACTGTTCACATCGACTGTTTGGACTTTCAAAAATGAAGATATGCATAGTACCATGGCCTCGCTCATATGAAGTTGTTTTTCTATGCTAAGACTTGTCTTATGATATCTACTGCATTTTTAGAAGAAGTGTGCTTGGACTGTTCTTCATGTTGATCTATTTTTATCTTTGTATTTCTTTTCTAGTTATTTCTTTTAACGAGTTAATCTTGAGGAATCGTCTGTGTCCACCGCAAGAGATTATCAGTGCATGTGTTACCATTATGGTTATGGAATTCAATTCAACTATGAAACATATTAAAAAACAATGAAAATATATGACAAGTTACATATATATTTCTCAGCTCTGAGAACAGTAAATCTTCATCTGAATTTTTATTCCATAGTAATACAACTTCCAAACCATATAATGTTACAATAGAGTGGATTTTCATACAATCCAAGCCATCCATTTCCAATCAGACAGTTGAGAGGAAATAATCGATGGCATGACAGTGGTCGTCTCAACTATAACAGTATATGTTAACTGGTAATATAAAGATAGTTTTTCTTAAAATAAAATAGACATATCAAGGACAATAAGTAATCACATAATTTGCCCCAGTACAAGTAAAAGTACTGGAGGGATCGTCGGAAGCGTAACTATACGCCTGGGGGCAAGCATCTTTAAAAATCTTCGAGTAATTTGTCGGCATGCATGTTGTTGAAGTGCTGTAAGCCCCTCGACAGCAATACTGATCCGTGTTGAAGGCCACACATGCGCTCTTGCACGCAACAACTGACCTGTCAGATCCTTTGTCCTGCAACTCTTGCGGGCACAAGGAGTTGATATTGGCAGCACATGCGACTGAGGAGCAATTACCCGATCCACCCTGAGGGGTGATCGAGACCGGCACGTTGAATCCGTCAACGTTGCTTATGTCGTAAGTGTCTCTCCCACCATTATTATTATCTTGCAATGTAAATTCGGTCAGCGTCTTTGGTGGGACGCCACCAACACCGTTGCATTCAAGCTGAGGTAGAAATTTAAGGTGTTTAATTTATAAGTTAGTATTTTTCTGCAGAAAGATGTCAAATATAACAGTGCTTCTTTTTATGATATATAGTTGGTCTGATATTAGTGACTGATTTGTATGTTTTTTTAGGAAAAAACTTTTGCAAGGGCATGTAGTAGGACCTTAATCGATCTGATACTTTATTACTTAGGTTTATTTTTGTAGTTGCAAGTATCTTTTGTAGGTACCAGCTGTTTGGTACCGCCCATGTAAAGACAAGCATGATTTCAATATGAAATCGGTGAGCAATGCTCACTTTTATCAAAAAAAAGAAGAAAAAAAAAGATGCCAAATAAAAATTAATTGTAGTTCGGTTGATAAAAGCAAGAGGCATAGTTATCATTGAAAACCTGGGTACAGTCGCCGGTGACGCAAGAGAACTTGCCGGAAGAATCGGTCATGCAGTTCGTGCGGGCCCACATGTTTCCTCCCCATGAGGTGGGCGCTTCAAGTACATTATTTGCTCCAGGCTGGAGCTCAAAGCCAGTACTCGGCATCGCCGGCAAGTTTGCATTAGAGATCAGCCCAGGCCACACAGTGTAGCCGCAGTTGTTTTTGAACGTAAACGAAGTCGACATAACATCTGCGCAAGAAATATCGATCATTCCTCTTATATATTTTCTTAAATTTGCTTGCTTTGATCTAAATGACCTATGTGCAATTTATAGGAGATATACAATGGTATATATAATAAGGAAAGTTCAAATGTCTTTATTTTTTATACTTCCGTTATGTCTTTACTTCTTAATTTTTTAATAATAAAATTTTTAAATCCTATATGTCAGAAAAAAAAACTGTTAGACGTAATCTATATTATTTTCTCTACATGCATATAAAAAAATTATCACTTTTGGGTATTGTTTTCATATGAATCAATTTTTTGAAAAATCAACTTCCAGATTTATCTATATCAATGTATTTTTGCAAGCTCTTGATACCGATCAAAACAAAGTCAAAATATCATAATATTTTATAGTGCATAGAAAAAATAATGATGTAGATCAAATCTAATGGTTTTATTTTGTTATTTGAGTTTTAAATTGATTAATGTTTAAAAAAATAAAAGCATGACGGAGACACAAAAAATGAAGGCATTTGAATCCTCACTACTACAAAAATAGTCATTGTACACTGCACATTGTACACGGATTTTGGCAATTTTATTAAAAACAGTGTACAAAATATGATTTTTTACTTGTCCAAAATATCTGCACGATTTCTACACGGATAATTAGTTAATAATCAGTGTAGAATTATTAGAGAGAGCTACACGGTTTATTAGAAACCAAAAATCCGTGTGTAAAGAGGTCCGTGTGCAAATAATAGAGAGAGCTACACGGACTTTTAATACAAAGCCGTGTAGGAATATACACACGGATTTTTGATAATATATCCGTGTAGAAATAGTAGAATTGTACACGAATTTATAACTAAATAGCCGTGTATGTTTAGTTGGAGAGCTACACGGATTTATAACTAAATAGCCGTGTATAAAAGTGTAGGGTTTTAATGTCTTTCCCTTCCAGCGCCATTTTGATCAAGTCTTTTAGTACATCTCTCTGAACTGAGCTTTTTCCTATCAGATTTCTGCGAATTGATCGAGGCCAGCAGCTGAGATCTGAGATAATAAGCGGTATGTACTTCATCTTAATTTCCTATGATTGCAACTGATCTGTTCTATGCTTTACTCATGATGTTTAATCAAGTCCTGCGCATGCTTCACAAAAAAGGGCATAACTTTTGATCCGTCCGTCGGATCGGGCTGAAATTTTGACATGCGCTCCACAGCCCCAAAACCAAGCTAACTTACTTTTCAGCCCGATCCAACCGTCGGAAATAGAGCTTTCGAACTTTCTTTACAATGTCAGAGTTTTTAGGGTCTTTTCGTGCATCATTTACTGTTTTGATTTTGCACGATTAAAGTTTACTGGTACAAAATAATTGTTTGAAATTTGGGCATAAAAGTTTACTGTTTTGATTTTCCACAAACAGAAAGTGCTAAGGAATATATGCAGTTTGTAGAATGTGACAAACCAACCGCATTACACCAAGGATCAGATCGACGATGTGCGGTGCATGTGGGCAAGGTGGTTTACCATGGAATTTTGTAATCCTCGATATGGATTTGCATAGATTTGTAATAAAAATATGTTTCGAATGAATTTATTGCTATATGAATTTTGTATAAATTTAGTATATGAATTTCTTGCTAATTAATCTGTTTCGAATGAATTTATTGCTATATGAATTTTGTATAAATTTAGTATATGAATTTCTTGCTAATTAATCTGTTTCGAATGAATTTATTGCTATATGGAATTTTGTATAATTTCTGTCGCAAAAAATTGGCTAGCAAAGCTGGAGGCTAGCCCAAAAACAAAATATACAAAAAAAAAATTAGCTATTATACACGGATATTTCACAATCGTCCGTGTACGATAGAAAAAACAAAAAAAAAATTAGCTATTGCACACGGATATTTAACAAATGTCCGTGTATAATAGCTAAGAGAGCTACACAGACATTTAATACAAATCCGTGTGCAATAGTAATCATACACGGATATTTTAGAAAAATCCGTATATGATAGCCTTGCTGGAGGCGAAATAAAATCTTCAATTATTTGTACACGGACATTTACCAAACGTTCGTGTATAATAGCTAAGATAGCTACACGGACTTTTAATACAAAGCCGTGTAGAAAGAGTAAACGTACACGGTTAATTAGGAGATATCCGTGTAGCTCGGTAACTTGGAGAGCGACACCGGCAGGTTTTTGTACACGGTTAATTAGGGGATATCCGTGTAGAAATCATTATAATCACACACGGTTAAATATCCGTGTGTAGTTTCTGACCTATTCATACACCCTGAATTTAAACACGGCAGGAAATCCGTGTAGCTCTTCCATTAATGTCTGTGTGCAATCTCTTTTTCTGTAGTAGTGCCTCCTCATATATAATTAACACTAAATTAAAGTTGTAGTAAGTAAAAGAGACAAATATCTGTAACCTTGAAAAAGCAGCACAGGAATGGAGAACAGAAGCGAATACAATTTAAGCGTAGCCATTGTTGAGAGAGAGCTCAATAGGGTTTATGGATATGTCAGGTCCTTTTTATAGGAGACCTAAAAAGGCATGGAGAACAGAAACAAACTTTCATGCATTTGAAATCATCGAACAACGACGGTTTGTTTCGAGTCCTTGTCCCATTGGTATATTTTTCTGTGTGGCAACAAATTCTTGGGCGAAATTAGCGATGTTAATTGTTGTATTGATTGATTGCCAGATGCCAACCTGTCAGTGAGGCAGTGAACGAATGTTTCTGTGTGATCCAGAATTTTCCGATTTTCTTCCTATCTAAAAAAAAGTAGTAAAAAAATTTCAAAAAATATAAAATTTGGTCTCCAAGCACATTTTAATATGGAGATCGTGTTGAACGGTTCGGATCGACTGTTTGGACTTTGAAAATGAAAATAAAAATGTGGAACAATGATTGAAGCATGAAACAATGAGGCATTTTAATCTTACTCATATATATACATATATGTATCTATGTATGTATATATATGTATCTATGTATGTATAAAACACAGAAGAGTTATCTTTCAAATTCTGTAAATAATAAAGTAGGGATGAGAAATCACAAACTCTGTTTTGAAGAATCTTCTAAATATCGACTCGTTCTAGAAAATGTGGAAAGTAGAAATTCGATGCACACGCTTAATGTTACAAATCTTAACGTCAAATTACAGTAGAAATTAGCTCAGTAAAATATTGGAGTGAAGTCAAGGAAACATGGTGTGTTTTCTTCAACTTGCACCTTGTATTTTTTTTTATTTTTTTTATGTTAGTACCTTACCAGTCCAAGGGGTGTGGTAGCGCTGCATGGAGAGACAGTTGGTTTTGAATAAGATTTTGATTTAAGTGATTCCTTTGTTGCTTAATCTTGAATGTTAATTGCTTTAGTTTACTGTTTTACTTAATTGGTTGTCATTTAATCTTGTCAGTAGCTCTTTTAGACATGTTCGGTTGTATAAAACTAGTCAGATACATGATTTTGTTGAAGTGTTTTGGTGGCAGCTAGTTAAAGCATTTTAGGGGATTCAGGATTTTCGTCGGAGGCAAAAAAATATCAAATCGATTTTAAATATCTAATCGGATTTAAATCTATTAACCAATTGGGTACTCGACAAAAAAAATACTTTAACTTATATTTTTCAATGTTTTGACTTGTAATTTTTGATGCTCTAACTTATAATTCTAATTATTAATCAAAATTCAACATATTTATTTCAATTTTAACCATAAATTTACAAATTAAACGTCTAGAGGGGGGCAAAAAAAAAATTTCAGGGGGGGTAAAGTCGGTCGGAACCGATAAATCTCCACTAAAACTCAAAATCCTGCGCCCCCCCCCCCCCCCCCCCCGGAATACTCTGGGTTCGCCTCTGAATTTAGGTTGTTTATTGTAACAGATTTCTCATTACTGGAATCGCCGTGTGGTATCATTTTTTGAATGTATAGTTTCAAATAAAATTAATTAGTGGGTATCCACTATTTGAAATTGTTCCCTAGTGGTTTGTGCTTAAGACACAAACTCTCAAAGTTTTTGATATATCTCTTGTAAATAATTCCAAATGATTTTAATGAATTAGATGCCTTTTGTAATTGGTATCGATATATAGGTAAGAGTTTATTTCTCTATATTGTAACAAAATTTAAATAACCTCAATTTGGCGAAAGAAATTAGATGAATTAGATGCCTTTTGCAATTTGGTATCGATATAGATGCCTTTTGCAATTTGGATGCCTTTTGCAATTAGATGAATAATTCCAAATGATTCCTTTTGCAATTTGGATGCCTTTTGCAATTTGGATGCCTTATAAATAATTCCAAATGATTTTAATGAATTAGATGCCTTTTGCAATTTGGTATCGATATATAGGTAAGAGTTTATTTCTCTATATTGTAACAAAATTTAAATAACCTCAATTTGTAAATAATTCCAAATGATTTTAATGAATTAGATGCCTTTTGTAATTGGTATCGATATATAGGTAAGAGTTTATTTCTTTATGTTTCATTTCCCTCTCCTACCATCTCCTTTAATTTCATTCGGAGCATATCCTAAATTTAATTTTTTTTGTGACACAACTCCGTCTACATGAAACTTTTATAATGAGGATGTTAATGCAAATTTCATCTATTTCAAGATTCATAAATGATAAATGATCTTCAAGAGTACAGAAAGCGACCCAAATGGTTAATTTTTTAAATTTTTTTTTTTTTTTTTTACATTCAAGTATGCGCACACGTTTAAAGAAAATAAAAATAGCACACGTAATGTAGAGTATAAATAGATCAAAATTGGCGGCCATAAAAAAAAAAGAAAAAAAATATGAATGTGTAAGAGTGAAGCATCTCAAAATATTAAAAACCTAATGAAAATAAAGAAAGAATTAGGAAATGTAGAGTGAATCTTCGTTCTTAATAAAACAAGTAGAGCAAAACTTAGCTCAAATGTTTTTAAAAATGAATAAATTTGTTGATGAAAAAATAAAAATAAAAAACATGCAACATTGTTTTGTGCAAATGAGAATCATTCCAAACGCAGACCTAGTTGTGGGAATATTTTAAGTTACCAATAAGAAAGCTATAAGAGTAAGAGTACTTCAATTTGATTAAATAAAGTGATGATAAAAATGCTGCACGACTCCTTGCAATAAATATAATAATCATAAATTAGATGTGAACATGTCATATGGTACAAACTGTCCGCGAGATTTGGCAAGCAAGTGCTGAGAATAAACCCCTGGGAGTTCTTTAATCCATAAAGAAAAATAAAGCAAGACATTATTCGCATCTACAAGGAGACACACTTATAAGAGTCTTGAAAGCATAACTTTTTCATAAATTTAAAATTAGTAAATTTACATACATCTAAATTTTAAAATATATTTGACTTTGAAATACATCGTGAATATTACTTTCTTATTTTTTTAAAGAATGGAATAGTTATTATTATTTTTAATAATAGTGTCGTTGAGTATATATATTATAATAGAAATCTTTCCATAAAGATTTCTATTATGTGAACATGATCCTTTTGTATGTAAGTTAACTTGATTTCATGGTAATGAAATAGGCACAACGATGCCTTTTATAAAAAAAAAAGAATATATATTATAATAGAAATCTTTGCTAAAGATTATTTTTTCTCATCTCCAAATCATTTGGATAGAAAAAAATATTATATGACTCCAATATTGTAAGGGTAGTGAGAAATACTGTTGAGCGGTCACTCCAATTTTAAGCGATTACCTAACCGTTCGTTCAGGTATCCACACGATTATTGATGTGCATAATAGATATTGTGTGCAACGAATTTTTTTTTCTACCCTCTTAAAAAAAATAAACTGAATAATCACAATTTCGTGAAAATTCCATTTTTATCATGTCCATTATTTAAAACTACGAACCAAAATTGAGTGTCTCTACTTTGAAACAGCAGACACATTTTTTCTTCTTTTTTTGGTCAGAATGCCATTTCTTTTATTTTTTTTGTCAGGACATGTCTTTCAAAAACGAGGTGACACCTCCCTTCACCGATAATTTCATAATTTGAATAGATTCACGTTACTATCTACTCTTCAAATTGTCGACACTCATTTTTCAATTTTGATACATAGTTTGAAACTTTGAACGTGATAAAAATAGAATTTCTCAAAAATCGTGATTATTTAATTTTTTTTAAGACGGTTGAAAAGAAATTTTGTTGTGTACATGACTATATATTGCGTCAAAAATAATGAATCTTGTACAAATTAAAATTTTATATATGGTCATCACTCTTACGAATTGAAATCAGCTAACATTCTCCAACCCCGAATTCATAATCCTGAAATCCCTCCTCTCTCCCTCTCTCTCTACTCTCTTCTTTCTCTCTCCTCAAATCTTTCTGAGAAGAGAAAAGAAGAGAGAGGAGGGATTTCAGGATTCTAAAATCGAGATGGAAATTTCAGCAGATTTGAACGCCACTCTTACTTGACTAAGCGAATCTGTCACGGCAAACACACTTTTAATTTGATACAATGCACACATGATGCATCGGAAATGATAAATCATGTATATATTTCAATTCCCTCGAAAGAGTTTAATCGTGTACAAATTTAAATTTGTTCATGGCTCACTCTTTCATGTGCTTCAAATTTTTTTTAGGATTGGCGGTGATGTGTTGGTTAAATAAAAAAAAGTTTATTTATAAAGGCCTGAAATGTTCGACAGAAATTAAATTACAGAAATAGATTGACTAGTCAAAATTGCCACAGGGAGGACACAGTAGATCCCCTATACCTGGAGGGCTGCAAACGAATCAAACCGAATCAAACTTAATTCAGTTCGAGTTCGAGTTTGAACTAATTTCGAATTAAATTGGTTCGAAATTGAAGCAGTTTCAAACTGAAAAAAAGAGTTCAAGTTTGATTCGGTGAGATTCGAACCAGTTTCGAACTGAACTGGTTTGAAATTGAAGCAGAGTTTAGAACTAAAAAGAAGAGTTTTGAACCGAGTCAGACTCAGTTCGAGTTCGATTTGAACTAATTTCGAACCGAACTAGGTTTAATTTGTTTTAGAACCGAGCTGGTTTGATTTGTTTCGAACCGAATTTTTTTTTGAATCAAACTCAATCGAACTACTAGCTACAAACTTTCTGTGCACCACTGCTCCATGGTCTAAAATTTCCCTCCTAATTCTGTCCGCTTTGCAGCTTGAAAAGAATGTCAAGCATTGTACTATTAATCAATGTATACACTGGCTTCCCTTTATTAGAGAAGAACCTTATGTTACTCTCGCATCATAGAGCTCAAGCGTCGGCTGCTTAAATCATGTTTCTCTGCAACCGAGTTTGTTCTGACAAATTTGATTGTGTCATGTTCTAGTTACCACGAATGCTGCCCCTAGTCTGAAAATGTATATTGTAATGTGCGAACAAGCTCTGCCAAAACAGTTTCAAACTAGCCGTGTTAAAAATAAAATTTATCAGATATTGTGATTATTTGTTTTATAAAAATAGTAAAAATAAAAATTTCGGTTGTACGAGAGTTCACACTTCACAGCTTCAGAATTTGGTTCCAAAAATCTTTATAAATATTAAAATATTGAATAAGTTGACTTCATCACTCTTCTAAAAAAAAAAAAAAAAAAAAATTGTTAACAACTCGCCCCACATAGTGAATTCACATCACCTCCAGTACCGTAATAGGGAATCTTTTATAATTACTTCATCTGGACCGTGCTTTTTAACTTGGCATGAATCTCAAAGCCCAATAATACTGCCTCCTCCGTCAGCCCGAATCCCCACATATTAGGATATATATCTTTTACGACGGGGGCAATGCTGCAAATGAAAAAAGAGCTGGTCCACGTCATCCTGTTCTACAGTCGCAGTGCCAACAACTAACTAAAACATTTTCTAGGCAAAGCCTTTGAGATTCGGAAATAAATCTGCTGTTATTCTCAAAGAATAACAGCAACCTGCCAACCGTTGATTTTTATTGAGTTTTGTACACAAAACTCATTTCTTTGAAATTCGTGCATGTACAAGTTTGAACGGTTCCTGTTATTTCTTTAGAATAACAGCAGATTTGTTTCCTTGAGATTCAGTCTACGTTATCATTCTAGCCACAAGCTGTGCTCTTTTCCCCATGATGGATTCCTCTGTTAGCTCTTATTTCGGTAATACAAGGACCATTAACGCTTGCATTTCACCACTAACTTTGGTTTTTTTTTTTTTTTGGGTCAACGGGAACAGTGGCTGTGGTGATTCCATAAGCACCTTACAAGCAACTAACACGCTTTATGAATTAGTTAATAACGAGTTTTAAATTCAGAGAAAGAGACCTCAATTAACTGCCACTTGCCTTATTATCGTTCTTTTTCGTGAAACAGATGAGACTCTCTTTTACTTTTGTTCGAGAAAAACACTAAATCATAAGAGAATTGTTTCATCTCCACTATCGTAAGCCTAACACTAACAATATATATAGTTGGTTTAGAATGAGATGAAGGCAGACAAAAATACTGATCAGCTGGATCTCACATATAAAAAAGTAATATCAAAGGGTTAAATCTTTTAATTTTTGGATTGCCACAGCCCAAGAAAACTGAAATTTTATGGTCTGATTTATACATGAAACCCAACGTAATAATACTTGGAGTGGCTAATTAAATACATGCATCTTCAAAGCATGGCCGAATAAAAACAAGGGGGATAAATGCAAAATCGGAACATATGATTCGCGTCATGTGTCCGGATTAAGGTTTGGATTAGGGTTCACTTGGACCGTTTCACATGTACCGGTCGTTTTGTTCCGAGAGCTAAGATTATATCTTCGATTTCATTTTGATTTATGTATTTCATGGTGTAGGGGGCTATATTTTGTGACGGCTCTAAAAGATAAATTTTGCAAATTGTGAAAATTTGGTAGTAATTTGTGTAATTTGAGACGGCTCTAAGGATATAAATCTGCTGTTATTCCAAAGGGATCACACGACCCTATTATTCCTATCCCAACTGTACAAACTTTTTCATACACGAATCTCAAGAAAAAATTTCATACCCAAATCTTGACAAAGGTCAACAGCTGGGATCGGAATAACAGGGTCTTGTTATTCTTGTGGAATAGCAGCAGATTTATTTCCCGGCTCTAAAAGATGAATTCTGCAAACTGTGAGATGAGAGTAATTTATGTAATTGGAGACGTACTTTTGGATATTAACGATAAACTAGATAAGGAAAAATAAATAAATAAAACAAGCCTCAATTAATTTTATTTTTATAGCATCATAATATCAATTATAAATATGAGATGGAATTATAAAATGGAGGTATGATGTCAAAAACAAGTGTGACCCGTGTGCAGTATAGACTAGAATTCCATCCTAACATCACATCTCCATTTTAAAAAGCACGGGTCAGATTTCAAATGCCACTCCTATTCCAGTCGAACTGGAATTCGCATTCCCTCAAGTTACATGACCGAGGACAATTGAAACAGACAGTCCAGGATCGTTCTTTTAACTTGGCCCGAATCTCAAAGCACAAATAATACTGGTCCCCTGCGCTATCCCAAATAGGCACCGGCTGAGAGTCTGGGAGGATACGGATCCATCGAACTGGCAGTCCAATTCCAGATCAGAACTGGACCGAAATCCAATATTCAAATTTCTGAATATTCAAAATAGCTCGAAGACAACATGCTTAACACGTCAATCTTACACAGATATGTAATTAATTGTTATAGAAGGTCTGGACGTCGTTGGATGCTTTTAGATGTGACAATTGAGATTTCTCCCAAGTCCGAACAGAATAATAGTTGCTCAAACGTTTAGTTTTCAGAGACTTAAATGATTCACGCCCTAGTTGGAAAGGTATTGTTCATTTGTGCTTGATCAGACCCAGAGATGAATACCAGAAACATGGTTCAGAGGGAGAACCTTTGGTGCCGAGTTACTGTGCAGTTTATAGGGTGGATTTCAAGCAGCATAATTAATGGAGTTAGAAAAACGTTGCTGATTAAGAATAATTCTTTAGTTAAAAGTAGAACTAGTAACCAGTGCAATTCGCCAGGATATTAATATTGTTTAAATTTCCAGATACATCTTGTAGTTTCACGCAACTTGTTCAAAACTTCAAATCTTCCAGAAGTTCACCGTGAAGCCGACTTTTAAGATTTTTGTTTATCACAAAACCTGATAAATGAAATTGAATAATCTCTACTATCATGAGCTGCAACTGTGATGCAGCTATTTATTACGAACATGCACTACCATATCTATTAACATATAACATTTCTCTGTACAAAATTTTACAGTAATTGGCTTGAGAAAGAACCTGGGGTTGATCCCTTCGTAGTGACATCGCCAGGAAGCATGTTTTCCTAAAAAAGAATTATTCATAGCACAGTTTAAGATACCACCCTCAAAACACTTTTTTAAGTACACCGAAAATATATTGACATCAAACTTCTCCATAGCATTTCTGTTAGCTGCAAGCACAAAAAATAAAGATATAAGAAGATTATAAGATAATAAACCTAAAAGGCTTACATAAAAAAAAAAAAAAGGAAACATAACATTAAAAACAAGAACGGAATTTACATGGATGCCACTCACAATGTTGACTTAATTGTATATCAGTTAAAATTTGAAATTTAAATTAACTGCCGCTGAAAGCATTGTAACATTTCAAAAATGAAAAAACTGTCAATTTGAACTAAATCAGATCTCTTTATGATTATAAATTACTCCCTGGCAGTGTTAACATTTTGTATCAATTTATAACAAAAGCCAACATATAGTCACAAATGTAATAGCAAATGAGCATGCAAAATAATCACACACTATACAAAAATTTAAAAATAATGTTCAGTTTAACAAAATATGCTGGTAAAAGAACAGGTATCAAGCCGAAAAAGGCTAGTTTGATTCTGTTTTAAATGTTTCGGGGCGAAAACATTCGGCATTAATAGATTTAACACGGAACTTGTACTTGATAGATTTAGCAAATGAATAAAATCAGTTCAGACAACAACTACACGAGGGATTGATAAAAAAAACATCATTTTTTTAAGGATTGAGGAAAATAAAATCACCTAACAGATGTCGAACAGCCAATATTGGACACATCCTACCATCTATCTGAAAGATGTTTAATTTAAATTGAAACCTGCTGGTTCTCTGATGAAATTAAGTATTAGTTGTTTAATTCACAAAACCTATATGAGATAAAATACAATTCTATTTCACAGAAGAGAGGGCATGAGGAAATGGTGTCAATAGAGATGTCTAAATTAAGTTTCAATTTGATTTTGTTTATCTATGCACGTAAGCTATTAAATAGTTTTAATATGATATCTGAAAGGATGTATAGCATATAGCTAATGAGTTGCACTCTTGGAAAATAAATAATACAAAATGTTTATAGGTGGCATATTTGGAATTGTAGAGTTTTAAGTTTTACCGGAAATATGTAATTTAAAGGTTTTATATCCCACAGGTTAACAGCCCAATAAAAATGGTGGATTACCTCAGCTTTGAGTGCATTCTAAAGATTCAGTGAACTCATGCATCCTGATCCTCTCCAGTAGTTCCAATGGTCTATAACAATGAAGCCAGCCCATTATAAAGTAAAATAGAGTTCTAAGAAAATTACCCATCACCAGAATTATCTTTGGCACACTCCCTCTTCCCTAATTTTCTCATTTAAACTGTGAGAATGTGAACTATACGATATAAGTATATAACCCTCGCTAAAAACATTTGCGTAACCTAAAACTTCCCAAACAACAGACTGAGATGCTAAAAATTTATTGGCCACCTATTTGACAACCACTTGGTTGCACATTGCCATATATATGGTACAGAAAATTAAAGATATTCCTCACAAAAGAGTCCAAAGATTTAAGTCAACAGAATTGAAGCAAACATACAGCATGATTTCACGGTTTTGGCTGAGCTGGCGTTGGTTTCCCTGCATTGCTTTTAGTACATCTGATGTTTCTGGGCCTGCAGCACCTCCTGCAACTCGAGATGCTACTTCCGCAATTGGAGTCCAAATCTGACACGCCCAAATTTTCCAGGAGTCAATTGTATGATAACATCATCAAATAATGGTAATGTCTAGAACAGAAAAAAGCAGATCAAGCAAGGACAATAAACCTTTATTGTGTTATCAATGCCACTGGTTGCAACAGCGCAGTCAAAGGGATGAGCTTGTATGCAGTTTACCACTACACGACATACAAGTCATATGAAATCTGGATTTCGGAATGCACAAAAGATAATAGAGGAAACAAAAAAAGAGGGAGAAAAATAGAACGTGTTTTTTCAAACCAACATTACCGGCCTCATCTCCAGCAAGCATCTTTACAAGTCTTCCAGTTTGTTTTTCCCAAATAAACCATTTGCCATCATCACTTCCACTTGCAATGAACTCTCCTAAATACATCAGAGGTTATCATGCTTTAGATACAATATTTCAATTATATAAATAACATAACAGGTGATCAATGAGAAAAATAACCCTACAAGAAATGTAGAGGTTGCACAACCTCATGTGACCAAGTTTAATACTAATAATTGCGACCCACAAAAAAATTTACTGAAATTTTAAAAGAACAACTCATGAAATAATAAAGAGAGTACCCCTTTGACCAAGGAAACTAGCTTGTTTAATATCTGTTCCTACATTGCAGTGCCCAACATATCTTTGCTTCATATCAACCGCTACTTCAGGCTGCATTTAACAGAAACAAAAAAAGAATATAAATCGGTACAAGCTACAGGAACAGAATAAAAAATAATGCGTAAACAGAATAAGCCATAATAAAGAGATCAACTGTAGCCCCACGACTAAAAAAGAAAACAGAACTTTTCCATTGAACTGAGTCATCTTGTCACCATTGTAATTGATGCAAGATGCCAAAACAAGGCTTTTGGTTTCATTCACCATTTGCAAGTCTGATGCCCAAGATAAGTCAAATGACAAAAGAGGGCAATGAATGTGAAAAACCTGAGACAGAGAATCATCAGAAGAAGAGACATTGGCAACCGACTCATCCTTGCCCGAGTTACCACTACCTCTATGCAACAGTACATTCAAACTACCGCGCACGACTCTTGAATCAATCTCATTCTCACCAGTATCTTCACCAGAAACTGACGCATCAAAATCAAGTTCCATCTCATTGTCATAGTCAGAGAAATACTCATTTTCCTCTTCTTCTTCTTCTTCTTCCCTCTGGCTGGATGGTCCCGACATGTTAGATGCAGCCAGGAGCACATCGCTTAATGATCTAATCCTGGCACGATTCACCTCATTGGATGTACCATCTTCCTGCAACCTTCTTCCCTTTTGTGCTTCAGCTGAAACAACAATGTAGAGGATTTAAAAATGAACACCATAAGGTTAAGATAATTCACAAGAAAACATAGATTTTAAGATACCAAATCTATTCCAGAATAGAACCATTTTCTTGCGATCCAAAAAATAGTAAAAAAATAAAAAATATATAAATATGGGTCTCCGACAATATTTCAATAAGCAGTTCAGATCTGCCAATTTAAACTTAAATGGGGATTTGGAGCCGTAGCATAGACTAACTCTTCCATAATAGAAAATATTTGTAACACTAGAGCAAACCTAGAGGTAAAAATTTACAATGCTAAGTACAATATTCTAGTAGCATACAGTGGAAGTCTAATAGGCCATTTATGAGGTGTCTTGTGCTAATAAGACTTGTGCTAAAATTCGATGAATATGTATTGCCATGGCAAGCAAGTTCAAACGGAGCTCCAGGCAGAGTAGAACTTTAAATATATTGAAGTCTTCAACATTAAACAAAAGATTTCTAACTACTCTAACTGTAATAAAAGAACCTGTAGCAATGCTCTCTTTTAAGGCATCTAAATTTTTTCTAGCATCAGATATGGATGGCACTAGATTGCTTGATGCATTGGCATATAGCATAGCATCCTTCAGCCTTCCCAACTAGAATAAAACAAGAAATAATAATAAGCAGTTGATATTGACTCTTGAAATAGTAGTTTTCGTGCAATTAGAGTTTACCTGAAGAAGAGCCTCGGCCATATGAAAATGTGCTCTGAATGAAGAAGCATCCAACAGGCGAGCACTGTTACAGTCCCTAATAGCCATGTATGCATCATTCTTCCATTTTCTCTGACCAAAATTCCATATACATCTATCATTTAGATCAACTACCCACCTAAGATTTAGAGAAAAAAAAAATGACAACTTCTTTATGCAGACCAACCTTCAGCAAAAGAGCAGCTCTAATGCACAAGCAATCATGCCTTAATGAAGACCCAATGTCAGGACCTTTTCCATCAAGCACCTCATTGCAAGCATCTATTCCATACAAATAATCGGATGAATAATCGGATAAATTATCCAAGCATTTAGTTGCAAATTGCACCAATTTTTTTCGCACTTCAAGCTACAAGAAAAGAAATGTCAAATCGAGGTTATGCTATTGTTTAAGAAGATAAAAATAGAATAAAATAAATTAAATGAAAGATAATTTGTCCCACCTTCTGCAAAGAATATTTTGTTGAAGGTTTTACAGAAATACTTGGCCAAGATGAAGGCTGATATGGCACTGCTGGGAATGGTGGAACATACAAGCACTTCTGAATATCACCTACGCTATATCTCATCGCATTCTTACCGCTATCTAAAATTACAAAGGAGTGATGTTATGAGACAAGTTCATGATGTCATATCTAAAAGCAAGCAATCATACATTATTTTAAATTGCTATACATTATTTTACATTGCTTACCAGAGGTAACATCCATTAGGTACACATGTTCACCACTATAACTTAAAAGAACCTCATCACCATTAGGACTGAATGCAACATGCGTGAGGTGCAAGCTCGACTTCCTCTGTTAAAGAAAACAACGCAATCTTTTTACACATTGTTACAAAATAAAGGTTGAGATTCATTGAAAATTTAACTTTACTATTTAGCGATCATCATAAATAAAGCTTCAGTTTATAGTCCAACAACTTAGGCATGATTATATGGTATATATATAGCGACACACAAAATCATGAAATTCGGTGCATGGCACACCAAAACGATGAACTTAATTTCTGATTTTAAAGCTTTTTCAAATTCATTTTAAGAAAAGTCGCCATAATTGTCAAAATAATTGCATTATAACGGATTCCATCACAGAATCTAAAGGATAAGCAATGAAAAAATAAGGAAACAAGAACAGGTAAGTTACAGGCTCAGCAAGGTGTACTGGACAGAAATAGTTGACATAAGGAGGCGGCTTAGCTGTGGTACGGCATGAGCTAAGAGGAGGGAGCATTCTTCTGTCATATAACCGAGCAAAAGCATCACTGCACGGTTTCAAAAGATGTGACATAAGCATATCTAGATACAGCATTTTAGTACTGTAGTGTGCTAAGAGTGACTATGATTTTTTTTTTATTTTGGGATTCATCCCCAAGCACACAATCCATTGAAGGGATACCACATGTATCCCATCACATACTAACCTAGTCACACTGAAATTATAGATGTACTCAAAAGGCTATAATTGCATACCTCCCGCCTACAAGAATTTGATGGGGCCGTGTGGGGCTGATGTCACATGACTTAAGAGACAAGCATTGCCTTGGAAAAGCCGCCAAAGATTTTTTGGCACCACTACGTAAATCAATCTAACAGAAGAAAGCATATTAGAAAACAATTCAAAGCAGCTAAAAAAGGAACATACCTGGTCTACATTCAGGTCAAAACATTGCATTTATCCTACTCAGACTTCATAAAAATAAAAAAAATAAAAAAAAAATGCGGGGCTGATAAATGGATTGGGTATCATCTGATTTAACTTGCATCCATATCCACAAAGATGCAGAAAAGGATATTTATGATGATGAGAGGATATAAATATGATTTGGTGCACATATGCAAGGAGAACATGCATTTAAAAAAGCACTGTGAGGGCAGAACAGAACAGGATACACATATCTACACAATAATTGACCATATCCGAAATGCAAAGTTTTCGCTTCCCCTCTTCACTTTTTGCCAAATCTACTTTTCTCCCAAATCACCAAATTGCACTAATTTATTATGTTACATACAGATTAAGATATAAATGTACATTACTATCCACTCAGTTTTCAACCTACACGGACTTCATTACCATAAATTACTATCCAGGTTGTCCTACACCCCCCCCACAAACACACAACAACTCATTAAGTAAATAGACAATATTAATAATAAAATAAAATAAAATAAAAAACAAAAACAAGCAGAAGGAACCAGGATATGTAAATGACGGAAAGGACATACAAGTATATTGCGGCATTCCTGAGTGGTGGACCCTGCAGGAGGGCAAGAAGAGCACTCGCGGAAGTCATGCTGTCTGAAAGTGCCATCCTCACTTGCACTCCACACTACGTTAGGATTACCAACCTCCACCTAATAAAATAATTCTCATTAGAAAGGACATCTGTCTAAATAATAACCAAAGCATAAAATGGATCTCTCTCTTTTTTTTTTTTTCTTTTTTTTTGAAAACTTGACAGGGGCTGTCAAGCGCTGCATTAAATAATAGAACTTTACATCACAATATAACAGTCTTTAGTGCCCTCTAAGCACCTGAATAAAGAAAAATACATCTCGAAACCAAAAATTTCACTAGTATCCTGTCAGGAGTACTTCATCCACAGCTTTGCGTCTGAATAATAGAATTTTACATCACAATATAACGTCTTCATCCACATCTCGAAACCTGAATAAAATGGATCTCTCTCTCTCTCAGTAGATATGTGTGTGTGTCACTGAAACCAGAGTTTCCCAAAAATTCCAAACCTCGTCTGAGGAAGCTGCCACCTACCTACCAACCACCCACCACATCTCATCTTTCTGAACCTAGGTCTCTCTCTTCCTCATCCAAGAAACAACAAACAAAGACTAAGTTTCACCCTGCCTCTCTCCTCCCTGGCAAGGTTTAAGGGCTGCTGGATCCATTGGGTAAGAAATCCTCCCTCTCAGACCTGGCTCTTCTCTTCTTGCCCCATTGCTTTGTTCCCCTCCTCATTGACCAGAGACCAAGAATTTTCCCACGCCTAACTAAGTATGCTGTGTATCACTAGAAGGGGTTGATTGTTTAGCGCACTGAGGGTATTCTGTGGCACCATGGCAGGTGACAACATAATGCAGATCAGCCAGAGGTCTTTTCTGTGTGGTAGGTCCCAAAGTTTAACTGGTTAATAGGCCTGGAAAGGCTTATCCTGCAACACTGGGCGTGGGTCTTAATAGTGATGGTACGGATTTGGGGCCAAATCATTTGTTCTTCAGGTCTGAAAGGTAAGAAGTTCATTGCACGTCATGCATCAAGAGATGTAAACCACAACCGATGGCAGTTTAAAGTGACTATTGCAATGGAAAAGACACCAGCATTTTAAGGGTTCTTTAGAATTTTTCCACTGTGCACGTAACTTCATTTTAATTGTTTTTTTTTCATTGCTTTTTAATTCTCCTTCTAACCACAATACATTTCTTTAAATGATACCGATATGCACTTTGCTGCTAATTGAACTGGTAACGGTATTAACTAGAGTTTACTTACAGCTAGTTTCTTAACCCTCCTGGTGTGACATCGGTACAGAGCGGCAGGTACAGGAGCAACTTCTTGAACCCCCGGTCTCACACGAGATAAGTTGAAAACACGAACCTAGCATAAAACGAACAATCATTTCCTTTCTTTTCTATTCTATTTTTGTAATCCTAACCAGCAAAACATTATTTTTCACCTCTGCATCTCCAGCTCCGGACACAACCACCTCATCGGATGTCTCTGGTACAAATCGGGTGCAAAATATGTTGGTAGAATGGCCGCTATCGATGCTATGACGAAGCTTCTTATCAGTATAGTTCCATATGTTAATCTGTAATAATGCAGTCATTAGTTTTCCACAAAACTTAAGGAAGCATTGTTTAAAGTGTACGATATCGGTTCTACCAAGGATAAAATATGGCCCGTATACACACTTACCTTTGTGTCGTCAGAACCCGATATCAAGAGAGAACCCTTGGAGTTCCATGCAATAGCATTGACACAGCCAAGGTGGCCCTGGAAATAATAAGGTTCTGCAACTTGTTAGATACTAATCTAACGATCATAACAAATTTTGTTGAAAAATATCAAGCAGTTAGTGACTAGCTTTTGTAGCAGTACAATTCTTTAATCCTAATATACATGTGTGCTTAAAGAAAACTTTTATTTACTTTCTTCAACACACAAAAGGTATTAAAAAATATGTATTTATTATTTTTTGTTTCTATATACTTTACCAACATTTCATGCAGTAAGAGATAAAGGTGGTCAATGTACCTCCATCTCTTTTTCCAAGGCAAGCCTTTGCACCAGAGAGGAATGAAATTGCAAGTTCCTGTTTGTTCCCTATGAAATTTGAGACAAGAAAATAAGCTTCTGTTATCAGATAAAAAGATATAGAAAATGATATAGTATCAATGGATATTGTGAGCTTTACTTCCATATAAAAATTTATCAGCTTAAATTTCCAAGCAGAGCCAAAAATTAAACCTAATTACATAAAATGTTCTATCCTCAAGGTCAGTGTACTGATTATCCTCAAACATAACAGAGACACAAGTTCCTCAATTTTTAAAAAAATTAAGAACGGTCGTATTAAGCTCTATAGATATAGTATATTATTAAAATTTTCTCCTACATTTGTTAAATGATTATTCACTAGATCTTTCAAAAATATGATAGTTATCTTTTTTTTTTTTAAATGATAGTTATCTTTTTTTTTTTTAAATGATAGTTATCTTTTAGCAAATCATTTTAATTTATTCCTTCTCCGGAAAACAATTATCCATCTTGCACCAGACTGAAATTGAATAAGATTGTATCACAGTGGCAAGTACAAAAAATAGCTTAAATTAATCTCCCGTAGTGTTCCTATCATACAACAGCATAATTTTAAACGACAATTAAGCCCGATAAATGAAGAAAGCGAGGATGAAAAAACATAATCACAGAATCTTCAAAAATAAAGAAAAATGATCACGTTAAACAAAAAGAGGGAAACAAGCGAAGCACCTTAATCGAATCCAGTCGCCGCCTCTCAATATGATCAGAAATATTCCCATCGGGGAAGCTCCAGTGTAATTTCTCCATTTCGTCGCGAGAATGAAACCCTAACCTGACGCCAAGAGGGAGCGATGAAGCAAAAAGTCTCTGATTTTACCAGATGAACTGCCTTGAGATTGCAGCGTAGATCGTACTTTGTAATCTCTTCTCGCTTCTCGTACTGAAACAAAGGTACTTTAAAGTTACTAACTTCGAGCATAGAGCACAATCGAAGCATTATTGAGAGGAGAGAGAGAGTGTGTGTGCCTGGCTCGAGATTTCGTTGCCGGACTTCACTTATACCTTTACGCCAAATTCTCTCGCGATGGTGCAGCAACTTTTTCTCAAGAGCAAGAAGAATATATTGAGTGGAAGAAGGAGAAGTAGAGAGAGACAGAGTTGGAGAAAGATTCTTGGTTCAATTTCTGATGATGGCGGTGAAGAGTGGAGCCAGAGGTAGCGAATGGATCCTCAAACGGTCGGCTTCTTCTCAGTGGTATACATTATGTCGTCCCGCTCTCGGCTCTTCTATTTCGAGGTCGCGCGCATTGAGAAAAGAGAGAGACCGACCTACTAGAAGGTGCGACAAAGAGAGACAAAGCGCGCAACCTGGCACGTGACATCCCCGTTGTTGTTATTGCTGGGCTGCTGGGTTGGGTGAAAACGGAGCGGATACGGAGCGGATAGAGTTAAAACCATATCCACATCTGGATACGAATACGCACATCTGGATACGAATACGGATAGTTACAGACAGATATGAATATGTAGCGGATAATCTACGAATAAAAATTCGAATATGAATATGAAACGAATAATTATCAGATAATTGAGTCATATAGACTTGAGAGCAAAAAAAATTGAGGAAATTCGAAATAAAAACCCAATTAAGATAAGGATAAACAAAATCAAATATTAGATAAACCCATACACTAGCAATTCATTAATAAATGACCATTGGTTGAAGTAGTAATACCACAGTTTAACAGCCTTTTGAAACACTGAAGAAAAAAAAATCTGCTCGGGTTCAGAGCACAAGCTATATACCATTAGTCCCACGATGATATTCAAATACAATGTGAGGTGTTCGTTCGGAAACGTATAGGCTTTTAATACCTAGATGTACTCAATTCAGTTGCAAGCTTACAACATAAGTTGGGTATAGCTGGGTGTCGAATTCATAGGGACAGTTTGAAAGTTACCGGACTCTACTTGATTTATAAAAAATTTAGAAGTCTGCAAAAGGTGGATTTGGGATATTTAGTATCCTAAACAGATTAATAACAAGATTTAAAACAATAAAGTGGTTTTTTATTTGGTTTTATATGAATAAAAAAGGGGTTCCTAGGGTTTTTGATTTCGTCTCAGCTTTGCCTCAAGGTGCCCGGTCCGTGCACTCTAATGCACAGGCCTTGTGTAATGTGCACGGGCCGTGTACTCTCATACACGGTCCGTGTGGCCCTCAAGTAATACAGCAGCTACTGGTTTCTGTGTTGGTCTTTTGTGCAGGGTTATTTTGGCTGTACCTAAGTCAATAATCCTCAACTCTCGTTTGTTGGCTTAATTATTTGGTGCGAGACTCAATTTCTACCCTCTTAGGGTTCTTAAACCTCAACTCTCGTTTGTTGGCTTAATTAACCTAAGTTACTTGTTGGTTTACTAAAGATCACCTCGATCTCTCAACGCGAGGAAAGCTTCACCTCTCGACTCACAAACCTAAAATACCTAGTTTGGTCGAGTGAATATCAAGGTCTTAAAACTACCATCTAGATGTGGCCATGCATCTAACGATAAACCAATCAATTCAAACAAGTTCAACTAAGCAATAAAATACTACACAACAAGCAAGCACAAAATTCAACACAAATTACAATAACTAGCAGTAAAACAAAGCATTCGATTACATCATAACCCTAGAAATAAAGTGTTTAGCCTAACATAGTCAAAAAGCTAATAAAACAAATAACAATGATAAAGTTCATGACAAAACTCGAAGAAAAATGAAGATTCGTCGCAAAACTCGTGTTTTCCTTCTCTCTTCTTCTTCTCCCAGCTTAGCCGCCTTTTCCAAACCCTAGGTTTTGTCCTTGGCTCCAGAATAGTCTCTCCGTTGCCAAGAGTCTCGCCTTTATACCTTTTATTCCCGACCTTCCCTAGCTAGCCTCTATTTCCATCTTTGATTTCTGTTTCCGAAAATGCCATGCCCGGACCGTGTGCCTGTGTCCTGGTGAGGTGAATTGTGCACGGTCGTGTGTCTTCAGTCTGTGATCGGGCAGAGGGTGTACGGTCCGCATGCAGATGGTGCACGGTCCGTGTATAGGCCTTCAGATTCTAGATTCTTCCTCGGTTTCGCACGTTTCCTGCAAAATAAGAACAAAAGCGCAGTAGTATCACATCCTACAGATATTTAATGAAATAAACACGATTTCAGAGTTTTAGGCACAGGTTTTAATGCAAGGTTCGGTCGGAATATAGACAAAATAGCGAGATATCATGAGGCATTTATATATCAGCCCCTACTCTTCATTTCGTTCCATGTGAAGTGCTGAGGCAGATTCGAAGCAACACAGAAAATAATCGCAGGAGATCCTATCTGATCTGTTTAAGAAAGTTAGGTTCCGGATAGTGCGGATATCCGATCCATTTACCGATCTGGGTTTTTATCTGAATCCGAGTAGTTTGTCCATCTTAATAAATTATCCGAATTTGTATCTGAAACTATCCGCTATGTTTAAATTTGGATACCGATATCTATCGAATTCAAAGCGGATATCCATCGGATAATCCGGTTCCTTTTTCACCCCTAGCTGCTGGCCATTAAATCGAGACCTGCAAATCTAATGGGCACCGTTCGATGACAATTAACGCTCTAGTTCATCTCATCGTTCAATTCTTTTAATGTCCGTCCGATATAAAAGACATCTCTGATTACTAGGTAGAATTTTAATATCTAAGGTGGTGTTTGGCTGTGGACTAACACTTATAAGACTTAATTTAGTTATTTTAATTTAAGTCGATCTAAATTATTCATATTTGATTGATGTTTAAAGTTATATTTGAATTTAAGTTATTTCTTGGTTGGTACGAATTTGGTGGCTTAAAGCATGATTTGATATTACAAATTATTTTGTCTTACAAAATTTGTAATATCAATACTAAAACTATTCTCCGTATTTTTTTATTCAAGAAAATGAGTTATGTACAAATTAATTATATATCTTAGAAATGCATCGATGCATTTAGTGAATCTTATTTAATTAAATTTATATGTATACCAATTTACTTTGTCAGAAATATGTTGAATTGATGAACAAAAAAATTATTTATTTGTAGTACAATTCCAAAAAAATATTTTATTTCATAATTTTCTAGATTGCATATTTTGTTAATTTAGAAAGTTGAGTCATTTAAAAAAATTGTTGATTCTATAATTAATAAAGTTATAAGTTTCTTTGTGCTTAAATGGAAACAAAATTAATTGCTTATTTTACATTCCTTAAAAATGATTGAAAATAATAAAAACAATGAAAAGTTAGCCCTTATATCTAAATAAAATTAAACCATATGGAGAGGTGGTTTAGTTTAAGCCAGTTTAGGCTAGCCTAAAAGTCGGCTTATTTCATCTTAGTCCGACTCAATTAAACCACGTTTAGCAGAATAAGTGAAGTCTAAAACCCTTATTCCACTGTTTAGTTCACCAACATTTTTATTAATATCCAAAGTTAAATAGAAATTAATAAATATACCTAGCTTACCTGGATTTTATTAAAAATGCCCAAACCGGCCATTTAATGGTTGGTCCACTATTTTTCTCAATCGGCCATTAAATGGCAGGTCCTCATATTTTTTTTGCTGTTAAATAACCATTTCTCTCTCTCCTCCCTCTCACAACTCACGTCTCTTTCAGGGGTTTTTTAAATTTTTTTAATTTAAATTATTTTTTTTATAATTTTTTTTATTTTATTTTAATTATTTTTCAGTAACCTATACATTTAAATTAGTAATCTGATAATTATTTACCATTTACCAAAATGTAGTTTATTTGCCATGGCCATGATTTCATTACACTGTGGTGGAAAGTTTCTTACTAATACATATGAGGCTTATTACTCCAAAGAGTGAGTTGGTTCATTTATGGTTCTCGATGATATCTTAATTTGGGACTTGAAATTCATGATTTACGAATGCACTGGTTATAACCCAAAAAAGTGGAACTTAGAATTGGCAACCCGAGTGAACCATGGAACACCCCTGACCTATACCATTGTGAAAGTACTAACCGATGCTGCATGGAGAGCCATGTACGGCCATTTAAAGGTCACCAGAAATTTTGTAATAGAAATCTACGCCAAGAGGGTTCCGATAGAGTCAGAGGTTGGAAGTTCTGGACAAAATTTAGTTACGCCAACTTATACAGCTCAACCAGAACCATACACTCACATAGGTCCTTTATTCGTACCTGACCCAGAAACATACAATCACTTCACTCCACCAGCACCCCAACCACGACCCCAACCATGCCCCAACCACGGCCCCAACCAAGATCCCCACCTAAACCTGTGCATGTGGCGTTTTTACCATCTCCAGACCTTTTTGTGCACAGGTTTTGTATGCAGCATGTTGCTGACAAACTGGTCTAGAATTGTGGAAAGGACAAGTGGTTCGGATGAAGGTTCAGACTAGGAGCCAGGAAGAAGAAGCCAAAAATGTTGAAAGAGATGTTCGAAGAGTTTGTTGTGGTATGTCTAATTTATAACATTTTGTTTAATTATTTTATAAGACTATTCTAAAAATGAAGTAACACCTCTTTGTTTTTGTGCAGCTAAATTCAAAGTGTAATGTATTTTTAAAAAAGGTGGGCAAAATACATCCTAATGATGTGATGAAGCAGTCTAATTATGAGAAGATTTTCCAAACATGTGATGGAGGATACTGATTTGTTATCATGACAACAAACGGCTACGAGTCGCTCAACAATGTCTTTTGGGTTAGCCATATAGTGCCCGTGGCTGCCATAGTGGATGATACGTTCTACAAGATCAACAAATGGTTTGTTGAGCGGCGGAAGCGAGAAATGGACTTAAGAGATGCAAATCAGATATTTTCCGACCGGGTTTTGCAAAAGATCAGAAAACAGTGGACTAAAGCTGTACAAATGCATTTGGTCCCTTATACGCACGGCAAAGGTCAGTACCAAGTTTTATCTTCAAATGAGTACGTTCCAATCACCCGCGGGTCTGATGGAACTATGGACGTTATCCACAAGGAGTTTATGTATATTGTGACACGCGGGCCCGACAACAAAATAGAATGTACTTGCAGAGGTATCCAATTAACATTTATTCCTTACGCTCATGTCTTAGCGGTTTGTCGTGAACGAAACTGGTGCGAGGACCAATTTGTTGCAAACTGATATACTGTGAAATATCTTGAAAGTACTTGGAGTGGGGTGTTTGTTCCTTTTGGCAATATGAGAGAATGGTCTCCTTGTACTGGACCTAGAATTCTTCCGAGTAAGGCCTGGATTAGGGTTGGGAGGCGAAAACACATCCGTCATATAATGACTATGGATGAAATGCAAGGTAGGCGAAGGGGGCATCAGTCTCGCCGTTCCACTACCGATATGAATCGAAGAGGTTTGTAACATTCATCAAAAATTATATTTCTTTTCATTTTATACCAACTTAATAAGTAACAAATGCAATTCAGAGGCAAGAAACACAGTAAATGCGGCAGAAAATGAACGAGTTATGACAGAGGCCAAGTGGGTCCGGAGGGTCACACCGTAGCACAGCTATAAGCCGTTTAGATACATCTGCTATGTTTGCATAAGCAATTGAAGAGGTAGTTGACATAGGAGGAGATGCAGTTGGGGTGCAAGGAGAGCCATCTGGAAGCTAACCAAGGAGGTCAATTAGTAGGCATACAAGGGCATCTGGAAGCCAAGCAGAGCTATCTGGTAGGCCATCTTCTAGAACTGGTCGGTTTCTCAGATTTAATTTTAGGTGCAGTAGTAATAGGTGATTTAAATTCTTCTCATTTGATGCATGTTGTCACTGATTTATTTAGATGCTGCTTTCAGAACTATTTATTTGTAATTTGTGTGGACTTTATTAAGACTAAGTTTTTATAACTTTACTGTTTTGTACCATATTCAAATGTAGAGAAACATCAAGTCTACATGCATGTCAATACATTAAGTATAAATAAACTCTGAATTGAGGAAATAAAGTCTACAAAATAAACACTGAAGAAACTCAAAAAATTTACAACCTAATTTTACAACCCTAATTCATCCAACTAAAACAATACTACTTCTTAGAACCCAACTCAAATGCATCCAAATTTTAAACCCTAATAATGCTATTTCTTAGAATGAGTCGACTTTTCCGGATCTGGATCAGTCACAGAAGATGAAGTGATAGCCTTACCAATGTAAGTACACGGAATAAACTCATTGTTAGATATAGGAGACTTTAGATCAATCTTTTTTTTTCAAACCATAGCCGTAGGGGTTTTCCACAAAGTCATCGTCTGAAATTTCATACCTAAGAAATTCCTCCTGTATGAATAATTGACATATCTTTTTATCACGGCATACTCGACAGTTGTTCTTTTTTCCCTCATTTTTATCTCGATCACTAATTGACCCTCCTCTCGCTAAGCCACGATAGGATGACCTACCTCGGTTGTTATTGTTCATCATTTTATCGCCTGAGAAATCACCTTAAATCGCCTAAAAACCCGTCTTCTCTCTATCTTTTCCCTTCATCTCTTTCTCTTCTGTGAGTTGAATGAATTGTGAGAGAGAGGAGAGAGAAAGATGGGTATTTATAGAGTCTGAAACAACAAAAATAAAAATAAAATTTAGGACCGGCCATTTAATGGCCGTTTGAGAAAAATAGTGGACCGGCCATTAAATGACCGATTTAGGCATTTTTAATAAGAATAATTATATGAATCCCCGCCTATCCATCTCCCATTATCCCCGTGGTATCTTAATTAGATTTTAACTTCGAAAACGAACTGACGGGCCCCACTAACTAACTAGTTTAACTAAATTTATTCAAAACACTGTGGTCCCCGGATATACCGTTTATTTCTTTCCTAATTCAAAAATCAAAATTCCTTTTTTCCCCGCAATTTCCTTTTTCGAAGCTGAGAGCGATTTTCAAGCGATTCTAAGTGATTTATTAGGAACTTAATTTCTCATATTTTGTAAATAATTTATTAGGAACTTTTAAATGTTCAATACTTGTGTACTTAAGTATTTATCCTTATCCAATACATTATTTATCATAAACTTTTTAAAGTTGCCTTTAAAGTATTTATCATTAACTTTTTAAAAGTTTATCAATGTTCCAAAAAGTATTTATCCTTGCAATATACGTATTAATTATAATTGTACAGCACAATATTTATCATAAACTTTTTAAAAGTTTATCAATGTTCCACAAATTATTTATCAATATTCCATAAAGTATTTATCCTTGTCCAATACAGTATTTATTGATACTTGGTACATTATTCTTAATTTTACTCATGTTTTTAAAGTAATTTATTAAGAATTTTTAAATGTTGAATACTTGTGTAATCAAGTATTTACCTTGTCCAATACAATATTTATCATAAACTTTTTAAAGTTGTCTTTAAAGTATTTATCATAACTTTTTAAAAGTTTATCAATATTCCACAAAGTATTTATCAATGTTCCAGAAAGTATTTATCCTTGTACAATAAATAAATACTTTCGACTGTCGTGTTTCAATTGCGTGAAAAAACCATTCTAATTCACTGTATACAGATTAGTACTAAATAACTTAGAAATAAATACTTTGTTTGGATGGTTTCAAGTTTTAGCCCATAAAGTTCGGCCCATGAAAAAAAAAATATCATTTTGGCCCATGAAGTGTGGCCCATGAAGCTTTGGACCCTGATATTTAATTATCCACCGTAGTGCGAGGACGATATACAGAATAAAAGAAAATTTGTGCGGGGACGTGTTTTTGGCATTTTTTTGCGTACATAAATGTAGTCCCTTTCATAGAGATTAATACTTGAACAATTCTCGTTAAATACTTTGATGCTTCATGTTAAATAATTGCATTTTATTAATTATTTAGTGGTTCCCCCATGGTAGTTATGGAAGTTAAGTGGAAGGATAATGGGGGATAGGAGTGGGAGGACAATTATCAGGATCTTTTTAATAAAACTCACACAAGCTTGGTATATTTATTAATTTCTATTTAACTTCGGATATAAATAAAAATATCGGTTTAGTCCACAACTAAACATGACCTAACAAAATATTAAGAAAGACCATCTAATTTTTAAGGAACCAACATATATATTTATAATTGTAGCTCTTAATTATAATATAAAATACTAGTTAAGTGACTATGCGTTGCCGTGGGAAATAAAAGTATTACATTATTGTACTTTGATGAAATGAAAGAGGTGCTTGCATGAGTTTATGATATTTTGTAATTACTATCTCGTTTGTAATTGGTATTATGTTGCAACACATTGATTATTGATTAATAAGAAATCAACTTGCTAGAAACAAATATGTTAATTACAAGCATTATGATACACATAATTAGAAAGAAATAAAATTTGTTGTCCCCAATGGTATCTAGAGGGGGTGAATAGGTAGTCTTAAAAATTTTTGACGTTTTTCAGTTTAACACTCTAAATTAACAAATCAATCAATCAACAAACAAGCGTGTGCAAATAAAGTAAATATAGTAGAGTTAGAGAAATTTGACATGCGGGATAATAACAGAGTTCGGCGTAAAATGCCTATGTTTCTAGGGTAGAGCAACCTCGTCGGCGCCCCTTTCCTATTACCCAAAAAGAAATGATACAACTCGTGACACGTGAGCCCAAAAAGGTGGAAAGTCACGGCCTAACTCATGTACAAAGTTGAGCCTAGAAGCTTGAGCTGGAGAGTTCTACGCAGAGGATCTGTTAGTGTTATGATCTAGAAGCCAACCATTTATGGATGTATTCTATGTTTGTTCATGAAATGAAAGAATCATTTGTTCCTTGAGTATTTAATTACATTATGGATTTTTCGAGTTGAGGACTTGAAATGTAGAACTCTATAATAATAATATAATGAATACTCTAAATGTCCCTAATCTTGGTAATTAAGAAGGAACACTATTTACCGGTACGAGATTAGTATGTGGATTAAATGATGATCATGTTCTACGGATCATATGGTAAGGAGCTACCAATTTAATCACATAAATACCTGATGGAGATCAGGGGATTGGACATGACCCAAGAATGAAACATAACATGGATTGTGTTAGTGTCATTAATGTTTCATTTGTGTCTTGAATTCTTTGGTATGAGATGATTATTTTTCCTACATGAGATACATGTATCTGTAGGTGTTATCCAACGTTGACCGTAACTGGCAGCTATACAGATAATATCTCAATATGTGTGTCTTGTGCGGAGGAAAATATATTTATCAAGAATACCAGTGTCCCTCATATTTCATATGTGAGTGATGATATCTTCGGGCCCCTTGATGGAATAATAAAGTATGCATGCAATTATGATCAATGAGTTTGATCATTATTTACTGAATTACTTGGAATCAAGAAAAGAATAAATTTGCAAGGATGACACTCTCCTACCTTGGATTTATTCTCGATATCGTGTGGCACGTGAATTGACACAAGCAATTAAATATTGCTTTAGGATCGTGATGTTGATTGGTTCATATCATCTTTATCTGTTGAGTAATTATAATGCATATTGCTAGGTGCCGCTTATAATTTATAGAATTAAAAGAAGTTTTGATTCTATTGTCAACACGATATAGATCCTACGAGGTCACACCCAAGAGAGAAAAACGAAACAAATAAAAGTGTCATGGAGATGACTAACTTGATCTTAGAATAAATTTATTACATGTTGGACATGGTATACAAATTTATTTCTCAACAGAATTGAGCAAATACAATTAATCGTAACAATTGTCGGGTGGGCCAAAAGTTGGCATAAATGACAAAAACGAAAATGGCATAAATAGAAATTGGCCCAAGCCCAATTTAACATTAAATGGAGAAGTCCATTTGATGAAATGGTTTGGAATAAAGTGGGATAAAAGTGCATCTAATGGAGAGCTCCATTGGATGGCAAAAGTAAAAGTTACTTTTGTCATGTTTAAATCTAGCCATCCATTGTGGTTGAGATGATTAAAATATACCCTAACTTCACACTATAAATACCCCACCTTTTTCCAAACCCTAGCCACCATTTCTAATCTCTCTCTTCTTCCTTCTCTTGTAAGACAAATTAGAAAAACGTTTTTGTAAGAAGAGGTGAAAAAGAGAAGAGTTTTTGCAATTTTGTCTCCACCATTTTTGCTCATGTGTTGAGCACAACTTCTACACTAAAATTAATAGTTGATTGAAGAGGTAGAAGCTAAGGTTAAGTTAGATTCTTGGTTGATTACCTCTAGCAAGGGAAAAACAAGAGTTTCGTTTAATCTCGGGTGGATACTCGTAGAGGCTTCGTGCGTTCGAAGCGGGTGCCATTTCGAGGCCGACTTGGAGAAGTGAAGGCTCGACAAGAAGGCAACAACCCTACATCTCAAGTCCCTACTTCTTGGTTTAGAGACCAAGATTTGAGGTATAAAGATTAAACAAGTTAAAATGTTAAATACGGTTCATCGTTAGTCAAATAAGTAGATCTATGTTGGTTTCTTTGAGTTATCATTTTGAAATTTACTCTTGCATGAAACTAATATTTTCTTCAATTGGTATCAGAGCTTAAGGCTTTATTTGACTAATTTTTGGCCGAAATTAGCATGAGTAATTAATTTAATTAAGTCTTGGAAGCTTATGACACAACCGTCGGTGTTTTTGAACATCTTGCATTTAATTTTAGGATTATTTTTACACAATTATTTTGGAGCCTTCTAAGGTGTTTAAACATTAATTAGTAATGTTTTAATATCTGGAAATAAATTGATTTAAGTGTTAAATTAATTTGAAAGCAAATAGATCTAAAGGACAAATTAATGAAATGAAGAAATTTGCCATTAAAGGCTCGGGTTCTACTATGCACCAAATTTTTTCATTTTTTGTATGAGATCTTTTAAATCCAATTTAATAGTGTTGTTATATATGTCATATGGAGTGCATCTAAATATAGTTTGCATTTTTTATGAGTTGTTATAAATAATCCTAATTTAGAGGATAATTAAGTGCTAATTAACAAAATGTGTAAATCCAATGATTAAAATGTATATTTATTTGATGAAATGCATTTTGAAGTAATTGGGAAATTTTTATTCCTCTTTAGGAATGATGAAAATTATTTTAAAGGTTAAAATTAATTTTCTAAGCACATTTGTTAATTAGGCATAACGGGTTGACTATTACTTGTGCTATTTGGAATAGTTTTTCAAGGGATAGTTTGTAAATTATTATTTGCATGAATTATGTGATAAATCAAACCTTCTCCTTCAGTTGTAATTTTTTTTTTGAAACAAATTATTATGGGTCATAAGCTTAAGGAATTAATTTAATTAATTGCATATGCATGAATTGTTTATGCATGTATGGTGCAATTTTTGCACATGCACCTAACTTGTTTTTGTAGGGACAAAAATGTGAGTTTTGTATGGTCATTTCCAATGCCTTGTGGGATGTAATGAATGTTTGTTGAATGGTTTTAATGCGGCCTAAGGTGCCCTATAATAATTAATTAGATTAATAATTAAGGCACAAATGTTAGGATGCCTTTCAATGTAATTCATTCAAGGCTTGCATGCCTATATTTAGAAATTTTAGAAATTCTAAATGTAACTTATTTTCTTTTAAGAAAGTCTTAATAGAAAATAAATAGGCATAGAATAGTTGTGAAATGTGGTGGCCACATCCAAGGAGTTGGCGCAACAAGTGACAAATGCGAGAAAGGAGTTTTTCGCACAAGGCCATACAAACTCACAACCGCATGATGTGTTTATGTCATTTATGTGTATTTATGAAATATAAGAGTCATAGGATAAGTATGGGTGTATGCTTACATGACCACCATAAATAATAAAAAGGTTCCAAACAAAATCAAGCGTCATTCCCTTCCTTCTCTATCCATGTCAAACTATCGATCGTTAGTCGGTGGGACCTACACAGTAGGCATCGCTTTCTATCTTTAGGAGATGTGGGGCATGACCGTCATGTCAAACCAAATAGAGAGAGGTTTACTTGACATGGATAATCCAAAACAGTTTTGGGCCTTGGGGAATAGTTTGTTCATACATGAGTTGGATGGATAAACACCAAGAGTCACCCGGATGTGATTAGCAAGGGGTTGCTTACCTAAAAATATCTAATTTTGAGTTTCATGCCGACGCTGGCTTATCTTAGTGAAAATATGGATCTTGGACCTACTACAAATGGAACTAAATTAATATTGTAGTGGGAGTTTTATTTTAAATAAAACATTATCATGAACTAAACTCAAACCTTTAAATTGTAGATCATGGCAAAAGAAACCTCTTTCCTGCGATCATTGTTAGACAAAGAAAAACTTAAAAATGACGGATTGAATTTTCTAGACTGGCATCGTGCCTTGAGAATTGTTCTCAGGTATGAGAAAAAGGAATACGTCTTGACTACTCCCATCCCTGATTTACCAAATGATGATGCTGACCAGAAAACTAAGGATAAGCACAACAAGGCCGTGGAAGACGACCTTGAAGTACAGTGCCTCTTAGTATCAATAATGAACCCTGAACTGCAGAAGCGGTTTGAGGAGAATTCTTGTTACTACATCATGGACCAGCTCAAGAAAATGTTTCAAGAGCAGGCCCGTGTAGAGAGGTACAACGTGACTAAAAGTTTTCTGGGATGCAAGATGGCTGAGGGTGCCTCCGTGAGTGCTCACATACTCAAAATGATAAGTTATGTGGAGCAGCTGGAGAAGCTCGAGTGTGCCGTGGACAAGAAGTTGGCCACGAACATCGTTCTTAACTCTCTCCCATCAAAGTATTCTTCATTTATCATGAACTATCACATGCATGGAATGGAGAAAAGTTTGGGTGAATTACATGGGATGCTCAAGACTGCAGAGGCTGACATGCAGAAAGGTGTTTCTCATGTCCTTGCAGTCAGTGAGGGAAGTAGGAAAGTCAAGAAAGGCAAAGGCAAGCGCAAGGGCAATGGCAAGGGCAAGGGAAAGGTTCCAGTGGTGACTGTGAGCACTCCCAAGGTCAAGGTTGCCTCCGATTCCGAGTGCTTCTACTGTAAGATGAAGGGGCACTGGAAAAGGAATTGTCCTAAGTACTTGGAGGACAAGAAAAATGGGAAGGTCCCGTCTTCCTCAGGTATTTTTGTCATTGAAGTTCACTTAGCTACTTCTATCAATGATTGGGTATTAGATACTGGATCATGTGCTCATATTTGTATGAATATGCAGGCACTAAAGGATAGAAGAATGCTAAGAAAGGGTGAGGTGCAGCTCCGTGTCGGGAATGGTGCAAATGTTGCAGCAGTTGCCGTCGGGTGTGTCGAGTTGCATTTACCTAGTGGGCTTGTAATGAAACTTAAAAATGTTTATTTTGTTCCTTCTATTTCGAGAAACATTATCTCTATTTCTTGTATGGACATGGATGGTTTTTGTTTTACCATCAAAGACAATTGTTGTTCTTTTTATAGAGATGGTTTGTTTTATGGATGTTCTTATATAAGGAATGGTATATACTTGCTTGAAATGGATAAACAAGTTCTGAACATCAGTAACAAACGACTCAAAACTTGTCATGAGAGTACGACTCTCATGTGGCATTGTCGCCTAGGTCACATAAATGAGAGACGCATCAAGAAATTGCAAGAAGTTGGACTTCTTGGTCAATTTGATTTAGAATCACTTGAGACATGCGAACCTTGTTTACGTGGAAAGATGACCAAGGCACCATTCACCAAGAAAGGTGAAAGGATAAGTAGTTTGTTGGGACTCATACATAGTGATGTGTGTGGACCAATGAGTACAAGTGCCCGAGGAGGTTATCGATACTTCATCACATTTACTGACGACCTCAGTAGATATGGTTATGTCTACTTGATGAGACATAAGTCTGAATCCTTTGAAAAGTTCAAGGAGTTCAAGAATGAAGTAGAGAACCAACTCGACAAGAAGATCAAAGCCTTACGATCAGATCGTGGGGGTGAGTATTTGAGTCACGAGTTTGGCGACTATCTAAGAGATTGTGGAATAGTTTCACAACTCACTCCTCCAGGGACACCACAATGGAATGGTGTTTCTGAGAGAAGGAATCGAACCTTGTTGGACATGGTTAGATCAATGATGAGCCAAGCTGGCCTACCACTCTCATTTTGGGGGCATGCGCTTGAAACCGCCGCATTCACACTAAACAGGGTTCCATCAAAATCCGTGGAAAAGACACCACATGAGTTATGGTTTGGAAAGGTTCCAAGTATGTCTTTTCTAAAGATTTGGGGTTGTGAAGCTTATGTCAAACGCATGATGTCTGACAAGCTTCAACCCAAATCGGACAAGTGCATTTTCATAGGATATCCCAAAGAGACTAAGGGATATTACTTCTATCACCAGTGTGAGAACAAAGTGTTTGTTGCTCGACACGGTGTATTCTTGGAGAAAGAGTTTCTCTCAAGAGAAAGTAGTGGGAGTAGTGTAAGACTTGAAGAGGATCAATCTACACTACAAAATGAAATGATCAATGATGATCATGTTCAACCACCCGTGGATATTGTGGGCAGTGGGAGTCGAGATGAATCAATTTCACAAGAAGTTGTGGAAGAGATTCAACACTCACCCCTAGAACCAAATTCGCAAGAAGTTGAGAATGAGGATCAAGGAACGAATCCACAAGAGTTTGTGGAAGAGATCTCTGAACCACAAGCACAAGTCCTTCGTAGGTCAATGAGAGAAAGTCGCCCACCTGAAAGATGGTTGGGACTTCACGAGGTGACAGTGTTAGACACTGAAGATCCTTTGACCTATACGGAAGCGATGGCGAGACCCGACTCTGCAGAATGGCTTGGAGCCATGAAATCTGAAATACAATCTATGTATGACAACCAAGTTTGGTATTTGGTTGATCCTCCAAGTGGGGTAAAACCTATTGAAAACAAATGAGTTTTCAAGAGGAAATCAGACATGGAAGGTAATTTGACTACTTACAAAGCACGGCTGGTAGCGAAAGGTTTCAGACAGATTCAAGGTGTTGATTATGATGAGACCTTCTTGCCCGTTGCTATGTTTAAGTCAATACGGATTCTCTTAGCAATTGCCGCATTTCATGACTATGAAATATGGCAAATGGATGTCAAAACTGCCTTTCTAAATGGAGATTTAGAAGAGGACGTATATATGACACAACCGATTGGTTTTGAAGATACCAATCATGCTAAGAAAGTATGCAAGCTTCAGAGGTCCATTTATGGCTTGAAGCAAGCATCGCGGAGTTGGAACAAGCGCTTTGACAAAGAAGTCAAAAAGTTTGATTTCGTCAAAAGCGAGGAAGAACCTTGTGTATACAAAAGGATTAATGGGAGTGTAGTAATATTCCTTGTGTTGTATGTGGATGACATACTACTGATCGGAAATGACATCCCGTCATTGGATTCTGTCAAGTCTTCATTGAAGAAGGTGTTCTCAATGAAAGATTTGGGCGAGGCTGCTTATATACTAGGCATTAGGATCTATAGGGATAGATCAAGGAGACTCATTGGATTGAGTCAAAGCGCATACATTGACAAAGTGTTGAAAAGGTTCAACCTGCAAGATTCCAAGAAATGATTCTTGCCTATGTCGCATGGTGTTCATCTGAGCAAGAAGCAATGTCCATCGACATCTGCTGAGCTAGATAGCATGAGTAGAGTGCCATATGCTTCCGCCATTGGCTCTATCATGTACGCCATGATATGCACTCGCCCTGATGTGTCATACCTGATACCTCGCATATTTAGTCTATTTTAGGCCTGTTTTCGTACCAGATTCGTGCCATAATTCACCAGAATCATGTGCATTTCATAGATATATCTTTAGAATTTGGTACTGCTGAGTGTTTGTTTGTTTTCTGCAGGTTTGGAGCAAAACACACGAAGAAACGGCGATTCAGATGATGAGGTACGACCCTTACCAGGCTTGGTACGGGTCTCACCAGACTTAGCCGTTTTCAGCTCTTCACGCCTGGTACGGCCAGGCCGTACCAATTTGGTACGGGCCGTACCTAAAGGCGGCCTAACAGATTCAAATTTTGGCAGAGGCTATTTAAAGCGGAGAACTCTCCAATTTCGACATCCATTCCATTCCAGATCTATTTGAGAGCACAGTAAGAGAGAGAAAGAGAGCTAAGGAGCTGAGAGCAAGAAGGAAGGAAGAGGAAAGAGGCGAAACTCGACGGATCTAGCTTCCTCCTCTCGATCCCTTCGATCCATGGCTATCTCTATCCCTTTTATTGTATTTTTAGATCAGATCATGTGCTGTGAGTAGTTATTTTAGTTTCTAGGGTTTAGAGATGGATTCTTGATTTGTTTTGACTTTCTTTGACTTGTATCTTGTATGAACTCTTTTGATTGATTGATTGTGATTTACTTTGTCATCTCTTGCTTTGATTGCTGTGATTGTGTATGATGAACCTCTAGGTTTAGATCGAACCTATCAAGGTCATGTGATCATCTCAATCTCTCAACCAAATCAATTGTTTAGGATAGAATAGTTCGAATTGAAGCCGAGAGGTTGAATTCTCCTCTAATCGACATATTAGAGGGTGCCTTAGGTCTCCAATCAACCAGCTAGGGTAGATCTGTACCAACACACGAGAGTTGAGGTGTAGAAATCCCTAAAAGGTAATCAATTGCATTCCAACCTAGATCTTGATCCAACAAACGACAGTTGAGGCTTAGGAACTTTAGGTATGGTCAATTGAACCTTTCTAAAGAGTTTAGCACAAGGTACCAGCAAGGAAATGCATCAACTCGAACTGGTAAGCTCTGTTCTGGGAAGCCAGTACGGGTCTTACCAGAGTGGTACGGCCTTGCCTTACCAAGTGAGGTACGGCCTAGCCGTACCAACTTGGTACGGGCCGTACCACTAGAGGCAGATCACAGATGAAGTCTGAAACCCTGGAAACGCCTTTTATCCATAATCAAAACAAAGTTTACATTTCTTCTAGCACTTTATTACACCTGTTTGCATTGTTTGATTTGTTTGAATTGATCTTTTAGGAACTTAAATACCAAACCAAATCTTTCTCACTTCTAGTTTTTAATTGAGTTTGGTAGATTCTAACATAGTAATTGCCCGTCCCTGTGGATCGATACCCGATTATACTACTCGATAGGGGTTGTGCACTTGCAACCCTTACTCGTGAAGTGTAAACGCGGTTTTAAAAGGTACGCCCTCAAGCGTACCGAAACTTGCGTTGCGCTTCTGCCCCTCAAAGTCGAATGCGCCCGCTGATGTGAACGACTTCACTCACGAGCAGGGCAAGATGAATCAGATGATGTGGGAACAGATGCAGAGCATGACCACTCAAATGGCTGCCCAAAGCAAGTTGCTGGAGCAGCTGAGCCAGATGGTCACCTCAAGCCACTCTCGACCCGGGAAGCTTCCAGCTCAGCCCGAACCAAATCCAAGAGAAGAGGCTAAGGCGATCACTCTGAGAAGTGGGACCCAATACGACGAGCCACCAATGCCAAGTGAGGGCACAGTTGACCCGATCCTTGACGCGACACCTGACGCGACCCCGACCCCTGTGTCAATTCCACTGAAGGAGGTTAATCCAGAACGAGCTGAGGTCATCCAACCTCAAGCGAGTGCAGACTGCACCAGCTCGGCAAGACCTGCACAACCTCCATCCGAAGCGTCAGGTAGTCAGAAGAAGAAAGGTGCCGAGAAACCACCTCCATACCGGCCACCTGTTCCATTCCCCCAGAGATTAGCTGAGACTAGACTGAACGAGCAATTCGCCAACTTCGCAAACGTCATCAAGCAGCTGCAGATCACCATCCCTTTCACCGACGCTTTGACCCAAATGCCCACCTATGCCAAGTTTCTGAAGGACATCCTTTCCAACAAGAGAAGCTTAGAGGGGCACGCGACAATCAAGCTGACGGAGCAGTGCAGCGCAATTTTGAAAAGCGAGCTACCCCCCAAATTGGACGATCCTGGAAAGTTTTCCATTCCATGCACCATTGGGAAGGCTACAATCAAGAAAGCCCTGTGTGATCTAGGAGCGAGCGTGAGTCTCATGCCACGCACCATCTATGATCGCATAGGAGTGGGGGAGCTCAAGCCCACAAGGATGACACTGCAGTTGGCGGATTCTTCAGTCCGACTTCCACTTGGTGTGGTGGAGGATCTGCCAGTTCAAGTTGGGAAGTTCTTCGTGCCCGTCGATTTCGTCATCATGGAGATGGAAGAAGATAAGGAAGTCCCAATCATCTTGGGACGACCTTTTCTGAGTACAGCTGGCGCGATAATTGACGTGAAGCAGGGCATCCTGACTCTGAACTTTGGAGGAGAGAAGGTGAACTTCCAAATCGATCGCGCCATGAGATATCCGTCACGATCTGAGACATGTTTCCGAGTTGACGGGATAGAGGAGTGCTTGGCTGATCTGGCCAAAGACTACTTTCTTGAACAAGTCAATAACTCGCTGCGCCAAGACGCTGAATTCCTCTCCAAGTTGCCAAGCGAGGCGAGCGAGTCAATTTGTGCAGCAGATGCGATTCCTGAGGATCTGGAGGATTGTACATCACACTCTGAGACGAGGAGTGGAGCGGAGCCTGCCAAGGCCGACGTCTCGACAGCACACGAGTCAGATCACCCAGATGCGACTCGTGACAACGATCAGCCTGAGCGTCCGACTCCCGAACTCAAACCTCTTCCAACCAATCTCAGATACGAGTTCCTCGATCCAGAAAAATCATGTCCTGTGATCGTCAATGCGAGTCTAAACCCCGATCAAACCGCCAAACTTCTGGAGAAGCTGAGATTTCACAAGGGCGCGATTGGGTACTCGATCAAGGACTTGAAAGGGATCAACCCAGCCATCTGCTCACACCGGATTCTTCTCGAGGATGATCACAAGCCGTCTGTGGAGCACCAACGGCGACTCAACCCCAACCTGAAGGAGGTGGTGAAAAAGGAAATTCTCAAACTCCTGGATGCAGGCATCATCTATCCCATCTCTGACAGCAAGTGGGTGAGTCCCGTTCACGTGGTGCCCAAGAAAGGAGGCACGACAGTGGTGAGAAATGAAAAGGACGAGCTAGTCCCTACTCGTGTGGTATCTGGGTACCGCATGTGTATTGACTACAGGAAGCTCAACGCTGCCACGCGCAAGGATCACTTCCCACTGCCGTTTGTCGACCAACTCCTTGAAAGGCTTGCGACTCATTCTCATTTTTGCTACCTTGACGGGTACTCAGGATTCTTTCAGATCCCCATTCACCCGAACGACCAAGACAAGACCACTTTCACTTGTCCCTACGGTACATTCGCATACCGTAGGATGCCATTCGGTCTGTGCAATGCACCTACCACCTTCCAAAGAGCCATGACGGCTATCTTCTCAGATTTCATCGAGAAAGAGGTTGAGGTCTTCATGGACGACTTCTCTGTCTATGGGACCAGCTTTGACTCATGTCTAGCCAACCTCTGCAAAATCCTGGAGAAGTGTGAAGAGGTCAACCTGATCCTGAATTGGGAGAAATGTCACTTCATGGTCCAAGAGGGAGTTGTCCTTGGACATGTTGTGACCTCCAAAGGAATTGAGGTTGACAAAGCCAAGGTGGAGGTGATCGAGAAGCTGGAGATCCCAACAAATGTCAAAGCTGTGCGAAGCTTTCTGGGACACGCTGGCTTCTACCGCCGATTCATCAAGGACTTCTCAAAAATCGCAAAACCATTGACCAACCTGCTCATCAAGGACTCTGATTTCATCTTCACGCAGGAATGTGTCGATTCGTTTTGCCGATTGAAAGAAGCCCTTGTCTCAGCACCCATCCTGCAGCCTCCAGACTGGACCTTGCCATTCGAGTTGATGTGCGATGCGAGTGATTACGCTGTGGGAGCGGTTCTTGGGCAGCGGAAGGAGAACAAGCCATATGCTATCTACTACGCTAGCAAGGTGCTAGACCCTGCCCAGATGAACTACACAACAACCGAAAAGGAGCTTTTGGCTGTTGTGTTCGCTCTCGACAAGTTTAGATCCTATCTGGTTGGTTCCAAGATAGTGATCTACACTGACCACGCCGCACTCAAGTATCTGTTGAGCAAGCAGGATGCCAAACCTCGCTTGATTAGGTGGATTCTCCTCCTGCAGGAGTTTGACATCGAAATCAGGGACAAGAAAGGAGTCGAAAACACCGTGGCTGACCATCTGTCCCGGCTTCGCTGGGAAGATGAGGGCTCTGGTAGCCTGCCAATTGATGACTCGTTCCCTGATGACCAATTCCATTCGATTTCTGCCATGGAGGAGATCCACTCGGTTGGTACACCGATGCACGCGACTCATGCGGTGCAAGATCGGACGTTCCATGCCACTGACCGAGTGAACACCAAGTCAGCACCCTGGTATGCAGACATTGCGAACTTTCTCGCCTCAGGAGTACTTCCTCCTACCATGTCATACCAGCAGAAGAAGAAGCTGCGATCGGACGCCAAGTTCTACTTCTGGGACGACCCCTACCTCTTCAAGACTGGCGTTGATGGCATCTACCGACGATGTGTGCCATATGACGAGACGCGCTCCATTCTTGAGCACTGCCACTCCTCAGCCTACGGAGGACACGCTTCATCCTCCAAGACTGCTTCAAAGGTCCTACAATCTGGCTTCTTCTGGCCTTCACTTTTCAGAGATGCTAGGACCTTCGTCGCAGCTTGTGACAAGTGTCAGCGCACCGGGAACATCTCCAAGAGGAATGAAATGCCTCTCTACTCTATTCTAGAGGTAGACATCTTTGATGTCTGGGGCATTGACTTCATGGGACCGTTTCCACCCTCTTGTGGGAACGAGTACATCCTGGTGGCTGTTGACTACGTCTCCAAGTGGGTGGAGGCAGTAGCTTGCAAGAATGCGGACTCCAATGCCGTGAAAAGACTATTCACTGACATCATCTTCCCTCGCTTTGGAGTTCCAAGAGCCGTCATCAGTGATGGTGGCAAGCACTTCATCAACCGCCAGTTCGACAATCTCCTGAGTCGCCATGGAGTCACTCACAAGGTGACCACATCCTACCATCCTCAAGCCAACGGTCAAGCCGAGATTTCCAACAGAGAGATCAAGTCTATCCTGGAGAAGACCGTTGCTCGAACGAGAAAGGATTGGTCGCTCAAGCTGAGTGACGCACTATGGGCCTACCGTACAGCCTTCAAAACTCCGATTGGGATGAGCCCTTTCAAATTGGTGTACGGAAAGTCCTGCCACTTGCCCGTGGAAATTGAGCACAAGGCATACTGGGCCACACGGGCCATCAACATGGACTTGCTCTCAGCTGGAGAGAAACGCATCCTTGACTTGCATGAGTTAGAGGAGATGCGTCTCAATGCCTACGAGAACGCGAGAATTTACAAGGAAAGGACCAAACAGGTTCACGACAAGCGCATCATGCCTCGTGAGTTCCATGAGGGAGACCTGGTCCTCTTGTTCAATTCTCGACTTAGGCTCTTTCCAGGGAAGCTGAAGTCCAGGTGGTCCGGTCCATTCCGGGTGAGGGCAGTGTTCCCATTTGGCGCCGTGGAATTGGAAAACAAGGAGGGGCAGACTTTCAAAGTCAATGGTCAGAGTCTCAAGCACTACATTGCTGATCATCCCCAACAAATGCGAGTGAGCTTGGATCTCTCCGATCCATCTCCAACCAAAGCCTGACGAGAGAAGGTCGAGCTCGAGACCTAAAACGAGTGCTCCTTGGGAGGCAGCCCAAGCCATTTTTACCTGTTTTGCATCTTAGGAACAGATAGACATGCATTCATTCTTCTGCATTGCATCACGAGCGGCTTGAGAAGTCACGAGAAAGAGAAACGAAAATTTTTGAAGTTGGTACGGCTAGGTCATACCACATTGGTACGTGTTCGCAGCAAAGCGCAACGCAAGTTTCGGCACGCTTGAAAGCGTACCTTTTAAACCTCGTTAACACTCCACGAGTAAAGGATGCAAGTGCACAACCTCTGCCGTGTAGTATAATCGGGTATCGATCCTCAGAGACGGCTAATCACTCGGTTAAGTTCTATCTAAACTTGATTGAAAACTAGAAGTTGAAAAGGTTTTGTTTGGTATTTAATTTCCTAAGGTATCAAATCAAACTGTTCAGACAATTGAAGAAGATGTAACAAAATGTTTAGAACAAATGTAAATTGTGTTTTGATTATGGATAAAAGGTGTTTCCAGGGTTTAAGACTTCATCTCTGATCTGCCTCTAGTGGTACGGCCCGTACTAAGTAGGTACGGCTAGGCCGTACCTCACTTGGTAAGGCTAGGCCGTACCACTCTGGTAAGACCCGTACCGGCTTCCCAGAACAGAACCTACCAGTTCGAGTAAATGCATTTCCTTGCTGGTACCTTGTGCTAAACTCTTTAGAAAGGTTCAATTGACCATACCTAAGGTTCCTAACCCTCAACCGTCGTTTGTTGGATCAAGATCTAGGTTGGAATGCGATTGAGAGCCTTTTAGGGTTTCTACACCTCAACCATCGTATGTTGGTACAGATCTACCCTAGCTGATTGATTAGATGTCTAAGGCACCCTCTAATCTGTCGATTAGAGGAGAATTCAACCTTTCGGCTTCAATTCGAACTATTCTACCCTATGTACTTGAATTGGATGAGAGATTGAGATGATCACATGACCTTGATAGGCTCGATCTAAACCTAAAGGGACATCATACAACAATCACAGCAAGCAAAGCAAGATATAACAATGAAAATCACAATCAATCAAACTAAAGAGTTCATACACAGTAAAAGTCAAAGAAAGTCAAAACAAATCAAGATTCGATCTCTAACCCTAGAAACTAAAATGATCTACTCACAGCACATAGCAATGTCTAAAAATACAATAAGAGGAAGAAAGATAGCCATGGATTGAAGGGAGATGGAGGAGGAAGCTAGATCCGTCGAGTTTCGCCTCTTCCTCTTCTTTCCTTCTTGCTTTCAGCTCCTTAGCCTTCTTTCTCTCTCCTACTGAGCTCTCAGATCTATCTGGAATGAATTCGATACGAAATCTGGAGAGTTCCCCGCCTTAAATAGCCTCTGCCCAAATTTGAATCTGTCAGGACGCCTTCATGTACGGCCCGTACCAATTTGGTACGGCCTGGCCGTACCAGGCGTGAAGAGCTGAAAACGGCTAAGTATGGTCCGACCCGTACCAAGCCTGGTAAGGGTCGTACCTCATCATGTGAATCGCCATTTCTTCGTGTGTTTTGCTCCAAACCTGCAGAAAACAAACAAACACTCAGCAGTACCAAATTCTAAAGATATATCGATGAAATGCACATGATTCTGGTGAATTATGGCACGAATCTGGTACTAAAACAGGCCTAAAATAGACTAAATATGCGAGGTATCAAATTCCCCCAAGCTGAACCTTTGCTTGTCCTCAAGCAAAAAGTTTCAAACTCGGGTAAAAGTGCTGGACAACTAAATCTAAATGCAGATACAAGTCTAAATGTGAAAACCTACGTGAATTTGCTATAGTCAAGAATTTCTAGAATCGATTCGGTTGTAATTCAAACATTCCTTTATAAACCTTGATTCACTCCACCAATTGATCAATTGAACTTCTTATTTTGAGATGCTTCTAACAATGGAAAGACTAATTACCTAGGTTTGATCGAAACAATTCCATTCTTTTTCCGAATCAGTGCTTTTATTCAAGGTGATTTTTCTTTTCATTTGCCCTCCCCCAAGCTTGAATCAAGCTTAAGGGTAAGAAAGTTGCGAACGAAGTGTGTTGGTATGAGCAAAATTTTCTTTCTTTATTTCTAATTGGGAGACGAGCTCAAAGGCGCCCATTCGAGGCTTATTGCCAGTACTCTTATTTTCTCCATCTTTTCTCTTTTGTTTTCTCTTTTTCTTTTTCTCATTTTTTTATTTTTTTCTTTTTCTTTTCTTTTTTTGGTTTGCTCACACCATGAATACACACATCCATTGGTATTCATTCATACCAATGGATATTCCAAACTTTCTTAATTTGAAAATCTCAATTCCTAAAGGCACAATTCAGTTTTTTCGAATAATCTCGTTCGATTCAATTCTAAGTTTGTTTCATCTTTTCCATTATTAAAAACATCTCAACCTAAGTAGTTCAATAACCAATCATGGGTTAGTTCCAATTCACTCAGGTCTATCCTAATCACAACCAAATTGTTTCAAAGTTATTCTCAATTCTAGCAATTCACGCAAATTTTCACCTAACAATGCACGAAAATACGAAAAAATGCAAGAAAAATAACGGTAAAGTAAATATGACCTAAATGCAAATGTCATCCCCCCAAGCTTAGCCTGAGCATTGTCCTCAATGCTTCAAGACTATGAGATAAAAGAGATAAAAGAAGCTCGGGGAAAAGAGAGCGAACCTGATCAGTCGTGTGAACGGTCGTACCAGAGCCAGTCGCTCAACTGCTGCTCTATCCCAGTCACCCGCTGCGTGAGATCATGGAGTGCGGCGCCCTGCTGACGAATGGCAGCACCCTGCTCATAGAGTGCAACACCCTGCTCCTGACGCATGCCGTACATCAGATCGTAGACATCATGGATGGTGGGCTCAGAGAGAGGAGGAGGGTACACAGGTCTACTGTAGGAGGTGGAGGGTCCAGCTGCGTAGGCAGAGGTGGATGGGCCAGTCTGGTACGTGGAAGGGTCAGCTCCATAGAAAGAGGTACCTGCACCAAAGGGTGAAGGATGTACCTGCTCGGAGAATGGGGGAGCCTGGCTGGGGAAAGGTGGCACATGAGGAGAGAGAGGATGCATCGGCTCAAACGGAGCCTGGACTGGAGAGGTGGTGGCATCGAGCATGTCCTCATCGCCATGCGGTGGTGGTGGAGGAGGTGGAGGTGGGGGTGGGACCTCAGGGGCAGGCTGCACGCGGGGCGGACGGCGGAAAAACCAAGTGCTCCGGTCAGTGAAGGAGAGAGTGACCGGGAATGGCATGATGTATCGGGTATGCTGGTCAGGCATGCGCCAAGCCCAAGCACCTCGCCCATCGCGTCCTGCTGCTGACTCGATGAACTTATAGGTGGTGAACTGAGAGAGAGAGAGAGATCGGGAGCTCCGGCACTCCTCGTCGCCGATGATCTGGATGTGTAAGCGCTCAGCGATCAGAGTGACATAGGCCGAGATGTAGAGAGTGCCACCCGGCTTGGGCTGCCTCTGGATGTCGATCCAGTGGCGGATCATGGCGAGCATCAGATCGGGCCGCTCGAGAGTGCTGTCGGGGCGCAGCATATGATCCACCAGCTGCAGATCCTCAACATTAGCACGGGCGAATGTCTCGCCACGTGCAAAAACTGTGCAACCGAGGATACGCAGCAGGACCCGGATGACAGGATGTGGGACGTTGAGCTGCTTGTACTCTTTGTTGAAAGCTGACCCGGCTGGTGCGCCAGAGATCAGCTCCCAGAAGGTGTCGCGCGTCAACTCCCCAGAGAAAGAGAGGGAATCAGTAGTCGGGTTCGCCTCAAAGCCAAACCACTCCCTCAAGTCATGTAGCCAGACGCGGCGGGTCTCACTCAGCATGCGGAACCTGATGAACGGGTGGTGGTTCCGCGAAAACTTGAGCTCCAGAGAGGAAAGAAACTCCAAGGTGAGCTTCTTGTAACCCCTCTGGGCGATCTCCCAGAAAGCTGGAGTGATCCCGACCCGGGTGGTGATGCGGCGGAACTCGTCCTCTAGGCCCATCGCCTGAAGAGCAGAGAAATCGACAATCCTCGTGTTGTTGACCGTCTTCGTCAGAAGGATTTCAAAATTCTTGAGCTGCTGTCGGGTCGAAATGAGGAAGTACTCCGCGGTGTATGCGTCGGCACGCTGGGTGGCATCAGAGGTGGCCGAATCGGTGCCCATGGAGTCAGAGGCGTGGTCGGAGGCCTCGTCAGAGCCCTGGTCCTGGTCAGCAGATGGATGGTAAGGGGGGCTCTCCTGTGGGCTCTGGTGAACGGATGGAGACTCACTGGAAGTGGTCTCACCCTCATAGTAGGTGGGGGTCCTGGCTGCACTCTCCTGGGAGTGGCGAGATGCGCGGGAGCCACTACGAGACGCACTCCGGTGGGAGTGATGAGATGACGTGGGGGCAGCGGTAAGAGGGACGTCGTCAGGCTGGCCAGTGACGGAAGGGATGGTGTCGTCAGAGGATGCGGAGGCGCGCGAGGAACGTCGACTCATCTCGGGCAGTCGTGTGTGACGTTGGTTGGTTCAGAGGGAGCGCAACTGGGTAGGTACGGCCTGGTCTGACCTAAGAGGTACGGCCTGGCCTGACCTAGGTAGGTACGGCCTAGCCGCACGGGTTGGTACGGGCCGTACCAAACCTAGGGTTTTGGTGTTGGCTGGTAATGGCCGCACCAATCTGGTACCAGTGACAAAAATGGGGTTTGCACCCCATGGTGGTGCAGTACAGAGGTTGGCACCAAAGTGGTCAGGTCAAATCGTTTGGTACGGGCCGTATCCAGCTGGTACGGGTGTGCCGTACCAAGCTAGGGTTTGGACTGAAAACGTGCTGAACCGAGCAAGGAGGAAAAGGAAGAAGAGAAAATGGAGAAGAGGGACTAACCGAGAGAAGAAGGTGCGAGTCGTACCAGTGAGGGGGTGCGGGTCGGACCAAGTGGAGCGGTGCGGCGTGGCCGTGTGAAGAGGATCGGACGGAAGAGGGGAATGTCGGTGGTGCGTTGGTGCGCCAGCCTTGTGCTCGGTTTAGGAGAGAAAGAGTGGAGAGGGTGGAGATGGAGAGAGGAGAGAGTAGAGAGGAAGAGGTGCGGCTGGGAAGGGGAAGGGGTACGGGGGGTTTAAATGGGAAAAAGGCGGAAGGGGAAGGCGTCGGTTCGCGAAATCTGACCTAGGTACGGCCTGGCCGTACCAAAGTGGTACGGGCCGTACCAACCTTGAAAATTTTGTTCCTCATCCCGTGACTTCTCAAGCCGCTCGTGATACAATGCAGAAGAATGAATGCATGTCTATCTGTTCCTAAAATGCAAAATGGGTAAAAATTGCTTGGGCTGCCTCCCAAGGAGCGCTCGTTTTAGGTCTCGAGCTCGACCTTCTCTCTTCAGGTTCTGTTTTGAGATGGATCGGAGAGATCCAAGCTCTCTCGCAATTCTTGGGGATGGTCAGCAATGTAGTGCTTGAGACGCTGACCATTGACTTTGAAAGTCTGCCCCTCCTTGTTATCCAATTCCACAGTGCCAAACGGGAACACTGCCCTCACCCGGAATGGACCGGACCATCTGGACCTCAGCTTCCCTGGAAAGAGCCTAAGTCGAGAATTGAACAAGAGGACCAAGTCTCCCTCATGGAACTCACGAGGCATGATGCGCTTGTCGTGAACTTGTTTGGTCTTTTCCTTGTACATTCTCGCGTTCTCGTAGGCATTGAGACGCATCTCCTCTAGCTCATGCAAGTCAAGGATGCGTTTCTCTCCAGCTGAGAGCAAGTCCATGTTGATGGCCCGTGTGGCCCAGTATGCCTTGTGCTCAATTTCCACGGGCAAGTGGCAGGACTTTCCGTACACCAATTTGAAAGGGCTCATCCCAATCGGAGTTTTGAAGGCTGTACGGTAGGCCCAAAGTGCGTCACTCAGCTTGAGTGACCAATCCTTCCTCGTGCGAGCCACGGTCTTCTCCAGGATAGACTTGATCTCTCTGTTGGAAATCTCGGCTTGACCGTTGGCTTGAGGATGGTAGGATGTGGTCACCTTGTGAGTGACTCCATGGCGACTGAGGAGATTGTCAAATTGGCGATTGATGAAGTGCTTGCCACCGTCACTGATGACGGCTCTCGGGACTCCAAAGCGAGGGAAGATGGTGTCAGTGAACAGTCGTTTCACTGCCTTGGAGTCCGCATTCTTGCACGCCACTGCCTCCACCCACTTGGAGACGTAGTCAACTGCCACCAGGATGTACTCGTTCCCACACGAGGGTGGAAACGGTCCCATGAAATCAATGCCCCAGACATCAAAGATGTCTACCTCTAGAATAGAGGTGAGAGGCATTTCATTCCTCTTGGAGATGTTCCCGGTGCGCTGACACTTGTCACAAGCTGCGACGAAGGTCCTAGCATCTCTGAAGAGTGAAGGCCAGAAGAAGCCGGATTGCAGGACCTTTGAAGCAGTCTTGGAGAATGAAGCGTGTCCTCCGTAGGCCGAGGAGTGGCAGTGCTCAAGAATGGAGCGCGTCTCGTCGTATGGCACACATCGACGGTAGACGCCATCAACGCCAATCTTGAAGAGGTAGGGGTCGTCCCAGAAGTAGAACTTGGAATCCGATCGCAACTTCTTCTTCTGCTGGTATGACATGTCAGGAGGAAGTACTCCTGAGGCGAGAAAGTTCGCAATGTCTGCATACCAGGGCGCCGACTTGGTGTTCATTCGGTCAGTGGCATGGAACGTCCGATCTTGCAACGCATGAGTCGCGTGCATCGGTGCATCGACCGAGTGGATCTCCTCCATGGCAGAAATCGAATGGAATTGGTCATCAGGGAACGAGTCATCAATTGGCAGGCTACAAGAGCCCTCATCTTCCCAGCGAAGCCGGGACAGATGGTCAGCCACAGTGTTTTCGACTCCTTTCTTGTCCCTGATTTCGATATCGAACTCCTGCATGAGGAGAATCCACCTAATCAGGCGAGGTTTGGCATCCTGCTTGCTCAACAGATACTTGAGTGCGGCGTGGTCAGTGTAGATCACTATCTTGGAGCCAACCAGATAGGATCTAAACTTGTCGAGAGCGAACACGACAGCCAAAAGCTCCTTTTCGATTGTCGTGTAGTTCATCTGGGCAGGGTCTAGCACCTTGCTAGCGTAGTAGATAGCACATGGCTTGTTCTCCTTCCGCTGCCCAAGAACGGCTCCCACAGCGTAATCACTCGCATCGCACATCAGCTCAAATGGCAAGGTCCAGTCTGGAGGCTGCAGGATGGGTGCTGAGACAAGGGCTTCCTTCAATCGGCAAAACGAATCGACACACTCCTGCGTGAAGATGAAATCAGAATCCTTGATGAGCAGGTTGGTCAATGGTTTTGCGATTTTCGAGAAGTCCTTGATGAAACGGCGGTAGAAGCCAGCGTGTCCCAGAAAGCTTCGCACAGCTTTGACGTTCGTTGGGATCTCCAGCTTCTCGATCACCTCCACCTTTGCTTTGTCAACCTCGATCCCTTTTGAGGTCACCACATGTCCAAGGACGACTCCCTCTTGGACCATGAAGTGACACTTCTCCCAGTTGAGGATTAGGTTGACTTCTTCGCACTTCTCCAGAATTTTGCAGAGGTTGGCTAGACATGAGTCAAAGCTGGTCCCATAGACAGAGAAGTCGTCCATGAAGACCTCAACCTCTTTCTCAATGAAATCTGAGAAGATAGCCATCATGGCTCTTTGGAAGGTGGCAGGTGCATTGCAGAGACCGAATGGCATCCTACGGTATGCGAATGTACCGTAGGGACATGGAAGGTGGTCTTGTCTTGGTCGTTCGGGTGAATGGGGATCTGAAAGAATCCTGAGTACCCGTCAAGGTAGCAAAAATGAGAATGAGTCGCCAGCCTTTCAAGGAGTTGGTCGACAAACGGCAGTGGGAAGTGATCCTTGCGCGTGGCATTGTTGAGCTTCCTGTAGTCGATACACATGCGGTACCCAGACACCACACGAGTAGGGACTAGCTCATCCTTTTCATTGCGCACCACTGTCGTGCCTCCCTTCTTCGGCACCACGTGAACGGGACTCACCCACTTGCTGTCAGAGATGGGATAGATGATGCCTGCGTCCAGGAGTTTGAGAATCTCCTTTTTCACCACCTCTTTCAGGTTGGGGTTGAGTCGCCGCTGGTGCTCCACAGACGGCTTGTGATCATCCTCGAGAAGAATCCGGTGTGAGCAGATGGCTGGGTTGATCCCTTTCAAGTCCTTGATCGAGTACCCAATCGCGCCCTTGTGAAATCGCAGCTTCTCAAGCAGTTTGGCGGTTTGATCGGGGTTCAGACTCGCATTGACGATCACGGGACAAGACTTTTCTGGATCGAGGAACTCGTATCGGAGATTGGTTGGGAGAGGCTTGAGTTCGGGAGTCGGACGCTCAGGCTGATCATTGACACGAGTCGCATCTGGGTGATCAGACTCGTGTGCTGTCGAGGTGTCGGCCTTGGCAGTCTCCGCTTCACTCATCGTCTCAGAGTGTGATGTACGATCCTCCAGATCCTCAGGAATCGCATCTGCTGCACAAATCGACTCGCTCGCCTCGCTTGGCAACTTTGAGAGGAATTCAGCGTCTTGGCGCAGCGAGTTGTTGACTTGGTCGAGAAAGTAGTCCTTGACTAGATCAGCCAGGTACTCCTCGGTCCTGTCAACCCGGAAACATGTCTCAGATCGCGACGGATATCTCATGGCACGGTCGATCTGGAACTTCACCTTCTCTCCCCCGAAATTCAGAGTCAGGATGCCCTGCTTCACGTCAATAATCGCGCCGGCTGTACTTAGAAAAGGTCGTCCCAAGATGATTGGGACTTCCTTGTCTTCTTCCATCTCCATGACGACGAAATCGACGGGCACGAAGAACTTCCCGACTTGAACTGGCAGATCCTCCACCACACCAAGTGGAAGTCGGACTGAAGAATCCGCCAACTGCAATGTCATCCTCGTGGGCTTGAGCTCCCCCACTCCTATGCGATCATAGATGGTGCGTGGCATGAGACTCACGCTCGCTCCTAGATCACACAGGGCCTTCTTGATCGTCGCCTTCCCAATGGTGCACGGGATGGAAAACTTTCCAGGGTCGTCCAGTTTGGGAGGTAGCTCACTCTTCAGGATTGCGCTGCACTGCTCCGTCAGCTTGACTGTCGCGTGCCCCTCTAAGCTTCTCTTGTTAGAAAGAATGTCCTTCAGAAACTTGGCATAGGTGGGCATTTGAGTCAAAGCGTCAGTGAAAGGAATGGTGATCTGCAGCTGCTTGATGACGTTTGCGAAGTTGGCAAATTGCTCGTTCAGTCTCGTCTCAGCTAATCTCTGGGGGAATGGAACAGGTGGCCGGTATGGAGGTGGTTTCTCGGCACCTTTCTTCTTCTGACTTCCTGACGCTTCGGATGGAGGTTGTGCAGGTCTTGCCGAGCTGGTGCAGTCTGCACTCGCTTGAGGTCGGATGACCTCAGCTCGTTCTGGATTAACCTCCTTCAGTGGAATTGACTCAGGGGTCGGAGTCGCGTCAGGTGTCGCGTCGAGAATCGGATCAACTGTGCCCTCACTTGGCATTGGTGGCTCGTCGTATTGGGTCCCGCTTCTCAGAGTGATCGCCTTAGCCTCTTCTCTTGGATTTGGTTCGGGTTGAGCTGGAAGCTTCCCGGGTCGAGAGTGGCTCGAGGTGACTATCTGGCTCAGCTGCTCCAGCAACTTGTTTTGAGCAGCCATTTGATTTTGTTGAGCAGCCATCTGAGTGGACATGCTCTGCATATGTTCCCACATCATCTGATTCATCTTGCCCTGCTCGTGAGTGAAGTCGTCCACTCCGGTAGGCGCAATTGACTTTGAGGGGCCAGATGGGGCTGCTCGGTTGCCTTGGTTGGGAAAGGAAGCGTTCTGGTAGAAGCTCCTGTTGTCATTGTTGCTGTTGCTGCTCGAAGCTTGGGGTCTCCAATCGTTGTTGCTTTGAGGAGGGTAGTTTCCATTGTTGTTCGTCCGATTGTTCCAGTTGTTGTTGTTGTTGTACTGCGGCCTTTGGAAGCTGTTGTTTTGGAAGGGGGGTCTAAACGAAGAGTTGTTGAAAGGCGCAGGGTTGTTTTGGTTCGACCTCCAGTGTTGCTGCTCAACATGGTCCTTGGGATAGGATCGACTGAAGGGAGGTCGTGGGAAGAAAGAAGGTTCGTTGTTGAGAGAGTGGACTTGCTCGTTCTCCTCGTCTTGCTGCACCAGCGGGCATTGCTCGTATGCGTGCCTCTCGTCTCCGCACATGACGCAGACTTGAGGTTGCTGTTCGACAGCCTTGACACTAAGCTTGTCCATTGCCCTCTGCATGGCGTCCATCTTGGCGGTGAGAGCTGTGATGTGGTCTAGCTCGTACTTGCCTCCTCCTTGGCTACCTCCTTGGCCTCCTCGTGGGCGTGACGTGTCGCGGCCGGACCACTGCTGGTTCTGCGCCATTTCATCTATCAAGCTCATAGCCTCTAAAGGCTCCCTTGACATCAACGCGCCTCCCGCAACAGCGTCCACGTAAGCACGAGTGCTCTCATTCAGGCCGTCGTAAAACGTTTGAATTAAAAGCCAATCGGGTAAACCGTGGTGGGGACAAGAGTACTGCAACTCTCTAAATCTCTCCCACGCTTCATTCAGGGGTTCATGAAAAATCTGCCTAAAGCTGGTCAGGTCTTGTCTCACCTTGGCTGTCCTCTTGTGAGGGAAAAATCTGGTCAAAAACAATTTGGACAAATCCCTCCAAGTCCTAACAGAGTCCCTAGGCAAAGATCCTAACCACTTTTTGGCCTTATCCTTAAGCGTGAAAGGAAATAAAGCAAGCTTTGTGTAATCAGCATTCTCACCGTTGGTCTTGATCGTAGTGATGCACTCGAGGAATGTCTGGAGATGAGCGTGCGGGTCCTCGTGGTCGAGTCCGTGAAAGCTGTTCTGCTGCACCATATTGACAACACCCGGGTTGAAGTTTGGTTGCTGTCCTGGAATGTGTGGCAGCCGGATCGCACCTCTTGCATCTCCAGCTCTCGGCACGTTGTACTCTCGCAGCGTCCGAGGCATGAAACCATCAGCTTCGTCATCAGTCATGCGGCCTTCTTCTTCTTCTCGCCTCTGTCTTTCTCTTTCCCTGGCCTCTGCCTCCATTCTCAATCGGGCTTCATTGTCTGCCTCAGCCATCTTTTCGGGTTCTGGTGTGTTGGTACGGGTCGGACCAGTCTTGGTACGGGTCGGACCTGGTTGGTGCGGCCTGGTCGTACCTGAGTCTGTGCGGGCCGTACCAGAGAGTGGCTGAGCAGTGTCAGCTGAGTCTGGAGGAGTTTGGTCGAACAGGGGCCCCTTGCTTCTCAGATTGTATGTCAGCCTGTATTTGCCTGCAGGGGGGGGTTCAAAAGCCAGTTTTTAGTATTTTTTTTTTTTTGAATAAGAAAAGCAATAAAGATACAAGATAAAATCTAGATCAACTAAGTAAGATAAAACCTAACTAAGCAATTGGTTACCGTCCCCGGCAACGGCGCCAAAAACTTGTTCGCAGCAAAGCGCAACGCAAGTTTCGGCACGCTTGAAAGCGTACCTTTTAAACCTCGTTAACACTCCACGAGTAAAGGATGCAAGTGCACAACCTCTGCCGTGTAGTATAATCGGGTATCGATCCTCAGAGACGGCTAATCACTCGGTTAAGTTATATCTAAACTTGATTGAAAACTAGAAGTTGAAAAGGTTTTGTTTGGTATTTAATTTCCTAAGGTATCAAATCAAACTGTTCAGACAATTGAAGAAGATGTAACAAAATGTTTAGAACAAATGTAAATTGTGTTTTGATTATGGATAAAAGGTGTTTCCAGGGTTTAAGACTTCATCTCTGATCTGCCTCTAGTGGTACGGCCCGTACTAAGTAGGTACGGCTAGGCCGTACCTCACTTGGTAAGGCTAGGCCGTACCACTCTGGTAAGACCCGTACCGGCTTCCCAGAACAGAACCTACCAGTTCGAGTAAATGCATTTCCTTGCTGGTACCTTGTGCTAAACTCTTTAGAAAGGTTCAATTGACCATACCTAAGGTTCCTAACCCTCAACCGTCGTTTGTTGGATCAAGATCTAGGTTGGAATGCGATTGAGAGCCTTTTAGGGTTTCTACACCTCAACCATCGTATGTTGGTACAGATCTACCCTAGCTGATTGATTAGATGTCTAAGGCACCCTCTAATCTGTCGATTAGAGGAGAATTCAACCTTTCGGCTTCAATTCGAACTATTCTACCCTATGTACTTGAATTGGATGAGAGATTGAGATGATCACATGACCTTGATAGGCTCGATCTAAACCTAAAGGGACATCATACAACAATCACAGCAAGCAAAGCAAGATATAACAATGAAAATCACAATCAATCAAACTAAAGAGTTCATACACAGTAAAAGTCAAAGAAAGTCAAAACAAATCAAGATTCGATCTCTAACCCTAGAAACTAAAATGATCTACTCACAGCACATAGCAATGTCTAAAAATACAATAAGAGGAAGAAAGATAGCCATGGATTGAAGGGAGATGGAGGAGGAAGCTAGATCCGTCGAGTTTCGCCTCTTCCTCTTCTTTCCTTCTTGCTTTCAGCTCCTTAGCCTTCTTTCTCTCTCCTACTGAGCTCTCAGATCTATCTGGAATGAATTCGATACGAAATCTGGAGAGTTCCCCGCCTTAAATAGCCTCTGCCCAAATTTGAATCTGTCAGGACGCCTTCATGTACGGCCCGTACCAATTTGGTACGGCCTGGCCGTACCAGGCGTGAAGAGCTGAAAACGGCTAAGTATGGTCCGACCCGTACCAAGCCTGGTAAGGGTCGTACCTCATCATGTGAATCGCCATTTCTTCGTGTGTTTTGCTCCAAACCTGCAGAAAACAAACAAACACTCAGCAGTACCAAATTCTAAAGATATATCGATGAAATGCACATGATTCTGGTGAATTATGGCACGAATCTGGTACTAAAACAGGCCTAAAATAGACTAAATATGCGAGGTATCAAATTCCCCCAAGCTGAACCTTTGCTTGTCCTCAAGCAAAAAGTTTCAAACTCGGGTAAAAGTGCTGGACAACTAAATCTAAATGCAGATACAAGTCTAAATGTGAAAACCTACGTGAATTTGCTATAGTCAAGAATTTCTAGAATCGATTCGGTTGTAATTCAAACATTCCTTTATAAACCTTGATTCACTCCACCAATTGATCAATTGAACTTCTTATTTTGAGATGCTTCTAACAATGGAAAGACTAATTACCTAGGTTTGATCGAAACAATTCCATTCTTTTTCCGAATCAGTGCTTTTATTCAAGGTGATTTTTCTTTTCATTTGCCCTCCCCCAAGCTTGAATCAAGCTTAAGGGTAAGAAAGTTGCGAACGAAGTGTGTTGGTATGAGCAAAATTTTCTTTCTTTATTTCTAATTGGGAGACGAGCTCAAAGGCGCCCATTCGAGGCTTATTGCCAGTACTCTTATTTTCTCCATCTTTTCTCTTTTGTTTTCTCTTTTTCTTTTTCTCATTTTTTTATTTTTTTCTTTTTCTTTTCTTTTTTTGGTTTGCTCACACCATGAATACACACATCCATTGGTATTCATTCATACCAATGGATATTCCAAACTTTCTTAATTTGAAAATCTCAATTCCTAAAGGCACAATTCAGTTTTTTCGAATAATCTCGTTCGATTCAATTCTAAGTTTGTTTCATCTTTTCCATTATTAAAAACATCTCAACCTAAGTAGTTCAATAACCAATCATGGGTTAGTTCCAATTCACTCAGGTCTATCCTAATCACAACCAAATTGTTTCAAAGTTATTCTCAATTCTAGCAATTCACGCAAATTTTCACCTAACAATGCACGAAAATACGAAAAAATGCAAGAAAAATAACGGTAAAGTAAATATGACCTAAATGCAAATGTCATCCCCCCAAGCTTAGCCTGAGCATTGTCCTCAATGCTTCAAGACTATGAGATAAAAGAGATAAAAGAAGCTCGGGGAAAAGAGAGCGAACCTGATCAGTCGTGTGAACGGTCGTACCAGAGCCAGTCGCTCAACTGCTGCTCTATCCCAGTCACCCGCTGCGTGAGATCATGGAGTGCGGCGCCCTGCTGACGAATGGCAGCACCCTGCTCATAGAGTGCAACACCCTGCTCCTGACGCATGCCGTACATCAGATCGTAGACATCATGGATGGTGGGCTCAGAGAGAGGAGGAGGGTACACAGGTCTACTGTAGGAGGTGGAGGGTCCAGCTGCGTAGGCAGAGGTGGATGGGCCAGTCTGGTACGTGGAAGGGTCAGCTCCATAGAAAGAGGTACCTGCACCAAAGGGTGAAGGATGTACCTGCTCGGAGAATGGGGGAGCCTGGCTGGGGAAAGGTGGCACATGAGGAGAGAGAGGATGCATCGGCTCAAACGGAGCCTGGACTGGAGAGGTGGTGGCATCGAGCATGTCCTCATCGCCATGCGGTGGTGGTGGAGGAGGTGGAGGTGGGGGTGGGACCTCAGGGGCAGGCTGCACGCGGGGCGGACGGCGGAAAAACCAAGTGCTCCGGTCAGTGAAGGAGAGAGTGACCGGGAATGGCATGATGTATCGGGTATGCTGGTCAGGCATGCGCCAAGCCCAAGCACCTCGCCCATCGCGTCCTGCTGCTGACTCGATGAACTTATAGGTGGTGAACTGAGAGAGAGAGAGAGATCGGGAGCTCCGGCACTCCTCGTCGCCGATGATCTGGATGTGTAAGCGCTCAGCGATCAGAGTGACATAGGCCGAGATGTAGAGAGTGCCACCCGGCTTGGGCTGCCTCTGGATGTCGATCCAGTGGCGGATCATGGCGAGCATCAGATCGGGCCGCTCGAGAGTGCTGTCGGGGCGCAGCATATGATCCACCAGCTGCAGATCCTCAACATTAGCACGGGCGAATGTCTCGCCACGTGCAAAAACTGTGCAACCGAGGATACGCAGCAGGACCCGGATGACAGGATGTGGGACGTTGAGCTGCTTGTACTCTTTGTTGAAAGCTGACCCGGCTGGTGCGCCAGAGATCAGCTCCCAGAAGGTGTCGCGCGTCAACTCCCCAGAGAAAGAGAGGGAATCAGTAGTCGGGTTCGCCTCAAAGCCAAACCACTCCCTCAAGTCATGTAGCCAGACGCGGCGGGTCTCACTCAGCATGCGGAACCTGATGAACGGGTGGTGGTTCCGCGAAAACTTGAGCTCCAGAGAGGAAAGAAACTCCAAGGTGAGCTTCTTGTAACCCCTCTGGGCGATCTCCCAGAAAGCTGGAGTGATCCCGACCCGGGTGGTGATGCGGCGGAACTCGTCCTCTAGGCCCATCGCCTGAAGAGCAGAGAAATCGACAATCCTCGTGTTGTTGACCGTCTTCGTCAGAAGGATTTCAAAATTCTTGAGCTGCTGTCGGGTCGAAATGAGGAAGTACTCCGCGGTGTATGCGTCGGCACGCTGGGTGGCATCAGAGGTGGCCGAATCGGTGCCCATGGAGTCAGAGGCGTGGTCGGAGGCCTCGTCAGAGCCCTGGTCCTGGTCAGCAGATGGATGGTAAGGGGGGCTCTCCTGTGGGCTCTGGTGAACGGATGGAGACTCACTGGAAGTGGTCTCACCCTCATAGTAGGTGGGGGTCCTGGCTGCACTCTCCTGGGAGTGGCGAGATGCGCGGGAGCCACTACGAGACGCACTCCGGTGGGAGTGATGAGATGACGTGGGGGCAGCGGTAAGAGGGACGTCGTCAGGCTGGCCAGTGACGGAAGGGATGGTGTCGTCAGAGGATGCGGAGGCGCGCGAGGAACGTCGACTCATCTCGGGCAGTCGTGTGTGACGTTGGTTGGTTCAGAGGGAGCGCAACTGGGTAGGTACGGCCTGGTCTGACCTAAGAGGTACGGCCTGGCCTGACCTAGGTAGGTACGGCCTAGCCGCACGGGTTGGTACGGGCCGTACCAAACCTAGGGTTTTGGTGTTGGCTGGTAATGGCCGCACCAATCTGGTACCAGTGACAAAAATGGGGTTTGCACCCCATGGTGGTGCAGTACAGAGGTTGGCACCAAAGTGGTCAGGTCAAATCGTTTGGTACGGGCCGTATCCAGCTGGTACGGGTGTGCCGTACCAAGCTAGGGTTTGGACTGAAAACGTGCTGAACCGAGCAAGGAGGAAAAGGAAGAAGAGAAAATGGAGAAGAGGGACTAACCGAGAGAAGAAGGTGCGAGTCGTACCAGTGAGGGGGTGCGGGTCGGACCAAGTGGAGCGGTGCGGCGTGGCCGTGTGAAGAGGATCGGACGGAAGAGGGGAATGTCGGTGGTGCGTTGGTGCGCCAGCCTTGTGCTCGGTTTAGGAGAGAAAGAGTGGAGAGGGTGGAGATGGAGAGAGGAGAGAGTAGAGAGGAAGAGGTGCGGCTGGGAAGGGGAAGGGGTACGGGGGGTTTAAATGGGAAAAAGGCGGAAGGGGAAGGCGTCGGTTCGCGAAATCTGACCTAGGTACGGCCTGGCCGTACCAAAGTGGTACGGGCCGTACCAACCTTGAAAATTTTGTTCCTCATCCCGTGACTTCTCAAGCCGCTCGTGATACAATGCAGAAGAATGAATGCATGTCTATCTGTTCCTAAAATGCAAAATGGGTAAAAATTGCTTGGGCTGCCTCCCAAGGAGCGCTCGTTTTAGGTCTCGAGCTCGACCTTCTCTCTTCAGGTTCTGTTTTGAGATGGATCGGAGAGATCCAAGCTCTCTCGCAATTCTTGGGGATGGTCAGCAATGTAGTGCTTGAGACGCTGACCATTGACTTTGAAAGTCTGCCCCTCCTTGTTATCCAATTCCACAGTGCCAAACGGGAACACTGCCCTCACCCGGAATGGACCGGACCATCTGGACCTCAGCTTCCCTGGAAAGAGCCTAAGTCGAGAATTGAACAAGAGGACCAAGTCTCCCTCATGGAACTCACGAGGCATGATGCGCTTGTCGTGAACTTGTTTGGTCTTTTCCTTGTACATTCTCGCGTTCTCGTAGGCATTGAGACGCATCTCCTCTAGCTCATGCAAGTCAAGGATGCGTTTCTCTCCAGCTGAGAGCAAGTCCATGTTGATGGCCCGTGTGGCCCAGTATGCCTTGTGCTCAATTTCCACGGGCAAGTGGCAGGACTTTCCGTACACCAATTTGAAAGGGCTCATCCCAATCGGAGTTTTGAAGGCTGTACGGTAGGCCCAAAGTGCGTCACTCAGCTTGAGTGACCAATCCTTCCTCGTGCGAGCCACGGTCTTCTCCAGGATAGACTTGATCTCTCTGTTGGAAATCTCGGCTTGACCGTTGGCTTGAGGATGGTAGGATGTGGTCACCTTGTGAGTGACTCCATGGCGACTGAGGAGATTGTCAAATTGGCGATTGATGAAGTGCTTGCCACCGTCACTGATGACGGCTCTCGGGACTCCAAAGCGAGGGAAGATGGTGTCAGTGAACAGTCGTTTCACTGCCTTGGAGTCCGCATTCTTGCACGCCACTGCCTCCACCCACTTGGAGACGTAGTCAACTGCCACCAGGATGTACTCGTTCCCACACGAGGGTGGAAACGGTCCCATGAAATCAATGCCCCAGACATCAAAGATGTCTACCTCTAGAATAGAGGTGAGAGGCATTTCATTCCTCTTGGAGATGTTCCCGGTGCGCTGACACTTGTCACAAGCTGCGACGAAGGTCCTAGCATCTCTGAAGAGTGAAGGCCAGAAGAAGCCGGATTGCAGGACCTTTGAAGCAGTCTTGGAGAATGAAGTGTGTCCTCCGTAGGCCGAGGAGTGGCAGTGCTCAAGAATGGAGCGCGTCTCGTCGTATGGCACACATCGACGGTAGACGCCATCAACGCCAATCTTGAAGAGGTAGGGGTCGTCCCAGAAGTAGAACTTGGAATCCGATCGCAACTTCTTCTTCTGCTGGTATGACATGTCAGGAGGAAGTACTCCTGAGGCGAGAAAGTTCACAATGTCTGCATACCAGGGCGCCGACTTGGTGTTCATTCGGTCAGTGGCATGGAACGTCCGATCTTGCAACGCATGAGTCGCGTGCATCGGTGCATCGACCGAGTGGATCTCCTCCATGGCAGAAATCGAATGGAATTGGTCATCAGGGAACGAGTCATCAATTGGCAGGCTACAAGAGCCCTCATCTTCCCAGCGAAGCCGGGACAGATGGTCAGCCACAGTGTTTTCGACTCCTTTCTTGTCCCTGATTTCGATATCGAACTCCTGCATGAGGAGAATCCACCTAATCAGGCGAGGTTTGGCATCCTGCTTGCTCAACAGATACTTGAGTGCGGCGTGGTCAGTGTAGATCACTATCTTGGAGCCAACCAGATAGGATCTAAACTTGTCGAGAGCGAACACGACAGCCAAAAGCTCCTTTTCGGTTGTCGTGTAGTTCATCTGGGCAGGGTCTAGCACCTTGCTAGCGTAGTAGATAGCACATGGCTTGTTCTCCTTCCGCTGCCCAAGAACGGCTCCCACAGCGTAATCACTCGCATCGCACATCAGCTCAAATGGCAAGGTCCAGTCTGGAGGCTGCAGGATGGGTGCTGAGACAAGGGCTTCCTTCAATCGGCAAAACGAATCGACACACTCCTGCGTGAAGATGAAATCAGAATCCTTGATGAGCAGGTTGGTCAATGGTTTTGCGATTTTCGAGAAGTCCTTGATGAAACGGCGGTAGAAGCCAGCGTGTCCCAGAAAGCTTCGCACAGCTTTGACGTTCGTTGGGATCTCCAGCTTCTCGATCACCTCCACCTTTGCTTTGTCAACCTCGATCCCTTTTGAGGTCACCACATGTCCAAGGACGACTCCCTCTTGGACCATGAAGTGACACTTCTCCCAGTTGAGGATTAGGTTGACTTCTTCGCACTTCTCCAGAATTTTGCAGAGGTTGGCTAGACATGAGTCAAAGCTGGTCCCATAGACAGAGAAGTCGTCCATGAAGACCTCAACCTCTTTCTCAATGAAATCTGAGAAGATAGCCATCATGGCTCTTTGGAAGGTGGCAGGTGCATTGCAGAGACCGAATGGCATCCTACGGTATGCGAATGTACCGTAGGGACATGGAAGGTGGTCTTGTCTTGGTCGTTCGGGTGAATGGGGATCTGAAAGAATCCTGAGTACCCGTCAAGGTAGCAAAAATGAGAATGAGTCGCCAGCCTTTCAAGGAGTTGGTCGACAAACGGCAGTGGGAAGTGATCCTTGCGCGTGGCATTGTTGAGCTTCCTGTAGTCGATACACATGCGGTACCCAGACACCACACGAGTAGGGACTAGCTCATCCTTTTCATTGCGCACCACTGTCGTGCCTCCCTTCTTCGGCACCACGTGAACGGGACTCACCCACTTGCTGTCAGAGATGGGATAGATGATGCCTGCGTCCAGGAGTTTGAGAATCTCCTTTTTCACCACCTCTTTCAGGTTGGGGTTGAGTCGCCGCTGGTGCTCCACAGACGGCTTGTGATCATCCTCGAGAAGAATCCGGTGTGAGCAGATGGCTGGGTTGATCCCTTTCAAGTCCTTGATCGAGTACCCAATCGCGCCCTTGTGAAATCGCAGCTTCTCAAGCAGTTTGGCGGTTTGATCGGGGTTCAGACTCGCATTGACGATCACGGGACAAGACTTTTCTGGATCGAGGAACTCGTATCGGAGATTGGTTGGGAGAGGCTTGAGTTCGGGAGTCGGACGCTCAGGCTGATCATTGACACGAGTCGCATCTGGGTGATCAGACTCGTGTGCTGTCGAGGTGTCGGCCTTGGCAGTCTCCGCTTCACTCATCGTCTCAGAGTGTGATGTACGATCCTCCAGATCCTCAGGAATCGCATCTGCTGCACAAATCGACTCGCTCGCCTCGCTTGGCAACTTTGAGAGGAATTCAGCGTCTTGGCGCAGCGAGTTGTTGACTTGGTCGAGAAAGTAGTCCTTGACTAGATCAGCCAGGTACTCCTCGGTCCTGTCAACCCGGAAACATGTCTCAGATCGCGACGGATATCTCATGGCACGGTCGATCTGGAACTTCACCTTCTCTCCCCCGAAATTCAGAGTCAGGATGCCCTGCTTCACGTCAATAATCGCGCCGGCTGTACTTAGAAAAGGTCGTCCCAAGATGATTGGGACTTCCTTGTCTTCTTCCATCTCCATGACGACGAAATCGACGGGCACGAAGAACTTCCCGACTTGAACTGGCAGATCCTCCACCACACCAAGTGGAAGTCGGACTGAAGAATCCGCCAACTGCAATGTCATCCTCGTGGGCTTGAGCTCCCCCACTCCTATGCGATCATAGATGGTGCGTGGCATGAGACTCACGCTCGCTCCTAGATCACACAGGGCCTTCTTGATCGTCGCCTTCCCAATGGTGCACGGGATGGAAAACTTTCCAGGGTCGTCCAGTTTGGGAGGTAGCTCACTCTTCAGGATTGCGCTGCACTGCTCCGTCAGCTTGACTGTCGCGTGCCCCTCTAAGCTTCTCTTGTTAGAAAGAATGTCCTTCAGAAACTTGGCATAGGTGGGCATTTGAGTCAAAGCGTCAGTGAAAGGAATGGTGATCTGCAGCTGCTTGATGACGTTTGCGAAGTTGGCAAATTGCTCGTTCAGTCTCGTCTCAGCTAATCTCTGGGGGAATGGAACAGGTGGCCGGTATGGAGGTGGTTTCTCGGCACCTTTCTTCTTCTGACTTCCTGACGCTTCGGATGGAGGTTGTGCAGGTCTTGCCGAGCTGGTGCAGTCTGCACTCGCTTGAGGTCGGATGACCTCAGCTCGTTCTGGATTAACCTCCTTCAGTGGAATTGACTCAGGGGTCGGAGTCGCGTCAGGTGTCGCGTCGAGAATCGGATCAACTGTGCCCTCACTTGGCATTGGTGGCTCGTCGTATTGGGTCCCGCTTCTCAGAGTGATCGCCTTAGCCTCTTCTCTTGGATTTGGTTCGGGTTGAGCTGGAAGCTTCCCGGGTCGAGAGTGGCTCGAGGTGACTATCTGGCTCAGCTGCTCCAGCAACTTGTTTTGAGCAGCCATTTGATTTTGTTGAGCAGCCATCTGAGTGGACATGCTCTGCATATGTTCCCACATCATCTGATTCATCTTGCCCTGCTCGTGAGTGAAGTCGTCCACTCCGGTAGGCGCAATTGACTTTGAGGGGCCAGATGGGGCTGCTCGGTTGCCTTGGTTGGGAAAGGAAGCGTTCTGGTAGAAGCTCCTGTTGTCATTGTTGCTGTTGCTGCTCGAAGCTTGGGGTCTCCAATCGTTGTTGCTTTGAGGAGGGTAGTTTCCATTGTTGTTCGTCCGATTGTTCCAGTTGTTGTTGTTGTTGTACTGCGGCCTTTGGAAGCTGTTGTTTTGGAAGGGGGGTCTAAACGAAGAGTTGTTGAAAGGCGCAGGGTTGTTTTGGTTCGACCTCCAGTGTTGCTGCTCAACATGGTCCTTGGGATAGGATCGACTGAAGGGAGGTCGTGGGAAGAAAGAAGGTTCGTTGTTGAGAGAGTGGACTTGCTCGTTCTCCTCGTCTTGCTGCACCAGCGGGCATTGCTCGTATGCGTGCCTCTCGTCTCCGCACATGACGCAGACTTGAGGTTGCTGTTCGACAGCCTTGACACTAAGCTTGTCCATTGCCCTCTGCATGGCGTCCATCTTGGCGGTGAGAGCTGTGATGTGGTCTAGCTCGTACTTGCCTCCTCCTTGGCTACCTCCTTGGCCTCCTCGTGGGCGTGACGTGTCGCGGCCGGACCACTGCTGGTTCTGCGCCATTTCATCTATCAAGCTCATAGCCTCTAAAGGCTCCCTTGACATCAACGCGCCTCCCGCAACAGCGTCCACGTAAGCACGAGTGCTCTCATTCAGGCCGTCGTAAAACGTTTGAATTAAAAGCCAATCGGGTAAACCGTGGTGGGGACAAGAGTACTGCAACTCTCTAAATCTCTCCCACGCTTCATTCAGGGGTTCATGAAAAATCTGCCTAAAGCTGGTCAGGTCTTGTCTCACCTTGGCTGTCCTCTTGTGAGGGAAAAATCTGGTCAAAAACAATTTGGACAAATCCCTCCAAGTCCTAACAGAGTCCCTAGGCAAAGATCCTAACCACTTTTTGGCCTTATCCTTAAGCGTGAAAGGAAATAAAGCAAGCTTTGTGTAATCAGCATTCTCACCGTTGGTCTTGATCGTAGTGATGCACTCGAGGAATGTCTGGAGATGAGCGTGCGGGTCCTCGTGGTCGAGTCCGTGAAAGCTGTTCTGCTGCACCATATTGACAACACCCGGGTTGAAGTTTGGTTGCTGTCCTGGAATGTGTGGCAGCCGGATCGCACCTCTTGCATCTCCAGCTCTCGGCACGTTGTACTCTCGCAGCGTCCGAGGCATGAAACCATCAGCTTCGTCATCAGTCATGCGGCCTTCTTCTTCTTCTCGCCTCTGTCTTTCTCTTTCCCTGGCCTCTGCCTCCATTCTCAATCGGGCTTCATTGTCTGCCTCAGCCATCTTTTCGGGTTCTGGTGTGTTGGTACGGGTCGGACCAGTCTTGGTACGGGTCGGACCTGGTTGGTGCGGCCTGGTCGTACCTGAGTCTGTGCGGGCCGTACCAGAGAGTGGCTGAGCAGTGTCAGCTGAGTCTGGAGGAGTTTGGTCGAACAGGGGCCCCTTGCTTCTCAGATTGTATGTCAGCCTGTATTTGCCTGCAGGGGGGGGTTCAAAAGCCAGTTTTTAGTATTTTTTTTTTTTTGAATAAGAAAAGCAATAAAGATACAAGATAAAATCTAGATCAACTAAGTAAGATAAAACCTAACTAAGCAATTGGTTACCGTCCCCGGCAACGGCGCCAAAAACTTGTTCGCAGCAAAGCGCAACGCAAGTTTCGGCACGCTTGAAAGCGTACCTTTTAAACCTCGTTAACACTCCACGAGTAAAGGATGCAAGTGCACAACCTCTGCCGTGTAGTATAATCGGGTATCGATCCTCAGAGACGGCTAATCACTCGGTTAAGTTATATCTAAACTTGATTGAAAACTAGAAGTTGAAAAGGTTTTGTTTGGTATTTAATTTCCTAAGGTATCAAATCAAACTGTTCAGACAATTGAAGAAGATGTAACAAAATGTTTAGAACAAATGTAAATTGTGTTTTGATTATGGATAAAAGGTGTTTCCAGGGTTTAAGACTTCATCTCTGATCTGCCTCTAGTGGTACGGCCCGTACTAAGTAGGTACGGCTAGGCCGTACCTCACTTGGTAAGGCTAGGCCGTACCACTCTGGTAAGACCCGTACCGGCTTCCCAGAACAGAACCTACCAGTTCGAGTAAATGCATTTCCTTGCTGGTACCTTGTGCTAAACTCTTTAGAAAGGTTCAATTGACCATACCTAAGGTTCCTAACCCTCAACCGTCGTTTGTTGGATCAAGATCTAGGTTGGAATGCGATTGAGAGCCTTTTAGGGTTTCTACACCTCAACCATCGTATGTTGGTACAGATCTACCCTAGCTGATTGATTAGATGTCTAAGGCACCCTCTAATCTGTCGATTAGAGGAGAATTCAACCTTTCGGCTTCAATTCGAACTATTCTACCCTATGTACTTGAATTGGATGAGAGATTGAGATGATCACATGACCTTGATAGGCTCGATCTAAACCTAAAGGGACATCATACAACAATCACAGCAAGCAAAGCAAGATATAACAATGAAAATCACAATCAATCAAACTAAAGAGTTCATACACAGTAAAAGTCAAAGAAAGTCAAAACAAATCAAGATTCGATCTCTAACCCTAGAAACTAAAATGATCTACTCACAGCACATAGCAATGTCTAAAAATACAATAAGAGGAAGAAAGATAGCCATGGATTGAAGGGAGATGGAGGAGGAAGCTAGATCCGTCGAGTTTCGCCTCTTCCTCTTCTTTCCTTCTTGCTTTCAGCTCCTTAGCCTTCTTTCTCTCTCCTACTGAGCTCTCAGATCTATCTGGAATGAATTCGATACGAAATCTGGAGAGTTCCCCGCCTTAAATAGCCTCTGCCCAAATTTGAATCTGTCAGGACGCCTTCATGTACGGCCCGTACCAATTTGGTACGGCCTGGCCGTACCAGGCGTGAAGAGCTGAAAACGGCTAAGTATGGTCCGACCCGTACCAAGCCTGGTAAGGGTCGTACCTCATCATGTGAATCGCCATTTCTTCGTGTGTTTTGCTCCAAACCTGCAGAAAACAAACAAACACTCAGCAGTACCAAATTCTAAAGATATATCGATGAAATGCACATGATTCTGGTGAATTATGGCACGAATCTGGTACTAAAACAGGCCTAAAATAGACTAAATATGCGAGGTATCAGTACGGCCTGAAAAATTGAAGGGTTGGTACGGCCCGCACCAATTTGGTACGGCCAGGCCGTACCTAGGTCAGGGACGCGAACCGACGCCATAACTGCCGCCTTTTTCTTTTTAAACCCGATCCAACCCGCACCCCTTCCCCTTCCCAGCCGCACCTCTCAATCTACTCTCTCTTCTCTCCCTCTCCACTCCATTTTCTCTCCTTCTCCACTCATTCTACCTCTCTTCCACCCTAACCGAGCATAAGGAGCACTGGCCACCCAACCGAACACTTCACCGGTCCAAGCCGCACGTCTTCGGTCCGACCCGCACTTCTCTTCGGTCCGACCTGCACCTTCTTGCCCTCGGTTAGTCCTTCTCCTTCCATTTTCTTTGTTTCTCTCCATTTTCGTGCTTACCTCTCTTTCTTGCTCGGTTCTGCCCAGTTTGTCAAAACCCTAGCTTGGTACGGCCCACCCGTACCAAGTAGGTACGGCCCGTACCAGTCTCTCTGAACTGACACCAAACTGGTACCAGTTGGTGCGGCCCTTACAAGCCATCACCAAAACCCTAAGTTAGGTACGGCCCGTACCAGCCCGTGCGGCTAGGCCGTACCTACCTAGGTCAGACCAGGCCGTACCAACTAGGTCAGACCAGGCCGTACCTACTCAGTCGGACCCTCAACCAGCCCAACGAGCGTCTGAGAGAAATGCGTCGTCAATCCTCTCGCTCCTCCACACCCTCTGACGCCTCCATCCCTTCCGCCACTGGCCCGATGGCCAACGTCCCTCCTGCTGATGCCCCCACGTCATCTCATCACTCCCACCGGCGTGCGTCTCGGAATGACTCCCGCGCATCTCGCCACTCCCGGGAGAGTGCAGCCAGGACTGGGTCCCGCCAGAGTCCTTCCCTTCAGGACGCCGTCACGCCCATCTACTATGAGGGAGAGACCACATCCAGTGGCCATCAGTCAGTCTATCGGAGCCCACATGAGAGCCCCTCCTACCATCCATCTGGAGACCAGGACCAGGGCTCTGACGAGGCCTCTGACCAGGCCCAGGGCTCTGATCAGGCCTCCATCCACGACTCCGACCACGCCTCTGACTCCTTCGGCACTGATGCGGCCCTCTCTGACGCCACCCAGCGTGCCGATGCGTACGCCGAGGAGTACTTCTCCATATCGACCCGTCGGCAGTTCAAGTACTTCGATATGCTGCTGAAGAAATCGATCAACAATACGAGGATTGTTGACTTCTCTGCTCTTCAGACGCTGGGACTGGAGGATGAGTTCCGCCGCATCACCACCCGGGTCGGGATCACTCCAGCCTTTTGGGAGATTGCCCAGAGGGGGTACAAGAAGCTCACCATGGAGTTTCTTTCCTCTCTGGAGCTCAAGTACTCGCGGAACGATACCCCGTTCATCAGGTTCCGCATGCTGAGTGAGACCCACCGCGTCTGGCTGTCTGACTTGAGGGAGTGGTTTGGCTTTGAGCCGAACCCGACTACCGATTCCCTCTCTTTCTCTGGGGACTTGGAGCGCGACAGCTTCTGGGCGCTGATCTCTGGCGCCCCAGCCGGGTCAGCTTTCAACAGGGAATACAAGCAGCTCAATGTCCCTCATCCAGTCATCCGGGTCCTGCTGCGTATCCTCGGTTGCACCATCTTTGCGCGTGGCGAGACGTTCGCCCGCGCCAATGTTGAGGATATGCAGCTGGTGGATCATATGCTGCGTCCCGACAGCACTCTCGAGCGGCCCGATCTGATGCTCGCCATGATCCACCACTGGCTCGGCATCCAGCGGCAGCCCAAGCCGGGTGGCATTGTTTACATCTCGGCCTATGTCACTCTGATAGCCGAGCGCTTACACCTCCAGATCATCGGCGACGAGGAGTGCCGGAGCTCCCGATCTCTCTCTCTCACTCAGTTCACCACCTACAAGTTCATCGAGTCAGCAGCAGGACGCGATGGGCGAGGTGCTTGGGCTTGGCGCATGCCTGACATGCGGACCAGATATATCATGCCATTCCCGGTCACTCTCTCCTTCACTGACCGGAGCACTTGGTTTTTCCGACGTCCGCCCCGCGTGCAGCCTGCCCCTGAGGTCCCACCTCCACCTCCCCCACCTCCACCTCCTCCACCACCACCGCAGGGCGATGAGGACATGCTCGATGCCACCACCTCTCTAGTCCAGGCTCCGTTTGAGCCGCTGCACCCTCTCTCTCCTCATGTGCCACCTTTCCCCAGCCAGGCTCCCCCCTTCTTCGAGCAGGTACATCCTTCACCCTCCACCTCCTACAGTCGACCAGTGTATCCCCCTCCAGTCTCTGAGCCCACCATCCAGGATGTCTACCACCTGATGTACGGTATGCGTCAGGAGCAGGGTGTTGCACTCTATGAGCAGGGTGCTGCCATTCGTGAGCAGGGCGCCGCACTCCATGATCTCACACAGCGAGTGACTGGGATAGAGCAGCAGTTGAGTGACTGGCTCTGGTACGACCGCTCCCACGACTGATCAGGTTCGCTCTCTTTTCCCCGAGCTTCTTTTATCTCTTTTATCTTCTAGTCTTGAAGCATTGAGGACAATGCTCAGGCTAAGCTTGGGGGGATTTCATTTGCATTTAGGTCATATTTACTTTACCGTTATTTTTCTTGCATTTTTTTTCGTATTTTCGTGCATTGTTAGGTGAAGATTTGCGTGAATTGCTAGAATTGAGAATAACTTTGAAACAATTTAGTTGTGATTAGGATAGACCTGAGTGAATTGGAACTAACCCATGATTGGTTATTGAACTGCTTAGGTTGAGATGTTTTTAATAATGGAAACGATGAAACAAACTTAGAATTGAATCGAACGAGATTATTCGAAAAAACTGAACTGTGCCTTTAGGAATTGGGGTTTTCAAATTAAGAAAGTTTGGAATATCCATTGGTATGAATGAATACCAATAGATGTGTGTATTCATGGTATGAGCAAACCAAAAAGAAATAAAACAAAAAGAAAAAGAAAAAAAAAAGAAGAGAAATGAAAAAGATGGAGAACATAAGAGTACTGGCAATAAGCCTCGAATGGGCGCCTTTGAGCTCGTCTCCCAATTAGAAATAAAGAAAGAAAATTTTGCTCATACCAACACACTTCGTTCGCAACTTTCTTACCCTTAAGCTTGATTCAAGCTTGGGGGAGGGAAAATGAAAAGAAAAATCACCTTGAATGAAAGCACTCATTCGGAAAAAGAATGAAATTGTTTCGATCAAACCTAGGTAATTAGTCTTTCCATTGTTAGAAGCATCTCAAAATAAGAAGTTCAATTGACTAATTAGTGGAGTGAATCAAGGTTTATAAAGGCATATTTGAATTACAACCGAATCGATTCTAGAAATTCTTGACTATAGCAGATTCACGTAGGTTTTCACATTTAGACTTGTATCTGCATTTAGATTTAGTTGTCCAGCACTTTTACCCGAGTTTGAAACTTTTTGCTTGAGGACAAGCAAAGGTTCAGCTTGGGGGAATTTGATACCTCGCATATTTAGTCTATTTTAGGCCTGTTTTCGTACCAGATTCGTGCCATAATTCACCAGAATCATGTGCATTTCATAGATATATCTTTAGAATTTGGTACTGCTGAGTGTTTGTTTGTTTTCTGCAGGTTTGGAGCAAAACACACGAAGAAACGGCGATTCAGATGATGAGGTACGACCCTTACCAGGCTTGGTACGGGTCTCACCAGACTTAGCCGTTTTCAGCTCTTCACGCCTGGTACGGCCAGGCCGTACCAATTTGGTACGGGCCGTACCTAAAGGCGGCCTGACAGATTCAAATTTTGGCAGAGGCTATTTAAAGCGGGGAACTCTCCAATTTCGACATCCATTCCATTCCAGATCTATTTGAGAGCACAGTAAGAGAGAGAAAGAGAGCTAAGGAGCTGAGAGCAAGAAGGAAGGAAGAGGAAAGAGGCGAAACTCGACGGATCTAGCTTCCTCCTCTCGATCCCTTCGATCCATGGCTATCTCTATCCCTTTTATTGTATTTTTAGATCAGATAATGTGCTGTGAGTAGTTATTTTAGTTTCTAGGGTTTAGAGATGGATTCTTAATTTGTTTTGACTTTCTTTGACTTGTATCTTGTATGAACTCTTTTGATTGATTGATTGTGATTTACTTTGTCATCTCTTGCTTTGATTGCTGTGATTGTGTATGATGAACCTCTAGGTTTAGATCGAACCTATCAAGGTCATGTGATCATCTCAATCTCTCAACCAAATCAATTGTTTATGATAGAATAGTTCGAATTGAAGCCGAGAGGTTGAATTCTCCTCTAATCGACAGATTAGAGGGTGCCTTAGGTCTCCAATCAACCAGCTAGGGTAGATCTGTACCAACACACGAGAGTTGAGGTGTAGAAATCCCTAAAAGGTAATCAATTGCATTCCAACCTAGATCTTGATCCAACAAACGACAGTTGAGGCTTAGGAACTTTAGGTATGGTCAATTGAACCTTTCTAAAGAGTTTAGCACAAGGTACCAGCAAGGAAATGCATCAACTCGAACTGGTAAGCTCTGTTCTGGGAAGCCAGTACGGGTCTTACCAGAGTGGTACGGCTTTGCCTTACCAAGTGAGGTACGGCCTAGCCGTACCAACTTGGTACGGGCCGTACCACTAGAGGCAGATCACAGATGAAGTCTGAAACCCTGGAAACGCCTTTTATCCATAATCAAAACAAAGTTTACATTTCTTCTAGCACTTTATTACACCTGTTTGCATTGTTTGATTTGTTTGAATTGATCTTTTAGGAACTTAAATACCAAACCAAATCTTTCTCACTTCTAGTTTTTAATTGAGTTTGGTAGATTCTAACATAGTAATTGCCCATCCCTGTGGATCGATACCCGATTATACTACTCGATAGGGGTTGTGCACTTGCAACCCTTACTCGTGAAGTGTAAACGCGGTTTTAAAAGGTACGCCCTCAAGCGTACCGAAACTTGCGTTGCGCTTCTGCGCGAACAATACCCATTGAGTGTGACAAGCAGACATCAGTCAAATCCAGGCTTGGCGCATTGGACTGCCGTCAAGAATATCCTGAAGTACCTAAAGAGGTCTAAGGATATGTTCCTTGTCTATGGTGGGGAATCTGAGCTCGTTGTAAGGGGTTACACCGATGCTAGTTTCCAGACCGACCATGATGACATGAGATCACAGTCAGGATTTGTGTTCATCCTCAATGGTGGCGCTGTAAGCTGGAAAAGTTCCAAGCAAGAAACAACAGCGGACTCAACCACCGAGGCAGAGTACATAGCCGCTTCAGAAGCAGCTAAAGAGGGTTGTTGGATTAGGAAGTTCTTGGATGAACTTGAGGTGGTCCCCAGTTCCATGGGTGCTCTGGAGCTCTATTGTGACAACAATGGAGCCATTGCACAAGCCAAGGAACCAAGATCACACCAGAAATCCAAGCATGTTCTGCGGAGATATCACCTGATTCGAGAGATCATCGACCGAGGTGACGTCAAGGTTTGTAGAGTAGATTCAGCCAGCAACACAGCTGACCCGCTGACAAAGTCTCTGTCTCAGGCCAAGCATACACTGCACACTGCATCTATGGGGATTAGATTTGTTAGTGACTGGCTTTGAGATTTAGTACATGGAGTTGTATTAGAGACTACACTTGTTTAGGGCTTTTATGCATATAGATGTATATGGGATTGACTCTAGTTCAAGTGGGAGATTGTTAGTGTTATGATCTAGAAGCCAACCATTTATGGATGTATTCTATGTTTGTTCATGAAATGAAAGAATCATTTGTTCCTTGAGTATTTAATTACATTATGGATTTTTCGAGTTGAGGACTTGAAATGTAGAACTCTATAATAATAATATAATGAATACTCTAAATGTCCCTAATCTTGGTAATTAAGAAGGAACACTATTTACCGGTACGAGATTAGTATGTGGATTAAATGATGATCATGTTCTACGGATCATATGGTAAGGAGCTACCAATTTAATCACATAAATACCTGATGAAGATCAGGGGATTGGACATGACCCAAGAATGAAACATAACATGGATTGTGTTATTGTCATTAATGTTTCATTTGTGTCTTGAATTCTTTGGTATGAGATGATTATTTTTCCTACATGAGATACATGTATCTGTAGGTGTTATCCAACGTTGACCGTAACTGGCAGCTATACAGATAATATCTCAATATGTGTGTCTTGTGCGGAGGAAAATATATTTATCAAGAATACCAGTGTCCCTCATATTTCATATGTGAGTGATGATATCTTCGGGCCCCTTGATGGAGTAATAAAGTATGCATGCAATTATGATCAATGAGTTTGATCATTATTTACTGAATTACTTGGAATCAAGAAAAGAATAAATTTGCAAGGATGACACTCTCCTACCTTGGATTTATTCTCGATATCATGTGGCACGTGAATTGACACAAGCAATTAAATATTGCTTTAGGATCGTGATGTTGATTGGTTCATATCATCTTTATCTGTTGAGTAATTATAATGCATATTGCTAGGTGCGGCTTATAATTTATAGAATTAAAAGAAGTTTTGATTCTATTGTCAACACGATATAGATCCTACGAGGTCACACCCAAGAGAGAAAAACGAAACAAATAAAAGTGTCATGGAGATGACTAACTTGATCTTAGAATAAATTTATTACATGTTGGACATGGTATACAAATTTATTTCTCAACAGAATTGAGCAAATACAATTAATCGTAACAATTGTCGGGTGGGCCAAAAGTTGGCATAAATGGCAAAAACGAAAATGGCATAAATAGAAATTGGCCCAAGCCCAATTTAACATTAAATGGAGAAGTCCATTTGATGAAATGGTTTGGAATAAAGTGGGATAAAAGTGCATCTAATGGAGAGCTCCATTGGATGGCAAAAGTAAAAGTTACTTTTGTCATGTTTAAATCTAGCCATCCATTGTGGTTGAGATGATTAAAATATACCCTAACTTCACACTATAAATACCCCACCTTTTTCCAAACCCTAGCCACCATTTCTAATCTCTCTCTTCTTCCTTCTCTTGTAAGACAAATTAGAAAAACGTTTTTGTAAGAAGAGGTGAAAAAAAGAAGATTTTTTGCAATTTGTCTCCACCATTTTTGCTCATGTGTTGAGCACAACTTCTACACTAAAATTAATAGTTGATTGAAGAGGTAGAAGCTAAGGTTAAGTTAGATTCTTGGTTGATTACCTCTAGCAAGGGAAAAACAAGAGTTTCGTTTAATCTCGGGTGGATACTCGTAGAGGCTTCGTGCGTTCGAAGCGGGTGCCATTTCGAGGCCGACTTGGAGAAGTGAAGGCTCGACAAGAAGGCAACAACCCTACATCTCAAGTCCCTACTTCTTGGTTTAGAGACCAAGATTTGAGGTATAAAGATTAAACAAGTTAAAATGTTAAATACGGTTCATCGTTAGTCAAATAAGTAGATCTATGTTGGTTTCTTTGAGTTAAATTTTTGAAATTTACTCTTGCATGAAACTAATATTTTCTTCAGGATCGTCATACAACTATGTTTACATGTGAGTGGAAACGCTCGAGCCGGTGAGCCCCTTAATGCCATACAAGCGGGAAAGTCACTCGACTATAGAAATAAAGCACTAAAGTAGATTTCCACACTATCAAACAATAACTAACACTCTAACTAAATCTAGAGAATATATTAAGTGGATTTGAGATTATCAAAGGAGTATTGAAGTTTGAGCTCTCTCAAAGAATATATAAAGCTCTCAAGAACATATAATTAGTGCTATTTGAAATTTAGGGGAGGCTTGCTTGAAACTAGAGTAATAGTATTTACTTTACTTATAAAGTGAGCTCCAGATCTAGGTATTTGAACTATTTTGTTCAGACGGTAAAACTTATGCTCGAACGGATAGTTCAAATGTGTTGCAGTTAGGATTTTGCCTTTTTGAACTTTACCCTTTCCGTTCAGTACGTTTATGTCCGTACATAACAGATAGTGTATTTTCTCTAATTCTGTGTTTCTCAGGTAGCGTACAATACGATGGGTATCCGTTTAGAACGGAACACCAAGGGGAGTCCTCTGACTTGAAGCGAAACATTTCGTTCTGAATGATAGTTAAACAGAATAATTCTTCCGTACTGCCACGTCTCATATCTGTATCCATCCGGTACTGTGTCAATATATTCCATACTGAATGGTTTGCTTCCGTGTCGAACAGATAGTTCCTGAAATCAACAATCTCAAATTTATTTTACTTATCTATTTGATATTACAATCTATAATTCTTGATCTTCGTAAAGTCTTGTTGATTCCATTGGTTCTTCAACTTTAATCTTGCAATTATAATGTTCTTGAACCTGCAAACTCACTCATACAATGAAATCGTTAAATTCAATCATTGTATGTTTTGCAAATTAGTCAAACAAAATAATTAGAGGATTGCATAGAACAACAAAATCTACATTATGATACACATAATTAGAAAGAAATAAAATCTATTATCTTCTCATTGATCAATATTTTAGGAAACATATATGTTAGTGAACTAACAAGATTGCATCAAAGAGATTAATTGAAGAAAATAGATACCTAATAAAAGAAAAACCCGGCATAAGTTCAAAACAAAGCAAAGACATACACTATCCTAATTAGAGACACAAAAGAACTAGCCAACATAACTTCAAAACAAAGCAAGAGTAAAAAACAATCCTAAACCCCAAACCGGTTCAGTTGTTGTTTCTTCTTATGTATAAACTTCCATAGGGATAAGGTGTTGTGCTTTATATCCAAAGAAGGATTTTCCTCAATGGATCGCTTCTCTTCTTCGATGGCCCGCTTATCTTCCTCTGTTCCAAAGTCCAACAAACCAAATTAAAAGGAAAATGACAGTTTCCAGGTGGAAATAGAGCATGTCCTTACAGAGGCATGTAAAGAACAATCTCATGAACATTACAGAAAAGGAATTCCTATTTTAGGAACTTTTTTGGTGATTTATAAAGAATTTCTTATGTCTGTATGAGATGACAAGTACCTGCATATTAGATAACAGTGTCTTTATGCTTCGAATTTTCCTATAGGGCCATCGTCTAATCTTTTTAATCCTGCACCACACCTGCAAAGTCGACTTACTGACCTTTAGTTTTTTGGCTGCTGCTTGGATAGGTATTCCAAAAGTTGGAGCCATCAACTCATAGGATAAATCTTTTTGCTTCCTCCTAAAAATTATGAAAAATATATAATTAAACGTGTTGTAAAGAATATTAAACAAGTAACTGTCATCTTCAGTTTTTGAAAAACACAAATCAGTTTCATAATAACATAAAACAATTTCAGTTGGAATAGAGAAAAAAAAGATAAACAACAACAAAAAAATTAGTTACCTTGGAATGTCTAGTTGGCAATTAAAATGTTGTTGTGCGAGATTAGGCGACTCGACTTCTAGTTGGTCTTAGTGCAATGGCATTGTCATTTTATGTACATATATTTTAAATGTATTAGCAACAACTAAAATTTGACTAAATATCAATTCTTTCTTTCTCAAATCAGTTTGTAAACTATTGAAGTGACTTGATTTTGAACTAAAATGATATTGTTAAGATCACTGTAGAGAAGATGTAGTTGACAAATTTTATATTATTTATAATATAATTATATGTTTTTTTTCTTGACTTTGAATTTTATGCAATACATAAAGTATCATTAGAACTAAACAATTAAAATAGATGGAACTGGCCAGCAGTTTGCAAAAGCTCCAATCCCATCATAGCTGGAATGTTGTTAATTACTTGCACACGACAATTGGGTTTACAAACTGGTGCCATCAATCCCCTACTCCTAATAATTCAAGAGAGAATGAATGAATTAACTACTACAAATGTAGTTTAACAGTATCATAAAAAAATCTGACGAAAAATAAGTAAAATGCAAAGTCGCCAAACTAAAAGAAACAAATCCTTATTCATATCACAAAATATACTCTTTGGTTTTTTTTTTATTTTTCAAATAGTATGCTCATATAGTTAATGAAAAATAACACAGCTATTGAGAACATCATTCAAAATTCATAGTAAAATGTACCAAACTAAAAGAAAGGACAAAGTGAAATGGTAATAAAGTTTGATTAATAATTTGTAGCTACAAAGTTTGTACCTACAATTAAAATAAAGTAAAAACAGAGAGCTTAATACATTTGAGTCTGCCTCCAATATCGGTATGAACTGTACTAGTACTTCGTCTTCCAATACCAGTAGCTCATGTTGAATATTGTCTGGGTCTGAATCGCACCAGTACCGGTTCATATTCGTACCAATACCAGTTCTGACACGTACTAGTCCCCATTCCCTCTTCCTATAGTCAGTTTTGTGTGTTGTTTCCCTCACCCAATTACTGTGTTGCTTGTTCCATTCTTCGAATCCCTGATTGCACTTTCTCTTATAAATCTGTCTCCTTGTTGTTGATGTATTTTTTTGATGAAAAATAAGAATCATGTTCACTACCAGGTCATTATAGCAAAATTTGACACAAATCTTTCACAAAGGCATTTCATCAAACACATTAAGAGCAACATAAAAATTTACACAACTTGTTCACATCAAAACATTTGAAATTGCTCAAATTTAATACTCAGTATCAATCAACAACACAAAAATACTGAAAACAAGCTCTTATACATCCATAACAATTAGCGACACAAAAAGAGCTACCCAACATAATTTCAAAACATAGCAACATCTAACACAACCATAATATAGATATCTTAAACCCCAAACCTAACTTGACTCTGTAGTGAGGCGTAATTATATAGGCATATTAATTATGTGCAAATTAAAGAAAGCTTTTGATCAGTAATATTCTCGATTAATTAAAGATAGCAACAAATATATTTTTTTAACTTACAATTACCTATTTTTTAAAGCCAAAACTCCTGGGATCTCTAAATCAAAATGAACACTGGAAAGATTTATGGCTAGCAAATAGTTAACTGCAAATAGAATCTTACTTTTAACAGATTCGATTTTCTCATATTTTCCATATCTTATCTTTTTTATGGTAAACTTCCTTATTATGTCTATACTGTGCATATATGTAGTAAGAGAAAATTAATTGAAATAGGTCGAGGACACCAAGCTGCTGTTATTGTGGGAAAAGAAGGGACAATGATTCGATGGGCATCAATTGCAAACAAGGTGTCAATTCTACTAAATCTGAGGCAAGGTCAATCTTGCAATGTTTCAAGTTATTGGGGGAGTACTGATGACTTAAAATGAGAACAGACTTTTAAATATTTTTAAATCCTAATTTTAACTTATGTTCATATCACAAGCGTATGATTCTTCCGTGCAGTATAAATTGGGGTGTCGATTCACATGGATAGTGTATTAAGTTTTAAATAATTTTTATTAGTCTAGGCTATTGGATTTTCAAAAAGGTTTAGTGGTGACAAATGCAATCAAGGTATTATAGCTAAAATAAGGTTAAACAGTAGATAGAGAGTTTTTAAGGTTCAGGTTTCCTCTCCTCCTTAATCATGTAAAGTATAAGTTTCGACGTTTATCTATGTTGCGTACGGTACTGTCACTGCCGTGTGCTGTATAGATTATCCCCGAGTACCCTGCGCACGGTATTGTCATGTAACGTCCTGTCACATCAACTTTTTTAGTCATTATCATAAATTGTCCCAAGATAGCGTAACGACTATTATAAGTATATATGTAACACTTCATCACGACTAGGTACATTTCAAAGCTTATTTAAAATACGATAATTTTTATACAAATTAATACTAGAAATTTTAAACACTTTATAAAAGAAGAGTCCAAACAAGAAACCGATCTAATCTTAGGATCACACGCGCAATTATTCATATGAAAAATGTCGTAAGAAATCTTGTAGAAAAATACAAACATTTTTGAAATAAATGTCTCTTTACCTGGTGATCAATGAAATCGTGTGCTTTTAAAATTTATAACTCGGTTTGCTATCGGGTCAGATTACAAGCGCATAATCCAATCGAGTAGTATAAACGAGTATCAGTCCACAGGGAATAAGGTCTAAGGTCTTGAGCGATTAAACCACAATCTTTCAGAAGGCTAGAAAAAATTTGAAATCAAAGAGTTGTTGTTATGATCAATATATTTGGCGAAAATTAAAAGTAAGTAAAATAAAGATAGAAATGTGAATTTCTAGGGTTTTGGCACACAGTTGTTACTTCAAACCGCTTTGATTCTTACCTTATTTGATGTTGGTTTTCAGTTGTTGTATGAGAGTTTCTAATCCAATTTAGTAATTATCACTTTCGGGTATAACCACCCTACTAATCAAGAGATCTTGTTAAGGCTTGTCTTGACTAGTACAAGGAGATCTGTGACTAGCCCAAAAAAATTTAGACTTCACTGTTAGGTACGTCACCCTATTATCTTGGTAATGTTGGGTGTCCCCATGGTAAGGCACGACATGCGACATTCGTCTGCGAATGTCGAGACTCCTATGTACACTTTTGTTGATCCAATTAATGGTATCTCCGGTTAAGATTTCCACCACTAATCTAGTATTTTTATTCTCCCTTATCCCAATTTGATTAGCCTAAAGATAACAAACTCTCATGTGTGGCCACCACATGACGGTCTAGACTAATAAACAAAATCAAGTAAGATAGAACATAAAGCGCAAAAGTAATCGAACAACAAAAGAATAAACAATGATCAAATAAATATATATCAAAGCATCATGAGTAACAAGGTTTACTGCCAACCTTAAGAATCTAAACTTAGCGACGGAACGACATGTTTACTCAGAGATAAGAGAAAGATACAACCATACACGAAGTACCCTCCTACTTAGTCTTTACACACTCCTCTCTTCTCACTTAAAAAAATAATAAAACAAAAGATACAAATATATGTTTCAGTTCTGTCCAGAGGGCTTATATAGGAGTGGAGGGGCGCCTGGAGATGAGTGGAGTTCAAGAAATCTGATCTGGATACAACTGGCGCAGTTATTCACCAAAGGGCGCCTCAGATACGGTCCGTATTGGCTAATAAAGACTGTACTCCCACTGTGTCGCTAAGGGAGTTAATGCATATTCGGCCATCTTTGGTCTGTACTGGGGCTCTGGTCCGTATTGGTGAATACGGACAACTGGATTTAGTTAATGCGTACTCGACCAACTTTAACTTCAGCTGGATTTTTCAGACGGACAACTGTTAGTATTCTAATCACAGCTTACTCATATTAATTCGAATTTGCATGAAATTTAATACCTGACAATTTAACTTCAATATCTACAACTTTTGTTTAGAAACCTACCCCAAATTCTGAACGTAGAATTCTCCATAAAATTCCAAAGTCAGTAATCAATGTTGTTAGGAAATTGCAGACCTCTGTCGACTCTTTTAATCATTTTGCCTCATTGGAAATTCAAATTAATTTGAAATCAGTCGCGTTTGAACCGTAGTTGTTTTTCATCTTCTTCTAGTTGTGTTGTCTTTCATATTTTACTGGTTGTCTTTCATCTTCTTCTTGTTGTATTTCATCTTCTTTTAATTCTCTTTCATTTTATACTAGTTGTTTTTTGTCTTCTACATCTAGTACTGGTTATATTTCATCTTTTCCTAGTTGTCTTTCATCTTCTTCGAGTTGTATTTCATCTTCTTCTAGTTGTTTTTCATCTTGTATTGGTTGTCTTTCATGTTCTACTGGTTGTTTTTCATCCTGTACTGGTTGTCTTTCATCTTCTTCTGGTTGTCATTCATCTTCTTCTAGTTGTCTTTTCTTCTGGTTGACATTCATCTTCTTCTGGTTGTCTTTCATGTTCTACTTGTTGTATTTGATGTTCTACTAGTTATCTTTCATGTACTATTGGTTGTTTGTCATCTTCTGCAAGTTGCATTTCATATCTTTCTAGTTGTCTTTCATCTTGTACTGGTTGTCTTTCATCTACTACTGTATTTCATTTTCTTCTAGTTGCATTTCATCTTCTTCTAATTGTCTTTCATCTTTTACTAGTGGTCTTTCATCTTCTTCTAGTTGTATTTCATCTTGTATATGTTGTTTTTCATGTTCTACTGGTTGTCTTTCATCTACAATTGGTTGTATTTCATCTTATTCTAGTTGTATTTCATCTTATTCTAGTTGTATTTCATCTTCTTCTAGTTGTCATTTATCTTGTACAGGTTTTCTATCATGTTCTACATGTAGTATGTCATATTCTACTGGCTGTCTTTCATCTACTATTGTTTTCACTTCATCTTCTTCTAATTGTGTTTTAATTCTTCTACTGGTTGTCTTTCATGTTCTACTTGTTGTCTTTCATCTTCTTTTGATTGTATTTAATATTCTTGTAGTTGTATTAATTCTTCTTGTAGTTGTCTTTTATCCTGTACTAGTTGTCTTTCGTATTCTTCTTCTAGTTGTCATTCATATTCTTGTTGTTGTCTTTCATCTTCTTCTGTTTGTTTTTCATATTGTATTGATTGTCCTTCATGTTATACTAGTTGTCTTTCATGTTCTACTAGTTGAATTTCATATTCTACTGGTTGTCTTTCATCTTCTTCTAGTTGTCTTTCATCTTGTAATGGTTGGCTTTCATGTTCTATTGGTTGTGTTTCATCTTCTTTTGATCGTATTTCATATTCTTGTAGTTGTCTTTCATTTTCTTGTAGTTGTCTTTCATCTTCTTCTGGTTGTCTTTCATCAACGACTGGTTATCATTCATGTTCTACTAGTTGTCTTTCATCAACTACTGGTCGTTTTTCATCAACTACTGGTTGCATTTCATGTTTTTCTAGTTGTATAGCATCTTCTTCTTGTTGTCATTCATCTTCTTTTGATTGTCTTTCATCTTCTTCTAGTAAACATTCACCTTCTTTTGGTTGTCTTTCATGTTCTACTTTTTGTATTTCATTTTGTATTGGTTGTCTTTCATCTACTGATTGTCTTTCATCTTGTGCTGGTTATCTTTCATGTTCTACTAGCTGTCTTTCACCTTCTTCTAGTTGTCTTTCGTCTCCTACTAGTTGTCTTTCATCTGGTACTTTGTTGTCTTTCATGTTTTATTGGTTGTCTTTCATCTTCTTCTATTTCTCTTTCATCTTGTATTGGTTGTCTTTTGGTCTTCTACTAGTTGTCATTCATGTATTTCTAGTCATGATTGTTTTTCATCTACTACTAGTTGTATTTCATATTTTTCTAGTTGTCTTTCATTTTCTTCGAATTGTCTTTCATCTTCTTCTAGTTGTCTTTCATCTTGTACTGGTTATCATTCATGTTCTACTGGTTGTTTTTCAGCTTGTACTAGTTGTCTTTCATGTTCTACTAGTTGTCTTTCATATTCTATTGGTTGGATGTCATCTTCTGCTAGTTGTATTTCATCTTTTTTCTAGATGTGTTTTATCTTATACTGTTTTTCATGTTCTACTGGTTGTTTTTCATTCTTACTGGTTGTCTTTTTTGTTTTACTGGTTGTCATTTAATCTTCTTCTAGTTGTCTTTCGTTTTCAACTAGTTGTTTTTAATTTTCTTATAGTTTCCTTTCATCTAATATTGGTCGTCTTTCATTTTCTACTGATTGTCTTTCATCTACAACTGGTTGTATTTCATCTTCTTCTTGTTGTCTATCATCATGTACTAATTGTCTTTCATGTTCTACTGGTTGTCTTTCATTTTCTACTGGTTGTCTTCATCTACTATTGGTTGTATATCATCTTCTAGTAGATGTCTTTAATGTTGTACTGGTTGTGTTTCATCTACTACTGATTGTTTTACATGTTCTACTGGTTGTTTTTCATCTTGTGTTGGGTGTCTTTCATGTTCTACTAGTTGTTTTTCATCTTCTTCTAGTGGTCTTTCATTTTGTACTCTGTTGTCTTTCTTGTTCTACTGGTTGTCTATCATCTTATTCTAGTTGTATTTCATCTTCTTCTAGTTCTCTTTCATCTTGTACTAGTTGTCTTTTGTTTTATAGTGGTTATCTTTCAAGTTATGCTAGTTGTCTTCTAGTTGTCTTTCATCTTGTACTTAGTTGTCTTTCATGTTCGACTGGTTGTCTATCTTCATCTTCCAATTGTATTTCTTCTTCTTCTAGTTCTCTTTCATCTTGTACTGGTTGTCTTTTATTTTCTAAAGGTTGTCTTTCAAGTTCTATTAGTTGCCTTTCACCTTCCTCTAGTTGTCTTTCGTCTTCTTCCAGTTGACTTTCATATTTATTTTATTGTCTTTCATGTTCTACTGGTTGTCATTCATATTCTTCTTGTTGTCTTTCATTTTCTTCTAGTTCTCTTTCATTTTTTCCTAGATGTCTTTCATCTTGTCTTTCATGTTCTACTGGTTGTTTTTCAGCTTGTACTAGTTGTCTTTCATGTTCTACTAGTTGCCTTTCATATTCTATTGGTTGGATGCCATCTTCTGCTAGTTGTATTTCATCTTTTTCTAGTTGTGTTCATCTTATACTTGTTGTCTTTCATGTTCTACTGTATGTCTTTTATTTGTACTGGTTGTCATTCATTTCTACTGGTTGCCTTTAATCTTCTTCTACTTGTCTTTTGTCTTCAAACAGTTGTTTTTAATTTTCTTCTAGTTGCCTTTCATCTAATATTGGTCTCCTTTCATTTTCTACTGGTTGTCTTTGATGTTCTACTAGTTGTATTTCATTTACCACTGGTTGCATTTCATCTTCTTGTACTTGTCTTTCATCTAATATTTGTTGTATTTCATCTTCTTCCAGTTGTAATTCATCTTCTTATAGTTGGCTTTCATCTTCTTCTTCTTGTCATTCACCTTCTTCTAGTTGTATTTCATGTTCTACTGGTTGTCTTTGATGTTTTACTACTTCTCTTTTATATACTATTGGTTGTATGTCATTTTCTGGTAGTTGCATTTCATCTTCTTCTTCTAGTTGTCTTTTGTCTTCTACTATATTTTTTTATTTTCTTATAGTTGTTTTTCATCTTGTACTCTGTTATCTTTCATGTTCTACCGGTTATCTGTCATCTTCTTCTAGTTGTATTTCATCTTTTTCTAGTTTTATTTCATCTTGTACTGGTTGTCTTTTGTTTTCTAATGGTTGTCTTTCAAGTTGTACTAGTTGTCTTTTGTCTTCTAATAGTTGTTTTTCATCTTCTTCTAGTTGTCTTTCATATTGTACAATGTTGTCATTCATATTTTACTGGTTGTCTTTCATCTTCTTGTTGTATTTCATCTTCTTCTAATTCTCTTTCATTTTATGCTGGTTGTTTTTCATCTTCTACATCTAGTACTGGTTGTATTTCATCTTTTACTAGTTGTCTTTCATCTTCTTCTAGTTGTTTTTCATCTTGTATTGGTGGTCTTTCATGTTCTACTAGTTGTTTTTCATCATGTACTAGTTGTCTTTCATCTTCTTCTAGTTGTCATTCATCTTCTTCTAGTTGTTTTTCTTCTGGTTATCATTCATCTTCTTCTGGTAGTCTTTCATGTTCTACTTGTTATATTTGATGTTCTACTAGTTGTCTTTCATCTTGTACTGGTTATCTTTAAAATTCTTATGGTTGTCATTCATCTTCCTCTAGTTGTTTTTCATCTTGTGCTGATATCTTTCATGTTCTACTGGTTCTTTTTCAGCTTGTACTAGTTGTCTTTCATGTTCTACTAGTTGTCTTTCATATTCTATTGGTTGGATGTCATCTTCTGCTAGTGGTATTTCATCTTTTTCTAGTTGTCTTATACTGTCTTTCATGTTCTACTGATTGTTTTTCATTTTTACTGGTTGTTTTTCTTGTTTTACTGGTTGTCTTTAATCTTCTTCTAGTTGTCTTTCGTTTTCAACTAGTTGTTTTTAATTTTCTTCTAGTTGTCTTTCATCTAATATTGGTCGTCTTTTATTTTCTACTAATTATCTTTCATCTACAACTGGTTATATTTCATCTTTTTCTAGTTGTCTATTATCATTGACTGATTGTCTTTCATGTTCTACTGGTTGTCTTCCATTTTCTACTGGTTGTCTGTCATCTACTGCTGGTTATATTTCATCTTCTTGTAGATGTCTTTAATGTTGAACTGGTTGTGTTTCTTACACCCTGTTTTAGAAACTTGGTAACTCATCTGCATAACTTAAAATCGGCGTATATGAGGGCCTTACGTCCCCACGTTGACTTGGAAAGTCGAGAGTGAAACTTATATTGAAACACTCAACTACGTCTACGAACTACGAACCTCGTCGAAGACATAATTTAGGGACAAAACAAAGCCTCGAAGAACATGCTAGATCACAGATCCTATCATGGACATGCGTAAGAAAAGACGTAAACGCCAAGAAATCAGCTCCAGTGACTATTTAATTGACGCGACTTGTGCATGGAGTGCACCACAACGAATAGCGCGATGCTACTAGAAGTTCATCTTTTACGAATGATCTTTTCGTTTCGGGACGAAACTTTTTATTAGGGGGGGAGAATGTTATAACCCGTAAATTTTAATCTAATTAATTAGACTAATAATCAAAATTTACAACTAATTAAAACTTTAATTAATAAATTAACTAGAGTGACGATTAAATAATCAAATTTATGATGTAGCTAATTTAAAATTTCTAAATTAATAAGTTGTATGTTAACAAGTCTTAGATTAAAGTTAAAACTAGACAAATTTGAATATACTTAATTAAACAAAATAATTAAACTATATTTAGATATGTTGTTAATCTAATGTGTAATTCACAAAATGTTACAAGTTAGATTATATTAATTTGTATATTCAATCAAATTAAGATTTATGAATTGTAAATCAATTTTAGTAAATGCTAATTTTCCTAATTAGAAATACTCATCGTAATGATCCTTATAATTGATATATCAAAAAGAATTTATTAGTTTCGTTTCGTCGTGATATTTAATTATTGAATTTGAGATTTTCTGACTTGATCAAATTGTAAATTAATATTTATAAATTAACGCGACTAAACTTTCGATAAAATTTTGTATCAAGTTCTGAACGCAAAATTCGTTAATTCAAGTTAATTCAATCTGTGTTCATTCTATTAAACATCAATGGATAAATATTTTGAATGTGGAATTATCTAAACCGTGCAATTTTGTTCTGTACGAATCTCAAAACAGCATAGGATCCCTTTTATTATGGATTTTGGAAAGGTCTCAACCATTCAATTTTAACATTTGGCACGAATCTTAAAGCAGCCGACATAAACCCTACAGTGCCGCCCCCCCCTTTTTCTTCCTTCTCCTTCCCGATCTCTCCATCCCCTCTCTTCCTTCTTCCAGCGAAAACTCCAGACCTCTCTCTCTCTCTCTCTGTGATACTTGCTCCAATCCCCTGCCTCTTCCTTTTCTCTTCGCCGATCACTCCTCTGCCAATCTCTCCTCTCCGATTTATTACTCTCTCCCTTCTCTCTTATCTCTATCTCGCTGATAAAGAGACCCGAACCCGAAACCCCACCCCTCTTCTCTTCGTCTCTCTTTTGTACAAGCCGCTGGAGAAGCCCTCTCTCTAGGCTCGCAGTTTCTCTCTCTCGGGTTTGCTCTTCTCTCTACTCCCTCTTGTGATTTCGGATTTTTCCCCAATTCAACCCGTTAAGGTTTTATTTGTGAATTCAGTTAGAAAACTGTGGTGCTTGCTGATTTGGGACGGCCGTGTGACGAGGCTCGATCTTGGTACCGACCTTCGCCACGACATGGAATTGGAAGCATTATTCGGTAAATTCACAAACCCTCATTCGATTGTTAATTTCGAGGTTGCTTTGCGATTACATGAGGGCATCGACCCTTTCTTATTGAATGTGAAATTTCTGATAATTGGGGTCAATTGCTTGTGAATATTTAATCCTATTCAAATCTGATTTTATCGGAAGAAAATCCTTGTTGTCGTATACGGGTCAGAAATTGATCTCCTTAGTAACCCTCCTTTTCTTTGAATGCTTGTACCAATGCCTTCTTGAATAATTGAATAAATCAACCCTCTTTCTATTTTGAACACTCTTATTAAATTGCTTTGAAACGTTTGTAATGGTTGATAATGGTACGGTTTATGATGGCAAGGACCAATCTATAATTTTAATAAAATTGAGGGTCTAGACGTTAATTTATATGATTGTGGTAATATTCCCTTATCAGAGGGACTTGTGTGTAAAACTTGAAAATTTTATAAATATGTGGGCTGCTATGTTAATAAATGCAACGTTAGAAATTTTCCCTTTTATGAGGGCTTAAATGAAAATTTGGAACCTTTAATTATAGAGATCGGCCTAAATTGAATGGTGGAATTAGAATGTTGATTTGAGCCTATATATATATATATATATATCATATCATATCTAGTTTATTAAAATTTTAATATTTATTACATGCTTAATCAGTATATGTTCAATCTTTACATAAATAGGTACAACGAATTATTAAATGTAAAATATGTATATAATTATACTTGATAGTTTATAGCTATACATATGGAATTATAATCTAATATCAAAATATTATACTACTAATATATACACACATAAACACGTAAGAGTTATAATATAATCCGATCGCTTATCTTAGTATCACTTACCTTAGTATATGAATGAATATCAATACATTATTGTTTAAAATTATATGCTTGAAGTTGCATGACATATAAGCGCATATTACAATTTATACAATACTTGTATACATGGATATACAAAAAATTTTTTAGATCGATTATTAAATATATTACTTGAAATATTTTAATGAATCGTTAATTCAAAGGAACACATTTAATTACACACCTTAGACAATTAGAAATAATAAATTAGGAAATTAGAAGTTATAAATTATGCAAGTAGAAATTTTAAATAAAGGAAATGATTTCTAAATAAACTATGTTGTTAATTAATAAAGGACAATTAATTAACAACATACTAATATCTTCGAATCATTACGATTACAAAAGTTTAGCTAACGGGACAACTAGATAATCATGTATTATTTTATATTTATAAGTTATTGACTTGTACAAATTATTAGGATAAATTCGTAAAACTTTAGAAATATTATAACTAAATAGTTAACGCTTATAAATTTCGTACTTAGGATTTAAAATTTATTTGTAGCTTAATTAATTAGGAAAACACGTTATTTTACAAGTGATTAAATAGAAAATTAATAATAACAAATTAAATTACGTAGGTTATACCTTACTTATTTTTATTGTAAAAATATATGATATTCTTAAGTTAAAAGTTATGAATATTTAAATTACATTAGATTAAATTAAACCAACCTTGACCTAATTTTACGCTCAATCGGAATCGAGTAAAAGCGATCGAACCGGTTGAGCCGATTCGAACACTTAGTGAAAATAATCAAACGAGGTAATAAAGGTTACGAATACTTAGTGTAGACTCTAATTAAGTTACGACTAAATTACAGGTCAGTCGACCTACACCGAGTTCGACCCGTGGACTGATTCCGCTGACGCTTGTACAGGAGCAGGCGAGGATTACGTGGATCCCGGAGATTATTAGCACGTTCTACCCCTACAGTTATCAGGTGTGGGATATCTGTATTTTTCTTTCGTGGCGTACTCTCACCAGTCGACCACTTGACTTGACATCCGTACTTTAAATTTTGTAGTTGCATTAGAGCATGTTTAATCCTTTCTGAACTGTAATTTAGGATTTGCACAATCCCTTCTAAATTGAAAATTTAATGCTTTCTTAGGAGTAGTGTAACTTAATTAATAATATATTAGGATATTAGTTGTCCTCTTCTCGTAGAGGACAACATATTATTGTAGTTAAGCATGTGCATTGGTGAGCGTGAGATAGAAGACCGAATGACTGCTTTCCGTCACGTAGGCATGGGATGCGTGACGGTTCGTGGGTCATTGGGCTGAGGGATCACTTGATCCCTTAGAGGTCTTACTAGGATTATTATTATTATATGCATGAGCTTGGTAGTATATCATTTTCGATCATTTTACATTTTGTGCGGACCGATCACGAGTCCGGAGACGATTCGGGAGCTATCCCCCCTACATTAGGAGCTACTTGCCTAGTACGGCTGCCGAGGATGCGGTGGCAGATTTTATTTTTATTGTTATGATGTCCCATTGATCTGGCCGGATGGTGGAGTTTCGTCTCTGCTCATGAGGAGATGAATTAACTTCTTCTTACGCATTGCTTGTAGTTTTCTCCTATTTTATATGTTTGGTGATGAATCATCTTAGAGAAGGAAAACACATGGAATTAAGTGTAACCATCGGCTAGCGTGCCCTTCTGCTGTGGGCAAAGCTCGATGTCATTAGGCATCGGGTACCTTTGCTCCTCTGATCGCAGTCCTTGGATGTTACACGAATTTCGATATAACCATCGGCTAGCGTGCCCTTCTGCTGTGGGCAAAGCTCGATGTCATTAGGCATCGGGTATCTTTGCCCCGCTGATCGCAGTCCTTGTGTTATGTCACTTTTGAGATACAAATTCAATTTGATTGAACTTGGCACGGCACGGGGTGACAAAATTATCCGTACTATTACTACATCAATTTGTACACACAGTACCTATTGTACTGGACTTCGGTTGAGTATAATATTGATCCTCATATTTTATTTTGGGAAACTTTGGCATTTTTGGCATAATAGGATAATCACATCATGTCATCTATTATATGTATATTTTTCTTTTGTAGTACTATGATAGGTTTAATTCTCGCAACATATGCATTAAAAGTAAATTTCTGACTTTACGTAGATTTCAAATTAAAATGTGCTTTGACTTGAGAGGATCCCTGAATGGATAATACTGGGTCACATACTGGGCGATCATTCGCTCATCCCCTCCTTTTTATGGATGTGGGCAGGTACAGAGTCTGACGGTCCGCAGCAGGAGGCGTCAGGAGCTGTCCCCGACGGTCACATCACTTGAGGTAGATTAGGGGCTTTTGTTTAGGATCTTACGAGTCCAATGTTTTGTTATATATATTGGACTCGATAGATCATGTATCCCTTTTGACTAGTTATGTTTATTTTATCCCGAGGTGGATTGTATGGATGTGTGTATATGTATGTTTATTTGATATTTATGACTATTGCTTGTTTGTATTATATTGCTTCCGCTGCTTTTTGATTATTATGTTGTTTAGCCTTGCGTGTTTATTGAGTATTAGACACGAGGCGGGGATTAATCACATCCTAATTCGGAAATCCTGGTTTGGGGTGTGACATTCTTCTAGTTGTATTTCATGTTCTACTGGTTGTCTTTGATGTTTTACTACTTCTCTTTCATATACTATTGGTTGTATGGCATCTTCTTCTTCTGGTTGTCTTTTGTCTTCTGCTTGATTTTTTCAATTTCTTCTAATTGTCTTTCATCTTGTACTCTGTTATCTTTCATGTTCTACTGGTTGTCTGTCATCTTCTTCTAGTTGTATTTCATCTTTTTCTAATTCTATTTCATCTTGTACTGGTTGTCTTTCAAGTTGTACTAGTTGTCTTTTGTCTTTTAATAGTTGTTTTTCATCTTCTTCTAATTCTCTTTTATTTTATACTGGTTGTTTTTTGTCTTCTACATCTAGTACTGGTTGTATTTCATTTTTTCCTAGTTGTCTTTCTTTTTTTTCGAGTTGTTTTTAATCTTGTATTGGTTGTCTTTCATGTTCTACTAATTGTTTTTCATTCTGTACTAGTTGTCTTTCATCTTCTTCTGGTTGTCATTCATCTTCTTCTAGTTGTCTTTTCTTCTGGTTGTCATTCATCTTCTTCTGGTAGTCTTTCATGTTCTACCTGTTGTATTTGATGTTGTACTAGTTATCTTTCATGTACTATTGGTTGTTTGTCATCTTCTGCAAGTTCCATTTCATATCTTTCTAGTTGTCTTTCATCTACTACTGTATTTCATTTTCTTCTAGTTGCATTTCATCTTCTAATTGTCTTTCATCTTTTACTAGTGGTCTTTCATCTTCTACTAGCTATTTTTCATCTTCTTCTAGTTGTATTTCATCTTGTATAAGTTGTTTTTCATGTTCTACTGGTTGTCTTTCATCTACTATTGGTTGTATTTCTTCTTCTTATTGTTGTCATTTATCTTGTACAGGTTTTCTATCATGTTCTACTTGTAGTATGTCATATTCTACTGGTTGTCTTTCATCAACTATTGTTTTTATTTCATCTGCTTCTAATTGTGTTTTAATTCTTCTACTGGTTGTCTTTCACATTCTACTGGTTGTTTTTCGTCTTCTTTTGATTGTATTTAATATTCTTCTAGTTGTATTAATTCTTCTTGTTGTTGTCTTTTATCCTGTACTGGTTGTCTTTCATTTTCTTCTAGTTGTCATTCATATTTTTCTATGTTTGTTTTTCATATTGTATTGATTGTCCTTCATGTTATACTAGTTGTCTTTCATATTCTACTAGTTGAATTTTATATTCTACTTGCTGTCTTTTATCTACTACTATTTGTATTTCATCTTCTTCTAGTTGTCTTTCATCTTGTAATAGTTGACTTTCATGTTCTATTGGTTGTGTTTCATCTTCTTTTGATCGTATTTCATATTCTTGTAGTTGTCTATCATCTTCTTGTAGTTGTATTTCATCTTCTTATATTTCTCTTCCATCTTGTACTGGTTGTCTTTTGTTTTCTAGTGGTTGTTTTTCAAGTTATACTAGTTGTCATCTAGTTGTCTTCCATCTTGTACTTAGATGTCTTTCATGTTCGACTGGTTGTCTCTCTTTATCTTCCAATTATATTTCTTCTTCTTTTAGTTCTCTTTCATCTTGTACTGGTTGTCTTTCATGTTATATTGGTTGTGTTTCATCTTCTTTTGATCGTATTTCATATTCTTGTAGTTGTCTATCTTCTAGTTGTATTTCATCTTCTTCTAGTTCTCTTTCATCTTGTACTGGTTGTCTTTTGTTTTCTAGTGGTTGTTTCAAGTTATACTAGTTGTCTTCTAGTTGTTTTTCATCTTGTACATAGTTGTCTTTCATGTTCGACTGGTTCTCTCTTCATCTTCCAATTGTATTTCTTCTTCTTTTAGTTCTCTTTCATCTTGTACTGGTTGTCTTTTGTTTTCTAAAGGTTGTCTTTCAAGTTCTACTAGTTGCCTTTCACCTTCTTCTAGTTGTCTTTCGTCTTATTCTAGTTGTCTTTCATATTTACTTTGTTGTCTTTCACGTTCTACTGGTTGTCATTCATCTTCTTCTTGTTGTCTTTCATTTTCTTCTAGTTCTCTTTCATTTTTTCCTAGATGTCTTTCATCTTGTCTTTCATGTTCTACTGGTTGTCTTTCATATTCTATTGGTTGGATGTCATCTTCTGCTAGTTGTATTTCATCTTTTTCTAGTTGTGTTTCATCTATACTTTTTGTCTTTCATGTTTTTCTGTGTGTCTTTTATTTCTACTGGTTGTCATTCATTTCTACTGGTTGTCTTTAATCATCTTCTAGTTGTCTTTCGTCTTCAACTAGTTGTTTTTAATTTTCTTCTAGTTGCCTTTCATCTAATATTGGTCGCCTTTCATTTTCTACTGGTTGTCTTTGATGTTCTACTAGTTGTATTTCATTTACCACTGGTTGTATTTCATCTTCTTGTATTTGTTGTATTTCATCTTCTTCTAGTTGTAATTCATCTTTTTATAGTTGGCTTTCATCTTCTTCTTGTTGTCATTCACCTTCTTCTTATTGTCATTCATCTTCTTCTAGTTGTATTTCATGTTCTACTAGTTGTCTTTGATGTTTTACTACTCTTTCATATACTATTAGTTGTATGTCATTTTCTGGTAGTTGCATTTCATCTTCTTCTTCTGGTTGTCTTTTGTCTTCTACTAGATTTTTTTCATTTTATTCTAGTTGTCTTTCATCTAGTACTCTGTTGTATTTCATCTTTTTCTAGTTCTATTTCATCTTGTACTGGTTGTCTTTTGTTTTCTAATGGTTGTCTTTCAAGTTGTACTAGTTGTCTTTTGTCTTCTAATAGTTGTTTTTCATCTTCTTCTAGTTGTCTTTCACATTGTACAATGTTGTCTTTCATATTCTACTAGTTGTCTTTCATCTTCTTCTTGTTGTATTTCATCTTCTTCTAATTCTCTTTCATTTTATACTAGTTGTTTTTCGTCTTCTACATCTAGTATTGGTTGTATTTCATCTTTTCCTAGTTGTCTTTCATCTTCTTCGAGTTGTATTTCATCTTCTTCGAGTTGTTTTTAATCTTGTATTGGTTGTCTTTCATGTTCTACTGGTTGTCTTTCATGTTCTACTGGTTGTCTTCCATCTTCTTCAGGTTGTCATTCATCTTCTTATAGTTGTCTTTCATCTTCTTCTGGTTGTCATCCATCTTCTTCTAGTTGTCATTCATCTTCTTCTGGTAGTCTTTCATGTTCTACTAGTTATCTTTCATGTACTATTGGTTGTTTGTCGTCTTCTGCTAGTTGCATTTCATATCATTCTAGTTGTCTTTCATCTGTACTAGTTGTCTTTCATCTACTACTGTATTTCATTTTCTTCTAGTTGCATTTCATCTTCTTCTAATTGTCTTTCATCTTTTACTAGTAGTCTTTCATTTTCTACTAGTTGTATTTCATCTTGTATAGGTTGTTTTTCATGTTCTATTGGTTGTCTTTCATCCACTATTGGTTGTATTTCATCTTCTTCTAGTTGTCATTTATCTTGTACATGTTTTCTATCATGTTGTACTTGTAGTATTTCATATTCTACTGGCTGTCTTTTATCAACTATTGTTTTTATTTCATCATCTTCTAATTGTGTTTTAATTTTCTACTGGTTGTCTTTCATCTTCTTTTGTATTCAATATTCTTGTAGTTGTATTAATTCTTCTTGTAGTTGTCTTTTATCCTGTACTGGTTGTCTTTCATCTTCTTCTGGTTGTCATTCATATTTTTGTTGTTGTTTTTCATCTTCTTCTGGTTGTCATTCATATTTTTGTTGTTGTTTTTCATCTTCTTCTGGTTGTCATCTTCTTCAGTTTGTTTTTCATATTGTATTGCTTGTCCTTCATGTTATACTAGTTGTCTTTCAGGTTCTACTAGTCAAATTTCATATTCTACTGGCTGTCTTTCATCTACTACTATTTGTATTTCATCTTCTTCTAGTTGTCTTTCATCTTGTAATGGTTAGCTTTCATGTTCTATTGGTTGTGTTTCATCTTCTTTTGATCGTATTTCATATTCTTGTAGTTGTCTTTCATCTTCTTCTGGTTGTCATTCATTTATACTGGTTGTATTTCATGTTTTTCTAGTTGTATTGTCATTCACCTTCTTCTGGTTGTCTTTCATGTTCTACTATTTGTATTTCATTTTGTACTGGTTGTCTTTTATCTTGTGCTGGTTGTCTTTCATGTTCTACTAGTTGTCTTTCACCTTCTTCTAGTTGTCTATCGTCTCCTACTAGTTATTTTCATCTTCTTCTAGTTGTCTTTCGTCTCCTACTAGTTATTTTCATCTTCTTCTAGTTGTCTTTCATCTGGTACTATGTTGTCTTTCATGTTTTACTGGTTGTCTTTTATCTTCTTCTAGTTCTCTTTCATCTTGTATTGGTTGTCTTTCATCTTCTACTAGTTGTCCTTCATGTATTTCTAGTCCTGATTGTCTTTCATCTACCACTGGTTGTATTTCATATTTTTCTAGTTGTCTTTCATTTTCTTCGAGTTGTCCTTCATCTTCTTCTAGTTGTCTTTCATCTTGTACTGGTTATCTTTAAAATTCTTTTGGTTGTCATTAAAATCCTTCATCTTCTTCTAGTTGTTTTTCATCTTGTACTGATTATCTTTCATGTTCTACTGGTTGTTTTTCAGCTTGTACTAGTTGTCTTTCATGTTCTACTAGTTGTCTTTCATATTCTATTGGTTGGATGTCTTCTTCTGCTAGTTGTATTTCATCTTTTTCTAGTTGTGTTCATCTTATACTTGTTGTCTTTCATGTTCTATTGTGTGTCTTTTATTTCTACTGATTGTCATTCATTTCTATTGGTTGCCTTTAATCTTCTTCTAGTTGTCTTTCGTCTTCAAACAGTTGTTTTTAATTTTCTTCTAGTTGCCTTTCATCTAATATTGGTCGCCTTTCATTTTCTGCTGGTTGTCTTTGATGTTCTACTAGTTGTATTTCATTTACCACTGGTTGTATTTCATCTTCTTGTACTTGTCTTTCATCTTGTATTTGTTGTATTTCATCTTCTTCTAGTTGTAATTCATCTTTTTATAGTTGGCTTTTCATCTTCTTCTTGTTGTCATTCACCTTCTTCTAGTTGTATTTCATGTTCTACTGGTTGTCTTTGATGTTTTACTACTTCTCTTTCATATACTATTGGTTGTATGTCATCTTCTGGTAGTTGCATTTCATCTTCTTCTTCTGGTTGTCTTTTGTCTTCTACTAGATTTTTTTCATTTTCTTCTAGTTGTCTTTCATCTTGTACTCTGTTGTCTTTCATCTTGTACTCTGTTGTCTTTCATGTTCTACTGGTTGTCTGTCATCTTCTTCTAGTTGTATTTCATCTTTCTAGTCTTATTTCATCTTGTACTGGTTGTCATTCATCTTCTTCTAGTTGTATTTCATCTTCTTCTGGTTGTCATTCATCTTCTTCTGGTAGTCTTTCATATTATACTGGTTGTATTTGATGTTCTACTAGTTATCTTTCATGTACTATTGGTTGTTTGTCATCTTCTGCTAGTTGCATTTCATATCCTTCTAGTTGTCTTTCATCTTCTTCTAGTTGTTATTCATCTTCTGTTGATTGTCTTTCACCGTCATACTATTGCTATTCATCTTCTTCTTGTTGTCTTTCATCTTCTTTTGTTTGTCATTCTTCTTCTTCTTGTCGTCTTTCATGTTCTACTTGTTGTCTTTCATGTTCTACTAGTTGTCTTTCATTTGCAACTGGTTGTATGTCATCTTCTGCTAGTTTTATTTCATCTTCTTCTAGTTGTCTATCATCTAGTACTGGTTGTTTTTCATATTCTACTGATTGTCTTTCATGTTCGACTGGTTATCTTTCATTTTCTACTGGTTGTCTTTGTTGTTCTACATGTGGTCTTTCAGCTACCACTGGTTGTATTTCATCTTCTTCTAATTGTTTTTCATCTTGTACTTATTGTTTTCATCCTCTACTGGTTGTTTTGCATCTTCTTTTAGTTGTATTTCATCTTGTAATGATTGTCTTTCATGTTCTACTAGTTGTCTTTCATCTTATTCAAGTTTTTCATGTTCGTCTAATTGTCTTTCATCTTGTACTAGATGTCTTTCATATTCTACTAGTTATCTTTCATGCTCTATTGGTTGTCTTTCATATTCTACTGGTTGTTTTTCATGTTTTACTTTTTATCTTTCATCTTGTACTTGTTATATTTCATGTTTCACTCATTGTATTTTATCTCCTTCTAGTTGTTTTTTTATCTTGTACTTGTTGTTTTTAATCTTCTTATAGTTATCTTTCATCTTGTACTGATTATCTTTCATGTTATATTGGTTGTCTTTGATCTACTACTTGTTGTATTTGTAGGGATTTCATGACGCATAGGGGGTGAAAATAAAATTTTTGTATCCCTTTTAATCGTCTAAAACGGATCGTGTCTTTTTTGTTAACATAGACTCAAGCGTTTAATCAAACATTTTACATACAAGACTAACTACATTAATCTACATTTATGCAAATACATCTAAATCAAGATCATGATTTAGATCTCATACCTTTCGTCAAATGTCAATTTGACGGTTAGAGAAAGTTGATTTTCTCTAGGTCTCTTGGAAACCTTTACATTATCGCCTCTAAGTGTTCACCTTGAACTAAACAAGAATTAGTTCTAGATCTTGCTAGAGATCCACTAATCTATGCCTTATGTAAAGTTAGTAACTCCTTGTTAGCCTCTAAAATTAATTTCTTAATTAAATGGCTAACCTAATTAATAAATCAAGAATTAATGCAAGAGAGGAGGGAGAGCTCTTTTGCTCTTTTGTGTGTAGCCACCACAAAGTGAGGAGAAAGAAGATAGATGAGGGAGTGCACATTATCCCACTTTATATAGAGAAAAGGTTAGGGCAAGTTTGGCGTGAATCCACATTACCCTCATTTTATCTCATGCAATCCTATGTCATCTTTGTGTCGCTAACCACACCATGGCCAATCGTGTCTCATGGTGTGCCTCTCAATTACATATTTAATTCTAAATTATTAATATTCGAGTTACAATAATAATGTAATGTACATTATTATATTTATGTGACACAATATTATGCTATGTAATATACATTACATTTCACCAAATAATATAATTCACATATCTAATTTAATTTACACTAAGCTGTTACGACATGTAACATTTTATTTCAACATTTTGTCACATGTGTTTTATCTCATATCATATGAAATATCACACACCATATAAAATATAAAATAACTTTCATGTTTCTTGTTCAGTTTGTGTGACCTTTATCGAGGATCTATGCTAAATTGGTATAAATCATTTAATTACCATAAACTATAAGCGGTATTCTAGCTACACATTATAGTCACCCAATTAATATAGATATAATGTAATCAGTTTACAAAACACGATCCTATAGCAATGTTATGAATAACATTACTTGTGTTCATTCTTTGCCTCATGATATTATGAATAATATACAAAGTTGGGCAGTGTCATATTTGTAATATATTTGTTTTCTGATCTCTTCAGTAAATTATAAATATATAGTTGGCAGCACTTCAACTATACTGGATGCATTCATAAATCTACTCTACTAGGTGACCTAGCAATATCATTACTCATTATAAATGAGAGGCTGATCACTCAAAAGAGAGCGGTGTTTCTTTTAATATTTATAACTCGGAAATGCTATCGGTTCGGACTGCAAGCGCACAATCCTATCGAGTAGTATATTCGAGGTCAATCCACATGAAATATTGGTTCAGAGTATGAGCGATCGATCACAATCTTTCGAAAGGCTAGACGGAATCTGAAAATTGAGAGTTGTAGTTGTGATCAATGTAAATTAGGAAACAATTAAAAGTAATTAAAATAAAGATAGAGATGAGAATTCCTAGGGTTTCGGCACACCATTGCTACTCAATCAGCTTTGGTAATATATTCCTGTCGGGTCTGCTTTCCTGTTGTTGTTTTATGAAAGACACCACATAGGTCACTGCGAGTTATTTTACGCAAGAATGACAGATCTTTCATCGAGATTCTACATAGGACACTGCGAGTTATCTTATGCAAATGACTGATCTCTTAAATACACAAGTTACTACAGATATCACTACAATTTATCTTACGCAAATGATAGAACTTGGTTCACATTTTGTTGTTCTGGTTTATGGTTTCTCCGCTAAGGTTTTCTTCACATAAACCTAATAAATCTCAACGAGGCTAATTCGTGCAACATAGTTTCTCTTACCATTAAAGTACTGTCACTACCCTAACAGATTAAACTAGATCATCGAAGTTAAATGAAGAGATAATAAATCACAAAAACATTTCGATTAAACAACAAGAAATCATAATCAACAGAAAATATATATATCAAAACATCAAGAGTAACAAGGTTTACTGCCTAGCCCCTATGAAAGGAACTTAGCCGCGGAACGGCATGGTTACAATCACTCCTCTCTTCTCACTTTAATCAAATCTAACCCTAATTACAAATATAACTTCTTCTTCTGTCCAGGGGGCTTATATAGGAGTGGAGGGACGTCTGGGGTTGAGTGGAGGTTAAGAAACTGATCTGGATACAGCTGTCGACAGTTATTCTCCAAAAGACGCCTTGGTTACGGTCCGTATTGAGACCATGCCGCTGAAGGGTTTAATGCATATCACGCTATCTTCTGGTCCGTATTCGGCTAGGTCCGTATTAGGCAATACGGACCGTAACAGAGACTTAGTCGATGAGCGTCACTGATCCAATTGACCTGATTCTTGCTCCATTTGGTGTAAAATAGTCCCAAAACCTGTTTTCTGCAATAAAACATAAAGAAGGGTGACAGTAGCCTTTTTCTTTAATAAATTAAACATAAGTGTGAGAAAATATGCAAAACCTAAGCCAAAACCCTACGTAATTCATCATTATTTTGACTCTGATCAGAGGCAATGATACTATTGACATATAACTTTCTCCCTCACAAGCCATATACAAAGAACTACTATTTTTATCATCATTTGCAATAAGCAACTTTCAATAGTAATTACATTATACATTTCTCATGTGAAAAAGATACAGTCTCATATCTTAGAATTCGTAGACACAATGAAAATATTAATGACACAAATACAATCAATATAATGTTTCATTTGTTAGGTCTTGTTCAACGTATGGAACCTTCCATACATTCGTGTAATCAAATAATAATCTTTTATCAACATTTATAGAACTACAATGTACTTTAATTAATACGACAATCCTTTTGCGATATATTAGTGTTCCATGCTAATTATCAGGATTGTGAACATTTTAGAGTTTATGTTTATTATGATTTAGTGTTCTATGGTTCAAGACCAAGAGCGTCTTCTTGAATGATTCTAAAGTCAAACATCAAACTCAAGGAACAAAATGTATATAACATCCAATTCATAAATTTAATATGTAAAAGTAATCAGCAAAAAGATAAATTTTAGAACACAAAACTAAAGTATTTCATATTCTTCTGGTTGTCTTTTATCTTGTACTGGTTGTCTTTCATATTGTACTAGTTGTCTTTCATCTTGTACTGATTGTCTTTCATCTACTACTGGTTGGATGTCATCTTCTGCTAGTTGTATTTTATTTTCTTCTAGTTGTCTTTCATCTTTTACTAGTTGTCTTTCATATTCTACTGGTTGTTTTTCATGTTCTACTTGTTGTCTTTCGTCTACTACGGGTTGTATTTCATCTTCTTCTAGAGGTTTTTTTCATCTTGTAGTAGTTGTCTTTCATATTCTACTGGTTGTCTTTCATATTGTACTTGTTGTCTTTCATCTACTACTGATTGTATTTCATCTTCTTCTCGTATTTCATTTTCTTCTAGTTGTCTTTCATCTTGTACTGGTTGTCATCTATGTTCTACCGGTTGTCTTTCATATTCTTCTAGTTGTCTTCCTTGTTCTATTAATTCTTTTTCATCATTTTTGTTAGGAGAAGAGAGAAATAGGTAGAGACATAATTTTCCACCTATACATCTCAGGTCTATTAAAATCTTACTCCACCTCTTACTCAATCAAACATAACCTATACGTAGAGTAACTTAACTCGTCTCTTTAAGTGGGTTAATTTACTCCTAAAAAAGTATTTCCCTATTCCATCTCATTATATCATAGTTTATTTATAATCGTCCTCTCAAGAGAAAAATAATATCATCCGTCTCCAAGAGAATAAGGGGATATTTCATATCATTAATACCTTCCCCAAGAATATGAGATGTGACTTTTCAAAAAAAAAAAAGAATATGAGATGTGCGTAATTACAATATATAAGGTTAATAGATTTACAAACTGAGAAAGCTAAATGAAAGAAATGTGACGCCAATAAAATAGTCATAATATACAAATAATATTACTCAAAAACGAAATTCTTCCAAACCTCATTATTGACTTTTATCTCCGCCATTTTTTTTTTCCAAAATAGTTCCATTTGCATGTTCATTTCTGAATTCAATTATTACCGAAACAAGATGTGGATCAAACTGCAATTGACTGCTGTTTTTCTGTGTTGTTTAGTGTATTCAACTACTCGTAATAAAGCCATCATAATGCATGAGCATTGCTTGCAATGAACAAAATCAACAATTTGTTTTTATTATTCAAGTTGGTAAAATTAAATTAATAATCCAACACAGACCTTAAGGCGTGTCACCAAAGAACTACAATTGGATCCGTCTCCACTGATTTACTCTAGACACATTTCGATTCCGTTAACTAAAGAGATTATTTATTTGACTAAAAATGATGAGAGGAACAATGCAAGTTTTTCTACCCGTCCAACAAAATGTGAAACAAGACGACAGACAAGAAAATCTGGGGGAACTTTCTTCAACGATATTTACATGCTTAACTTTCTCTACTAATTACAGCAATTTAATAATTCTAAAATATAAGCCATCAAGCCAGCCTAATTTCTACTACAGGAGAGGATAACAATGTATCTACAAAACTGCTTTCTCCAGCATCTCTCTACACAAATTATGAGCAACTTTTCGCAACCCTCTGACACCTAAACATGGGCGCAAGCAGACCTTTTATCCAAAATTAATTGCATGATCTTCCCGACGACAACAAAAAGTCAGGCATTGCATTCACAATGGATTAGAAATCCTTCCCAAGCTCTTTAGCAAAAACTAAATCCAATAAACCAAGCTCTCTTTTTTTTAAAACTTGGCAGGGGCTGCCAAGGTGAACCAAGCTCTCTCTCTCTCTCTTTTTGAAAATCTTGGCAGCGGCTGCCAAGTTGAAGCTCTCTCTCTCTCTCTAATCAATCTCAATATTCTGAGTGTATTCTTCATAAAAATCACTGATCTTCCCTTTAATAGTCTGCAAAGGAGATGCAAACCATATTAGGACAGGAAAGAAAAGATTGGTGCTATGAGCCTAATATGAATCTCTTGAGATTCTTACCACCAATTCTTCATGGAGTATCAAAAATACCTTCTTTAGCAGGCAGTGCCTCTGCAATAAAATTTCATAATATCAGATGAAAGTCTGGATTAAAACTATTGATTGTGGAAAAATAAGTATGAGAAAATAATTTTATTCAAACCAAGTTTTTGGATGCTAGAGATCAAACAATAAACATAATTACAGCAGAAAGTCTTAGGTCTTGCTCCAGAAATGCAAGGAGAAGGCCCTGGAGGTGAGGGGTGCCCAACCCATGTTTAGTCGCACTAATCAAACTTTTGGAGGTAAACCAAGGGGAGGGAAATAGGAGAGGATGGGAACCAATGCAAAACAATTGAGCACCAATCTCTAACCAACCCCCCCCCCCCCTCCCTCCACACACACACACTCTCCTGTCCCTTGGGTCCCTACCCTCGCTTCTGAATCCTAGTTCTCTAGCACTCCCTAACAACCTGATCTATACCATACCATCCTCAAAGCATACCTTTTGTTTTAATTATTTCAATTCTTTCTCCAACTTTTAAGTTCTGAGGCTCATCTTTTTTTTCTATTTACTTTTTTCCTCAGAGGGAGTGTGGGGTTATGTTGGTCAATGAATCTTCAAAGAGAACCTACATCTTTGTCCTGCCGGAACATTTCTCTCATTTTCTCCACGATAGATGCATATTGGGCCATGTTCTTTCCCTTGGCCGCCTCCATCTCGTTTCCCATCTTGCTGTACCTTTCTCTGCATAATATGATACCACACAAACGAACTCACTCATATTGATATCACTCATATTAGAACTGAAAGTTCTGTAACATTGTTTTTTCAACAGAGAGAGAGGTTAATATATCTGGGAAATTGGGAATTTTTTTAACAAATACACAAAAAAAAGCCGTGGTATATCAGATCAAACTTTAGTTCAATGCCAATGATTATAGCAATACCTATATTCCTCGAGTTGCTTGTTTAAGGAAAGGTACACAGGATACTTCTCTTGATATTCTTTGATGTAAGCTTCAAACCTGCATAGCATAACAGAATGAAAATTTTCCCAGATATTCAAAGTCTAAACTACCCTGCATAAGTGCCAATTGCCAGTTCTAACCAATAGAGGTGCATTCTAAGCTGTAACATTTTGATCTTGTATCAGCATAATACTGAAACGCCATTTTATGTATTGCATTTGTTGTGACATCATACCTAGATACTACCTCCATTGACAAAAAAGAAGTAACAAATCCAAATACGAGCAATAAGATGCATGAGTACCACAAAGGAGTGCTTACTGAGCAGTGTCATGAATATGGCCCTTCAGATCAGGCTGGTCCTTGTTGTACTTCAAATAAAGTGAATCATCACAGCTTGAAGACCTCTTGCTCAGCTCTCCATTTACGTTAACTTTGCTTGGCTTCTTTGCAGGGCCCACCCCATTGTTATTACCATCTTGCTTGTTATTGCTCTCAAGCTGGGGAACCGGGGGCCTAACCTGGGGCACAACAGCATTCCTTGAGCTGTGGGCCCTGCCACTTCTGTTGTTATTGCGATTACCATCTTCTTCGTCTGACCTGTGGGCCCCGCCACTCTTATATCTATCTATGTCAGAAGTAGCCTCCAGATGATTGTTGCTGCAGCTATAGATAGCAGCCCTCTGTTGAGGTCTCATGGTTAAATTCGGAGAGGAGGCACTTGGGGCCTTTCTACTCCTCAAACTTGAGTTATCATAGGCAACCATTTTATTGCTGTTAACACTATTGTTAGCATTATTACTCTTATTCTCAATATTAATATCTTCTTCTTCATCTTCATCATCAGGTTTGGAAGAACTGCTACTTCCAAATAACCTCCTCAACTCATCTTCAGGTGTACTGGGTTCACGGAACTCACCCAATTCAAGCTCCGATATCTCCCTTCGAAGAACCTTTTTTATACGGGCAGGTGACTTCTCGCCATTTGTGCCACTTTTCTGAGGAACTGTGCTATTCTCCCTAAGTCTCTTAGCCAGAGGGGCGGTATCATTTGCTCCACTGTTTGTCAGGTCCCACATACGTTTTTGTACCAACTTCTCATCAGAAAGCCGCTGATTTGGTATAGTTTGATTATTTCCAGGTCTCCGTGCTTTGTTCTTGGCACCACTTTGCTCCTTTGAAGTTGAAACATAACCAGAGTCTAAATTGATATTCACGTCCCAATCTACACTTCTATCAGGAGGAAGATTAGGTGAGCTCTCAGGGAACACACCACCTTTATTTTCTACCACTGGAATCACCTCCACAGGCAAGTTCGGGCTTGGGCCAGTTTTGGGTCTCTTAGAGTCAGTGGAGTGTCTTTTCAAGTTCGAATTGTGCTTGGAGTTTAGGCTGGGACCTGGTCTTCTTTCGCCCAAACTCAACCTTTTATCTGGAAAATCATTTTTCACTGCTGGTCTCTTAACTTTCCCATCACGTCCCCCCAAAATCTGCTCTAAATTCTCCTCCTCCGACACCCTATTGTCCACACCAGTCCCAATTGCAGTAACTGGAGTTACATGCATGTCATCATTCAGGTTGATGAGGGGTGATGAAGAATTGTTGACCAGACCAGGATCTTCCCCGGTGAAGATGTTCTGGCCATATGCCTGTTCTGCAGAAGGGAACGTGTTCAAGTCCGCTCCAATTATTCTATTGGTAGGGTGTGTTTCCTTTTCATCATCACTTGTGATGTTGACCTCCACATCATCATCACTACTTGACGAGCTATCACTCTGACTGCTGCTTTGGCTTCCAGTCCCTGCAATTTAAATAGGACGAAGGAAAGATGATAAGCAGAGTACTAACTGTGGAAAGTGTTTGTTCATAACCCCAACTTGTACCACAGCACATTCAGCAAACTATGTGCAAATGAGGTGCCGAACAAACAAACTATAATATCACAAACTGATGTGGAAATTGGCATAAGCCAGTGTCATTAAATATGATGTGCATTGTGAAGAAACACAAAATAGATTTGCAATACTATATAAATACCAATATGTTAACAAGTCAGGACATCATCAGGAGTACCAGCAACAGTACAAATCATGATTACTTAAGGTTAATATACAGTTGGTATTTACCAAATTTTACCAGCAGAGCCCGATTTTCAATTTCACGAAGCTTTTAAAAAATGCAATTAAACTTGCCGTTAAATTGTTTAAGCAATATTTGGACCCTCTAGCATAAAATTCTCTGAAGACACGTTGTTGTTAAATGGGTCTTTAACAACAATTAAACCGATTAAACCATTAATTGACACCCCGCCGTTAAATGGCATTTAACATTTTTAAAAGCTTGGATTTCACAAAACAATAACATATTTCATTTTTTTAGCATTTTCCCATTGCGAAAGACCATCATCTATGCTGCCTAATACCAATAGTTAAGGAATTTCAACGTTTTCAGATGAGAGGTAAGCTATACCAGCAGGGCTGTGGCTAGGGCTATGAGTGCTCCTATCACTCCCACTGTTCTCACTGCTGTCACTGTCACTGTCGCTGTCACTGCTATCACTCGAGCTAGAAGCCTTCCCTTCACTCTCAATATTAATATCAATACCAATATTAAGATTATTAATAAGAGGTGATCCCCCCTCTATGTCAATCTTCTCAATATCCATTGGCTCTTCTTCAATATCAATACCTACATTCTGCATCTTGTTATCATTGTTTAGGGTATTTTCCTCATGTAATGCTTCCTCTATCTCATCGTGAAATTCTGGCGTGTTATCTGGTGAGCTGAAATTAGCATACAAAGATGGAGGCATTTAGGAAAAATATTTGGAACTGAATTTTGTGGAATGTTAATTTATTTTATTATTTTCAAGCTAAATAAATGATCAACTGGTCATTACAAAACTGGTATCAGTGGTGCTGAATGCGTGCATGAAATAATATAACAATCAGAACAAAACTAAGAAAATGGCTATACTATAATTTAGCATTCATTGCTGAAATAAACTCAACTTAATTGGCATATTAATCCTAGATAAACTGAAGCACGTCATTCAATAGGGAAAAAAAAGGCACATTGGACATGCATTAACAAAAAGAAACAACCTACAAACCAAAAACAAGCAACAATGCCATTTTATCTACATGGCTACAGACGCACTCTTATTATAAGAAAAGGAAAAGAGAATCTATGTTAGAACCTTCGGTCTGATGTATGCCGCTTAGAACTCTCAGGTGCAAACCCAGGCTTCAGAATGTACCTTCCCGGAGCTTGATAAGTCGCAATCTGGTAATAACAGGATGAAATTTTAGTATTTCATTGATCATCTTGTGGCCCTATTGAAATAAGAGTCTGATATTCTGATCTTACTTACAGTTTTCACTATAGTCTCTATCTTCTTTGCGGAATCTGAAAATGAGTTGCCTACAGCTTTTTCCAAGGCCTAAAATAGGGTTCATTAAAGCAATTATCAAATTATTGAAGAAGTAAAAATACAGGAGCTCCAAGGAAAAACACAGCAAAAGGATGCATCACATTCCACAGGTCTTTCATTGGTCATTTCATGGTAAAGCAGGGCTTAACTGAGATATGGGTAGTTTATATTTTCTTTTTAATTGATCTTCGATGCTGATAACTGTTGCTTAAATATAAATCCCTGATCAATCCATCAACAAAGAATACCAAAAAATAATCTGATATAGGATCCCAAATTCCCAATCACTATACTGACAAAACAAAAGGTTCACAAGAAGCTAAGAATAAAATAAATAATAAATATAAGAAGACCTTTAAGCTCAACCCCTTGGGTTTTTCAGATAGTATATTGATCAAAAGGTCCCGCAAATCTGCTGAGTTCTCACTTAAATTACGGGCTTTGAATCCATTGCTGGACCTGACTGGCCTTCCCTTCTCGAACTTCTTATTTTCATCTCTATTCAAATTTTGAGGTGTAATCTCTTCCTTAATCGTCTCAACAGTCAAATCCACGCCAGAACCCCTAAAAGAATGCTGAGGTGGTGATGGGGCAGGAGAAACAGCGGCAGTTTTGGCAAAACTGCTTGAAGGTGGGCCCTTAGTAATTGTCTTAGGTGGAGCAGCTATTGGGGCTGGATAGCAAAGAAATAATAAGATCAAAGAATTAAAAATCTCCTTTCAGTCATTTAAGCAATGATTATTTCCAGGTATTATGGCTAAAAATTCAGGGTTTACTGTCAATTACCAAGATTTAGACCACATCATCGATGTAAAACCCCATCAGTACTGGTATCTGTACAGCTGTACTCATTCTAAGTTTGGTAAGAGTACAAGTCATCTGAGGCTCGACCCTTGACAGAAATTATTTATGACTACCAGAAGGTCATGTATCTACATACTTTGTTAATGAAACGGTAGATGGTTCACAGTAACATTATAGTAGCAAGAACCTAGAAAGGTTATCAAATAATTAGCTGACCATGGTTTGATTTCTTGAAGAACTTATCCTTTGAACCACCCCACCTTCTCATGCTTCCTGAAAGAAATTTATTATATTAAAAAATATTCACGTGTCATGTTATTACTAAGCAATAAATTGCATATAAACTATAAAAAGCAGATACTAACCCTCAACATTTGCAGCAGCCATCGACTTAACCTGCTTCTGTACAGATGGATTTGCCGGATCAAGAATTATTGATCTGTACCAAAATATAAGAATGTATTAATAGAGTATCTTGCACCGACAATAATATATAATCAAACTAATATGTACACAGTACAGACATACTGATTAAAAATTGATTGTTTGCTAAGCTCTCCAGTGCACTATTAAAGGAGCATAGCAGCACCATTAATGACCGTGGTATAGAAACCTTAGTCCACTTCAGAAGTTTATTAACAATATGCAACGAAAAAAAGGAAATAAAAGCTGCATACAAGCAGATCCAACAATAAATATTCCCCAAACACACCTTACAAAACTAAAGCTGGTATTGGATTACTTAGTAGTACGGTTCCCACTAGCATAAAAACAAAAGGCACAATGCATACCATTACATAAAATCCAGTAAGTGAAATATGGAAGAAAAAGTTAAATTTGGAATAAGAAAAGAGCTGTACTTGCGGGATTTTGACTCGAGCTCAGCCTGGACAGAGCGCATCTTAACTTGGTTCTTAGCAGACTCATCAAGAATCCGTTGAACATTCATTTTTCGTAGAGCAGAGCCCCGTTCCATTAGGAGACCATTACCATCCTCACCATTTCGGCACACCACATAAATGTCACAGACACCAAGCTCAGGAGACCATGTGAAATTGTACTCCTTTAATCCAACTTCAATAACCTGTCAAATCCAAAAAATTGAATAAATGAATTAGGGTTTGCATAATCTTAGTTGATTTCAGAGCAGATGAGAACAGGAAACCATATTGAGTGGTAAACTGGAAAATAATATATGGATATGAATGGAACACAAAGTTGTGTTTCTCAATACAAGCAGAAAATAAATGAGGTGGATAAGTTCAGAAAGAAGCTACTTTATTCGTAATTTATCCAATCTGAGCTTCCAAACTTCCTTTCAAGTTTAAAATCATGTAAAGGCACAAAACCCAATCTTAGAAGCCGTTTGTCTTCATTTCTCTTTATTCAATATGTTTTAAGCCGATTTCTCTTCATTTCTCTTTGCTATTCTTCTCCCTAACAAAACAGGTTTAACCTAACTCAATATACACCACAACAAATAAATGTTTATTCAATAAATTATTCCCTTTGCTATGCTGTTAAGCTCGTTCAACTTTCATCTCTACAAAGATATCCCAAAACCATGCCGAAGAGCAATTGGCATTGGGCGCCAAAAAAACACAACCTATTTCTATTCCGTTAACTCTACGCGAAAAAATTGCCACCAACAGCAAAAGTAAAAAAGAATATATTACTAATCAAACTCACATTCTCAGACGGGTTCAGATAATTCGGTCCAAACTTAATTTTTGCAGTGCCGCCTTGCGCCTCGCACCGTCTGATCTCATCCGCCAAATCAGGAATTAACCTTATAATCGAAGCAAAATCAGGCGCACCCCCGGACTCTAGGTTAAAAGTCTCCTCTTGAGCCGGCGGCGCAGCTGCCAGCGTGGATGGCCCACCACGACCACGCCCACGGGACGAGGCCGAGATCGAAGCGCGGCCCAGTGAACCTCCAGGGCGAGGAGGCGGTGGCGCAGCCAGCGCCGGTCGCCTCCCGCCTCCACCTCGTCCTGGCTTGTACATGTGCTGGAGAGCAAGAGAGAGATGTTGAAAGGAGGTAAAGAGAGGAATTACCGAATTAGGGGATGATGCGAACTTTTCTCGTGTGGGACTCTCTCTCTAGCTTTCTCTTTCAGCTTTTGTTTCGGCTGGGTCTTGCAAAAGGAATTTGGGTTAGGCGAGAAAGGAGCGGCCTGAGCTGAATTCGGCGCTTCGCTCGAGTCAGCCCCAGTTCATGAGGTAAATTCCAATATAGATCAACATTTACAGGTGCATTTCTGGTAAATTATTTCAGCTCCCTATGGGTCCACCACAAACCCTCACCCGACGTTTTTACAAAGTTTAATAGAAATTAATTAATATATCCGGATCCGCTGAAAAGTTATAAAAATATCAATACCGGTCATTTTTTGACTAGTATTCAATTTAATCTATTACCGGATGGCCGGTATTCAAAAAAAAAATTTAATAGGGTTAATAGCCGGTACTCAAATTTTTTCTTTTTTTAGATGGGCATAGCATAGTTGGCTAGAATAAAAAGTCGTAGGAAACTCTGATTGAAGTTTGCACTCGGTTTGACTAAGATCAAACAAATGTATTTGGTTGGATGTGTGTGTTACATCGGTTGCATGTATCGATGCATCATCGATGTTTTTGTAATGAAACATCGATGTTTTATTAGCCGGAAAGTGCTAAAAAAACATTAGTGCGTCACTATTATTTTTGTAATGAAACATCGATGTTTTATTAGACTTAGCATTGGCAATTAAGCAGGATGTGCTAAAAAAATATCGGTGTGTCGCTAATGTTTTTGCAATGAAACATCAATGTACTTCTGCCATCGTTAGGCCGTGCATAAAGCATCGGTGCGTCATCAGTGTTTTTGCACGAAAGCATTTTTAAACGGCCATAACTTTGGCTAGGAAACTCGGATTTGCGTGTATGACGCCAATTCAAAAAGCTTGGGACGATACAGGGGCAAGGGCGCTCTAGGAGTCATCCTTAGGGGGCTCACGGAATCAGAATTGCAAAAAAATATCGTTTAGTGCCTCAAAAATTGAGTTAAAGTTTTTTATCATCGGTGGACACACAACGACTTGTATGCGGTTAGTGACAGTGTCGTATGCAGCATAGTGAAATTGTTAAAAATTAGTACCTAAAAAAAACGTAGTTTAGTGTTCGCATGTGGCTAGTGAATTTAATTTGGCAATAACCAGCATCCTAAAATTGAGTATCTTTCATTTTGTAATTATTGTAATTTTGCATATTTCAGTATAATTTAACGTAATTTAGTGTAATTTAGCGTAATTTAACATAATTTCAAGTAATTTAGCGCATTTTAGTTTAAATATGCTAATTATAAATCAAAAGAAGTAATCTAACAAATATTTAAAAAAAATCGAATTTTTAATGTTAGATTTCAGCATCTTGCTCTCATAGTCTCTAAAAAAAATTTGGGTACCGGCTATTAAATGATCGGTACAGTATTAAAAACAAAATTGGGTACCGGCCATTTCTGGCTGGTAATGGATTAAATTGGGTACTGGCCAGAAAATGACCGGTATAGGTATTTTTATAACTTCCTAGCGGATCTAGGTATATTTATTAATTTCTATTAAATTTTGGATATTAATAAAAATGTCGGCACCCTCACCTTGCCTATTTTTATTTGGGGGAATTTCACGGATACCCCTCAAAAACTTCAAAATTACGTATTTCCCCCTCTAAAGTTTGAAATTACGTATTTTCCCCTCTAAACTTCAAAAACTCACAAATTTAACCATTTTCTTGTCATTTATATTAAAACTCATTCTAAATTTATAAAATACCCATTTTACCCTTTATTAAAAACATATAAAGCCCATTAGACTCAAATTTGAATTTGAACGGTTTATCTACCGTACGAACTGCTTTTAGATCTGTGCGCCCAAGATCGGCACAAATCTTGATGCGAACATACACGCATATTGAAGCGACATGCACAAATCTTAATGCGATGTGCGCGGATCGAAATTGCTTTAAGATTTGTGTGTGCTAGATCAACACGAATATGGAGGTGATATGCATAGATCTTAATGCGATGCGCACGGATTGGACGGTAGAGGAACCTTTCATATTCAAATTTGAGTATAATGGGCTTTTATATGCTTTTAGTAAAGGGTAAAATGGGTATTTTAAAATTTTAGAATGAGTTTTAATATAAAGGACAATCAAATGGGTAAATTTGTGAGTTTTTGAAGTTTAGAGGGGAAAATGCGTAATTTCAAATTTAGAGGGAGAAATACGTAATTTTGATGTTTTTGAGGGGTATACATGAAATTCCCCTTTTTTATTTAGATTTCAGGTTTTGACATTTGAACATTCAATTTTGTTATTTTTCTTCAGCAGATAATATAGTAAAAAAATTATAAAATTTATAAAACTTGATTTCTAAATAATTTTAATATAGAAATTAGATTGAACAATTTAATTTTTTCGTTTGGACATTCTAGAGTAGAATAAGGACTCGTTGCACATAATGCCGAAATTTTTATTAATACCCTAAAAAAAATAGCAAATTTATCTTCTGCACTGAAACAATTTTAAAAATAACCTAACGCCCCACGTTGGGGCGGTCAGCTCCCAATACCAAATCGCCCCTCAGTGGGGCGGTCAGCTCAAGACTAAACCGCTCCCCAGTGGGGCGGTTTGGTTTTACCTATATATTGGAGGCTACCCCTTCTATTTTTCACCCCATTCATTTCAAATTTTCACTCTCTCTCTCATCCCTTTCTCTTTTTCTCGAGATTTTTGCATCCCCTTTTGCATGTAAGTCCCTCAAATTTTTTGTATTTTATTTTTTAGTCCAAAATTGTTAAAAATTGTTTAGATATTGTCCAAAATTGTTTAGAATTACTTTAACTTGTCCAAAATTATTTAGAAATTGTTAGGAATTAATATAAATTGTTAGAAATTATTTAGAAATTGTTAGAAATTGTTCCGATTAATATAAATTGTCCAAAATTGTTTAGAAATTGTCCAAAATTATTTATAAATTGTTAAAAATTAATATAAATTGTTACAAATTATTTAGAAATTGTCCAAAATTATTTAGAATTACTAGAAATTGTCCAAAATTATTTAGAAATTGTTAGGAATTAACATAAATTGTTAGAAATTGTTTAGATATTGTCCAAAATTGTTTAGAATTACTATAAATTGTCCAAACTTGTTTAGAAATTGTTTCCAATTAATATAAATTGTCCAAAATTGTTTAGAAATTGTTTAGAATTACTATAAATTGTTAGAAATTATTTAGAAATTGTCCAAACTTGTTTAGAATTACTATAAATTGTCCAAAATTATTTAGAAATTGTTTCCAATTAATATAAATTGTCCACAATTGTTTAGATTGTTAGAAATTGTTTAGAAAATGTCCAATATTATTTAGAAATTGTTAGAAATTCCCAAAATTATTTAGACATTGTTTATAAGTTGTCCAAAATTGTATTTTTTTTTTAGTAACTTAGATATTTTCAAATGTAGTATGGCTGGACCTAGACGGAGACGATCACGAGATACGATGGAGACTAGAGAGAGTCACATGCTCCCGCTGCAGAGGCTCCTGGTGCGGAGGCCTCTGCTGTAGATGCTCGTCATGATGCTGACACATTTAGTCCTCTTCTGTGGATCCCACATATTAAGTACTGTGTCTCATACGCATCTATGGAGGTATATTGGCTTACTACAACAAGTATGGAGTTCCGGTGCAGATTGGCGATGTCAGTCAATTTTTTTATTATTTAATTAACTTACTTGTTACTTGTATGTAGCAAAACTAACATTGTTTACATGCATGATGGAGCCTCTACCTGGCAGGCCAATCCCTCATTCACTATGACTGACCTTACTAGAGATGATACCGGATACGAGGTGCATAGCCTCCATAGACCACGATACGCAGAGACCAGACAGCACGACAACGAGGCTAGTGGGAGTGGGTCGCAAGCTGTAGATGCATCTACCTCTGCTTTATTTGGCACACCACCTCCGGCCACATATCCTTCTACTTAGGAGGCTGATCCATGAGAGTGTCGTACACAGTCGGTGATCTAGGAGGAGCTTCTATGGGTCCGCCCTACACAGTCACTGATCCAGGAGGAGGATCCATGGGCAGCCGGTGCAGCATCGGAGATCCAGGAGGAGATGGATGTGGATGATCAGGAGGAGGAGCATGAGGATGAGAAGGTTCAGTTGGGGTATCAGCTGTCACCCAGGCACCGCCGTCCACCTGAAAGGTTGGATCGCTCTGGTCGTTGCTGTCGTCGTTAGGTTTTTTATGTTTTTTTTAGTTAGACTGAATTTGTAGTATTTTATGTTTGGATTGTTATATTTCATATTTGGATTGTTAGATTTTATGCTATAGAGTTAGCATTTGGTTGTTTATCTAGTCGAACAAAACCAATTTATAACATTAAACAAAATTATAACAAATAAAATTATAACAAATTATAAAATATTACAACAAATATAATTATAACCGTCAATTATAAACATAAATTATTATATAAATTATAACCGTAAATTAAAAAAATATAACAAAATTTTAACATAAAGTAATACAACATTATTTAAAAAAATATTATATATCAAACTGCCTCATTGGGGAGAGGTTTGGTCTTGAACTGACCGTCCCACTGAGGGGCGGTTTGGTATTGGAAGCTGACTGTCCCAACGTGGAGCGGTTAAGTTATTTTTAAAATTATTTCAGTGTAGAGGATAGATTTGCTTTTTTTTAGGGTATTAATAAAAATTTCGGCACATAATGGCCCTACACAATGCTTTGTGTTTTAGATTTTCTAATAAAATATATACATTAATTTTAATTAAAATAAAATGTATAATTTGAAGGGTTTGACATTGACCTTGTACTAAAAAATTTATATAAATCAATATCAAACAGTTACCGATGTACTTTCCGTTTCAAAATTTGCAAGTATGAACAAATTATATACAAAAAATCTTACTTTTCCAACATTGTGCAATTAAAGTCAAACAGTCAACAAAGTCGTAGAAGTATGTTTTGTAATTATCTCGGGATGTATGTTTTGTAATTAAATGTGCAATACGCATTTAAATTAGCCTTTTCAAAGATGTTTATTAGCACCATTTTTACGAACAACGACCAACATATTTTTCTTAAATTACAATATGCGAGTAAAAAGAATGTATATGTAACTTTTTTAGATCTCAATGCATATCCATGATAACTTAGCAACAATAATTGGAGAATTTGTGCTAATGATAAGAATAGAATCCTGCCATATCGATTTGGCGATTTGCTCCTATTCCAAAATGCACTGAATTTTTTTCAGTTACCATTTTTTCTAAAATGAATAGATGAAGGTGTTATCGTTCTTTTTTAATTACCATTATCTGTGTAGCTGATAAATATATATTTTTTTCAAAAATAATAGCACTTCTGTCTATTTATTTTACATAAATGGTAATTAAAAGAAAATTCGACAAATACTAGTGTTATAAAAAACAGTCAGTTAGGCCGATTAGTCGTTAGTGGTGACCAAACTGTCACGATTTTTTTCATGTAATCAATCAATTATTCTCAATTATTTTCAATTAATCAATTAACGGTACTTATTTACAACACCGCAAGATACAGTGGTTTTTGCCATCTTTAAGTCCTAAAAAATGTGTGGTGCCACGTGCTGAGCTCAGTCTCATTAGCATGCAATTCCAAGCAGCTAAGCGGGGTCAAGGTGAGATTAGATGCTCGAGGGCATTAGCTCCAAATGCTAGGGTTTGTGTTCTAAATGATCTTCTACGTATATGTTTGGCGTGCCTCCTTCAACTTCGTTTAGTTTTCTTTTAACTTTTAATTCGGCCGAACATCTTCTTCTTAAATTAAAGAAGTTCTTTTAGACTAAATCTTAATCAACTCAACTTTCTCCTTAAGAGTGGTGGAGACCAGCAACCACATTGTATGGGAATGCGCCTACGCGATCAATTTCTGGCAGGGACTCCACGCACAGCTAAACCTCACACACAAAGGAGGTCGACACATTACCGAGGCTTGGAACCTTGGTCAACACCGCTCTCTGCGTAAGAGAAGAGTATGGAATGTCGCCTGGGCAGCGGGTGCGTGGGCGCTTTGGAGAGAGAGGAATAGGCGACTATTTTCCGGCAAGTCGCGTCTCGTGAGACAACTGATCAATGATACAGCTCTGGATGCCAGTTCTTGGTCGCAAAGTGCTTAGGTCTTCTACAAGTATGGATCCGGCGGGAGCTTTCTGTGTATTGCTGTCGACCATCTTTTCGAGTTAATTTGAGCACTCTAGTTTATTTATTTATTTAGTTTTAGTTTTAATTTTTACGGGCCCGAGTACTTGTAAATAACCCTTTCTTATTTTAAATATATTGTTGGCGACATTTTGTCGCTAACCTTCAAAAAAAGAACTTTCTCCTTAAGAGCCTCCTTCAGAAGCTTTTTCAGCTACTTTTGGACGTTTTTAACCTCATCTTAGGGGTGGCAACGAGCTGTCTCGTCCGAGTCACGAGCGAGTTAATTTTCGAAGTCCGAGCTGAAATCTTAACTTGAAATTTTTTTAGGAGCAAGGGAATCAAGGTATTAGCATCCAGTATGGGTGCTTTGTTGTTGAAATTTTTTTGTTGGTTTCTTGATTTTTGATATATTTCATTTTTTTCTGAAACTTGTTCAATATATAAGAGGGGGGAGAGATTAGGAGTGAAGAGCTTTATGAAAAACATGAAATTGTTGAATAGTTATTGTGTTATTGGCTCCATAATATTTACATTTTGATTGTGAATGTAAAAATGACAAAAGAAAGGTCTACACTAAGAGTTGGAATGGGAACAATTTGTTTGTAATTTTATCTATTCTTAACTTTGTTCTTGCGCATGAATCAGTATCTAATAAGTCTTGAATTTGTCTTCAATTAGTTCAAAGTAAAATATCAAATAGATCGGTACTTAATAAAATTTCATGTTTGAAGTGTTATTGACTGTATTTTCTTGCGTAGATTTGAATATTGAGAATTATCAACAATTCAGAACTGATCAAAATCTTGATACTGTGAAACCGATGTAACCTGCTAATTTAGAAATTGCATTTCAAATCCTCTGGACCACTTATACCAGTCGGTACCATTGAGAATGTGGACTGGTACATAACAAAAACGCAAGATTAATTTGGTATTTACATACTATAATATATATTTTATTCACACTAAGTCTTCATTTTTAATTCCCACATCTTCCCTAACATATCCTCATAGTAAGGATTAAACTATCGATCCGAAGATAAATGATTTTTTTTTTTAAAACTATCGAGTATGTGTTCTAAATGATCTGTTGTATACTTGTATCACTAAAAGAAGAAAGTTCATGTGAACTGGTGCTCGAAATATTTAGTAGGGTAAATTTTGTGTATATCTTCATAAACTTTAAAATTACACATTTTTTTCTCTAAAATTTATAATATCAAATTTACTTTTTTTAATTTAAAAAATTCACAAATTTATTCAATTAATTTAATTATTTATTAAACTCATTTTAAATTTATAAAGTGTCTATTTTACTCTTTATTGCAATATTAAAAAATACGTAGTATGTTTCAGATAAATATTCAGTCTTCTAATTGGCTGGATATGAGGTTTCATTTTCTTATTTGTAACATGCACACAAACGTATGTCTTTATGTCGATCTACAGGAAGTGTATTAGAGGCCGTCAAACCTTCACATATGCATCCTCACACCTTCACATATGCAAATAGATTCCCATGAGTTTGAAATAGAGGCTGTCAAGCTCTCTAGCTACAATTTATACATAATTTTTTAAATGACAGAGAAAAACAGCAATAAGAGGACTGAACTGATAAGAACTTCCAAAGAAAGATTCATGTTGAAAATCAGCATCAAACATGGTGATGTATTCGCAATCTTGCACATAGTCATGCTTAATTCCTTCTTTAAGAGCCCCCAGCTTTGTACCCTTTTCTGTTGTTTCTGACTTCATATTTTATATTTTACACCTTTGCTCTTCCACCGCTGGCATTCCAACTCCACCAAATCCTATAAAATAATCTACTTGTTTTTCCCTTTTGGTGAAAGAAACTTTAAATTATTTTCATAGGAGCATTGGAGACACTAATTTTATGGTCAATTGCTAGAAGTGCAATTCCTGTGCTTATATAGTCTATATCCATTGTGAGGTAGCATTCACTACAAAGTATAAAGGATTCTACCACTTGAGTTATTCAATCTAATTAAGATCTGAACCACCAGCTGATACAATAGATTTTGAATTATATTGGAGAGCTAACTACCAAGTTTAAAAAAAAAAAAAGGAAATTGGAGAGAGCTAACCTTTTGTTCGATTTCTGGGACCTTGAGCACCTTCAGATTCACCTCTCTCTTTCTGATATAAACAACGAGATCAGCCCATCTAGACATAAAATCTAACAAAAATCAACCGAAAATATCAATGTAACAAGCTCACATCTCACGAACCATCTGATCGAAGACCTTCATGAAATCCATGGCTCGAACATTGATGATTGATTCTCACAATTTCAATTCAAGAAATTGCTATGATCAGCTCAGAAACGCAGATATCTAGTCGGTTTGAGCCTTCGAGAGACTGAAAGTTGTTTTCCCCTCTTCTGATCGCGACCACTCCAGGCAGTCCCGCTCCGACTAGTGCCATGGGTCCCCACCTCGCATGGCAGAATTTCAGCGCCGGCAGAAAGATAAGAGAACGGGAGAGGAGATCGGAAAACTGTCTGCAGAGGAGAGAGGTCGGAAGAGAGAGATCCACCTTATAAAGCAGTATTGGAGTGGGTGGAGGCGACGGACCGTTAAATCAGTTTAAAACGTGTTAGAAAAGGTGGTCCCAATATCCGGGGATAATCCGGACACAGATGGTCGAGGAAGGACAAGTATCCTTTCCGTAATGGAAAAAGATTCCTTTTACTTTACGGTTTGAAATTAACTCTCAGCCGCTTTGAGATTCGGACTAGTGCAGGGCAGTATTATTGGGCTTTGAGATTCGTGCCAAGTTAAAACGAACGGTTCAGATTCAGTAATTGAAAAGATTTCCTATTAAAGTACCGGGGAGGATGTGAATTTGTCGAGGAGTCCGCATTGTCTGCGTTAACTCAAAAGAGCATCTTTGAGTTAATACATCTTGGCCGTTTGATTTTAAACGGAGTCAATCCGACACTCGCCTGTGAAGCAGGGAGTCTTTTAATATTAGTGGAGATCTGATTGGTACGGATCTTGAAGATGATCCGACGGTACAAATGCAGTAACTCAGAAAATTCTTTTTTTAAGTTAATGCAGAGGATACGAATTCATGGTCGAGGGAAATCACCTTTTCTCATAAAAAAATTATGGGAAAAATAATTTAACGAATTTTTGACAGTTAGACTTGCCCAAAAAACAGTTAAAACCCGGGTTACAAATGGGGCCCGGATTTATAAAGCCCAATATTAGCAAAATTTTAGCCCAACTTAAAATAGCTATTTTACCTCTCCGATTTAGGCTGATCTGGACCATCCAATGGAGATCTGATCCTTTAACTTTTCAAACAAACTATGAAATTCTTAAAACATCAGATTTTTTTTGTTATTTGTATAATCAAAAGTTCAGACATATAAAACGGAAAAATATAATTAATAAATATTTTAATCTTATGGGAACCATAGTTCACACTGTTAACGATGTACAAGTATGAGTGTACATTTTATTTGTATTATTGAACAGAGATATTTAATTTTCGTAGATAAACAATCTCTTTTTTCTTTGCATTATATAGGCTTGTTATTGGTTGATTACTTGATTGGCATATAAAATTGACGCCATGGGCCAGTTACGCATGGTCGTCCTATTCCATTTAAGTATTAGAATTATTCTACATAAGCAGTGAGCGTGACTGCGTGACTGGCCCAAAATCCACATAATGGCTAGTATAAGACACATCTTATTATATATACCTTTTTTATGTTGATAATAGAGTAAATCTCATAGATGGAGTGTTATTTTGAGAGATGCAAAAAAAACTCAGGAGAATCAATTTTTTCTTATTTTTTGAACATACTACTTTTTACAGTGGAGATGTTTCTCTTTATATTACATTTGCTTTAACGGTTAGAATTTTACCGTCGGTACCTATCCTAGCTACTGTTTGGTAGAGCTGTCACTATTTACATTTTTGCATATATACTCCTAATCTATGATGAATTTAAATTCTGAGATTATTTTTTAACACCCCCCTCAAGCTAGGCTTGTAAATGTCGAGTAATCCTAGCTTGCTTGTGATTTCTTCAAATGGTTTAGGGTCTAATCCTTTTGTAAAAACATCTGCTAGTTGATCTTTACTCCGAACAAACGGTGTTTCTATTTCATTGGCTTGGACCTTCTCTCTAATAAAATGGCAATCGACTTCTATGTGTTTGGTCCGTTCGTGGAATACGGGATTTAGTGCAATGTGTCGAGCCGAATTATTATCACAATACATCTTCATGGGTTGATCAACGTTGATTCCCATGTCTTTGAGCAATTGTTTGAGCCATATCAATTCGCTTGCGGTTGACGCCATCGCTCGATACTCCGCTTCCGCGCTCGATCATGCCACGATATTTTGCTTCTTGCTTTTTCATGTGACTAAGTTTCCGCCTACAAATGTGCAAAAGCCGGTGGTGGATTTTCTATCCAAGCTACCAGCCCAATCTGCATCGGAATAGCCACATATTGCATTAGAATTATTATTTTTCATCCATATGCCCGTACCGGGATTACCTTTTAAATATCTTAAAATTATATTTATGGCCTCCAAATGTGGTGTTATTGGTGAATGCATAAATTTACTAATTTGGCTTACGGAAAAAGAGATATTCGGACGAGTAACCGTAAGGTAAATTAATTTTCCTACGAGTCTTTGAAATTGGTTTATGTTTTCTAAGGGTTCACCATCATCGGTATTTAATTTGTACTTACTATCTATTGGTGTAGGAGCCGGTTTACAACCCAATTTACCGGTTTCTTTTAACAAATCCAAGGTGTATTTTCTTTGTGAAATTAATAGGCCTTTGTTTGAAAATGCTACTTCTATTCCTAGAAAATATTTTAAATACCCTAAATCTTTAATGTCAAATTTTTCTATAATTGGAATTTGATTTTTCTAATAGCTTCTAAATTGTTTCCGGTAATTATTAAATCATCTACATAAACTAACACAAGGGTTATATTTTTTTCCTTCATTTTTGGTAAACAAGGAGTGATCAGCATTACTAATTTTAAAGTTGCAAGAAATTAAATATTGAGATAACTTGCCATACCATGCCCTTGGAGATTGTTTAAGTCCGTAGATTGATTTGTTTAACCTACAAACAAGGTTAGTATTTTGTTCTTTTACATGACCCGGTGGGAGGGTCATATAAACTTCTTCCTCAAGTGTTCCTTGAAGAAACGCATTTTTAACATCCATTTGATATAAATTCCAACCATTGTTTACGGCAATGGAGAATAAAACTCTAACGGTATTCATTTTTGCAACCGGTGCAAAGATTTCGTTGTAATCTATACCATAGGTTTGTGTAAATCATTTGGCCACTAACCTTGCCTTATACCGTTCTATGGTACCATCACAATTATATTTAATTTTGCAAACTCATTTGCACCCAACGGGTTTTTTATTTTCCGGTAATGAAACAATTTCCCAAGTTTCATTTTTTTCTAGAGCTTTTAGCTCTTCTTTCATGGCTTTATTCCAAATTGGGTTTTGAATGGCCTTTTGGTAATTTTTTGGTTCTATTTCATTTTCTACAGTAGCAAGAAATGCTTGGTATGAAGGCAAAATTTTTTTATATGAAACAAAATTTTGTATAGGGTATTGGACGGTATAGGTTATATAATCTCTAAGTCTACTTGATGGTTGTGATATTCTAGATGTTCTTCTAAGACCCAAATTATTTCCTACTTCGGTCTCATTTATATCGTTATTATTATCATCTTCGGCATCACTTGTATCACTTTCTTCTAAATTATTTTGAGAAATGTAGGGTGTTACCGAATTTATTATTTCATTTTAAATTTGATTAGACTCTTGAATTTCTCCTAATTTTTTGAAATATGACTCATTTTAAAAAAATATAACATTTCTAGAGATAAATTTTTTTTCATTAATAGGGTCATAGCATTTGTACCCCTTTTTAAAGGATGAATACCCTAAAAAAATAGTTTTTGTTGATACAAAATCTAACTTATCTTTTCTTTTAATATGTACAAAGCTTGTACATCCGAATGTTTTTAAATGATCAAAGGTTATTTTTTGTTGATAAAGAATTTCTAGTGGGATTTTATTTTCTAATTTTGAACTTGGTAATCTATTAATTAGATGTGTAGCGCATAGTATGACATCCGACCAATATATTTTTGGAACATTATTTTTAAACATCAATGTTCTTGTCATTTCTAACAAATGTCTATTTTTTCTTTCCGATACTCCATTTTGTTCGGGTGTACCGATGCAAGTGGTTTGGTGTATAATTCATTTTTCTTTAAAAAAAGTTGCAAAATTCTTGTTTACAAATTCCGTTCCGGTATCCGATCTAAATATTTTTAATTTTGCATTAAATTGGTTTTCTATAAGACAAAAAAAATTCTTTGAAGCTACAAAAAACTTCATTTTTTGATTTTAGTAAATACAACCAAGTGGTTCTTGAGAAGTCATCAATAAAAATAACGAAATATTTAAATCCATTATATGATTCAATTGGGGCCGGTTTCCATACATCTGAGTGAATTAAATCAAACATAGCCTCACTCTTGCTATAGGAATGAGCAAAGAGAAGTTTAGTTTGTTTTGTCAATTTACAAACTTCACAATTAGTACAATTTAAATTTTTACACCAAAATATAATTTAAAATCTTGTCGGAGGATGCCCAAATCTTCTATGCCAAAGGCCAATATCAATGGATTTAGCGGAAGCACAAAAATAATTTTTTGAGTTCAAAAAATAGTGTCCATTTTCAAGAAATCCTTCACCAATCTTCGTCCCTGTTTCCCGGTCCTGAAATACAATATTTTGGAAGAAAAAATTATATCACAATTTAATTCGAGTGTTAATTTTTAAACCGAAAGTAAGTTTATAGGAAAAGTATTTAAATATAGCACATTGAATATTTTCTTGTTACAAAATATAGTTTCACCTATATCATTTATTTTAGCTTTCATACCGTTAGCAACCAAGACAAATTGGTCATTGTTGGCCATGTCTAAATTTTTTAGAAGTGCTCGATTACCAAATATATGATCCGTAGCACCACTATCAATAATAATTTTATCTAACAAATTAAAAAATTTTGAGTGTGAAGAGATACCAGAAAATTTAGACTGATTTTGTTGATTTAGCAGCATGGACATCTCTTGAATTATTGTCTGCATTTGATCTTCTATGAAATCTGCTTTAGCTGACCCGTTTCAGCCTGAGGTTGACCCGCCAGCAAAAAATCTAGAACCTGTTTTTCTTATTGGGCCGAGCTCAGGAATTTTAGAGTTTGGCCCGGTTTGAATTTCTGCGTGTGACACGCGCCCCTCACGCGCCTCTGTGCCACGCGTTTTCGCGTAGGAGACGCACCCCTCACGTGCTGCACAAAATCCTCCCTGCTTCGCATTCTTTTGATCAGTGCCTCTTTGGTCCTGGTCTCCTCTGCCTCCTGAGTTGATCCCCTTTCTCCAGTGTTTTGGTTTCAAATGGGGATGGAGAAACCAACATTTCTCATGTGTATGTCCCTCATTTTTACACCCCGTACACCTTTCAATTTCGCTGTGATTTGAGTAATTTTGAGATCTAGGGTTTTGGCCGAAATTGGGAAAATTGAATTTTTTTTTGTTGCTGCAAAGCCGTGGGTTTCGTGTCCCTCTTTGATTGTGAGCTGGGGACCACCCATGGCCTCTCTACGGCTCTCTTCCTGTTGGATCATGTTTTTGATTTGTGAGTACGAAGGAAGAGGAATGATGTTCATAATCTGAGCCTGCACTGCCTCATAGCTGGGGTTTAGACCGGCAAGGTACTCAAATATATCATCTTCTTATTGCCGTTGTTTGATTATTGCCAAGTCGGTGGTTGGCGGTCGGTATGATCGGAGCTCATCTTTTTTCTTTTGAAGAGCACCAAGGTACTCTATATGCTTTATATTGCCTTGCTTTTCTTGCTTGGGTTGATAGATACGGGAATAATTATTTTCTTGCCCGTACATGTCTTTCACGGCTTGCCACAACTCAAAAGTCGTGTCAGCAAGTAAAAAAAGTTCTGAGATTGATGGCTCCATGGAATTTGTGAGCCATGTTATGATTTTGTCGTTGTGTGTTCTCCATTTCTTTGATGCCTTTTTTTCATTTTCGGTTAGCAAAGCTGGATTTGCGGGTTTTGGCTCGGTAATTTCTCCTGTGATGTATTCTCGCATCTCTTGACCGCTGAGCGCTCTAGATGCAGCCTTTGCCCATGTAAGATAGTTCTTGCCATTGAGTAAAGTATTTGTGAGTTTGGAGGTGTTGGTAGCCTCGTGTTGCCCATCTTGAGCCATTTGTTCTTTGCTGATTTTTGGTTATGGATTTTGTTGTGAATATCAGTTTACTGGTACCGTGAGATGTTGCCTTTTGTTTTGGTCACAGAACCTGATGCTCTGATACCATGTTATTTTGAGAGATGCAAAAAACTGAGGAGAATCAATTTTTTCTTATTTTTTGAACATACTACTTTTTACAGTGGAGATGTTTCTCTTTATATTACATTTGCTCTAACGGTTAGAATTTTACCGTTGGTACCTATCCTAGCTACTGTTTGGTACAGCTGTCACTATTTACATTTTTACATATATACTCCTAATCTATGATGAATTTAAATTCTGAGATTATTCTTCAACATGAAGCGGTAGCACTTTTGGTTTTAAAAAAAAATCCAACGATTTTATTAAAATATAACAATGCCTTTTTTTTATTATAGATGATTATCTTTTCTTGTTATTTACTTTGTTATATGTCTTGTTATTATAAATGTTACAAGTTATCTCTTCTTTCTTTTTCGGATTCTGCAACTCTTTGACCGAATTTTTTTAATTAGCATGATATTTGAAAATTTTCTAGAATGCAAAATAGGTTTGCGCATCAATGAGAGATGGTATGCAGACTAAGTTTGCGCATTCATTAACTTATTGGAAACGCATACTTAGTCTACATTCGTGCTGAGTTACAAAAAAATTCAAACGTCATGCTAATTTTCAGTTTTCAATTTTTTATAACGCTAACTAAAGAAAATTGTGATCCCTTTATGACATTTTTTTTCCTTACTTATGAAGCAGGACTTAAAGAGCTGACATTTTTATTAATATCCAAAGTTAATTACAAATTAATAAATATACCCAGAACTTCTGGGTTTTCCGAAAAATGCTCAAACCGGTCAAATTCTGGCCGGTTTCCTCCTCTCCAGAAACCGGCAAGAATCTGGCATGTTTCTTCTCTTTTTTGTTTTTTAAGAGACACTATGAAGAGCAAGATAATGAAATCTAACACTGAAAATTCAAATTTTTTGTTTAAATTATTTGTTAGATTATTTCTTTTGATGTATAATTAGCATATTTATACTAAAATACGCTAAATTACTTGAAATTATGTTGAATTACACTATATTACATTAAATTATGCTAAATTATGTTAAATTACGATAAAATACGGTAAATTCCGGTAAATTACATATGAATATGGATGATATCTTTACTGAGAAGGCGAAAAACGACGATGAAACTTCAAACGGCCATAAAACGGCGCTCGAGTGTCCGATTTCAGCAAATGACCACTTTTCGGAAAGCTTGCGAAAATACGCATGTGTCAGTGCTCGCGATGTTAGATTTCAAAATTCAGAATTGCCAAAAAACTAAGGGAAGAGCCTCAAAACTTGAGTTAAATTTTTCGATTAAGATTTTCATTTCTATTATTCAATCTAAGTATCTCAGTAAATTAGTTATATAATGAACTTGTAGAATACTAATTTTTACTATTTTTGGAAATTTTTTACTATTTTTTATGATTTATGAAAGATGGCACAAAATCGGCCTAATTTAGCGTAATTTAGAGTAATTTATTTCATTATAATTAGCGAAATTAGTGTAATTTAGCGTAATTCAACATAATTCAACATAATTTAAAAAAAGGGTTAGATTTCAGTGTAATTTAGCGAATTTTCAATGTTAGATTTCATTATCTTGCTCTTCATAGTGTCTCTAAAAAAAAGAGGAAGAAACCGGCCAGATTCTGACTGGTTTGAACATTTTTCAAAAAACCCAGGGATTCTGGATATATTTATTAATTTGTAATTAACTTTGGATATTAATAAAAATGTCGGCTTAAGAGTGCATGATTCATTTCATATAAATTTTTTTTTTTAAAACAAAGTAAATTTGATGGTAAAGTGCATGTATAAATAAATTCAGCTTCAAAGATGCTAGATTTTGTGGAATACACTTTTAGCACTTAGACCAAAAATATAAACAACATCTATAATTCTTGATAAACAACAAATGGAGATGTCCATTACAACACCAACTGGAGACTCCTCTCAACAAATCACTCAGGATCAGCATTCGTTGCTATCCTCTGGCAGCACACTGGCGCAGATTCCCTCTGTCTCAAATTAATCTCTTTTACTCTAGTAACAATGTAATTAGGGTTTTCAGTAATTTCTTTACTTTATAAAAGCACTGTACACCGATTCAAATTAAGCAATACAAATCAGTTTCTTATTTTATCTTCTTCTCTAAAATTATGATGGTATCAGAGCCTTTATAGGCCGTGGAGGAAATTATTCCCAAAATCTTTGAATCTAACACCATGACTCAGCCTCCACCACCTCCTCCTTCTATTACTCAACCGCCACCTCCTCCTTCTCTTTCACCCCCTCCAACCACAGAACCTATTATCCTTCTCAATCATCCTATTTCTACAAAACTTACCAGAACAAACTTCTTAGCTTGGCAGTCCCAATCCTTCCCATTCTCCATGGCTACGGTCTCCAAAAATTTCTTGACTCCTCTCCTCCTCCCGAACTGATTGCTGATTCTTCTGGGACCACCTCTTCCAATCCAGCCTTTTTGCCTTGGACTAAACAAGATCAAATGGTCCTTGGTTGGCTCCGCTCCTCTCTATCTGAGACTCTTCTAGGTCAGATGGTTTCTTGCACAACCTCTGCACGACTTTGGAGCTCCCTTCAATCCTCTTTTTCAGCCTCTTCCCGTGCTCGGTTGGCTGAGTTGCGCCGCAAACTATAGAACACTACCAAGGCCGGTTCCTCCTGTTCTGAATACGTTCAAACCATGCAATCGATTGCCGACGAGCTGGCCTTTATTGGTTGTCCCATCTCTGACGATGACTTGGCGATGTACATTCTCGGTGGTCTTGGACCCGACTTCAACTCTTTTGTCCTGGCCGTCACCACTGCTCGCCGTGAACCGTGGTCGATAGAAGAACTACAGGGGTCTTTATTCAGCTATGAGAGCCTTCTTCAGTCTCAATCTCAGGTTCTCCCTTCCTCTCTCCCTTCTTCTACCAATCCAGCTGCTTTTGTTTCTTATTCGGGTAATACCCGTTACCCTCCCCGACCCGGTCAGCGGCCTTCTTACCCACCTCGAGGCTTCACTCCTAGACCACCTGGACCGTTGCTCCCTACTCCGGTCCCCAGACCTTCTTACAGTGGCGAAGCTAGGATTTGATCTAGGGGTAGGCAGAAATCGTAGGCAGAAATCAGGTTTGGTATTTTTTTTAAACGGGTTCGGGTTCAAAATACTTTCTAAATTACAAATGACAAATTGGTACGTATTCTAAATTACAGATTCTTATTTTTATATATTGTCCAAATGAGGCTAAAATGTACTCTATTCTTATTTGTATTTGTTTGATTCTTCTATGTCAGCTAGTTTAACAGTAGAGAGTAGATAGTAACAATTCTAGAAAAAAATAAAACAATTAAAGGAAAAAGTAAAAACAATTCTAAACTAGAAACCAGTATGTGAACTGGTACCAGTAAGTGAACCAGAGAGAAATAACAATTGCAATACTAAAACCATATTGCCACCATCAATAAGTGAAACATTGATTTAAGTTATATTTATGTTGTGTTTAGCATTTTTCTATGTTGAAATATATTAAGACAAAAATATCACTTACATAATCCACTAGTATAATTAAATACAAGCGTATGAAATATTATACTAATTAATAGATAAGTAATATATAGCATATACATAACAATATAACATTCTAATTTAAAGCAAAACTATAGGGGCATAAAGAAAGAAGAAGAAGTCAGTAACTCAGTGGACATATGTACGAATCCACTAATTTATAGTATGTTTTGCATAGTGTGTTTTTATGACCACTTATGTGGCAAATCATGAAAACATATGAAATTGACCCGCTACGCTGGGAGCGGCTAGGCACCACAGTTCAGAGAAAGGCATATGTAAAGAATAGGAAAACAAATGTTGGAGGAATAATATGGTGAAACAAGTCTACTCAAAAATCAAATGAATCATACATCCTAGTTCCCCAACAGCATGCCGCCTCCTCCAAAACACTTCGATGTTTCTTCCCAAATTGTAAACCTAGACCTTATAATAAAGTTTCTTATTTAATCGTCCGCGCATAATTCACAGAGAGTTGAGTCCCAATTCAGGGTAGGCAAAATCTAAATTAAGGGATAGACAAACTCAAATTTAACCCAATTATATACAAGTATGGTAGTGTTTTCAAAATCCAGGGGTAGGCAACTGCCTACCCCTGCGTGGCTGTAGCTTCGCCTCAGCCTTCTTACCCTCATCCCAGACCTGGTAATTTTTGCCCCAAAACCAGACCCGATTCTGGTTCTCCAGAATTCTGCCAAATTTGTTACAAAAGGGGTCACTCGGCTAGAGCTTGTTGGTACCGAGCTGATCTGGTGAACTATCCAGATACTACCCCTCCAGCTCAGCCCATTGATGCAAGACCTGGTGGTTCTGTTTCCCCTCAGGCCTTTGTGGCACAACCGGCCTCTCTCTCCTCTACCACTGATTGGTTCCTCGACTCCGGCGCTACACACCACGTGACAAGCGACCTCAACAACTTATCTTCCTTCATCCCCTATGATGGCCTCGATAAGCTTCACATCGGTAATGGTACCGGTATGGATATCAAACACATTGGTTCTTCCTCTTTTACCCTTTCTCATTTTTCAATTCACCTTAAAGATATCCTACATGTTTCCACATTTACCAAAAATCTCATTAGTCTATCAAAATTATTACTTGATAACTCACTTCTCATTGAATTTTCTTCTCATTCTTGTGTTATAAAGGATCGCCTCACTTCAACACCCCTTCTTCAAGCCAAGCTCCTTAGTGGTCTCTACTCGTTCTTTCTTCCTTCACCTTCACAACCGCAAGCTTTGTTAGGTGCTCGAGGTTCAGCCGACCTATGGCATGCCCGCCTTGGTCATCCATCTTCTACAATTACTCTTAAAGTCTTAAATTCTCATAGTTTACCTTTATCTTCAAATAAATTGAACACTTGTCATGATGTATTATGGCCAAGTGTCATAGGTTACCTTTTGAACTTAGTTCTTCCTCTTCCTCTTCCTCTTCACCTCTTGAACTTGTGCATGTGGATGTTTGGGGACCGGCCCCAATTGTGTCAAATACCAGTTTTCGTTATTATTTGGTGTTTGTTGATGATTTTACGAAATTTTCTTGGATTTTTTTTTACACTCAAAGGATGAAGTTGCAAATATTTTTTCTCGCTTTAAGGTCCAAGCTGAAAATATACTTAACACCTCTCTCAAAATACTCCGTACCGATGGTGGTACCGAGTTCAAACCAATTCCTCGCCTCTTTCCTCAAATCATCCACCAAACTTCGAGCCCTTATACTCCACAACAAAACGGTGTGGCGGAACGCAAACACCGCCACATTGTTGAGATTTCTCTTGCCATCATGAATCATGCCTCTTTGCCACTTTCTCTTTGGGATGAGATATTTGCAAGTGTCATTTTTCTCATAAACCGCTTGCCTACTTCTTCTCGGCCTTCCCCATATGAAATTCTCTTCAAAAAGATACCTGATTACACTTTGTTTCGCACCTTGGGATGCCTTTGCTTTCCCTTGGTTCGGCCCTACAATGACCATAAATTAAACATGCGATCTTTGCCTTGTGTGTTCATTGGCTATGCCTTGTCTCAAAAAGGTTATCAGTGCTTACATGTTGACACGAATCGGATATTTGTCTCTCGACATGTCATCTTTGATGAGCAGGTTTTTCCTTTTCAAAAATTGCCGAAACCTACACCTTCTGCCGAACCACTATTACAGCAACCTTTTTATCCCTCCACTGCCGCACCCTCTTCTACTACTACAGCCTTATCTCCTCCTTCACAGCCCACTACCACTCCCTTCCCTATTCGGCCCAATCATACTCCCCAGCCCACTCCCTCTCCCTCTCGGCCCATTTCCTCTCCACTAGCTATTACTCTTCCTACTCGGCCCAATTCCCATGTACAGCCCATTTCCCACTCTTCTACACATCCCACTACAACTGATTCCTCCCAGGCCTCTTCTTCGCATACCATATCACCTCCACCTCAGCCGACTCCTCACATGATTTACACTCCCGCTCCAGCCACTTCCACCCACTCCATGATCACCCGAACCAAAGATCACACTCGCAGGCCCAAACTGTTTCCAGACCACGTAGCCTTGCTATCCACCCCCAGCACTGAAACCGAGCCAACTTCCTTTCAGCAGGCTAACTCCCTTCCTCAATGGCGCTCTGCTATGGCTACTGAAATCTCCGCTTTAGCTGAAAATAAAACTTGGACCCTTGTCCCTTCTGCTCCTAATCAGAACATTGTTGGCTGCAAATGGGTTTATAAAGTGAAGCGTCACGCTGATGGCTCTATTGCTCGCTACAAAGCCCGTCTTGTGGTCAAGGGTTTCTCCCAACAAGAGGGGGTTGATTATTTTGAGACCTTCAGTGCCGTGGTTCGCCCCACCACTATTCGAGTTGTTCTTTCACTCGCTCACTCCTTTAGTTGGCCTCTTCGTCAACTCGATGTGCAAAACGCGTTTCTTCATGGTGATCTACATGAAACTGTTTTTATGCAGCAGCCTCCCGGGTTTGTTGATCCTTCTCATCCGGGTCACGTTTGCCTTCTCTCAAAAGCGTTATATGGTCTCAAGCAGTCTCCAAGGGCGTGGTTTACCACCTTAAGCTCGACTCTTCTCGCTTATGGATTTCTTGCTTCTCGGTATGATCCCTCTCTCTTTGTTTTCACTTCTAAAGGGACCACTCTCATTTTGCTTGTGTACGTAGACGACATCATTGTCACTGGCAACAACACCGAGGCTCTCACACATCTTATCTCCACCTTACAAACCAAGTTTGCTCTTAAGGATTTGGGCCCCTTGCATTACTTTCTTGGTATTGAGGTCTCCCACACAGGTTCTGGTCTTTATCTTAGCCAAACCAAATACATCCGTGACCTTCTCACCCGGTCAAACATGCTTCTTGCCAAACCTTGCCCCTCTCCTATGGTTCCCAATCTTCAACTCTCCAAATTTGATGGTGACCCAATGCAAGATCCTCACCTTTTTAGATCCATTGTGGGTGCCTTGCAATATGCCACGATCACTCGCCCAGACTTAGCCTTTGCCGTCAACAAAGTCTCCCAATTCATGCACACTCCAACAACCGCTCATTGGGCAGTGGTTAAGCGCATCCTTCGCTATCTCCGAGGCACTCCCTTTCATGGTCTCACCTTCTCTAAAGGGTCTCCACTTTCTCTTCATGCTTACAGTGATGCAGATTGGGCAGGCTCTCCTGATGACCGTCGCACTACCTCGGGATTTTGTGTGTTTCTCGGGTCTAATCTGATCTCATGGAGTTCAAAGAATCAGCATACAGTTTCTCGTTCAAGCACTGAAGCTGAGTACCGCAGCTTAGCTCTTGCTAGTGCTGAACTCATATGGGTCCAATTTCTCTTGGCCGAACTTCATGTCTCTCTCGACTCACTACCTATGCTTTGGTGCGACAATATTGGAGCTACCTTTTTAGCTTCAAACCCAATGTTTCACGCTCGCACTAAACATGTTGAGATCGATTATCACTTCATCCGAGAACGAGTGGCATCCAGCCAACTTCAGATTCGGTTTTTATGCTCCAAGGACCAAATTGCTGATGTATTTACAAAGGGTCTCACTACTCCTAGATTTCTATGGCTTCGAGACAAGTTGACAGTGACTTCAGCCCCTTCAACTTGGGGGGGGGGGGGGGGGGGGGGGGGGGCTGATAAACAACAAATGGAGATGTCCATTACAACATCAACTGGAGACTCCTCTCAGCAAATCAAATGGAGATGTCCATTACAACATCAACTGGAGACTCCTCTCAACAAATCACTCAGGATCAGCATTCGTTGCTATCCTCTGGCAGCACACTGGCGCAGATTCCCTCTGTCTCAAATTAATCTCTTTTACTCTAGTAACAATGTAATTAGGGTTTTCAGTAATTTCTTTACTTTATAAAAGCACTGTACACCGATTCAAATTAAGCAATACAAATCAGTTTCTTATTTTATCTTCTTCTCTAAAATTATGAATTCTCCATAATGCGGTTGCCGGTGCATATTAGAATTTAGTGCGGTTGTTGGTGCATAATAGAATTCTAATGACGGATAACCACATGCAGGGCGGAGTCAGACCTTTAAACTATGGGATCAAATATGAATGGAGGTCAAGCATATAAAAATTTTATACTGTTAATGGGGGTCAATTTGATAGTTCTATAGTATTTTGTACTAATTTATATAGAAACTTATCAATAAATACAATTTTTGAAAATAAATGGGGTCAATTGACCCCTATTTAGACCAAGTGCCTCCGCCTCTCTGACCACATGATAAGAGGGTGGTAAATACAGAATATTCGTTACTTGTGCAGGACCTTACATGTAGGATGAATGAGGATTAATTGACATTTATTTTAACAAAAATGTATTTATATATGATTTTCTATATAATTAAGGAGGAGGATTTATATGTATTCATTTTTTGTGCTTCCATTATGTTTTAATTTTTTAATTTTTAATAATAATTTTTTTAAAACTTATATATCAAAAGAAAATTGGAGACATGCTCACTAGTCCATCTTGCATCTTCCTTGTATGGTCTTCTAAACAAAAACCTATATTAACTTTTATCAATGAATCAGGAATAGGGGCTAGACTCTTATTCCATTTAAAAAAAAAATCTACATAATGAGCTGACCCTTGTTCCATTTTTAAAAAAATCTACATAATTACCTGAAATCAAGCTTAAAAAACAACCAATAAATCCCTTTTCGTAATTCTGTAAAAAATTGAATTTGAGTAATTTTGGCCACTAAGTGGATTAAGGATCGGCTTTCGGATAATTTGATGTCGGAAAAAAATATTACCTGATTTTGTTGATAAAAGTATTTTGATATTGCAAGAATTACATGTAGTCTAGTAAATAAAGCATTGTTTTTCGTGAGAGAGATCGCAAAATTAGTATTGCATTGGATGTGAGACGAAGGGACTTTAATCGATCTCATACTATTTTTTTTTTTTTACTTTAGTGGATTACTACATTACAATATTCGATTTTATAATGTTAAATATTTAAAATTGATATTGTATAATGTTTTAAGTAGAGATGTCTTTTTATAATTGGTTCCTGATAACAATCTCCACATTAAAATTTCCGAATCGTTCCCGCACTATAATTGTATGGGGATCATAACTATCTGGAGGACTGCGCAACTCCAGTATTGGAACTTTTTCCTAAAAGTATTAATATTGACATTCTCAACTCCTTAAACATATGCACGGAAGTATTTATACTTATGAGATGAACAATTTTTACGTAAGTAATTGTCCTCCAACCAAATTCCCCAAATGTCCCGCACCATAAATACATGGGGGACAACTCAAACTACTAGGGAGACCATACACGTTTTTAGAGGTGAATTTTTCTTTTACCGTTCAATCACGTCCATATTTCTGACGATTTGTGATGAATTTTGCGAATCTAAAACCACAAACGTCTTCTACGTGACTTTGTTTTTGGAATGAGATCCATGATAAAGTACTTTGAAACTCATAATCACACAAGTATTTATAAATCGTTGTGTAAATATTTATACTTATACTTAAGTATTTTTTTACATATGATACGTACTGGAGGACGTCTGAAAGTATTAATATTAAGTATTGCAAATATTTATATATATGCACTGAAGTATTTATACCTATGAGGTCAACTATTTTTGTTAGAGGAAGATTGACGCGGAGATAATTGGGGAAGTGAAAAATAAGGATAATCATATCAAGCTACACATCAAAATATTAATATCTTATTTTTCAAGTATTAATATTTTATTTTTGAAGTATTTAACCTATGAAGATTGACATGGGGACGAGTGCAAAGACTGAAAAAGAGAAACCATAGTACATCATTAGAGGAAAGTTGATGCGGGAACGAAGAACTGAAAAAGAGGGGACTCATATAATTATTCTTTTATAATTTGAATTGTTAAAACTAAAACTACCATATAAAAATATTGGTATTTATGAATTTTTTTAGTCGTTTAGTTAAATCATTAAATGTCGTATCGTTCTTAAATACTAGTAAGTATTTTTTTTCAAAGAGTTTGGCTGAATTTCGCTGAAACAATGATCTAAAGGTAAAACAAAAAAGGGTAACAGAACATACGCAACTTCCTGCAGAAGAAACCAACATGGCGACATGTTATCTTATAAATAAATATTTATGGCTACAATATCGCCAAGCTGCAGTCACTATCCTTCTTTTTTGGAACTGGGTGCAGGTCCCATGCCCATCGGACCTTGTTTGGTTCCGATGGGCAGATCTACCGTAGGATAATGTAATGATTTGTGCGCACGAAAATTGAAACATAAACGCACGGGTTTTAAAGCATTTCGCACGAATCTAAAAGAAAATCGATGGTGATTAAACCCGTCGAACCGAGGTAGGTCCGATGCCCATCGGACCTACTCCCAGTTCTCTTTTTTGATGTAATTAAATACCTTTGTTGCTATGGATAGAATGCCTATTTTTGAGGCAGATGCCTTGATCTCAATATAGGGCTGTAAATGAGCCGAGTTTGAGCGAGTTACCCCCAACTCGAACTCAGCTCATTAAATAAATGAGCGAGTCAACTCGAGTTGGGATGGTAATAACGAGCTGTAGAGCCAACTCGAACTCAGCTCGTTATCAACTCGAGTTGGCTCACAACTCGTTTATAAACTCGTTTAACCAGTTAAATCAATACAACACAAGTTATAAACGAGTTTGAGCTGAGTTTGAGCGAGTTTGGTTTTGGTTATTCTGAGATTTTTTGTGTCCAAACTGTGTAGCTTTATGTAACTCAAGTTATAAATGAGCGAGTTGGGGTCAGCTCAAACTCAGCTCATTTATTAAACGAGTCAGCCAACTCGAGTTGGAACTAACTCGAGTTGTAAATGAGCGAGTTAGAGCGAGCTGTAAACGAGCGAGTTGCGAGCGAGTTGCGAGTTCGAGCTATTTTGCCCAGCCCTATCTCAATATATTGATCGGCACTCGCTGCATGCTTATTTTTTAAAATATATATATATATATATATATATATGGGCTATTGTGCTTTGCAAAGTAAAATTTCCGTTTACTTAGGGCCATATTTTAGATTTTGAAAATTCAAACAACCGATCCAAACCGTTCAACATGTTCTAAATATTAAAATGTGCTTGCAGACTAAATTTTACATTTTTTGGAATTTGTTTAGTATTTATTAAGCCACTTTGAAAATCGCTGATCCACTGTGAACAGTAAAAAACAGGAAAATTTTCTGGACCACCTGATCAGCGATTTTCAAAGTGGCTTAATAAATAGTAAAAAAAATCCAAAAAATGTAAAATTTACTCTCCAACCACATTTTAATATTTAGAACATGCTGAATGGTTCGGATAGGTTGTTTGAATTTTCAAAATCCAAAAAATGGCCCGAAGTAAACGGGGGGCTTTACTTTGCAAAGCACAATAGCCCATCTCTCTCTCTCTATATATATATATATATATATATATAGAGAGAGAGAGAGAGAGAGAGAGTAGAACTAGGGTGCTCCTAAGCTCACCAAGCCCTTCGTGAGCGCGACTCTAAAACCTATCAAATTGACTTCAAACGACATTTTCAAACCGTTAGATGTTCAATCTATATTAAAATGTGCTTGGAGACCAAATTTTACATTTTTTGGAATTTTTTTACTATTTATTAAGATGGTTTGAAAATCGCTGTTTTTATTAAAATTCTGCCCCATTGGAAAACAGTGATTTTCAAACCATCTTAATAAATAGTAAAAAAATTCCAAAAAATGTAAAATTTGGTCTCCAAGCACATTTTAATATAGATTGAACATCTAACGGTTTGGAAATGTCGTTTGAAGTCAATTTGATAGGTTTTAGAGTCGCGCTCACGAAGGGCTTGGTGAGCTTAGGAGCACCCTAGTTCTACTCTATATATATATATATATATATATGGTCCGGCTAATTTGCTGCCGGCAGCATTCTGGCCAGCTGCTGCCGGGGGCAAATCGGTCATTTCTGGTGTTCAAACAACAAATTTTTTTATATAGATGTTCAATCTATATTAAAATCTACTTGGAGACCAAATTTTACATTTTTTTGAATTTTTTTACTATTTATTAAGCCACTTTGAAAATTGCTGATCCGGGTGAACAGTAAAAACAGTGCAACAAAATTCTGGACCATGTGATCTGGAATTTTCAAAGTGGCTTAATAAATAGTAAAAAAATTCCAAAAAATGTAAAATTTGATCTCCAAGTAGATTTTAATATTTAGAACACGTTGCACGGTTCGGATCGGCTGTTTGAACACCAGAAATGACCGATTTGCCCCCGGCAGCAGCTGGCCAGAATGCTGCCGGCAGCAAATTAGCCGGACCCTATATATATATATATATATATATATATATATATATATATATATATATATATTTTAAACCCTAAACCCTAAGCGGGTGTCAATGATACTCTTTTAACCGTTTACTCGTACCGTATTTGATAAGGTGGGTATGGGTAAGAAATTTTTTCGTTAGCTTATTGGGTATGTATATGGGTAAAAAAAGAATTTTGTTAGCTAAACAGGTAAGGGTACGAATAAAGACTACTTCATACCCGTTACCCTATAGGATAATTATTATAAAATAAAATTATATGATAATGTTTGAGCAATAATTCGTGATGTACTTTTGTTATTTCTTGTAAATTTTTTGTTATAAGAATAATGTTAAATATATTACTTTCCTCTACTTTTATTTGAATGTTTTGTTATTTAGTTCATAGTTGAATTTGTCCGAAGAGATATTGTGTTTTAAATTCTCTTGATTTATAAAAAAAAATTAGTTGAAATTGATTGCATATTTGTTTTTTTGTTTTGTTTTTTTATTAGTAATATGATTGCATGTGTGAAATGAATGAGTTTTAATATCTTATTTATAAAATATAATAAAATTAATTATTATAATAGTATTATTCGTTATTCACCCGCTACCGTTTCGTTATCCGATAATTTTAACGGGTAAGGGTAGGATAGAATAAGGTCAATTCTTAATGAGTAATGGTAGAGCATGGGTAAGGTCAATTCTTAGTGGGAATGGGTATGAAAATGCTCCCACCCTACCGGTATCATACCAATTGACACACCTACCTAAGCCACCCAACACATTTTATTTTATTAAAATATTATTTGTACGCAGTATTTATGAGCTCATTATTTTATAATTAGTTGACAGTTTTACTGTTTATTAAACTTTTATGGTATATACATTTTATATTATGAAAAATATTTTTCAAATTAATATTACAGATGTAATGTACTTCTAATTATGTAGATAGAACATGCATATAATTTTTACTAATTAAAAATTTGATGGATCATAATGTGAGCATTTCATTGTTGAAAATTTTAAATTATTTAATATTAAAAGATTAATAACTTCTAAACCGAGTCAAATTTAATACAAATGCTATTAAAAAAATTATATATTTTTAAGAAAAAAAATGCAAGTTAGAACAATTTTTTTTTTTATTAAAGGATCCCAATAACACACCGGTATCTTTTAGATATCATTCTTAAGAGTTAAATCTGCATCTCTATATAGAAAGACGAGTTCACGCCACCACGCTAAGTTCGCGGTTCAAATTAGAATTATTTAATTAATTATCCTTGGTCCCACCAGAAGCACTTTGGTTACAACTTACATAATTATGTCGACACAATGAAAACATAGCACCATGGATTATTAAATTATGGATTGTTTTATTAAACATTTGAATTGACCCTCTGAAAGACGTCACACCTTAAAATAGCATACAATGGGTGGAAATTGTTAAAGAAATAAAATCAAATATTAACTAAAAGAAGTTTGATAGACCATTATTTTCAGCTGAGGTGTTGGAAAGGAGCAAAAGGCTATGTACCAGATCTATCCAGTGCTAAGCTGATCCAAACAGAATTGAAATTATGGGTTTTGAATGCACCTTTCTTTATCATTAATTACACTATGTTCTATCAATCAAAGAACTTTCAAGTTCAATGAACTATTTTCAAGCTTTAAAAAGAATAATAAAGTACTTTCAAGAGAGAATGCAAACATAAGCTGCGGTTGAGATTAATAAAGTACCAGGAAGAGAGGTACTTTTCTCCATACCAGGTCCAGGTGATAAGTACCAGGAAGGGAGGCAAAGTTAGATCCGGTCAATATTGACAAGCTATCCACTGTAACTAATAGAAAAAATAACAATTAGTTAAAAAGAACCAGGTTATCTTTTAAAATTGTCAAAAGAGCTAACCATTCAATTAGTGATAGAGTCAGAATAAGTGAAAATAAAAAATTTACAAGGTAGCTATTACACATGTTTTCTTTGTTTGAATCAATGCAATCGGGTTTTTAACCAAAAAAAGTGAAGATCAAAAGCTAAATAAGATAGTGTATTAATTGCAATACTGGTACACAAGTATTGCAAATATATATTGGCTTTAAATAAACTCTGAAAGATCTGAAAATTCCACCGAGAGAGGTCTGTCATTTAAAGGACATGGAAGAAAGTAGGTGGCTGTTATTACATTGCATACAATAGGACAGAGGAAAGTGAGAATATGAAGCTCAAAAGTAACGTGGGTAATAATATCACCATAATAAATGTACTCAGAAAAAGAAGCAACTAAACAATGCTGCTACCAGCTTACAGCAGCTTTAAAACAGAAACATCTACAGTACCTCCCACTAGTCGTTCGAACCCCCCCCCCCCCCCCCCCCCCCCACACCCAAAATAAAAATAAATGTAAAATTATGAATACGTTTTAAATATCTTGTTTATACATTTGGTAATTGGTACACAACATATCTAAACTATAAAAAAATATAATTTTATTTAATAACGGTTTGATAATCAATTATCGCTGTTGTTAAAATTATGGTCCATATAATATATCCTTAAATAAATAAAATCAAATAATAATAATAAGATGGCGATTATGATAACAGCATGTATAACATCATGTCATTGACGCCAACAATAACACAAGTATTCGTGCATCCATACAAATAAGACATTAAATCATTAATAAAGAGATTTAATATAATATAAATAGAATATCCATGAAATTTATGCATGGATAATGATATATGTATATATACATATCACATATGCACATCCATGCATAGGTAGAGAGGGGCACAGAAACCTCTCACAAGCTGCTGAAAACCAAATCATGAAAGGAGAATAGCCTCCTACTAAAGTTTAGTAGCTTACCACAATTAATACCCTCTTTATATCATGCTCACTGCGTCAAAAAGGAGGCCAAGACCCCCACTAATATCTCCCACCTATCTCTTTCTTCTTTGAAAGCATAGGTAAATCAACGCAAAAGTAAACACAAACCCACCTTAACTGCTTACCACCTTTTTATTGAACTATCATTACAATCTCAAAGAAATCTCACCAAGTACTTGGTATGAAAGAAATCACCTCGGCTTTTTTAAATCAATTTTTTGCAACTTCAACCTTGTATAATCTAAAAATTACCCAAAGCCTTAGCTTTCAATTTTAGAGATTTTAGATAACTAATAGCTTCATCTAAGATAGTGGCTGCATCTTTTCCCTTTCCTCCTGGTATAATACGCCTTAACAAACATACAGTCTCTTGAATTTTCTTTCTCTTCAAATTCATGTCTATGCAATCTGATTTATCACTAATTCCTTCACTTTCTCTTTCTCCTTCCAATGTTTCTCTCTCTTCACCACCACCCACGCAGCTCGACTCTGCATCACTACAATCCAAAACATTATTGTTGTTCTTGTAATCACAATCTTTAGCTGAGGTGGCAGTGTCAATAAGGGATGCATCAAGATCGATGCCAAGCCGCCGTTTCTTAGCATGTATGGTCGTACTCGCTACCTCTTCTCCAGTTATGTACTTCATTGGAGACTGTCCAGTGCTGGGCTCCTCTTCTATTATATACTCATCAGAATCTGAATAAAGAAGCGCATCAATCTCCTCGGTATCTTCATGCATCTCACTTTCAGTACCATCAACCGTACCATTCACATTGGTTTGGTTACTGACTGGTACATCCCATACTGGATTGACTGGATCTGGATCCATGTTCACTGTTTGGGTGGGATAATTAACAGCTGTCGGTAGATTATACAAGGGACTAGGAGGCAGGTTGTAGCATTGCCCGCTAGGGTACAATTCAAAGGGTTGAAATCCTGCAAAAGGAATGTATCCATTTAGGGTAGCAGCGGAATACCCGTATTGGTCGCCATAAATTGGCAATAGCACAGAAGCACCATTCTGTGGAATAAGAGGCGGAGTGAAGTTGCTGGCGTATTCCCACTGCAAATTGGGTGCATTGCAACCAGGAAGGAAATCCCTCTCCATACAGATTTTTGGAAATTAAGATTCTCGAGAACAGCCAAGGAAGCAACCTGAAATATGGATCAAAATAGCATCTAAATTGGAAAGGAATGAAAAAAATGGCCCAGATTGTAAAATCAACAATGTAATTAGAGACAACATCCCGTACCAGATGAATTTGCTTATAGCAAAATGTTATGAAAATAGTGGAAGAGTTTAACAGGGGGAGCTGATCTACGTCACGGGTTTGAGGAGATGCCGGAAGTACTCAGCCTGTAAATTAAATTTAGAAATAAATAATTTTGTGATTAAAATAGATGGATGATTAGGGGAATGAAAAGGATCAAGTTAACACATGGTAAAAATACCGGGGCCAGCAGTATGTATCAGTAATGAACCTGGACATATCTACTTATGATTAAACATGCTATGGATTCAAATGCCCAATGAAAGACAAATCACAGAAATAACTTATATTAATTACTAAATACATTCTAGAACCAATTCCAGCCATACCATTCAGTGCACACTAGTATTTTATCATGGCAGTTTTGACAGATACACCACTGACATTAAGGTATCACATTACTTGTATAAAAAAACAATGTAAAATCCAAACATATTTTCCTTATTTTGTTGTTTTAGATCAATGATAAATTACCTGGCAATCCTGAAGGGGTTGAAAGCAAGCAATGGTCCTGACAATTATGGGAGCACCACCGTAAATTCCAGTCTCGTGTTTTAATTCTCGAAACCTTGTTTTAGCTGCTGCTTGCCACACCATTCTACTCTCTTTCTCCCCCCTTTTCTAATACCCTCCTCGTTAATTGACCAAACCAAACAATTATAGAATCAAATAAGCAAAGACAGTTGTGTAAATTGTGTGAATTTGGGTGCAAACTAATGATGGGAAATTAGGGTATTGTGTAATGAGAAGAAGAAGGGAACCTAAAATCAACCAACACTAACGGAAGGCGTGAACTTTGTGAAAAGGGGGATTGGAATAGATTGTAACTGGAATAAGACAGTGAATGTGAATAGACAGAGTTGAAAGAAGCAAGGAGAGGGAAGTGGAGTTACAGGATAACTCTGCAGTACAAGTTCAAGGAAATTCCTTTGCGCAGGATGTCAACTGAAAGAGAAAACCACCGCATAGTTCAACAAGTCTTTATCAGAGAAAGCTCTTCTTTTCCCACCACAATCTACCTGAAGAAAAGAGACTCGCGTTATATTACAAAATTTAAACTTTATCAGAAATGCTAAAGAAACTTTACCATTAATTTGATCGAACTACATGAAGGACTAAATTACATCATTAAAATAAGCACTTTTTTTAATTATTGAGGACATATCAATCACCTTGCTTAAACTTAATCCAAACAAATCAAATGATAACCCATTTCAGATCGGATCTCTTGAGCTTGTAGAAAAAAAAAAAAGACATTAATAACTAACCCGAAGAGTAAAAGTGGAACTCGCGCGGTTGATTGGATGATCTCAGAAATGAAGCTCAAAAAGTAGAAACAACGTAGAAATGAAATTAGGAAATGAGAAGAATCGAACAGAGCTTTCTCACTTTTTCAGTTTCTCTTTCTCAGACTCTCTCTCTCTCTCTCTCTCGATAAAGGAGTTCACGGGAGGAAGAAGCAGTGTGGTGGGGAGAGGGGTTTTATTTGCTTCGATGACAAAAGTACCCCTGAGAATTGTCCAAAATTACGAAGATCAGGACTTTCTTCTGAATTGGTTTTTGACTTTTTTTGTTTTGGTTTTTTTTGAGGATGTTTTTTTTTTTTTTATCAAGGTCCCTTTAAGAACAAAAATATCTGGTTACGTCCTACATTGAACTGAGAATTTGAGATCACAGTAGGGTTGCAAAAAAAAGTTAACGAACTTGTAACTCGCTTAGTAACTACTTGTTTTAACTCGCTTATTTACAATACAAGTCAGTTTCAACTTGAGTTAGCTGAGTTTGAACATATTCCAACTCGCTCAACTCGTGAACTGAATTCAAATTATTTTTCATAAGATGGTGAATAGAGGAGTCATGGATGGAAATAAGACCCTATTTCATTCATGCTTCAATTAATTTTTCAATGTAACTTTGTAATAGGACAACATGTTAAAGTATAATCCACCGCACTATGCACGAGGAATGACTATAAATAGTAAAATTGACTAGGTTAAATGAGTTATAAACGTGTTATGAACCGACTCGAGTTGGTAATGAGCTGAATTCAAGTTACGTTTTCAACTTGTTAATATCTTTTCAACTTGAATTCACCCGAAATTTTTAAAGTTACCATTCTCTCAAAAAAAAAAATAAACCAAAAAACTACGAAATCTGAGTATTTCGGAATCTACCATGGCCGCAGAACACCGGTGCGGCCCTGACCACACAGGCGTTCTGCGGCCCCAGCCAAGGGTCTGCAAAATGGTTCTGCGGCCCAATTTTTTTTTTTTTTTTTGGCAGAAGGCATTGTTGGCTTTGACACAACAAATGCAATTTGAACGGTTGAGAAATAATTTCGACAGAATGGGCTGCACAAGCATGCTTTGGCACAGAAACTAAAGGTCAAAGGGTCAAAGGCTTTGTTAGTATTTCTACACAGAAAAAAGAAGGGGCCGCAGAATGCCTGTGCGGACCCATTTTAGGATCCGCACCGGCATTGTGCGGCCGTGGTGAATTTCGAAATTTTCAAAAACAGTGGTTTTTTTTTTTAAGGTGTGGTATAAATAAAAATTTCAGTGAATTCACTTACTCATTAGTTTAATAAGTTGATCATGAGTTGAAGGTAACTCGCTAATTTAGCGCTCATTTACAGCCCTAGATCATGGCTCAGATAGGACAGTCGATGTTGAAATTCATACCTTTTCATTCAGCCCATGATAAACCCTCCTAAATTAAAAAGAAAAAAATGTGTGGGTTAAATAAAAGATAATCTGAACACTGCTATGACCTTAAGACAAAGGTTGCTCTTTCAAATAATGGTCATATAGTTAGAGTGGGAAAAACGTGCCGTGCCGTGCCGTGACTAACACGCCGTGACTTTGGTCTCGTGCCGTGCCGTGTCGTGACCAAGTTAATTTTTCACGTGCCGTGCCGTGACTAAAATGTCAATGGGTGGTCACGCCACGTGAGTCACGCCATGCCTAAACGTGCCGTGACCCACGTGACTCGCGTGACCATTTAATTATAATTTAAGTTAATTTATTCAAGATTCACCATTAAATTAATATCTAATGGCCCTAATTACATGTGACTCGCATGACTACGTGCCGTGCCGTGCCTTGACTAAATTTTTCACGTGCCGTGCCATGCCGTGCCAAAGTTTCAAAAGATAGGCACGGCACGCGAATGGTCACGGCACGGGACACGCGAGTCACGGCACGCGAATGACACGCGTACCGTGCCGTTCTGTGCCGTAACCGTACCGTTCCGTGCCGTAACCGTGCCATTCCGTGACGGAACTGGCTCCGGCGTGCCATTTTTCTCACTCTACATATAGTGTATCTCATTATGAAAAATAAAAAAATCTTTGTAGAAACCAAAGAGTATGGACTGTTCTTTGAAAAAGGAACTGTCTTAGTTTTTAATTTAAGACTGTTTTCAAATCATGGTCTCTGGTGGTTTGTAATTTCTCCAACAGAATTTCGCCTCTATTAATATTGTGAATTTAGATTTTTTTCTTTATACATTTTTGTTCGAAATCCAATGTGCCACGATGTTATGGATCAAAAACCATTTATATTAGAACCTTCTGGATAAATTAGATATTCTCCTAAATTACCCACCGAAGGAAATTTAAAAACATTATAAAACATTATTCAAAAATAAATATTCCTCAAAAAGCTATTTATATACTAGATTGTAAGTGAGGGCCTTGAACAGATGAACGGACTCGAGTCAAAATTCAATACCAAATTGACACTAACACAAAAAATAAGAATGATTTATGTCAATTGATAAATTTTATTAAATACAACTATTAATGTTTTCCATACATATTGTTTTTTTAAATTCCAAAAAAAATTCCGGAGCTTTCACCCGTTGAATTTTTTACAAATTATTATCTCATATTTTTTTTTTCCGTTCTCACTTAAAACTACGATAAAAATTACTAGATTACATCTTAAATATGTTACTCGCTATTCTAAATTTCCCGGAAGCGTGTCAATAGTCAGAGATGAACAAAAAATGACAAGCAAAAAAAAGCGCACATTATCTCCGGATCCCACATAGAATTGTCAATGGATGCACTTAAATTGCTTTTGAGGAGCATTATAATGGGGAATCCCAGTTCTCCCATCTTATGTTCTGTGTGGCAGGTGCAAGACAATCTAACCGTGTAGCGAGTCTGGTCCCTTAACTTCAGTTCTGTGTGGCAGGTGCAAGACAATCTAACCGTGTAGCGAGTCAAGGAATCAAGATTGATTGTCAGCATAGTAATAAGATTTCCAATTAATACTCACATTATATCTGAATTATTTCCTTATTTATATTATCATGAATTATTTTCAATACAGCGAATTGTAAAAATAACTTAATATTTATTTCATAAGCTATTATTCATAAAATTTATGGATTTTTTATTATTTAGTAAATAATTAGTATTTTTATAATTATGTGTATTATAAAATAACGAATTAATTTTGTATTATATCGGTTCTATACTCGTTGAATTATTTTCAACTCAGGAAATTGTTACTATGTTGTTGGTCAAATGACTTGTGAACATAAATAAAGTTTCGTAGTTTCATGAATTAGAATTCTAGTTAGTTGCTCCACTTGAGTAGTGCTATTTAGATATAGGGTTGTAACGAGTCGAGTTGAACCGAGTTAACTTTGAACTTGCTCATATCAATATGAGTTGAGCTACGAGTGCGCCGAGCTAGTTTGTCGATAGCTTTTTCATATTTTGAGCTATGTAGAGAATAATTTTTTTTTGTCAATTTGTTGTGAGCCGCATATAAACCATAATTCATCCTCATAGGGTGAACACAAATAGAAATAGTGAAAATATTAAAAAAAAAAATAGCTTCACCTACTTCTTGCAATAAGCAGAGAAACTAACTGAGGTAACACAAGACAAGCCGGATCAAGCTCGAACTCATTAATAATGAACGAATCCAGAATCAAACAAACTAATTACGAGCTTTTACGAGCCACTAAACTTTTTTTGCCAGTCCTTTGATCGTTTACATCCAACCAAGTTAACATAACAATTGATTATAAGTCTAGTATTAATGTATTATAGATATGTACTTTGTCAATTTAATGTAAGTTTCAAAAATAAGAAAATATACACGTTTTTCATTCAATAATGTTGAACATGTCTTCCATTCAACAAATCTCATCTTATTTTATGAACAAACACGGAGAAGATGTCCGACTATAACCCTGCACTTGTTAAGATTAATCTTTTAATTGGTTTGAATATAAACTATAAACTAATAAATATAATTTACCAGTGTATTAATGAGTATTAACTAAATTCGTATAATGTATAAAATTTTGAACTGGATTAAATAGATGAATTTCTTGGCTCATCCGGTTTGCAAAGAAAATCATCAAAATACTAATGATTACAGTTTTAGAATTCTCGACAATGGCAGTATAATGATTGCGCTCGAACGAATTTGGGGGCAAGTCAAGTACAGCTCTAAATTGTAACAATTGTTAGCGGTTCTCTTAATAAATTATAAATAGCAATTCAATAGGTGTAGACTGTAGAGTGTAGACTATCAACGCAAAAATCGGTGAGAATTAAATGCTTCGGATTATGTACAGCACAGGTGGGGCCAACACTTTGCATCCACATATCTCACGCCAAAATGTTCGTTGAAAATCTGTGTCATTAGACCTGATAAAAAAAAATGAAATGATTCAGATTCATTGTCTTCTATATATGTCCAAATATAACTTCATGTTCGCAGATCAGTTAGCAATTTTACTCGATGAAAAGTTGAAAAAACCATGATGCAAAGACCTGTTGCAGTATCTTGTTCTATTAGCAAAGCCAAGAACGAATTATTATTAAACAAATCAGTACTGTCGGTGGGTGGAAATATACCGAATGTGGGGTCCACACCGTTGTAAATCAAGTCATCTGTTTCTTTTTTTACAAAATAGCCCCATCATTTTGTTATGCTTATAAGTCACCCTTTATCTTGTCAAGTTGCAAACTTGAATAGTATTGTTTGGTACATTTGCATCGTCTCTAGATATCGTTGTTTCACTCGGTGGAGAGTTTTTTTTTCTCTTTAGATTCTGATAGGACTATGTGTCAATAGTCTTCAATAAACTTGAACTCGGTTCACAAATGACTCAGAATTCGGATCCCGCCAAAGGCCAACCTTAATTGTGGCATTAGTGACATTATTGGTAGTTTGTAATGTTTATAGGCGTAGTCATAATTTTTATATTACTGATACAATTAGGACTGCGGATTATCGTGAAATAACTAATTCAGATTGTAAATTGTTCAGAAATAAATATTTTTTTCTAAAAACATATAACAATCCGATTATACATAGACTTATATCCAGTTTTATTAATTCAAAAGTAAACGATTATCTATTTCTAATACCGATTTAATATGACTCTGCCACAGATAATGATCTCAATTTGTTTTAGTTCATAAAAAACATAAGTTCCACATATATCACAAACGAAATTGTTATATTTAAGTTTTGCAATACTAAATTAGTTACTTATTTATAATAGGTTTAATATATTTGCTACTCTATATCTCAGATGCTTGTCTGAAATGTAACAAATATTAAGTTGATGTTTAAAAAAACGCTACATGATTGCATATGAGAAAAGTGTAGGTTCGATAGTCAGAAGTAAATTTGAATTTGATGGACATTAGAACCGTCCGGTGTGCTTTAAGATTCATGTGTGTATCGCTTTGAGTAGGACTGAAAAAAAGCTCGTAGCTTGCGCTTGGGATCACCTCGTAACTTGCTCGTTAATAGCTTGATTGTTACCAGCTCAAGCTCAAAACGAGCCATCTCGTCAGTGACTCGGTCCAGAATTAGCGAGTTCGAGCTGGGTCTAGCTCGCTCGTTAGTGAATTTATATGAATTTGCGTATTTTTATTTTGTCCAGCTCAATCCTAATTGTTTGTAGAATTTATTCTTCTTAAAACTCGGTCCAACGAGCTAAAACGAGCCAGCTCGGTGTAGTTCGTTAGTGGCTTGATCCGATTGTGAGCTAAGGTTTTAGCCCGACCCCCTAATCCTAGCTCACTCGGTTCTTACAACAAACCGATTACGAGCTGGGCCTAGCTCCGCCTGAGCAGTTCGTTGCCACCCCTAACTCTGAGATTCGTGCACACGAATTTAAAGTACATCGAACGGCTCAGATGACCATGAGACCTAAATTGCACCTACACACAACTTTTTTTCAGAAATGCCGGTAGGCTCACAAGCTAATTATTGAAGGGGTAAAGTGCAAAATTGTAAAAACACAAGGCGGTTCCGAAATTTTTAGAGCTTCCCGAGGAAAATCTTTCTATTTTTAATTAATCTCTCTTATCCACGAGGAATCTAATCTTTCGTGAATTCAGATTCAGCGAAGTAAATTAATTTTTGGATTTTAAATCGGATTGTCCGAATCGGATCTGTAATAATATATCTCGAAGTAGAGCACACACATCTGAGCAATAGATTCAAATTCCGAAGTAATGCTGAGCGACGGATTCGAATCGGACGTTCCCGATCCAAAATCCAAAAATTAAATTACTTTATGGAATCCGGACCCATCTTTCGTGCCCCTTGAGGAGTGACAATTTATATAACAACATTATCTTTGAATCAACTGATTCGTGGATGTATAGACCTTTACCAATTGGTTTTAGTAAGCACCAAGCCACCAACTTGCCTTTTTTTCACCAAATTTATATATTTTTCAATTTATACCGCCTTCAAAACATAATTACACTCTTTGTCCTTTTATATACACAGAGAGTAGTGTTCAAATGCATCATAATTTTATGCTCCAATATACTCCACGTCATTTATCTCTGTTTTCAAAGTCTAAACAATTGATCCGAACCGCTCAACATGATCTTCATAATAAAATATGCTTGGAGACCAATAATATATTTTTTAGAATTTTTTTACTATTTTTTTTACATATGTACAATATCACTTTTTCGGATGGTCTAGAATCTCCTTAAAACAGTGATATTGTACATATCTAAAAAAATAAAAAAAAATTTAAAAAAATATAAAATTTGATCTCCAAGCATATTTTATTATGAAGATTATATTGAGGTCAGGCCACCCAACTTAGGAGTGCAAACAGATCGGATACGGATCGGATAGTGGTAAAACTATATCTGTATAAACTTTTATTTTTCGAAAACGAATATAGATCAGATATCCATTTTTTTTATAACAGTGAATAACATAATTTTTTTCATAATATATATAAAACTATATGGTATATATCTACTATTCGGGTACGGATAATTAAAAATTAAAAACATATTCGTATTTGTATCGCACATATATCTGTATCTAATTTTCGGGTACAAATCTAGATATAGTCGGATAATATCCGATTGGTTTGCACCCATAACGCAACTATTTAATATCCATAATGGATTTCTCCATTCGGGTTTCGAACCTGCGACCTCCCATATGGAGGGCATTGTCTTTCTTTTTCTTTTTATTTATTTTTTTTATTAATGTCTAAATTCATTGGTAAAAGAATATATTATGGGTTCATGACTTACTACTTATAGTATTATAATGAATTTAGTTAAACATTTGAGAAAATTTAGATCAAAAACATTTTTAAGAACTCCTTGGACAAATTAAAATAATGTGATAGTTGTGCTATTGAAATCGTAAAAGTAGAAAAGTATGTGAATAGTGAGATTCATATAGTTGGTGAAAATGTTATTTGGTAACATATTAGTTAGAATGCCATAATGGTGGAATGTATGATAATGATAATTATGATATAATGAATGATAATATTAATATTAACAAGAAAAATATTAATAACAATATAATAATATTTTGACAATTATTTTCAGCCAAAATAGCGTGATTTTCCGCTACTCCAAAAGGTTGACTGACAAACAAGCCTTAAAAAAGAATAGCTCCTCAAGTAAATTAACAATTATGACTTACTCATTTCATTAGTGTTTTGATTTACTTAAAATTTGGTACTTATCAAATTATGAGATTAGTAATAAGAGAATCAAATGGTAACTTATTAGTGTAAAAGTATTACTTGCAATGTTTTTATCTAACATATATAGTTGTTTTTTTTTCTTTTTCTTTTTAAATGAACATATATGGTTGTTATTTATAATAGATTTGCATATTTCATCAATAAAAATGCAATTACTAACATAAAATGGATCCAGCTGTAATATTAATATCTTGCTCAATAGTTAACGACACAAATTATCACACTGCAATTGGTACATGGGAACCAGTCTGGATCAATAAGTACTCTCATTAACTTTTCATTGTCTAATTGTATAGAGTGGAGGGGACAAATTAAAAGAGGAAGGGGTTATTAGCAAGGGACCTTATTCTGGGTCTACCCTTTTGGTACCATTAAGCCTACGCCTTTAAACCTTTTAACCTTTAACCTCATTTTAAGGCGGGGAGAATTTTTTTTTAAAAATTTAAGGAGAGATTTTTCATTGGGCTAATGGCTCTTTATTACAAAATCATGTGACCATCAAGCATTCTTTAATCATTGCGAGTGTGTGGCTAGTGAAGTACACTTTTTTTTTTTTTCTTTTTGATCCAATGCACTTATGCACATGTGTGCATATTTTAGACAAATCATTGTGTTGTTTTAAGCATTAATTTTTTTTGTCAATTTTTTTTTATTTCTACATAATTATTCTTTTCAATTATTATTTCTACATTGTGTTATTGATACAGATATAAGTCTGATGAGGGTTTTTATATAAAACAAAAAACAATTTCGAAGGATGTTTCATAAGGATATTTTGAAAACTTCATCACACATTTAAAAAAAAAATTCATAAGTATTTTAGAAGTAAATTAAACATCTCATAGACTTGCCTGATCTATTTTCTACTGAACAATTTAAAATTTAATTTGTAATAAACATGACAAATTGTCAGATCATATGTTTATTGAAAGCAGAGCCTTTTTTTTTATTTCCCTAATGGAACTAAAAAAATGATTTTTTTTTTTAATATGTTCCCTAACCAATAAAATGTTAGCATTAATAATAATGGTTAGACAGCGTGGGCCCACCATTAGTGAAGCGTCAATACAAACAAACAAACGCAAAGGAGGTCACAGAACGCAGTGTGTACAAACCAACATTTGCACTGGCTTAAAACGAAAGAAGCCAGTCACTACTCACTAGTCACTAGAAAAAGGATAGAAAATTAGTGGAGAGAGAGAAAGAAAAAGGAAGATGAATGCACGTACTCCTTTCACTAAAATCTCACACGAGGGGTTCTTTTTTAAAATGGAGGGCAAGCATGCCATAATCTCATGCATAAATTATGGAGATGCGTACCACAACTACTGGACCTACTTCTACTTGAGCCATTATCTTGGAGTTTGAAAACCAAATTTAACTTCCATATATATATCTTTTGATTAATTAAACATGAATTGATTTTCACTTATATAGTAATCCCAGTGGAGAAAATAAAACTATATATTGCAACTTGCATATTGACAGAGTAGTTTTTTGCTTCATTCAGCGTAGCCAGGAATTAGTTCGGGTGTAGGCAAAAATTCAGTACAAGTAAAAATTGAATTCTGAGACAGGTAAAATTAAATTCTTGAGTAGGTAAAAACCCACGTAAATGGATTTAGGTTTAATTTTCAATATTATAGGTTTGATTTTCAAAATTCAAAAGTAGGCAGTTATCTACATCTGCCCCAATGTGGCTCCGCCACTGCGTACACTGCATGAAGATAAAACAGCTCTGTCAATATCTTCGTTCTATATTCCTCGCTTAGTGAGCGAGGTTACATTCGAACCGGCCGGCTTAAAACAGGCAAATGAGATTATTATAATAAATTCAGATACGAACATGTCTATATGACTATATCTGTTCTCGTACGGATTGTAAAGAATTAGTAAATCAAGCAATTCAAACTGCAAAAACCGTTGTCATTATGCCTGTTGCGACTTTGCGTGCTTCAAAAGATGTCAATTTTTGATTGGTGGGTATTAACCTAACCTTATCATACAATTAAGTTCCGGTAATTTCCTTCTTACAGAGCCGCAACCTGCGACTAAAACCAGAATGGTATATATAACCCAGAACAGTAAAGACAAATAGGCTTGCAATTTTGTAATATGTACCAATCCAACTGCAAAGGACGAGTAGATGAGGTGGAGAATACACCAACATACTAGATATGTGCACAGACAAAGGAATGGATATACCCAAACAAGTTAACTGACAGTTAGTGGATTATCTGACATGATGAATTTGTATGTTGATGAAATGTCATATATACGAGACCCAACGCAAGTATGTACTCGTTGAGTTTAATAAGGTTATATTAATATATATATATATATATATATATATATATATATATATATATAGAGTAGAACTAGGGTGCTCCTAAGCTCACCAAGCCCTTCGTGAGCGCGACTCTAAAACCTATCAAATTGACTTCAAACGACATTTTCAAACCGTTAGATATTCAATCTATATTAAAATGTGCTTGGAGACCAAATTTTACATTTTTTGGAATTTTTTTACTATTTATTAAGATGGTTTGAAAATCGTTGTTTTTATTAAAATTCTGCACCATTGGAAAACAGCGATTTTCAAACCATCTTAATAAATAGTAAAAAAATTCCAAAAAATGTAAAATTTGGTCTCCAAGCACATTTTAATATAGATTGAACATCTAACGGTTTGGAAATGTCGTTTGAAGTTAATTTGATAGGTTTTAGAGTCGCGCTCACGGAAGGGCTTGGTGAGCTTAGGAGCACCCTAGTTCTACTCTATATATATATATATATATATATATATATATATATATATATATATATATATATATATATATATATATATATATATATATGAGGAGGGATCAAGTTACAACAAATTTGAGTTACAACAAAGTTACAACAATTATTTTTTTCATTTTCAAAGTCCAAATCGTCGATCCAAACCGTTCAACATGATTATCTAAATAAAATGTGCTTGCAGATCAAATTTTACATTTTTTTGAATTTTTTTACTATTTATTAAGATGGGTACAAAATTCAATAGTCTGAGTATGACTATTTTTTGTAAAATACTTAATAAATAGTAAAAAAAATTAAAAAAATGTAAAATTTGATCTGCAAGTACATTTTATTGTGGAGATCATGTTGAACAGTTTGGATCGACGATTTGGACTTTGAAAATGAAAAAAATAATTATTGTAACTTTGTTGTAACTCAAATTTATTGTAACTTGATCCCTCCTCTATATATATATATATATGTATATATATATATATATATAGGAATTGGCTAGCGTGCTACGCGTAGCTAACTCCAAAATCTGCGACGGTATTTTCCATCGTCGGATTGCTTTAAATTCGTGCATATGATGGAGCGCTGATTCAAGTTAACGGAGATGGAAAAATTGAAATCACGCTCTGTCTCTCTCCGTTAATGTTCATCTAAACCTTCTCCTCTCCCTCCTCTCCCGACCAAATCATTTCGCCAACCCTCGCTAGGGTTTTTTCCCGGCCTCCTCTCCGTCGCACCCCTCCTCCCCGCCCGCTCTCCTCTACAATCGCTGCGCCATGCCCTCTCTCCGCTGGTGGTGTTCTCCTCTCGCCTGCTGGCCTCTCTCCGCTGCCATAATCAGAGCTGATTGACGCCAGGCGATTCAGACAGAGCAGATCGCTGAAAGAGAGAAAATTGGTAGTGAACCAATCAAGTAAATTTGCTTCTTCTTTTTTGTTTTGCCAATCCCAAATTGTTTCGAATAGTTATGTCGATTGACCTGGACATCCAGATGGAACCTTGAACCTTGAACCTTGATTTTGAGTAGTTTTCAACTCAGGATAAGTGATAACTACTAAAGGTCTTACCAGCAAACCTGTATTTAAAGCTTCTCAGCCAGAATTACACACGTCATATCCTCAGTGGACTAGCATATTTGCACTGCAAAAAGATAATGCATAGGTACTTATATTAATTTTTTTTCCTCTTTGTCAGTCACTTGGTTTAAACCTCCTAAATTCTGCATGTCCTTGATCTCTATTTTTGGTGCGTCCTTTTGGATTTATTGCAGGGATATTAAAGGAGCAAATTTGCTAGTAGATGGAAAAGGGGTTGTAAAGCTGGCTGATTTTGGGATGGCTAAGAGTGTGAGTATTTGTATAATGACCCTGGAAACTGTTGTACTTTTGTATTACTACTTTGGAGATATGCTTGTTTCATGCCATCTATGATCCTTACTTTGATTTTCTCCTTTTGAGCAGTTGAGTGAAGCTACCCCAAATCTTTCGCTAAAGAGGACTCCTTATTGGATGGCACCTGAGGTAAATTTCTCATTTTAATTTCCTATAATTCTGTTGATTTTTTAGTTGTGATAGTCAATTCCTTGTTGATCATGGATGCAGGTGCTGCAGGCAACAATTGTGAAGGATAGTGGGGGTTATGACTTGGCAGTGGATATATGGAGCTTGGGTTGCACCCATATTGAAATGTTTACGGGTAAACCTCCTTGGAGTGGCCTTGAAGGGGTATGTTATTCTTTTCTACTTTAATTTTGCGCATAAAACTACATATTGTTTCTAACAGAAAATTTGGATTTTGTAAATGCGTTGTATATTGAGTTCCCTACTAAGAGTAATGTTGCATTTAAAGCTGTAATTGAACCCGATTGTAGCCTGAGATTGGTTGCTAACTGTATGCGTTCACGTCTCCTACTCGATTTACTTTTATCAAATGTTTTTAGTTTGTTACAATACTGAAAGAATGCATCCTTCTTTGTTAGCAATGGAAATCAGCTTTTCATCAATAAATATGGGAATAAGAAAAAGTAGTGGTCATTGATTTTAATGTCCTTGGCTAATTTCATGATGAAGCTCACAACCCATGTAGGTAGTTGCTCTGCAGTTTTACGAACATGTATTTTGTTCAAGTATTAGTTGAGAATTTATGAGTTTTTTTATTAATTATTTCATTTTCTTATGTTTTTTTTTCCTCCTAGCACAGGATACAACATACAGTCCAAAGGAAAGGACCTCCAAGAGTGACCCGTGCGTGAAGGGAAACGTGACACACTCGTACCCAAAATCACTAGAACCCTGCGCTTCTCACACCCGACCGCACTCCAATCCTGACATACCTTATAACTTTGATAGGTCTAAATTATATACATGTTCGGTCTGATTTTTACCACATAAAAACACCAAATATCTTGTATTTTAGTATATAATAGAATGAAATATATCCAAGAATCAAGTTACTGCCAAAGTCTATTTAAATTACAGGAAATGGAGCAAATTGTAGATCTTCTCGCAAGCTTTCCGAAAAGTGGTAGAACACTGAAAACGGAGTTACGGATCATGAGTTATGCCCGTTTGAAGTTTGGAGCAAAACAGGAGAAACCGAGCCCAGTGCGGACGCACTAACCCAGAGTGCGGACGCACTCAGCCATCAGACACAGAAAACAGAAAATCCGAGCGCAGTGCGGACGCACTCGGGCCGCACTCGATCCGCACTCAGCGACACAGTTTGTATTTTGGCCATATCTTGGTCATACGAACTCCGATTTGAGTGATTCAAAGCTTGGCGGAACCAGGACAAAGAGATCTACAACTTTTATGAAGGAACAAAGTCCAAATTCGGAATATATAATTATGTACATCCGTATCAATGGCCGCATCAGCCTGAAAAACTGCTAAATATGGAAAGTTAGTGGGCTTAGTGGGTGCCAAAATTAGAATAACTTGGTCTCCAAGTTCAGAATCACAGAATTAGAAATATAGAAGTTAGTAGGCTTAGTGGGCGCCGAAAATAAAATGACTTGATCTCCAAGTTCAGAAAACGTTATATAAGGCTAAGGAGACCACATGAGAAATCATCCATTATTACATATCCACTTTCCACAAATTGAGAGAGAGAGATCCTGCAGAAATTCTCGAAGTTCCAAGGAAGGAGAAGAAAAAGATTCAAGCAAGGAGTCGGCAAGATCGAGGTTTTAGATCTAAGAAAGGGTGTAATCATTTCTTTATCTTATTTCTTATTGTTTTTGCCAATCTTTGTTATGGATCTCTCCAAGAGAGAGTAGTTCTCTTTCTAGGGGTTGAGGTCAATGCATGAACTTGTTTAATTCTAGATTATTCGGATATTTGTTTTTATTATGATTGTGTTATCGGATTTGAATGTTAATTTCTGTGATTTATTTTTTATGAATTTCATTAGTACTTATTCCTTTGAGTTCACCTGGTTAGGGTTTATTGAATTGAAGTAGTTTTGAAATCGCGTTGATCGTGTTTTTCCGCTTTAAATTTATTAAATTCCGGCATTGGTCAAGTAGGAGACTACTAATTGAAACCATAAAGACACACCTTAGGATTGGGTTAGAAGCGACCGTACTTTGATATCCAATCCGGAACTATAGGAATTAAGGTTAGGATTTTGATGAAGGACCGAAAGGCGAAGGCAAATCCTAATTAGGACACCTTAGAACAAATATCGATATATTGCTTTGAAGCATGAGATTAAATATCCCTCTAGGTTAGTGACAGCCCTAGAATTCGAGGCACATTAATCCATCTACCCGAAGTATTTGTATTAATATTTGTTCCAAATGCTAACATAGGTTAGAAACCTCATCAAATCAAACATGAATTCAAACAAACCGAATAAATAGAATTAGCAAGGAATTGTAGACCGAATACCCCTAGATCTCCTCAAACTTGCAAACAAACCAATCTTTCTTCTCTTTATTTTATTTACATTTATTGTTTGAAACTCCTCTCTTTCGGGTATTGAACCCAACCTTAGGATTTTAGAACAAAACCCCCATTTACTTTTATTGTTTAGTTTAGAAGTAGTTTTCTTTATTAAAGATTAGTATTCTCCCTATCTCCCTGCGGATCGACACCTAAATACTACAATCGATAGGTTGTGCGCTTGCAACTAACATATTTATTGAGTACGAAGGTTTATAAATATTAAAGGCAAAAGAGTACAAAATTATTATATCTAAAATACTCAACAAACTTCTCACCTCAGCACCCATCATATGTCCCATCAACAAATACACATACAAATTCAAGTCCTGTGAATGGCATTCACGTCTCTTTTGTTTCCTTTTTTTTTTTTTTTTTGTTCTCTGAGGGAAATCATTCAATAGTAGCAGTTGTGTTGTAACCCCAATATTATTTGTTCTCAACTAAATAAATAAAAAAATTAAATGTTCGTGCTTGAATTAAAATCAGTGATTGAGGTCTGTGCGTGATATTTGAGGTAAATATTTGAAATTTGCGGGAAACAATGTTTAATTCAAGAAGCATCTTTAATTGCAACTATCTCAGTTCTTTGAATTATCCCGTGTATGATTAAATTTATTTCAATTTGACAGCTATTTGTATGTTTGAATCAGGCTTAACTAAAGGGGAGTGCTATTCTTAGGTGAATTATTACAAAATTAACTGCTCAGAGGAATTATTTCTAAATACCGGTTGTACCTTTCCACTTCCTCTCACTCTTAAATGTCTTAATTAATACAAAAGTTAAATAAAGAAAGGTCCTTCGGAGATAAAAAGAAATATGTTCCAAACTCATATCTCCTTCCTCCCTTCTCGTATCTTTCATATTTCCTTTCTCCCCTTCGTGTATCTCCTTTCTCCTTAATCTCTTCAACTTGTATGCACAGAAAAAAAATAGAAATAAATTAAATTGTAGAATTAAACTGAGTTGTTATGGGTAAAGAGTTGTTAGTTTTATACATTAGAGCTTATATATTAGGGTAATGTGACCCAAATACTTATAAATTTTGCAACATATAGGCAATAACGTATAGTATTTGAAATGATATTGTTTCCTTAAGAAAAAAATAGTTGCATTATATCATTGTGAACAATTGATACTGGTAAATTTAAGTGTCAGCAAAATTAGTGTTGAATAATCTCTGAACATTAAGATAGGAGTCTGAACAGTAAGGACTTGTTGGTAATATTGTAATTTAACTAAAAGATCCATAAAATTCATCTTGTTATATATTAATACATCCATCACCATATGAGCAATCTAAGTAGTATAACAAAAGAAGAGAGCTCTATCAAAATACATAAGTAATTTCTATCTATCAAAATGCACAAGTAATTCCTATTAGCCATATCAAAATGCACAAGTAATGTCTTAAGGATCTCAGATTTCTTCTTTTTGATGGGCTAGCAATCAAAACATGATTATGTACGGCATTTAATTTGGTCACTTTCCAAACTCCATTTTTTAATCGTCTAAACCTAATGAAAGCCATACAACCACTCCTTCTATTTGGGATTTCCTTTTGAGGTGTTCCCATGTTGTCCACTTGCTTCTGTCGATCTGATGACCCTTGTTTTGAGCACACCATCCTAATTGAAGAAATCCCAACTTTTGTCTTGCCACTAGTCTATACTCGAACACTAAATCCGAGTCTACCGCCATATGAGTTGTAAAACTTCTTGGCCTCAATTTCACTAGCGAACTCCATGCCAACAAAAGGTTCGACATTCTCACCGCCTCCAACATCCGCTTCTTCCCATTCATCACCTATAACATCCTCTTCCTCAATCTCATCACTTATAGCATCCTCTTCATTGGTTGTACCATCTCCAGACCCATCTTCCTCAAACTCATCGAGTCCAAACTCACCTTCCTCCAAAATGGCCATCGAAAGCCCATCTTTCTCGTTCCTCATGTTACCTAGTCAAGTAAATACAAACATAAGAAAATGATTTGATATGTACCAGTAAATACAAACATAACAAAATAGAACACTTTTCTGATGTCTTGAATTTTTTAAATGTGTTATATGAATTTTTTGAATGCTAAATGTCTTATATGAAAAGTACAAGGGCAATTTTGTCATAATCTAATTAAAACATCCAAATAATTCATACATAGCAATTCTAAGCTGCTTATTACTTTTGTTTGTCTATTCTATTAATTATTTTTATTTTCAGCACAAGCATAAAGTAAACATCATACATAATTCATCATACAAAATTATCCTTTATAAGCATAACATAAAAAATTCTTACAAGCTTACATTATAATACAACATTTCTAAGCATACATCACAAAGAGTACGACATACGTACAGTATAATACCGGAGGGCCTTTCTAAAAATCAGTTGCATAATTATTAGGAAGAGGCAAGAGAGCTGGAATCCTCTCTCATTTCATCCAAATCTATGGTTTCACAATTGGAGAAGGAACTGGAGGGCCTTTCTAAAAATCTCGCTGAGCATCATTTGCCAGCACAGTCAGCACAGGAAATAGCAGATCAGAAAATTGCTGACTTAGAGTTGGCTTTATGTCAGGTTAGGGAAGAAAAGGCAAGTTTGGAAAGTACCATAGGTAAATAAAAAGAAAATAAAAAGAAATAAAAGAAATAGCAGACTTACCAGCACTACATTTTATGGCCCTCTATCTTCACCTTCCCTTTGATATAGCCTAAAGTAAATAAAAAGAAATAACAATAAACTAGGTAAACATACTTTAATTTTCACAAGAGAGAATAGAGATAGATGCCAGCACAGCTTCACGGCTGATACAAATTTTCACAAGTCTTTATATAATTTTCAAAAGAAAAGCCCTCGAGACCACGTACACGGTTTTAATTTTCAATCAGACCAAGTATGCGATTACGTGAAATGTGCGCAATAGATTGGGTTTGATGACATGTGCCATTGAGAAAGTCACAGTATTTAGTTTTCTCTGTAGTATCTGACAGCAAGCACTACCAGTTTACCAAAGATGCCCAGGCCAAAGGTATGACAAAGCAAACACAATAACACAAAATAAAATGAAAACGTATTAGAAGTATCAAATTTGAGTATCTGGAAATTTATTTGAGGGGTGAGATTGAGAATTGGGATCATGCTATTCGCCACCAAATTAAACAATACATGAACGCATGGATAAACAAAATGGAGAAAATTTTAAAGAAAAATTATGAAAAAAATGGTGTGCACATACTCAATTAAATCACAAATACAAATAATATGAAAATTTTATCGATCTTAACCTATATTCTTCTAATAGATCCCTATAACACAGCCAAAACATAAAACCCAATCAATTCTGAAATGTGCGCAATAGATTCAATTTCTAGGCTCAATACATTTTTCGATTCTAAAAATTTTTCAAGCATAGAGATAGCAAGAGAGGGAGAGAGAGAGACTTACATATAATTTTTAATTCCTTGTAAGGCGGAGAAGAGACGGTCACCGGAGCGAGTTGAGCTTGACACGATAGCGAGTGAGAGACAACACTAGCGGAGAGAGGGCAACGCGCGAGAGGAGAACAACACCAACGGAGAGAGGACAGCTCGCGAGTGGAGGAAAAGAGGGCGCGGCGCAGCGATTGTAGAGTAGAGCGGGCGGTGAGGAGGGGTGTGATGGGAGGGAGATGGAGAGGAGGCGGGAGAAATCCCTAGCGAGGGTCAGGGAGATTTCAGATTTGGGAGAAAGATCTATTTTCTAATTTCAACCATAGAAATTAACGGGGAGGCACTTTTTGAATTTCTCCATCTCCGTCAACCTCAATCAGCGCTCCCATTCTATGCACGAATTTTAAAGAATATCAAAGGTGGAAAATACCGTCGCAGATTTTGGAGTTAGCTACGCGCAGCACGCTAGCCAATTCCTATATATATATATATATATATATATATATATATATATATATAGATAGGCTATCATGCTTTGGGAATTAAACAGGGTGTTTTAATTCCCGCTCATATCTCCATTTTTAAAGTTCAAATAGTCGATCTGAACGTCTCAACACGATCATCATATTGAAATGTGCTTGGAGACCAAATTTTATATTTTTTGGAAATTTTTTACTATTTTTTTAGAATTTTTGAAAATACAACTTTTCATTAATAAAAAAAATAATAAAAATTCAGAAAAACACTGATTTTCAAAAATTCTAAAAAACTAGTAAAAAATTTCCAAAAAATATAAAATTTGGTCTCCAAGCACATTTCAATATAAAGATCGTGTTGAGAAGTTCAGATCGACTATTTGAACTTTAAAAATGGAGATATGAGCGGGAATTAAAACACCCTGTTTAATTCCCAAAGCATGGTAGCATCACTCTATAGATAGATATGCTTAATAAAATTTGGTCTCCAAGTACAAAAACAGCGATTTTCAAACCATTTTAATAAATAGTAAAAAACAGCGATTTTCAAATCATCTTAATAAATAGTAAAAAAATTCCAAAAAATGTAAAATTTGGTCTCCAAGTACATTTTAATATAGATTGAACATCTAACGGTTTGAATTTGTTGTTTGAACATCAAACACTAAGATATGCTCCCGGAAGCACGAGACAGAAGTTCTAGAGGAAGCACATTAGCCATACTCTATATATATATATAGAGTAGAACTAGGGTGCTCCTAAGCTCACCAAGCCCTTCGTGAGAGCGACTCTAAAACCTATCAAATTGACTTCAAACGACATTTTCAAACCGTTAGATGTTCAATCTATATTAAAATGTGCTTGGAGACCAAATTTTACATTTTTTGAAATTTTTTTACTATTTATTAAGATGGTTTGAAAATCGCTGTTTTTATTAAAATTCTGCACCATTGGAAAACAGCGATTTTCAAACCATCTTAATAAATAGTAAAAAAATTCCAAAAAATGTAAAATTTGGTCTCCAAGCACATTTTAATATAGATTGAACATCTAACGATTTGGAAATATTGTTTGAAGTCAATTTGATAGGTTTTAGAGTCACGCTCACGGAAGGGCTTGGTGAGCTTAGGAGCACCCTAGTTCTACTATATATATATAGAGTATGGCTAAGTTGCTGCTGGCAGCATTTCGGCCAGCTGTTGCCGGGGCTATATTTAGCCATACGATGTTCAAACAACAAATCCAAACCGTTAGATGTGATCTCTATATTAAAATATACTTGGAGACCAAATTTTACATTTTTTGGAATTTTTTTACTATTTATTAAGCCACTTTGAAAATTGCTGATCCGGGTGAACAGTAAAAACAGTCTGGACCATATGATCTGGAATTTTCAAAGTGGCTTAATAAATAGTAAAAAAATTCCAAAAAATGTAAAATTTGGTCTCCAAGTAGATTTTAATATGGAGATCACATCTAACGGTTTGGATTTGTTGTTTGAACATCGTATGGCTAAATATAGTCCCGGCAGCAGCTGGCCGAAATGCTGCCAGCAGCAAATTAGCCATACTCTATATATATATATATATATATATATATATATATATATATATATATATATATATATAGTATGGCTAATGTGCTTCCTCTTGAACTTCGGCCTAGTGCTTCCGGGGGCATATCTTAGTGTTTGATGTTCAAACAACAAATTCAAACAGTTAGATGTTCAATCTATATTAAAATATACTTGGAGACCAAATTTTATATTTTTGGGAATTTTTTTACTATTTATTAAGCCACTTTGAAAATTCCAGATCATATGGTCCAGACTGTTTTTACTGTTCACCCGGATCTGGAATTTTCAAAGTGGCTTAATAAATAGTAAAAAAATTCCAAAAAATGTAAAATTTGGTCTCCAAGTATATTTTAATATAGATTGAATATCTAGCAGTTTGAATTTGTTGTTTGAACATCAAACACTAAGATATGCCCCCGGAAGCACGAGGCCGAAGTTCTAGAGGAAGCACATTAGCCATACTCTATATATATATATATATATATATATATATATATATATATATATATGAGTAGAACTAGGGTGCTCCTAAGCTCACCAAGCCCTTCGTGAGCGCGACTCTAAAACCTATCAAATTGACTTCAAACGACATTTTCAAACCGTTAGATGTTCAATCTATATTAAAATGTGCTTGGAGACCAAATTTTACATTTTTTGGAATTTTTTTACTATTTATTAAGATGGTATGAAAATCGCTGTTTTTATTAAAATTCTGCACCATTGGAAAACAGCGATTTTCAAACCATCTTAATAAATAGTAAAAAAATTCCAAAAAATGTAAAATTTGGTCTCCAAGCACATTTTAATATAGATTGAACATCTAACGGTTTGAAAATATCGTTTGAAGTCAATTTGATAGGTTTTAGAGTCGCGCTCACGGAAGGGCTTGGTGAGCTTAGGAGCACCCTAGTTCTACTCTATATATATATATATATATATATATATATATATAGAGCTAGGTTATGGTGAGTTGTGAAGTAAGATGTCATTGATCCGGTGGTCTGTAATTTTTTACTGTTTTTTACTGTTCACAGTGGATCAGTGATTTCAAAGTGGCTTAATAAATAGTAAAAAATTCCAAAAAATGTAAAATTTAGTCTCCAAGCACATTTCAATATTTAGAAAAAAGTTGAACGGTTCGGATTGGGTGTTTGAATTTTCAAAATGAAAATATGGCGTGAAGTAAAACGGCGTTTTACTTCGCAACTCACCATAGCCTATCTCTCTCTCTCTCTCTCTCTCTCTATATATATATATATATATATATATATATATATATATATAAGACAGTGCTACGGTGCTACGCATAGCATAGAGCCCTCCGTTCTACGGCTCACTTTTTGAGTTTTCAAAATCCTAACGGTCGATCCGAACCGTTCAACATGATCTCCATATGAATATGTACTTGCAAACCAAATTTTACATTTTTTAGAATTTTTTTACTATTTATTAAGCCATTTTGAAAAAACACTAATTTGTACACAGCAGTAAAATCTGCTGGACCATTGGATCAGCGATTTTCAAAGTGGCTTAATAAATAGTAAAAAAATTCTAAAAAATGTAAAATTTGGTTTGCAAGTACATATTCATATGGAGATCATGTTGAACGGTTCGGATCGACCGTTAGAATTTTGAAAACTCAAAAAGTGAGCCGTAGCACGGAGAGGCTCTTATATACGCGTAGCATATTAGCCAGATTCTATATATATTTGACAGTCATAATTAAAAATAAAATAAATATGAAACATAATTAGAAATATGAATCATAAATATGTTCTTTATAATTGATACAAGTGTGCATCTAATTTAGTGCAATAAGAAACTCATTAATTGTCCACCAAACGATTTGAAAATTTAGTAGTTTAATTTATAAGCACTCAATAGATGAGCAGAAGATTTTCAAACTACATTAAATTTAATACAAACAATCTAAATGATAAAGAATGCATCTACTTTTTTTTTTTTTTTTTTCAATTTCAACCAACTTTGAGATTGGTTGCATTGTCAAAATTTAGTTGTGAATATATCCCCATACGTTACAACTTTCGGAAATAAATCTGCTGTTATTCCTTGGGAATAACAAGAACCTGTTGTTCCAATCCAATCCCAACTGTTCAAACTTTTTCATGCATAAATATTAATGAAGTAAGTTTTTCATGTACGAATCTCAATGAATGCCAACAGTCGAAATAACAGCAGATTTATTTCCACAACTTTCAGGTAATTAACAAACTCATTGTAAAGAGCTTGAAACATTCACTCTGTTCCTCGATTCTCAAAATTTTTTCATACAGCCATACATACAAAATACTAGGCTACTCAGTTTTAACTGAATGCTGGGGTTTCCTCGTGTTGCTTTTGTTCATGTCAGCCCATTTCATTAAATGCAACATTGAACCGTTCTTTTATACTATTTTACCTTCCCCTCCCAACCGCAACAAGCAAAGTTCTTTTAATCTCAGAATTTAAGCAGAATAGATTATTACCTGACTAAAAACGATGGAAAATAAAACATGATCATAATATTTAATTAATTTCAAAAACACATAGCACAAATCCATCCACAAATTCTCTGACCAGACAAAATAAGAAACCCTATATAAACTCACATTCAAACCCCATCAGACAACCAAGAGTCACTCACCCTCTGCCACGCCCCCGGCCCCTACGACCTCCCCTCCCACCTCTTCCCCCTCTGCCACCACCTCCTCTTCCACCATTGAACCTACCACCACCATTGGACCTACCGCCACCACTAGGCTTGATCTTGAGCTGGTCAGGAAGGGGCATAATGGCGTCGACACACTTGCGGAAGCTAAAGTCGTCAGCAGAGCCGTCAATGCGGCGCACAAAGAAGCATCTGCTCTTGTACACAGGGTGGAACCGCACTTCAAATGCCTCGACTCCTTTCCCAATCTTCCTCTCCGGCTCACTGTGCCCCTTCTTTAGCAAGTCTATCAATACCATTTGCTCATACTGGAAAACATATAAAAAAAATGAAGAATAACAGGTGAGGTTTTTTTTCAACAGTTGGTGCAATCTTCATTTCTTTCAGTACTTGAATAGGTGATGGATAATTGACCTCAGTGTGATATATTACTAGTGAAATGAAAAAATAAAGTTGAAGAAAAGAAGGGCGAAAAGACGGTGAGCAATTTAAATAGCCACAGCCCTAGACAAATAAAATTGCACATACTCTTTGTAATGATAAAGATCAAGAAGAATCTTATTCCAATACAGTTCTGGGTTTCCTGTAATAGCTTTGTTTATAGGGATGGATATTTTGACAACCGTGTTTATTTGACAACTGTGACAACTGACAGCAAGTTATCAAGATTAAGGCAATTTAAGATAAGTTTCTTTTATCAAAATTAAGATATATTGTGTATCGAATTTGGTGCAATTTAGGAATCCTTTAGTCACTGATCAACTGTCAATAAAACTGAACTTTTAATTATTCAAACAGTTTGTTGGATTACCAATCAAATTTCATACGATACCAATCTAAACCATAAATAAGATAACTGTAATCATAGTTTTTTTAATTTTGATAACCGTTGATCAATTGTCAGGGTTGCCAAATAAATTGGTTCTCAGTATAAACTATTGTTTCTTTATGAAAGAAACAGAACAAAAAACTTGGTTAACACCCAATAAGCAATAAGACACTATAAACCAAACTAAAACATACATAAAGAATCTACTTGTATATGGTCAGTATATAAATGCCAACAATAGCTAAGATACAACTATCAATAAAGAAAAGGAAAATAACCTGGTTTATATCAATGTTGGGACCCCACTTATGCAGGAGCTTGAAGAAGTAATCGAACATATCTTCTGAGGAAGTAAACACCTTGGGCCCAAGTTTTACTTCCTTTATCTCCTCCTTTTCACCTTTTTGTTCTCCTTCTCCCTCTTCTACCTCTTCTTCCCCTTCATCTGCTTGTACCTCTCCAATTTCTTCCTCCTACAGATGAATTTAAGAAATTAAAGATTTAAATTAAGGTCCTTTAACAAACAATCCCTGATTATCCTTCCTCAACAATTTTAAAAGACCTAGCACAAGTTACTACATCATTATATAGAATATAACAACCGTCAGGATTCATAACAATTTTGTTTAACTTGAAATCTTAACAATTGTTGTACAAGAAATTTAAGTTCGAATAGACAACTTCCGTAAAAACACATATAATTATATATATAATAGAAAAAAATACGATGATATTTGGTGTATATAATACAGTTCTAACTTTTCAACAGTAAATTTGATGACCCTTATATTATCAAAGGATGCGCATAATAGGTTGGTTATCCATATGTCCAATTACCTATGAGGCAATAAAGTTACTTTTTTTGGTTTCAAAGTTTTTCTGAATTTATATAAAATATTGTTGAGACCTGAGATTGTCAAATAATTCAATTGTCAAGGAATCTCATTCCATATAATACAATGCAATTTTTATTTCATGAATAAGGGGGAATTTGTTATTAAGAAACCAATTGAATGCTACTTCATATGTCAGTTAAAAGGTAAACCATGGACTATTTTTATTTCATGAATAAGGGGGAATTTGTTATTAAGAAACCAATTGAATGCTACTTCATATGTCAGTTAAAAGGTAAACCATGGACTAGTTATAATCTATCACCCAAAATATATATACACACACACATATCTAAAGTACACTAAAATGGTAATTAACTTGTGCCAAATCATTAAGTAATCACTAGAGAAACAAAACAGTATAACAGTAAAAAACAAAAATAACCTCAACCTTATCAAGCCTTTGTTCTTCAACCGATCTCTCCGCCTTCGCCTTCTTCAAATTACCCTCTTCTCCTTCTCCCTCCTCTTCCCGCAACCTTTTCGTTCCACCGTTCGCTTTTTCTGCCTGCCCCTCTGTCCCGTTGGTTTCCTCAGTGGAAACCACGTTCTCGACCTCCATGTCTACTGTCACGGTGGCTTCCGAAGGGGCTCCGGTTCCAGTCGACTCGATCGCAGCCTCCGCCATAGTATCGCTAAACCCTAAAAACTCAAGATAAAAATACAACCGCGAACGCGAACGCGAACCAAAACCCTACTATTAGTAGATTTGTTTGGTAGTTAATTTCCTTTAAAGGGGAACGAGGCCTTTATGGGCCTATGTAAAGAAGTTATGTAATCGGCGAACGGTTTGAACGGGGAACCTTTTAATAATCGGCGGTTATCTTTTTCGAACAAAGTTTTGATCTCTACATTCTCTCTACCACGTTTTGGACTGTTAAAAAATAGCCATTTTTCGCAATAATTGTATAACCATATTCATCTACATTTCTACAATATAATTGTTACTGTATAGATAACTAAAACACGGGACCGGTGTTTCCTCATTTGTGATTGCATAGATAACTATAGAGACGGAATTATAGAGTTCAAATATGAATGATGATCTATTACGATCAATTTTATATTATTTATACTATTTTTTTTCTTTAAACTATATATCAAGGTAGATTCCCGAAATTTTTATTAATACTCTCAAAAAAAGAAAAAATAACAAATCTGCCATCGGTATAAATCTTTTTTTAAAAGTGATCTGACCGCTCCACGTTTGGATGGTCCACTCTCCCTATCAAACCGCTCCACTGTGGGGCGGTCACATATGCATACCAAAACGCCCTACTGTGGAGCGGCTTGGTGTTTATTTTTATTTTTTTTAAATATTGCAACCAGACTGCCCACCCCACCCTTTCTCTCTGTCCCTGTTGCTCCGCCCAAACCCCACCTAACTTAGCCGCCCCCCTCCACCCTCACCCTTCCTCTCTCTCCCTCTCTCTCGCTAGGCCACCCCCCACCCCCTCTCTCTCTCAGCCAACCCCCCTTTCCCTCTTGGCCACCCCCTTCTCCTCCCCTCTCTCACTATCTCTCTCTCTCTCGGCCACCCTCTATCTCTCTATCGCAAGGCTGCCCCACCCACGAAGCTTGAGGTTAGGTGAGGCCGGAGCACAAATCATGAAGCATAATCCGATTATTTCCGGGTAACCCGACATAACTTACATCTATCAAACCACTTCACAAACATCACAACATCGTCCAAAATAAAATAAAAAAAACATCTAATAACACATCAACATTTAACATCTAACATCTAAAATCTAACAACAACATCAACAATTCTAAACGACACACCAACATCTAACAACACAACACAACCGCTAACAACACGTCGCTTCAAGCGGTCGTCAATTTCCTATCTCACCTTCTTGCTCTTCGCTACACGCTAGCAACACAAAGGTGGAGAGGCATCTAGTTTTTTTTTTTTTTGTTGGGGGGGTGGCGTGTGGTTGCGGCCAGCGCTGGTTGCGGCCTTCTCCCACCCAGTCTAGGAATGCGTTGTAGAGGGTTAAGGTGGCAGCTGGAGTAGACGGAGGGCTACGTCTCTTCTTTCTAACTTTCCCTTTTGGATCTAGGGTTTAGTGATGGGAGAGGAGAAGTGAGGTTGGGAAACAGCTAGAGAAGGTGGTGGTCGGAGAAGGTTAAGGGAAGAGATGCGGAGGGGCTACGCCTCTTCTCCTTAACGTTTTATTTCGCCGGAGGGATGCGAGGAGAATATCAGAGGGGAGAGATGTCGAAGCTTCAATAAAGAGAAAGGAGACGGAGACGGAGAGAGGCGCGAGGGGTGGTTGCCGGTGGGTTGGTAGGGGGAGGGGCGGGGAGGGATGGTGACGGCTAGGATTTCCCCTCCCCCTCTGGTTGTTTGCTTATATTAAATTATATACTGTTTGGTTTGACATATACTGTTTGGTAGTTAAATTATATTAAATTCAAAGATTTAGTGTTTTTATTTTTGGTTAAATTTATTTTCTATCATGTATTATTGAGGACTTTCTACTTTAAGAAATTCAAATTGCTTAAGTCTTAACGAGTTATGAGTCAACTCGAGTTGTTAATGAGTTGAGCACGAGCACAGTTGTCTTCTCAACTTGAATTAACTTGCTCATTAATTTTATGAATTGAGCAAGAGCAACTCGGTTCATTAACAACCCTAATTGGACCCAATCTCTTCAGTTGAATTCGGTTAAATTTCACAATTTATATACCAGTAAAATTGATTGATTAAGAGCAAGAGTATAATTGAAAAAGATAGATCTTATTTAAATGTGAGTAAGGAACTCTAATAATAAATAAGAAAATATAAAATGAATTAAGGAATATATTAAATATATATAATAAAAAGTATAGGAGTAAACAAAAATGTAAAGAAGTCTATGACGATAAATGGAAAATTAACTCTAATAAAAATTAGTTCCGATCATAGAATTTTACCACCACTCTTGTACTGTTGAACTGAATCGATTCGTAAACTTTGTGGGCCAATTTATTAGATATCGAGGGACGGGCCATTAGAAGTCGAGAAAATCCCATTCCAATTCAAAATGAAAACCGGAATCAGATTCAAGAGAACACGAGATTTAGAAGAAAAGAAAAGATGCGAATTCTGAGCCTATATAAACCCCTCTCTGCTTCCTACACCAGGGCTCGCGAAGTTTCTCCTTCCTCTCCAGTCGAGCTACTTCACCGCCGATCTCCGTTAGTACGGGCGCTGTGCGTGCTAAGCATCGGTGCTCTCTCTGCCATAGTCTCCAGGACGGGGTGCGCTCAGTCTCAGTCTCACCTATTTTTCGTCGGGTATTATGGTTTTATCTAAGTTAAAATGGTTTGGTTTAGCTCAGATAGGATTCTCCGTCTGAGATTTCTGGTATCTGAAGTTCTGAGCCAATTGGTATTTGATTAGCTCTTGTTTGGTTGAGTCGAGAATTTCGGGCAAATCTACTCACCAGCTATTGTTTTGGATCTTAATTTATTAGACCTTGTTTTTGTTTATCTGTTTATTTATTCATTGTACAAATTGTGCAGTTCAAAATTTTCTAATCAAGCTTCATCCAGAGCTCTTCACTCGGCTGGAATGGATAGTGCTTCCACCATGGTTCCTTCAATTGTTGTCTATGTTACTGTCCCTAACAGAGAGGCAGGCTAGTCTTAAACATTTTTAATTTAATAAATATTAATATATCTGAAATAGATAATGTGTACAGCACATTATTGATCAATCTGTTTCTTTAGATCAATTGAATTAAGTAGAGTTGTCTGTCTAATTTGTACTGATAACATTGATATTTTTGTTTGACCATGTAATAGGCAAGAAACTTGCTGATAGTATCATCAAGGAAAGGCTTGCTGCATGCGTGAATATAGTGCCAGGTAAGCCCTCAAAATATAGACCCTTTTATTCTTTCAAAACATAAGAATTTATTAATTTAGTTGTGAGAGTTTACTGGTACCAACTTAATATAAAACCTTGAGATTATATCATACTACATCAGTTGTGTTTTTTATTCTTTGTTTCAGGCATTGAGTCAGTTTATTGGTGGGAGGGAAAGGTAGATTTTACATCCTAACTCTCCTACAATTGAAACTGCATCTTTATTTCTTATTGTTTTGTAAAATTAAATCTGTTAACCCCAAAGCTTTTTTGTTGATTAGGTGCAAACAGACTCCGAGGAGCTACTGATTATAAAAACAAGGGAATCACTTCTACCTGTTCTCACTGAGCATGTCAAAGCGAACCATGAATATGAGTATGCCTTAGTAATTTTTGATTAATTACGATCTAATTAGTTAAGTACTTGGGTCAGCAGTTTGGGAATCTTAATTTTACCAGAAAACTATGTAGAGATCACGTTTATTCCTGAACTTTTTGAGAAATTCACTTTGGCCTTTGTTTTAGGGAATAATATAAATGTGCTTATGTGCCATTTCCCAATTATATATTTGGTGGGCCTTATCTTTTAGATAGAAAGGAAATGAACAAATCAGCTTCATATAAGAGCAGAGATAAAATTTTCAATTTCTTCATCATCAATCTTGCAATAAAAATTTAGCTATGGATGTGAAGCTCAAATATAAACCAAAAGAGAGAACCGTGAACTATTTAGCCTCGGAAACCAAATAAGTTCTTGTAACAACTTGATGTTTCGTGTCATTTCCTCAACATGGCCTTCGTAGAATGATAATTCGTAATAATATATTTTTTTCAGTGTTCCCGAGGTGATAGCAATGCCGATTACAGGTGGCAACACCAAGTACCTCGAGTGGATCAAGAACAATACAATGGAGAATTGATCTCTCGGTGCTCAGAACTAGTGAATTTGTTATGCAGGTTTAAATTTCAGAGTTCTGATCCCCTTCTGTGCTTATAAAATCTGTAGTAGTTTCTGGTTGTGAATATCCGCTGTTGTTTGATTCAGAGTGGTGGTTTTGATTATCTGCTGTATTATCCTTTCCAATAATAATATGATCTAGCTAAATTTGTTATAGTACCAGCCGCATCGAAATTATTCTAGGTTAACAGTTACAAGACATGATTGAACAAGATACTGACAGCATTTCAAATGTAGACGAACTCCTGGGTCTAGTTTTAGGGAGTATGTGAGTGCTTTTTATCAAACACTACACCAGATGTTTGACTCAGCTTGATACGAGTGAAGCATCTGATGCTTTGTTATCATTTCCGAATTGATGCTGATCGCTGTGGCTCTATATATCATACGATGATTTGTAAAACCAGCATTTTTTGTGGTTAAGTGCATTTTGAATTAACGTCTGGGAATTTATTTTGACCCGGTCTATTGTCGTCTTGGGCCGGCCTGTTTGAATATCTCTGTTCGCAAGTAACAATTTTTTTTATCAAGAAATTAGTATGTAAAAGTCAGGAAATTGTCCAGAAGTTCATCAATGAATCAATTGAAACAAAATACAAGGAACAGTAATCCGGGATAATAAATTTTAAAATATAATATACCACATTATTTTTATATTTATATAACTATAATATAAATAAAGAATTATATTTTTAGGAAAGTTGAGGATGGAGTCTTCATTTCTGCAATTGAAAATCATGCATTGCCACCCAACTATTTTTTAAGATAAAGGTGAGAAATAAATTTTCTACCTCTAAATATTCATAAAAGATATTATATCCTAATTTCGAACCCAACACAATTTTCTAAACAGATTAACGTAGCAAAATTTGTGATTTCTAAAAAAATATATTAGGCAAGAGATAAGTAAAAAAAAGGAGGTAAATAAAAAGTCATCAGGGCAAAATTGTCCACGATAAAAATTGTTAGTTCAGAGTTCAAAGTTCAGGTTCTGCTGCCCGTATCATTTCTCTCTCCTCGCGGGCCAGAGCGTTGGAATTCATATCACTCAAGTAACTCAAATTATGAGTTTAGATCTGTAGAATGATCGAATTTGTCCTGAATCTGATCGGACGGTCTGAATCTAAATTCAAATTTGAGTTACTACAGAGGGCTGGCGGAGACTAAAGGCCCACTAATCTAAAGAGCTTAGCAGACAGATTTAGATGGGAGTCCCAAAATAAAATATGGTTCCATTGTTTATCCTCCCCTCTATATTTGAGCGAATGTCATAAATTTCATTATTTCAGAGAGATCAGAACTGTTCAGTGTACATATGACGATATGATATCGATCAAATATAACGAGATATGCATTCCAGATGTTGAGCTCATCAAATCCAATCGCATTCTTTAGTAGCTTGATAAAATCTGAAATCCTAAGTGGTGTTGGTTGCCTGTTGGTATTCTTTCTCTGCATTATATTTCTTATCTAATCTTATTTACATGTTACAACCGATGATATAATAATACTGTGTGAAAGGAATCCAAATGTTTTGTAGGTTTTTGCTATATGGTTTCTCTGTTTACTGTGAAAGAGGGTTGAACTTCTAGATAGCTTCGCCAAAGATTTAGAGCAAATGGGAAATTTCGATCCGTGGACGGATGTCAACTCCATGAAAATTGAAGAGTTGCATGAAATGGTTGATGAGCATATGTTTTCAATGTCACCAGAACAAAGTATGGATGAGATTGTCATTTGAAAATTGTAATTTTGTATCTCTTATTTCAACAATTTTTTCCTTTTTTGTTTTGGTTGGTCCAAAAGCCTCTCTGCATGCAGGATATTGATTTTCTCTCGTTGTAATTATTTCTAAAATGGAAGAACATTTTTTAACATAGGTTTTCTCCAATAACTTATATGTGATTATCTTTTTTTTTTCAATATTTCTTAATATTAATATAATGACCACTTAGAAAAAAAATTAAAAGTATTTTCTCTTCAAAAACTCTATTATACTTTTAAACCAATGAGCCATGTAATTAATATGAGGTTCAACCGAATATATCATATAAAAAACATGTAAGAACATACATGTTTATGCTCATTTTACATTCACACATTAATTGTGTACAAAAACTAGCAAATTTTCTTTTTTTTTCCCTTAATATAATAACACAATTAGTTCTCAATTTTTCATCCATAGCCGTTCAAAGATTCAAATTAACTTTAAAGCGTTAGTACTGAGCATGGCAAGAGTCTACCTACTAAAAATGGTACCCCATATGCCAAAATGACAAATAATAACAAGTTTATTTATTTATTTATAATATGTTATGTGTTCTGTGAATAAGAATGAAAAATATGTTTTGATCAATATTTTGTATTAAATACTACCTAGAATTGTATACGGTACATTGATTATATTTTGTCACTATCAATATCAATACAATGATATATTTTTATGAGCAAAGTTAGTGTGTTTTGTGCTTATTAAGAGAGTTTGGTGAACACAATTCTAAAAATCTATCAGATTGGTTCAAACGACGAATTCAAACTGTTGAAATCCATCTACTTCACGAGTGATGTATGTACATGGAAAAATTTAAAATTTTTGAATTTATTTAGTACCAAGTCAAGCGGTAAAAAAAATAATAAAAAATTTAAATTAAATAGAAAACGAAATTTTTTGACTCGAGCGGAAGTTATTCTACACGGTAGGGTACGAGATACTTACCTGTTTATATATGCAAGTGCAACTGTTTAATATTTATTTCCCTTAGATTTTTTATGGCCCGTTGGTGACAGAGATGGGAGGGTCCAAACTCCATAGGAGAGGTTTTATTTCGAATTTTCGAGTTCCATTATAGAGATAGTTTCCATGACAAGAAACCAAATAGTCGAATCTCCTCTTTCTCAGCCTTATTTATTGCACCAGTTAAGCCCATGACATGCTTTTTTTCTCTGAGGCCCAACTCCAAAGGGACCGTCATGACCCGATATTTTTATTAATACCCCAAATAATAAAAATTATCAAATTTGCCCTCGATTCAAAATTATATTTAAAAATCCCCTAACCGCCCAGAGCAGACCGTCCAGCGAGGGACGGTCCACTATTTATTTTTATTTTTTTAGAGACAATATAATATCAAGATGCTGAATTCTAACGCTAAAAATTCAGAATTTTTGTTAAATATTAGTTAGATTACTTCTTTTAAGCATATTTATACTAAAATACGCTAAATTACCTAAAATTATGTTAAATTACGTTGAATTGCACTAAATTACTTTAAATTACCCTAAATCCTAAACTCTAATTTCTAAACCCTAGTTTCCGACATTTTTATTAATAAATATACCCACTTTAGCTGGTTTTTTGTTAGATTACTTCTTTTGATGTATAATTATCATATTTATACTAAAATATGCTAAATTACTTGAATTTATGTTAAATTACGCTGAATAACACTAAATTACGTTAAATTACACTAAATTACATTACATTACGCTAAAATACATGGTAAATTACATATGAATAAGGACGATATGTTCACTGAAAAGGCGAAAAACGACGACGAAACATCAAACGGCCATAAAACAGCGCTCGAGTGTCCTTCAGCAAATGACCACTTTTCGGAAAGCTTGCGAAAATACGCATGCGTCCGTGCCCGCGATGCCGAATTCCAAAATTCAGAATTGCCAAAAAACTAAGGGAAGAGCCTCAAAACTTGAGTTGAAGTTTCCGATTAAGATTTTTATTTCTATTATTCAATCTAAGTAGCTCAGTAAATTAGTTACATAATGAACTTGTAGAATATCAATTTTTACTATTTTTCAATTTTTTTTACTATTTTTTATGATTCATGAAAGATGGCACAGAATCGGTCTACTTTAGCGTAATTTTGCGTAGTTTAGCGTACGTATTTCAGCATAATTAGCGAAGTTATTGTAATTTAGCGTAATTTAATGTAATTTAGTGTAATTCAACATAATTTTAAGTAATTTAACGTATTTTAATATAAATATGCTTAAAAGAAGTAATCTAACAAATATTTAAAAAAAATTCAAATTTTTAGCGTTAGAATTCAGCATCTTGATATTCATATTGTCTCTCTAAAAAAAAAAATAGTGGACTTGCCCCCCTTTGGGCGGTTAGCTGTGGGTAGTGGAGCGCCCCCCTCCGCTGGGCGGTCTGCTATGGATTTTGGACCGCCCAAGAGGAGGTGGTTAAGGCATTTTTAAAAATAATTTTGAATCAACGGCAGATTTGATAATTTTTATTTTTTTGGAGGTATTAATAAAAATATCGGGGACCTGACCACTCCTTTTCTCATTCCCTTCGTTAGTTCGTTGGACTTGGACGTAGGCACTGCTTACACGCATTCAACCCGAGCAAGTAGATAGTGAGGTGTATCATCAACTGCCTGATTAAGATTGAACGGTCCTGATAAGTTAATATCTATATACAGTTTTGTTCGAATTTGGCGAAAACGTTTCTCCTCCCTTTCCCCTCCCCTCCGCGCCAAACGGCGGAAGAGAAAAACCCTACTAAAGCTTGGCAGCCGGCTGCCAAGTATCTACTAAAGCCCACCTCCCCCCACCACCACTCTAATGGCGTCGCTTTTTGAAATTTCACCCGAGAATCCCGCCACCCCAAACCGGAAAAGAGCGCTCAACGGAGAAGATGGAATCTCCGATTTCAGCAATAAAAAACCCAAGCTCCGAGTCTGGGAAAATCTGGACTTAATTCTCTCTCTTCAATCAAAAGATACATCCCTTCAAAGGTTATTTTTTTCCGTACAAGTACTCATGTATTTTCAATTTCCATGTAGGGGCACAAGCTGTTCTATATTTTGTTCCTACATTGTGAAATTTAGCCAAAAGTACAGTCTTTAGTTCCATATCACTGAATGTGCATGTATCTGAGTTTGAATTCATTTAGGAATAGTTGTAAAGGGGGCCGACCAGTGCTGGTCCAACCCGTTTAAGGCTGACTTATGTGCTTAGTGGGTCAGTTTCTGCCAGTCTAGCTCAGGATTCTTGAATAGTTGGCATGACAGATTAGGTGTGATCCATTGGCAGGGGTGGACCCACATTGGATCAGGGCCTATCGGTCCCGACCGACTTTGCCCCCCCTGAAATTTTTTTTTGCCCCCCTTTGAAATTTTGATTTGTAATTTGGGTTAAAATTAAAACAAATTTCTTAATTTATGATTGGTAATTAGAATTATAAGTTAGAGCATAAAAAATTATTAGTCAAAGCATTGAAAATTATAAATTAAAGCATTGTTTTTTATCTAGTACCAGATTAGTTAATTGTTTGAACCCGATTCGCTACTTTTTTGCACCCCCCCCCCCCCCCCCCCCCTGCCCCCCTGACAAAAATCCTGGATCCGCCCAAGCCCATTGGTGAGTATGGTCTGACCAGCCTTTTCTTCATTACAACTTTTTACAAATAGAGGCCATCACATAATTAACACTGCTTTGTAACTAAGAAAAATGAAGAATACGGTCTGATATATTCAAATGGAAGCAGATTTTTCATTTAGCAGTAAACTGACTTATGCTGATACATTACTGGGTTGAGTCATGCCATTATTTCTTGACCTTTTGGAAGGTTTAGTCCTAACCACAGTTAAATGTTCTAACAATGCAATGTTGACCACATTGAAACTATATTTCTTAAGCTGTACAACTTATGCTGAAAAAATGGACCAAACAACTGAGCTGCTTAGTTCTGAGTATGGTGTTATTGCCTATTTTAATCATTTCCAAAACAGACTAATTGAGTTCAATTGTAAATTGTGCAGAAAGATTGAGCTTGCCTTTGAGTTTATAACTTCAGAGAGCTTCAATTTCAATGAAAGAAAGGATGAGCCAATATCCACCTCCCGTTTCGCATCCTTTCTGAGCAACTGGATACAGCCCGTCTTGATTTCTTCTGAAAACAAGAAGTCCTCCGATGAGCTCTTTGACCCATGCTTGGATGCAAGAAGCTGGGCGATTTTCAAATTTTGCCTGGATAAAAAACCCTTTATATGTATTTCCCCCAACTTGCTTCGACCAATTGCTCATGTTACTAGGCATGCGTCAGTTCAATTTGGAGGCTGTTCTGATGGGTTTCTTGAGCAGTTCTTTGAGTGTGTTTCCTTGGTCGTAACCTTAAATTCCAGGGCCTTTTACAATGCTGGTGTTGATTTGTGGATCAACTGTGCAATTGAAGTGTCTAATCTTGTAAATAAAGTTTTCTCAAAAGAGGGTTTTGGTTTTCCAGGCGGTAAGTCCCGTTTGGAGTTTTCCCTTTCTTTACTGGAGCATTTTTCTACCTTCTTGCAGTTTTACCCAAACCCAAAGAATGTTTTTCGGGTTTTTGTGGATCGACTTCTCGACCCATTTTTGAAGTTGTTGGTTTTATTGCATTCGAGAGAGAGTTGTGAAAATGCTGAGGAAATTGTAAGATCGTTGAAGGCTATTGAAGGTGTTTTATCAAATGGGTTGTTTCACCCAGCCCACATTACAGGGTTTTTTAATTTAAAGAACTTGGATTTGCTTAGCAGTGCTAGAGAAGTAGGTGTCAAAGGGAGCTATCATAACCACCTATTCCAAAGGTTTAGAGGGATCGAGAAGGAAAATAAGGCAGTAATTCTGGCCGGTTTTGGATATCTTTTTCGGCTATTTTTGGATAGAGCTAAAATCCAAAAAGCAGCGAAAACTAACGAGGCATCAGAAGATGAATCCAAAGAGATGAAAAAGCCAATTTTTGAAGTTTTTATTCATTTCATGCAACCTTTGTTACTTGAATGTAAGAGTTTGAAGAATTCCCAGTTTTCTGGTTTGGGAGAAACTAAGCTTGTAGAGATGCATTGCATGCTGAAATCCATCAATGAGATTATGGTCTGTACAAACCAAGAGAGGATCTATGTGCCTACAGAGGACACTGAAGGATTACATTTTAATTATTTGAAAGAGGTTCATGGGGTTATAGTTTCTATTTCAGAAGAAATTTACCGGTTTTGGGTGTCAAAATCTCAGTCTGGAGGAGAAAGCATAAAAAAGATCCTAGCTTTGGTTAGCAGAGAGGTTTTTGCTGCATATGGAAGTTTTCTTGAAATTGAATATAGAACTCTGGGGGATGAAATTGTTAGTGTGTGGCTGATGATGTTTGCATTTATGGCCATTAATTTTTATTCCAAGGACACAAGGCCACGCTCTTTGTTAATTACGGAGATATTAAATCTTGGCTCCCAGATAATTAATGTATTTAGCGAGCTTCGTCAGGTGAGTTTGTCGTTTTGCTTTCAATTCAATGTCATTCAAAGAAATTAATTTAAGCCAAGTGGTACTGTATCTAATAGTTTTCAAACTGTAGCCACATTGAGCTTTGGTCATTGGAAAACATATGACTTAAACAATTAGAAAAGCCAATACGTTATCAATTAAATAGTTAAATAAAATATCTATTCTGAAACTTAGTAGAACTGGTATGTAATTTGCGTGGTTATTATGGCCAAATTGGTAAATTATCTGACTGTTATGTCCCAAAACCTGGTAAGTAATCCTTGGTTTGGATTTATAGATGCTGGTGTATATACTGTTATTAGAGGTACCATCAGTGTGGTACTAAACTAAGAGTCAGAAGAGGTTGGCATAGCAAAAGACAGAATTGACTCAAATAACAACATAAATTTCTGTTTTGGATGGTTCGTTTATCCAATCTTAACGGTCTTTTTAAAAGTTTCTTAATGTTTTTCTTTATTGTAGGTGTCCAATCCACTTTTTGCACTGCTCCAAGCTGTTAAACTCCATGCAGAATCCCACAACCCCCTTGGACCAACGTCTGCCTTCTCCATTGGAACTTTACATTTACCCCCTAAAGATTTTGTATGTTCGCTGAATACCTTCTTGTGCGCAACCTCCTTTCGGCTTTCCATTTCCAACGCTGTCAAGTCAATGCCAGAGCGTCAAGCTGGTTCTTTCATAGATGAATTGAAAGCTGACCTCATAAGCACTGTGAAATGGATGGCTGATTCAATCCTTGATTTTGATCTGAAGTCTGAGATCCTGGGAAGAGTACTCTCAGAGTTGTACACAATATTGCTCGATTCCTTGACTGTCACCTCATCAAACAGTACTTTGGTTGGAAATTCAGTTGAGAAATTGATAGGAGAGATTCGGCCAGGCTTTAGTCCATTGATTGAAACTAAAACAGAAAAAGAAAACAGAAACCTGAAAGGAAAGAAAAATGAAACTGACTTCATTTGCTGTCTGTCAGGAGGAATTAGCATCCCATGGAGTGTTTCCATTTCTTGGGCGATGGTATTCTTTTTCCGGTTGTATGCTTCTTGTAGAAGCTTGTACCGGCAATCTATTAGCCTAATGCCACCTGATCAAGCAAGTAAATCATCAGAATTAATCGGGAATTCAATTGCCACAAATTTTGGTACAAAATGGAGGAATTATTCTACTTTGATTAGCTTCAGCTATTTTTACTGGATTTCAAACCCATCAATTTTGCTACCTGATTTAATTCAGAGCCTCTCTGATGCTCTTTTTAGTGAAAACTACTTGGGCCGATCTTCACTAATTTACTCCTTAGTCATCATGGTGTTCCAGCGGCTAAATGACCTAAACCGTGAAATTGGAGTTTTAAAATTTTTACAAAAAGAAAAGGGGGAACGTCCCGGAAGAGACAAGAAAAGGAGAAAAAAATTGAAAGAACAAATTTGCAATTCAGAGGCAGAGGCGGCTGGGCTCACTGATTTCTTGATCAGAAATTTAAGTAATTTTCAATGTGAATTGAACTCTAATGGGAATAAGTTGAGTTTGGGGTTTTGTTCGTTAGATGGGAGGTTATTTATGGTTGAAGTTTGGGGTATCCTTTGCAGGAATATCGACATTTGGAGCTTATATGCTTCTAAGAAGGGTTTGAGCAAATTCTTCTCTTGTGTATTGTATTATTGTACATCAAATGAAAGAGAAGTTGAAGAGATAGCAACATCAGGAAATGGAGAGGCTTTACGCTGTATTTCTTTTGAACTCCTTGGCAATATTCTGCTTTATGATGAGCCTGTAAGTTCTTTCCTTATTTTATTATATACTGCTGCATGCAAAATGAAACAAGTGGAAAGAGAAACCTTAGTAGCATCGAATAACTAGAATCCCTGAAGTTCTATATTTGAAACATTTGCTGATGGTTTTATCTCAGTTACACTTTTTTAAAACTGATATATTGTTCCTTTTTCAGGTGCTTGCCAAGAGTATGTTGTCAAGGTTTTGTCACCTTCTAAAAGGGTCACTAACCTCTGTGGTGAACTCTCTTTTGGCAGATGTGGGTACATGCCTAGAAAGTCCGCCTGATTGGTCTGAAACAAACTTATTTGTGGGTACGTGCCTAGAAGTTCGCCAAAGTACTGATGAAAAGTCAGTTTTACCCCTTAAAGATGAACTGAGACATTGTCAAGGCATGCTTGATCTGTTACAGAACATGCCAACAGTCATTTTCAATGTGAAAATTTCCTGTAAACTCGCAACATATATTCTCCACCTTGAAAGGTAAGCTTTTTTATTGATAACCTTGAGAGGTAACCATTTAATTATAAATTATGTATTTCCGCACATTTCCTGATCAATGCACAATTGGTCTCTCCTCTAGAAAAGGATTAATGAAAATTTAGGGGCCCTTTTTATGTGGAGGGCGGGGAGGGTTCTAATAAATATATATTCTATTACTTGATATCAGTAAAATGTTTAACTTTAAATAGTTTTCCTTGAAATATTGTTCTATAAACTGTCTTTATGATTTTTATCTTATCCTTAACCTTTTTACCTAAACTTTCAGGGTAGTGTTATTGAACATCTTAAGCAGCATTGGCGATTCTTTTGCTGATAAGCCTTCTGATCTTTTAAGAATCTTTGTTTCATGCCGAAGAGCTTTGAGACATATCATTACCTCATCTGATGACTGGAGCCTCAACTCTAAGCTTTTCTTAAGGATTTCGAAACTTTTTGGCAATGAATCATTGGAGTGGCTCCTAAGTTCTCTCCAAAGAACTGGTAGAGGAAAATCTTCTCAAAACATCAAAGAAATGCTATTCTATTTAGCTGATCACACCTCGCATTTATTTTTGAAATTTGCTGAGATTTGTTTCTCCTTTTCATTGAGTAAAGGGGAAAAGCTGATTAGTTTGTACTCAAATGATACAACCAATGGGAGAGATTGTCCAAAAGTTTGTTTGGCATGGAGATATGTGGAAAATTTGGCTCAAACTATGGAAAGCCAAATTAGAATATTAAATATACCTAAAATGGGTGGTATAGGTTCATGTTTTGATGTAATTTCTTGTCTGCAAGGTTTTTTGTGGGGCCTAGTGTCGACCTTACAAGAGGTCAATCCTACCTCAGATCTAAAGCTGTGGTGCTGGTCAAGACTTGAGGGTTTTATTAGTAGTTTTGAAAATTTTGTGGATATTTGCTTTTATTTATTGCTTTCAGAAGGTGAGAAGTTGTCAGACGATCTACCAGATCCTCATTTTGAAAATGATCTCGTGAATTTTGGTGAATTTATGAGAAGCTGGGTCAATACAAAGAAACAAGATGAAATTACTAACTTGCCATTCAGCCGATTTTGTGAGAGGGCAAGTGTTGATAGGGTGTCCCTATTTAAGAGATTGTTTACAGATGAAACACTAGAGATGCAATTTATCATTCGTGAGTTATTTGTTGCATGTGGTGCTATTTTCAAGCTGAGGTGCTTGATGTTGCCCCCTTCTAATAATCTGACAATTCCAATGGGCAAAATCAGCATTTCCAATGCAGTCTTGCATGAATTGGCAGATTGTCCGGGCTGGCCAAGCAAATTCTCTTTCACATGGATTGAAGGAATTTTGCAATTTCTCCAAGTTGTGGCTGGCTATATAAAGAACTCTGACCTTGATTTCTCAAAGCAAGTATATTCTCAGCTGATAAGCTCTCATTTGGGAGTAATTGGTAAATGCATATCTCTTGAAAGCAAAAGGGCAAATTTGTCCATTCATGATACTGGATCAAACACTAAATCCCTAAATCCAACTGGGGAATCAGGCCAGGAGTTTAGAAATGAGCTGACCCGGTTCAAGTCTATGGTTAGGGTTTCGTTAAAGAAGCTTATAGGTGGTGGCAGGAGGTCATCGGGAACAGTTTTGGTACAGGCAGTAGAAAGAGCTTTGGTTGGTGTGGAAAAGGGTCATCATGCTGTCTATAATATAAAAATTGGAAATTTTGAGGGGGGATGTGGAATTGTTTCTCCCAGCGTGGCTGCTGGAGTAGATTGCTTTTACATAATCCTTGAATCACTCTCAGGTAAGCAAAATATAATCTATATATTTAATAGAGTTTACCATTATCAAGTCAATAATCTATATGTCGTGGAATGTTATGGTGTTAACTCCTTGTTTAGTGTGTGTGAATTTGTTATGTACCCTTGTATTACTTGTACTGTCATAAAATTATTACATACAGAATACCTTTTTGAATTAGTTAGAGCTTCTGGGGTGCTTTCAAATTTTCTTTGGTCTCATCTGAAGATTAACTGTGGGGCTAAGATACATGGACAATGGGCTTAATTTGATAATCTTGAAAATGAGTATCAGTAATTTTTAATTTTATATGGATGCTGAAGATTTATGTGATATTGCCATTCATTGAACTATTATTGACAAACTACACATGGATCGAATTGGTAATCAATATGCCCAATTAGACGTTGACAATCTTGTTTCTAGTTTTGCAATTATTTTTGTCTTGATTTGAAAATAATTCAAGATTGTCAACTATTGTCAAGGGATTCTCTCTGTACTTCCTATAATTTTCTTTTATGATCACTTGTTTTTTGAGAGAAACTACTAATGGAATTTATTTTTGGCAAATTTTAATGAATTCATAGGAAAGGAACGTGCACTGAAGAAAACCATCCCGAGTCTAGTTGGTTGCCTATTCAACATAATACTACACCTTGAGAGTCCCAACATTTTCTGCATTCCAGAAATGCCCTTCAGCAAAGCAAACTCCTATCCAGATGCAGGAGCGGTTGTATTAATGTGTGTCGAGGTGTTGACAACAGTTGTTGGGAGACACTCCTGCCCAATGGATGCAAGCCATGTGTCTCAATGCCTACACATACCAACAACACTTTTCAGAAATTTTAATCAGATGAAAAAACTTGTTGAGAACGGGTTCAGGATAGATCGGCAACATTTTATTGATTTATATGCTGCATGCTGCAAGTTGATATGTGCTGTCCTTAAGCATCGAATAAGGTAAATGCATTGCTTCCTGTATCAACTTTCAGCCTTGCAATAATCTGGATATTTTATGCCGATTCAATCTTCTCTACGAGATTTATCAGAATTCACATAACAATGTTTGCAGATAATACCAGGATTTCTTGTACTCGCAATTAACACCCAAAAGTTTTGTGATATTTGTCTGATAAAATGTTAGTGGTACATTCGATTAAATAGCAATTTTTTTTTCCTAGATCTTTTGAACAGAAATTGAAATAAAACCAGATAAATAATTTAGTATCGTGTTCCATATTTACTTCAATTTGTTTAAAAGATTTGGAGAAATTGACCTGAAAATAAGACCTATTTGGTCATTCTTTTGTCGGCTTAAAAGGATGCTTCTTTGTTATATGCAAAAGACTGACAATGGTGAGTTTTAATTTGGAATATAATAAAAAGAGGCGTTATTTGCGGTAACAGAATTGGTTATAGTTCACATCCTTCAATTTTCGCTGTCCTGGGATGTGTACTGGATGGTACACCTTCAGCACTGTGGGCTGGTATTGAAACCGGCACGCTTGCCTGAATGACCGTATTTTATCTTTCTTCCTTGTTTTTTTTGTTTTGAAGTTTCTCCTTTTCTATTGTAGGGAAGTGAGACTATGTGTGGCATTACTAGAAGATTCTACAACAGCTCTCCTTGCGTGCTTGGAGTCTGAGAATCATAATATGTCATGTAAGAGCATTCAGTTTGCATGGGAGACGCAAGAGGCCATAAAATGTGCCTCCTTTTTTCGTAGAATTTACGAAGAGGTTTGTTCATAGTAGATTCTGAAATATGAATATGAAGTTCTTGTTCTTTTTCCTTGACAAAGGTTGTATTTCTCTTATTTTTATTCAGATAAGACAGCAGAAAGATGTACTTGCAAACAACTCATTTTACTTCCTTGCCTCTTACATCAGCATTTATTCAGGCTACGGGCCATCCCAAGCTGGCATAAAGAGGTAAAATTCATTTTTTTTTGGTTTTGTGATATATTTATTCTCTTTGATAACCAAGTATTGTTGGCTTAAAATGAGAGCAGATCACATGTGCATGAACCAAAATAGGTCATATCTAAGAAGGTGAAATGAAAAGTAGTATTACTAGCACTAATTTGGTGAAGCGTAGCACTCATATATTACTGGTACCAAATACTGGCACCCATTGTTACTGTTTTTCTTATTAAAGTTACCTTTTTCTTTTCTTCCTTCTTATTTTTAGGGAAGTAGATGAAGCCTTGAGACCTGGTGTATACTCCTTAATTGATATATGCACACAATCTGACCTACAACAGCTCCACACTGTTCTTGGTGGTAAGTTTACCAAATTCTGAAAGCTGTTATGTTTTTCAATTTTGTAAAAAATTTCGTAGCAACATATTTGCTGGTGCATGTTTGTGGTTTTGCAGAGGGCCCGCGTAGAAATACACTTGCTTCACTTTTACACGACTACAAGATCCATTTCCAGTATGAGGGGAAAATATAAATTAAATATAATAATACTACAAGGAAGTTCTATAGAGTTGTGATCCTTCCGCAGCTCAGACAAAGGTTTGCTTCTACTAGTGTTTTTATTAAGACCTTTAATTCTAGTTTCCTTGCTTTTGATCAATCTTTTAATTTTCTTATTTTCTATATGCTTCGCAGTTGGAAAGTCATATAGGGCTGACCGTGCGGAAATGTGGCTACGAAGGTAGGAGGCAATTTCATAGCTGATTCCCTTCTGTTTACATCTTCTTCCAACTTGTTACTGAACACACTTGATTCTTGACTCATTTGAGTAAGATAAGGAGCATTATAAATTGAGAAATATTTTTTTCAGACAAGCCAATGGCAGTCATGCATGCATGCTTTTTTTTTATTTTTTTTATTGCCTATTGGTATTTGAATGGTAATAATGTTCTTGTCTGTTTTTGAATATGACTCGACTCTTTTAGCAATTTGTACTGGAGCCTTTGCAATTATATTAGAAGGTTACAAATGAGATAAAATATTAAATTATGTATGTTGGTTTCTAGCCATTATTCATCTAGAAGTGGACAAATATGGTCATGAGGAAGAAGCAGCTAGATCTTGTCCAGTTAACAAATTATATTGGAAAAACTTCTTGTCCAATTGTTCATTTGGTACTGAACAAATCTGGCCATTATTCATCTACATCTCTCCTCCTACAAATTGGTATAGTTGCACATTTCATCATTTAGATCTCTCTCTCTCCCTCCTTCCGTCCCTCCACGGGAGACCTTGAGGCTTGATCAGAATGGTTGAGAAAATTTGGCAGTACATGATTGGTAACAATAATTTGCTTGGGTAGTAACTAGGAAACTTCCATTGCAAGATTAAATGAGCTCGTTGGTGTCACGTGTGTGTTCTTTTGTGCCGTGTAGTTATTACTTGTCAAAGTTTCTTTTTTGCATGTATAATATACGGTGCACGAGATTGACATGTTTTTTTTGGGGGGAAAGTTGTACTATACTGTTTAATGAACGGCTCTTTTAGATACAAATCAGAGAGGGCTATTTCTAATTTTGACATTTATTAATTATACAAGAAGAGCATCTTCATTATATTAATACAAATGAGTTTCTAAATAACTGTTAATTACTTTTTAAAAACTAAAATCTCAAAAAATTTTAAACTTTCATATCTCTGAAATTAATTTTAAGAGTTTTTATTAAGTCACGTCAATAACAAATTAAAAATAATAATAATTTGAGTCAATCATTTGATCAGCATGGAGCTACAGTAATACATGATTTTCATTATCAAGCTTAAACTCATATATATGTTAGTTTTTGCCTACCCTGCAGTGCAAAGGTGCAAATGTGTTCTTCTCAATTCCCTTTTTCTCGGACTGCAGTGATTCAGCTTGAAAAATGCGTTTCTCTATTTCATTTGCATGATTTTTCAGATCTGAGCTCCCTTCTATTTTGATTGTCAAATATTCTCTAGGGAAGATGACCCCTTCACCCGTTTGAACTTGGTTCACATGAGCCACCACAGAGTTTCTGATGAAATTATATGAGCTATGTCTATATAATAAAATATCAAATATAAAAGGAGCAACATGTCATATTTATTGAGAGAAAAAGTCGGCTTTTCCTCTCTCCTCCACTCCATTCTAAACCGAAATTTTTATTGTTACCCCTCAAAAAAATCAAAATTAATTCATTATCACGCCGCGGGAGCTATATTCAATACTACCACCCCGCTAACCCAGTTCGCTCACCAAATTGGCTAGTGCGCGGACTGGGTTGGCGCACCAGGTTGGTGCGCGGACTGGGTTAGCGGGCTCGGTGGGCTGACTAGATTTTAGGATTTATTTTTATTTTTGCAACGGGTGTCTGAAAATCCTGTTTTATTTTTAACGGTGTTCATTCATCAGACGCAAGGAAGCAGGCAGACAAATAACGTAAAAACTAATGTGTTAAATTGACTGCGGAAGAACTAAACAACAGAAAAACTAAACAACATAAGAACTAATATCAAAATAATATCGAAATAACATCCAAATAACAAGAACTAATACCGAAATAACATCCAAAAACATAAACTACAACAAGTAACTCTATCCTATTAATTTTATAAAATAAATGTTACCTGAACCGCTCCCGTAAGTGTGATAAACTGATGTCATTCTTCGAGTAGACGTACCCCTTCTTGGTCGCCCTCCGCTTCACCAACCCGTCTCCCAGCAGGTCGGTGACGAGCTGCACGAAGTCTCCATACTCCACACCCGTCACCGCCTCTCCGGTAATGGGCAGACCCCAGAGACAACTCACGTCCTGGAGAGACACCGTAATCTCTCCGACGGGTAAGTGGAAGGTGTGGGTCTCCGGCCGCCACCTCTCGACCAATGCAGATATAAGAGCAACATCTGCATTTAAGTCACTGAGGTGTGACACATGCCACAGACCCAGCCTCTGCAACGCGGGTGCAAATCGTTCGTCATAGAGGATATTCATCTGGTTGTTCCTCGTCAACGTCAGAGTATGAGTCTGCATTTAATTTCAAAATAAACACAACTACAATTTATTATTTTATTCAAATGAAAATGTATATTATTTGCAAGTGGTATAGAGATGTAAACTTACATATGAGTTTCTGATCTTATGGTCCTTGTACGGGAACCAGCAAACGAGACTGATATACTCGGTCGTCAAATGCAGAAAGACGGTCTGGGCTAACTCTACATCCAAATCCATATCATCATAAGGCAGACTAATGTGCTTGGTGCCACTGGATGACGCCATACTACAATTTGGTGCATTTCTAGTCAAATTTGGTCTTAAGTACCTCAAATAGGATACTTTAATAATTGCGAAAAATAATTTGGCCTAAAATACAACATAATATAGCTAAAAACAATTCTACTCTATTTGGACACCATTCTAAATATTTAATACAATTCTACTCTATTTAGACACCATTCTAATTATTTAATACAATTCTACTCTATTTGGACACCATTCAATTATTTAATACAATTCTACTCTATTTGGACATCATTCTAATTATTTAATACAATTCTAATTATGTAATCCCGTTCGGCCGTCCACAGCCACGAGTGAAAGGTTGGGCTCCAGATTAGGGGCAGCCCAATGGGATTACATGTCCGGCTTACGCGCAGAGATTATGCTCGAGAAAGACGTACATCCAGATCCCGCACGGCAGACCTATGGGAGTTGATTTCTTCCGGAGTCAGTTCGAGCAGATGACTCCTGACAGACACGTCTGCTGGCGGCCGTACGACGAGCGTGTCGATACTGAGGACGATGATGCTGCCCCTCACTCCTTCCTTCATGACCTGCCTCATATATGCCTCCAGCAGTGTCAGTTCTGGTTTGCTCAGGTACCCCTTACATTATTATTGTATTCCAGTTTTGTATCACTTTTATTTATTACGTACGTAGGATTATTTATTTTTATGTACTTGCAGGTACCACTTGTGTTCTACCAGTTTGTCGAGCATTATTACCCTGGACGGGTTATGCGTCAGTTCGGTATGCGTCAGCCCTTTCCCGTCCCGGATCCCATCTCCAAAGACAAGTGGTACGAGCTTCACAAAGAACTGGCCACTACCAGCGGTAAGAATTGGTGAACCGTGCACGCCGATTATGTGACTCGGCTTGAGGCGATGGGCGACAGGATCCCTAACGAGCTCCAGTCGTATGCTTTCGATACATACGATTAGACCTATCGCAGTTGGTATCAGGAGTACTGTGCCTTCACGGTGTACTTGCATGGTCAGATCACGGAGATGAACACGAAGCCGCTCCATGTATGACGCGACACGGTTAGTGACGAGTATGGCTTCATTCCCTGCGCTGACCCGGCTGCACAGATTGTAAGTCTTTAATTTTTTTTGTTTAAGAAAATTATGAAAATTCATTTGCAATTCGAACTAATTTTTTTATTTTAATTTGCAGGTACTGATGAACATCAAGCAAGTGCTTAGGAGCGCAAGATACGCCGTCACAAGAGGTTGGAAGGCTATCGGGAAGAAGTGGTTGTGTATGGCTGCACCGCCTGTCGTCGTCGCCAAGTACCAGGATCAACTCGAGAGGGTTCTCAGGCTTTCAGATCTTCCTTGCTATGAAGATTTGAAAGACATGGACGATGACGATTCTGCGGAGCCTATGAGCACGCTAGAGCTGGATTTCTCAGACCTACACTCTGCAGCAACTGCTGAGGCCGCATTTGAGGCTGCAGGGCTTGCAGCGGTACGTATATTTTGTAATTATTTTTATAATCATCTTCATTGTGAAACCTAATTATCTATTTGTGTCAGGGAGATATACCCCGCGGAGATGAGGAGGACGAGCAGGACCCTCCGCAGATTTTACGTTTCACTTGGGCTCTCAGTACGGGGCTTACACGCAGGATGTAGACTCTTCTCTGTTTTACACACAGGAGGAGTCACTCCCACAGTCCAGTGCAGCAACTGTCCAGCAGGATGTCTCATATAGACCCGTGTACTCTGTAGAGGATACACGTGAGATTATTTTCGGACCTGGTGCAGATGAGGGACCACACGAGGAGACACTTTTTGAGGAGATACATGAGGAGACCCCACCACAGCCATCATGACCGTACACACCGCTGGTCGATAGGGAGCGTCAGGAGGAGGAGGGGCGGGGTAAGAGACTTAGGAGAGAGAAGAAGTCGTGGACACCCTCGAGCAGATATGATAGAGTTACTTGTTGTAGTTTATGTTTTTGGATATTATTTCGGTATTAGTTCTTGTTATTTGGATGTTATTTTGATATTATTTTGATATTAGCTCTTATGTTGTTTAGTTTTTCTGTTGTTTAGTTCTTCCGCAGTCAATTTAACGCATTAGTGTTTACGTTATTTGCCTGCCTGCTGCCTTGCGTCTGATGAATGAACACCATTAAAAATAAAACAGGATTTTCAGACACCCGTTGCAAAAATAAAAATAAACCCTAAAATCCAGTCAGCCCACCGAGCCCGCTAACCCAGTCCGCGCACCAGCCAATTTGGTGCGCGAACTGGGTTAGCGGGGGTGGTAGTATTGAATATAGCCCCAGCGGGGTGGTAATGAATTAATTTTGATTTTTTTGAGTGGTAACAATAAAAATTTCGGCATTCTAAATGAATAGAATGTCTCTATTTCCATTTATTTACTCTTATTTCTTTATTTTTTTTATTTTTTTCTCTTCATTTCCTCCATTTATGATGTGTTTGAATTAGTTTCTATATTTTCTTCATTTTTCCTTCTATATTTTTCCTATTGATTTTCTTTTTTCTTATTTTTTAATTGACTAAGGATGTGGAACAAAATTCATGACTATTTAAAATTTTGAATGTGTTGTAAAATTAAAATGAAGTTGCAACAAAAGTAAAGTAAATGACAAGAGAGATAGAGAGAGCAATAGCAAAATTTTATTCTCTTCTAATTGTGTGTTTTTTCTTGCTTTTACAAAGCCTCTATTTATAGGCTAGAAAGAGATGTTACAATAATAAAGAAGAAAACAAATGTCCATAGTAGTGGAGTAGTGGGGCAATGAATTGAACATCCACATAAATCATATTAAATTTGATTTACAACACTTCCCCTTGGATGTTCATCTTTCATTATACGCTATTAATATGATACTTCAGGATCAATATTAACACGATACTTGAGGACCGTGTACTGCCTCATTAAAAACCTTATCAAGAAAAACCCATTGGGATAAAAACTTGATTAAGGGAAAAATAGTACAGTGCGTATAACGCTTCCCCTCATTTAGATATCATTGAATATTCTTCAATCGGTGTAGACCTATCTTCTTTGTGAGTTGTTCAAAAACCTTCGTGGGCAAAGATTTTGTGAATAGGTCTGCCAAATTATCGATTGATCGGACTTGGCAAACATTGATTACGCCTTTCTTTTGTAGGTCATGTGTTGAAAAGAACTTTGTCGCAATATGTTTAGTCCGGTCTCCTTTGATATATCCTTCTTTGATTTGTGCAATGCATGCTGCATTATCTTCATGCAGCGGAGTAAGATTTTCCTTGATGTTTTCAAGCCCGCATTCTTTTTGAATATTTTTAATCATTGACCGTAACCAAACGCATTCTCGACCTGCCTCGTATAAGGCGACCAGCTCGGCAAGATTTGATGATGTTGCCGTAAGAGTTTGTTTTGTTGATTGCCATGAAATTGCAGCTCCACAATAAGTAAATACATATTCCGTTTGGGATCGTGCTTTATGTGGATCCGATAAATATCCTGCATCTGCATATCTAATTAATTTGGATTTTGTATCCTTTTGATAATATAACCCCATATCTCTAGTTCCACAGAGATATCGAAATATGTGTTTAATTCCATTCCAATGTCTTCTGGTTGGTTTGGAACTATATCTTGCTAACACATTTACTGCAAATGCAATATCGGGTCTTGTATTATTTGCAAGATATAATAATGCCTCGATTGCACTTAAGTATGGTACTTCAGGACCAACCACTTTTTCATTATTTTCTTGTGAGCAAAAAGGATCATTTTCTGCATTTAGCGATCGTACGACCATTGGTGTGCTCAAAGGATGAGCTTTATCCATATTGAATCTCTTTAGTACTTTTTCAACATAATTTGGTTGATGGATAAATATTTCATTATTTAGATGCTCGATCTGCAGGTCGAGACAAAATTTAGTTACACCAAGGTCTTTCATTTCAAACTCATTTCTCAACAATTTTGCAGTATTCTCAATCTCTTCAGGAGATCCAATAATGTTTAAATCATCAACATACACTGCAATGATTGTAAAACCTACATTTGATCTTTTAATGAAAGCACACGGACTAATTATATTATTTTTATATCCTTCTTTTAGAAGGTACTCACTCAGTCGATTGTACCACATTCGGCCTGATTGTTTTAGGCCGTATAAAGATATTCTTAATTTTATAGAGTACATATCTCTAGGTATTGATTTATATGCTTCAGATATTTTCAATCCTTCGGAGATTTTCATGTATATGTCACTATCAAGTGAACCATATAAATATGCTGTTACGACATCCATAAGTCGTATTTTTAGATTTTCTGTAACTGTGAGACTTATTAGAAACCTGAGAGTTATCGTATCCACTACAGGTGAATACGTCTCTTCATAATCGACTCCAGGTATTTGTATAAAGCCTTGTGCCACTAGCCTTGCTTTATATCTCACAATCTCATTTTTCTCATTTCTTTTTATAACAAATACCCATTTGTAACCTACAGGGTTAATATCTTTGGGCGTTTGGACTACAGGTCCAAATACTTGCTGTTTTTCTAATGAACTTAATTCAGCTTGTATGGCATCTTTCCATTTAGGCCAATCGTTTATATATCTACACTCTTCCAGAGTTTTTGGCACAATATCTTCTTTGTTTATAACATCGCTTACTATAGTGAGTGCAAAGATTTCATTAATATATGTTTCTTCTGGAACTTGATCAACCTCTTCTAGAGTTTTATCAACTTCTTCAGAAGTTTTACCATTAATCTTTTCTGGGATTTTATCAACTTCTTCAGGAGTTTTACTATCAACCTCTTCTAGGGTTTTATTGACTTCTTCAGGAGTTTTACCATCAACCTCTTCTGGAGTTGGACCAACTGCTTTATTCTGCTCTTTCCTTTTACGTAGATTTACATCCTTAGAACCAAGTGGTCTTCCACGATTTCTACGCACATTATATTCATTAGATATTTTTGTAATGTCAATTCGAGCAGGTGCGTTTATAGCTGAAATATGTGATTTAGTAACTCTATTTGTATCTGTAAATGCATCAGGCAATTCATTTGCAATTCTTTGCAAATTTATAATCTTTTGAACTTCGAGTTCACATTGACCACTTCGGGGGTCAAGATAAGATAACGATGAATTCCAAGTTACTTGTTTATCCAGCTTTGGTTTTTCTTCACCTAAGTTTGAGAATATTGATTAATTAAAATGACAATCAGCAAATCTTGCTGTAAAAACATCTCATGTTAATGGTTCCAAATATTTAATAATAGAAGGAGAGTTAAAACCAATATAAATTCCCAACCTTCTTTGAGGTCCCATTTGTGTGCGTTGTGGAGGAGAAATTGGAACATATACTGCACAACCAAAGACCTTTAGATGCGACAAATTTGGTTCTCTTCCGGAGACCAATTGTAACGGGGAATACTTATGATCTACAGTTGGCCTTAATCTAATTAGTGCAGCAGCATGTAATATGGCTTGTCCCCATACAGAAGACGGTAAACTAGATTTCATAAGTAAAGGTCTAGCAATTAATTGCAACCTTTTAATCAACGATTATGCTAGACCGTTTTGTGTATGAACATGTGCCACTGGATGTTCTACCGTAATTCCAATAGACATGCAATAATCATTAAAAGTTTGAGAAGTAAACTCACCTGCATTATCAAGCCGGATTCTTCTAATTTGATAATCCGAGAAATTGGCTCTCAATTGGATAATTTGTGCTAATAGTCAAGCAAACGCAACATTTCTTGTTGCTAACAAATTCACATGTGACCAGCGTGTTGATGCATCAATTAACACCATAAAATATCTAAATGGTCCACAAGGAGGTGTAATAGGCCCACATATATCTCCTTGAATTCTTTCTAAAAATGAAGGAGCTTCAGGTCCATTTTATTTGGAGATGGCCTAGTAATTAGTTTTTCAAGAGAGCATGCTTCGCATGTCAATTCTTTTGATAATAGGATCTTCAGGTCCTTTAGGGGATGCCCATTTGCACTTTCAATTATTCTCCTCATCATTATACTTCCTCGATGACCCAATCTTTCATGCCACAGTGTAAATAATTTTGGATCAACTAACTTCTGGTTAGTAACCATGTTCGATTCTATTATACTTATATAAGTACCATATAGTCCAGAAGACAATGCTTGCATCATTTCCATTATAATTTTCTGGTCATTTTTAATAGATGTGATATGAAGATATTCACAATTTCTCTCATTCATAGTTTCAATATGATAACCATTCTTTCGAATATCTTTAAAACTTAGTAAATTTCTTCTAGATCTACTTGAATATAATGCATCATCTATTATTAATTTTGTTCCTTCATGTTACAAAATACAAGCTCTTCCGGAGCCTTCAATTAAATTAGTTGTGCCAGATATAGTGTGGATATTAGTCTCACCAAGATGCAATTGTGAAAAATATTTCTTACTTTTCAATATGGTATTTGTTGCTCCGCTATCTACTAGACATGGATCTTCTTTACTTACCATTGCATCAGTCATTTTCCTTTAAAATAAAAGAATGCAAGAATAAATTAAAATAAACTACCTTTATTCATTAAAATTTGCATACAATATAAAAATTAAAATGTAAATCATAAACATAAACATTTTATTTTCTCTCTTAATAAAAGTGACTATTCTTCATCCATATTCTGGAAGAAATCTGATACATCAAGATGTGTATCCATATGGCATTCATATTCGGGGTCATTTCCAATAAAATTAGTTTTCACATTTTCCCTTTTTTTTTCTTAATTGAGGCTTGATAAAGCTCTACAAAATGCTTGGACGTACGACAGGTACGCGACCAATGATTTGTCATCCCACATATGTAACAAACATCTTCAGGATGTTTTCCTTTCTCATTTTTTATTAATACGTATTTATAACAAAATATAACTTCAGGTTATTAATACCATAACTTCGAGTTATGATAAATGAAAAGGGAGATAAATTCAAGCTTAGTGAGATTTGTCATATGTATTACGTATTAATAATTTCAGATTATTAATATCATAACTTCAGGTTATTAATGCCATAACTTCAAATTATCAATGTCATAACTTCAGGTTATTAATATCATAACTTCAGGTTATTAATATCATAACTTCAGGTTATGAAAAGGGAGATAAATAAATATAAATAAAAGAATATGTAAATTGCATAAATAAATAAATTTAAATGTATTAATAACTTCAGGTTAATATTTATAACTTCAGGTTATAATAAAATATTTATTTAATAACTTCTGGTTATTAAATTACTTGACTGCGCAATTGTAAAATTTAATTTGAAATAACTTCGGGTTATATTTTCATCTAGTGATCTATAATAACTTATGGTTATTATATTGATTTTATATGAAAATTTCAAATAAAACTTCAGGTTTTAATTGGGAATAACTGCTGGTTATTATTCATCCAGTGGCCTATAATAACTGCTGGTTATTATATTAATTTTATAATAACTGCTGGTTATTTTATACTAAAATTTCTAATAGAACTTCAGGTTCTAAACAATTATAATAATAACTTCAGGTTATTATTCTATTTGAGTAATACAAACTTTGGGTTCTTGATAAATTGTTAGTTTCAATAATAACTTCAGGTTATTATTCCATCATTCACTTCAAGGAATAATTTCTTATAAACTAAAACAAATATAATAAAAAATTCAAATAAAATTTAAATTAATGAAAGATATAATAACCAATCATATAAATTACTTACAGAATAACTTTGCAACTTCTTCCGAGCAACTCGTGCTGATAACGTGTTGTAAAATTAAAATGAAGTTGCAACAAAAGTAAAGTAAATGACAAGAGAGATAGAGAGAGCAATAGCAGAATTTTATTCTCTTCTAATTGTGTTTTTTCTTGCTTTTACAAAGCCTCTATTTATAGGCTAGAAAGAGATGTTACAATAATAAAGAAGAAAATAAATGTCCATAGTAGTGGAGTAGTGGAGTAGTGGGGCAATGAATTGAGCATCCACATAAATCATATTAAATTTGATTTACAACAGAATGAAATTTGTAGTTTTTTTATTATTTTTTATCCATTTCTTATCAAAATTCTGACTATGCCACTGTAGACTTCTAGTCCTATTAAGATAGAATTCACATCCCGCAGGTTACCTGACTGAGTACAATTGAAACCGACGGTTCACAATCGTTCTTTTAACTTGGCACAAATATCAAAGCACCAATAATACTGCTCCTGTGCTATTCCGAATAGGAATCGGTTGAGAGTAAATCTGGGCCGTTCGTTTCAATTGCCGTCCATTAAGATAGCCCCTGATGAAGGCATGTGCTTATTTTCATACTCGGTGAATGGGATGACGTGTCTACTATAGTCCTTTGTAATGATTTTTTACAAGGACTAATGCCTTTCATTAGAAAGAAACAGATGTCGGAACCAATGGAGCCTTAAGTAGTCATTTATGGTATTACATCAGATTTTAAACAGTAAACAGCAAACAGACTACTAGGAAAACTGATATTTTCAGTTTTAAATCTATAATAGAGAAGGGATGAAATGCTTTTAGTTTTGGTATCTTTATTATATTTTTTGTAATTTTAATTTGTCAAAATACGATAAAACTCAAATGCGAAAATAAAATTGTTAGATATAATTTATATTATTTTATCTAAGCACAGGTTAAGGATTACGATATTTCAACTATATTTTGACAGATATCAAGAGGTTATAATAATACATGCATAAATTTTTAATGTTAATTTTTTAACTTATTAATTCATATAAAAGTAAAATTGAAAAGTGATAATTTTTTTATGTGTATGTAGTGAAAGTAGTAAAGATTCTATTTATTGATATTAATTTGACATATAAGTTTAGTTTTGTTATTACAGAATTAAAAAGTAAAGACCCAAAAAATAATAATTAAACCATTTAAATCCTCAAAATATCACATTACCCTATAAGGAAAGCAAATTAAATCTTTGAACAACTGATTAACTGCCTGAACTTGCACAGAAAACCTTACAGTTCACACATGCATCTACCCCCGACACTACTACATCAATTATTCCATCAATTGCCTCTTAAACCCTACAAAATCCCAAATCCAAAAACACATAAATTACCCTTTTAATTAGTTACACAACTCCCGTGCGAACCCTACGCGAGAGTTTGCCACATCAATCACTACCCTCATGTTCTGTTGTTGCAAATTTGCTATCACATTGACCACCTGATTGACATTTGCTGGTGCCTCAGCCATTGCCAGGCATGCAAGTGGAGTAGCACTGCTGTGTATCAGAGAATTTTCCATTGGCAAGGTCAGATCCAGAGCATCCATGTGCAGAGTAATGCTTGGTGCTTGTGCCACATCATTAGTACTGAAGCAAGTGTCGAATGCACCGAGTGATGAGTACCCATTTGGCGCGCTAGCCTGGCGCCTGAACTCATCACGCAGTGCCTCATAAACCGGTGCGGTGAACCGAGTTATGACCGTACCAGAGTCGACCACAGTTCCTTGTCCAACCAATGTGTCAAAATTGAATGAATTTGGTGGAACCTTTACGTTAACCTTACCTACACTTATACCGGTCAAGTTAACATAGTATAGTGATGGCCGGTGTGGGTTTTTAAGCAATGGGGTGTAGCGAATGCTCTTCGGTTGACCGACGGGTCCAAGCCGAAGGGAGCCTGAGAAATAGTAAGATTTGTAGCTTGGAAGACAGTAAGAAAAAACCCCACCATACATGTTTCCAGTTTGGGAAAGTAGAGACATGGGTCCACGGCCGAGGCCGAGAAGGCCTTGTTTAGGTAGGTTGGCAGTGTTGCCGGTGAAAGAGTTGACACAACCAAAGGCAAAGTTTGGAATGGCATCCTGCGCTAGCTGCAGGGTTTCTTGAGCAAGAGCAGCAGTGAAGCTTGAATCGCCAACTGATTGCATGTACGAACAAGGAGTTGTTGTGGCCGTGTTTGGATCAGAGCACGGTGCGCCGGTGAACAGAGGACACCATGTTGAGGCACACTGGAGGGATGAATAGGAAGTCGAGTTGGAAGGGAGGAAAAGGGTTGAGGAAGGACAGTCACTGCATGGGCTGCATGGGACCCACGCAGCATCAGAACTGGTGTCGAGAGAGAGGAGAAGAGGCTGGGCCGGGGAGCCGAGAGAGGCACGGACAACATAAGAGGGGGTGTTTAGCATTTGTTGGCCAGAACCGAGAGGGATGTTGTGGTAAGGACTGGTTTTTTGAGAGAGGAGAAGGGAGAGGCGGGATGAGTCAGAGCGGGCGAGGAAGAGAGCAGAGTCGAGAGGAGAAGAGGGGAGGCGGCGGTTTACATGGTGAATCGGGAGGTCAGTTGCAGATGTGGAGGTGGAGGAGAGGAGGAAGAGGAGAGGGAGAAGGAGAGAGAGAGGGGAGGCCATTTTGGGGTTTGTGGTGAGAATGACAATGGATAGGTGATATATATATAGGTGAATGTATTTATGATATTCTGAATTCTGATGGTGTTCTTATAGCATTTTTTAAATTCTCCAGTGCTGTATACTGATACCTACATCTGCCTTTTCAATTTCTATGCACTCGTCCATTCTCCTCCCTTAATCAAGGGTTCTGTTGGGTAATTTATCAATAAGATTTCTTATTGCATATTTAACTATTTTGGCGTACAGACAGATTAAGCAACATATGACATGCATGCTCGCGTGAATGTCAAGGGAATGAGATCAAATTCAGTCTGATATTTGATCAGACCTATTCAATATGTATTAAATTTCGTGCGTACTTAATTTGTCTACATAAAAAATTGTTCGTGTGAATCTTAATGCCGATCCGACGGCCCAACTGATCTGATATCAAATCGAGTTTGATTGGATACTAATCAAACCGTCCCGGTTCCAATGTTAAGAGGTATTATTTGTTCAATTTGGTGCAAGGAGTCATATAATTTTCGAATCCTGACCAGGTGGTATGATAGGAGAGGAATCAGAGAGTTCACGGGCAGCCGTTTCTGTCACACCGCATGTCGCGTCCACATTATCCCGTTCCATCTGTATCTCTCTGTTTTTCTTTGTTCTTTGGCAAGAAAACAATAAAAAAATTCTGTCGTTTTGTTTTTTAGTTATATATAAAAGGTAATAAAAATAGAATGGTATAATGTAGCATGTATACAGGATTGTGGTTCGGAATAAAAAGATAAAATTGTTGATGTTAATATTAACACTAATTTTATTATTTAAAAAATAATAAAATTGAAGACCATTGGCATTATTAATACAGTTAGATAAATATATTATGTTTTTTTTATAAGAATGATGTCAGAATTTTGACCTCTACCTAACCTTAACTAAAAAAATGATAAAATAAAAATATTTCGAGAGCTAGCCTTTATTAGTAGCAAAAACATATGTTCACGTGGAAAATTACATATTTAAAATTAAAATAAATTTTTTAAATCAGAATATTAAATAATTAGATGACTTGACTTTTAATTTTATTAAAATAGTAAAAAGAATATTTCAATCTCAGTATAGGCTGTAGCCCAGTAGTCCTAGGAGTCCGTATCCTCCCATGTATCTGAGGTGCAATTTATATAGATGAACGGCTCAAATTAATTTCAGCCGAATTAAATTCAATCTGGTGGTTAGGGAAATTATAGGAGATTCATTTTGAGATTTATGCCATGTTAAAAGAATGGTCTAAATTTATTAATTGCACCTCAAGTACCTGGGAGGATACAAACTCGTAGTTGATAGGGCCATGTACTAAAAGCCTCATAAAACTACTATGAGCTAAGTACTAAGCTCAGGTAGCAAGCCCAAGAAGCAGGCCGGTTCAAATGGTCCATACGCGACTCTAATCAACTCGCCAGCCTTCAAGATAAGCCTGTTCGAGTCCTCCGTACGAAGACTCGAACTGACTTACCGGCATGCGAGATAAGGCCCAGTGGAGTGTCCGTACGAGACCCAAACCGACCCATAGGCCTATAAATACCTCGAAAACAATGAGATCGAGATCACAACTCAGAAATGGTCGGTACATAAAGGATATAGTTACGTACCTATTTAATCTACGCTCGGTTCTCACTCGGACACGTAATAAATACACACCTATCCGCACGGACTAATCCCTCTCAAATCAGAACGTGCTTAGATTTATTGCGACTTAATCTTTCCTGAGATAGGCCGTATCATTAGTAGTCCGAGTAAGTATCCTCATATACCATAAGTACTTGCGAAAATCTCAGCCGAACGATTTTTTTGTTTAAGATGTGAGTAGGATGTACAAGGAATCTTTAAGATTTATGCCACATTGAAATGAAAGGTTCGGATCTCATTCTAACGGATTAGGTACCTGATGGGATCTGAATTCTATAATTAGCTCCGCCATTGGCCATTTATTTTCTCCAGATTTGCTGCAACGAGGCTGACCAAATCCTCTCCGTTGTATCTGGGTCGGTGGTTATGAGAAACAACTTTTTGAAGATTTCATACTTCCTTTTCTGCCGTTAGAAATTAGAACTATGCTGTTGGTATTTCTCAAATTAAATAAAATAAATAAACTTCCTTCTTTATTTTCTTTTTTTGCATCTCCTCTAAAAAAAACAAATTACTAAAAAAAATAGTTTTCTTTTTACAATAAAAAGTATAATTCTTCTTTCAAAATTTTTTATTCTTTTACTTACTATAGTTTTGTCCTCCTATTTTACTTGATAGTTATAAATTTTATATTATATTTTAATTATTCAAAACATCTGTGTCAATAGTTACGAAAGTAAAAAATTCTTTTTTTTATCTACTGAAATAATTGAAATACTTTGAAACTGACAAATAGAATTATAAATTATTTTTTATCAAAATTATTAAATTAATTAATTGTCAGTTACTTCCAAAAATAAATAGAGATTTCTTGTGTACGAAAGGTATTATCATAACCCTGTTTAACACCCAATTTAAAAAAGCCGAAACGTAGATGAAACTTTTGCACATCATCCGGTCGATCTTTTTTTTCTTTTCTTTTCTTTTTGGTTTTTTCAAGTACGAACAGAAAACCAGGACTCACGGGTTGCCTGTTTTTACGAAGAATGCCACTTAGACCCCTATTGCCAATCTGGTCATCTGGAAGACAAAAATAATTTAATGCAGGGTAATATTACACATTTACCTCCAGAAATGTCAATTTTACATAAAGATTCTCAACTGATCATTTTCTCCATCTCTTCTGTCCCTAATGTCAAGTCAACATTCAACAATGGATAGCATATATAATGTTAAATCAGCAGCTTGGACACACAGTAAATAAATCCCCATGAAAATTAATTGAATGCTACATAAATATGTCTGTATGCGTGTTATGTTTATATCCGAATTAGCTAACAATAAACAAATAAAGATATTTCTAAAAACATGAAAATTGATAGCTCTGGAGCCGAAATTTTTATTTATAACATTTTCACAAAATAAATTAATAAAATAACCATCGTTCCTGGTCAATTCTAAATCTAACACGGCCGCAGAATGCCAGAGCGGACCCATATGGGGGAGGCCGCAGAATGCCGGAGCGGACCCCCATATGGGTCCGCAGAATGCTGGAGCGGACCCGGGTCCGCACTATGCCGGAGCGGCCCCTGTTTTTTTTTTAATCTGATTCTGAAGTTGATTATGATTTTGTTTTGGAAATTTTTATCAAAAATGTAAAGTTCATACTGTCGTTTTATCTGAAATTGTTTGAAATGTCGTTTAATCTGAAATTGTTGTTCGTCGTTTGTTTGATCAAAAGAAACATTACAATAGAAAGCCATATAAAGAAGCATACAATAGAATAATGCTAATGTTATCGGAAATTACAAATACGTCTAATTAACCGAAAATAAACAACATTTCTACGAGTACAATTAAAAAAGCAACATTAAGTCTCAATCTCGTGCAGCTCGAGCAGCTCTGTTTTGTCTTTCTTGTGTATCTCGGCCGGCTTGGTGTCCTCTTCTCCTATTATGTAGAACGTCCATCCACATCGGAATTCTGTCGTGCTGTCTTCTGCCCACAGCAATATTTTTTTTCTCTGGAACAAGGACCGGGCCATCGTGTTGAGGCCATTCCGACTGATTTCCATAGACATGCCATTGTGCGCTCCATGTGTTGATAAGTGTATGGATGTGATAGTAGTGACTTACAAATACGCCAGGGTCGATGCCTCGGAGACGACACACGGACAGAACATGAGAGCACGGTATTCTCTCCAATTGAGGCTTCTGGCACGTGCAAGTTACCGTGTGATCATCCCCGATTATCACCGTGTATTTGTAATTGGCCTTGGTAAACCGACCAGAATCGTCAGGTATGAAAGCGTGAACTCTCTCCTGTGTGGAGGTTACCTCGAACTCGTTGTTGTTTCCAAAGCCCCCCAGCGTCTTCATTTTATCGGACCTCTCGAATCGTTTGTTGATCAGCTACGAAAAATTAAAAAATAATGAAGAAGTCAGATTTTTTTAACAAAGTTCATTAAATTAAAAATTATGAAGAAAGAACTACAAATAAAAGTACCTGATGCACACGACACGAGAATTGTTGACCTTGACTGACTTCCCATTCTTCTTTGGCCCTCCTTTGCGCAAACCATGTCATACATTTGTAAAATGTGTCTTCAATTATTGCTGCAACCGGTAGCCTACGAGATGACTTGAAGACCTTATTAAGCGATTCGGACCCGTTTGTAGTCATGATGCCCCAACGGTAACCACCGTCCAGTGCTTGGAATATCTTCCATGGTTTGGGGCACTCGTTCTCATCTTGATCCAAATATTTACCCACCCCGTCCAGCCAATTGAGGGCAATGTCACATGCCTGCCCCATTGCTTGCATTCCTTGCTCGTACCTCCTCATTTTCCTCTTAGCCACACATATTCTGAAAAAACGGATTGCCTTATCACTGCAACCGTTCTTCTTCATGTTCTCGGCTATGTGAGTAGCACAAAGACGGTGAACACATTGATCCTCATCCTCCTCGTTCCACCCCATATCATCTTGTCTGAACACCTTTTTGATACCCTTTCCCCTATCAGTGATGACACACATGAATCTGGAGCGGATTACGGCGCAACCATTTCATGAACCATGCACAATCGTCATAACTCTCTGATTCTACCAGTGAAAAAGCCAACGGGAGGAGCTGATTTTCAGCATCGTACCCGGTTGCAATCAACAGCTTGCCTATGGTTAAAACCCATTTTTGTAAGAGCCGAAATCAACTAAAATAAATAAAGTGAAAACAACCAAATTAGTTACCTTTATACCGGCCTGACAGGAAACATGCATCAACTGTGATGACCGGTCTGATATGTTGAAAAGCAGCTATGCACGGTCCAAATGCCCAAGCCGCCCTATGAAAATACCTCCATGGTCCAGGTTCACCAGTGGGATATGAGGTCACCTCAAACAATGTTTCTGTCAAAAAATTTAAAAAAATAAGTTCAATTTTTGATTGAGAATGAAATGACATAAAAATTGAAGGAACAATGTAGTACCTGGGTTGCTTCTTTTGATTGCCTCCAACAATGGAACTACAAGAGCGTATGACCCCTCCCAACTGCCAAATTGACGGGCTATTGCCAACTCACGGCCACGCCATAGTTTGTTGTACGCCGGTATCTGACCGTTGTACCTTTCAGTAACAGCAATTCGGACAGCCTGAATACTCAATTCGACATCGTTCCTCATGTGAGCGGATATACACTCGGCAACCATAGCAGCTGACAACTGGGCGTGATCTGTTCTTGTCGCATCCGCGTGGCATGAATGTTGTGTTGGGCACTTGGAGACACGCCATTGTGTTCCATAACCGGTGGCCCTTGCGAGTATGTACCACCCACAGTAACTGTCCTTGCACTTGAACCTCATTCTTGTGCGGTCACTGTGCGTAGGTTTTACCTCTTTGTTGCAAAGGATGTGAAACCTGGCAATTGCGCTCTTCATTTCCTCTTTTGAGTCATATGTTTGTCCCTCGGACAATTCATTCTCATACTCTGCCCTACTTCCAAACAAACCCGAATTGGCTTCCATAAACCCTGATGTGTCGTTGAAAGCATTAATCGGGTGTTGAAACCCGCGATCCATTATCCGAAACCCGCGATCCATCTTAAATTTCTTTGATAGTCCGAGCACAGGCCCGGTATCTTCCTGGTCAGAATAATCGCTCATACCCTCATGATCAACAGGACCCCAATTTTCCTCTGCCTCTAGTATTTCCGGATCCACTTCTTCATCGGATTCATCCGGATCACAAGTTTGACCCCAATGAGCGGTCCGACTAGATGAAGGCTGGTCCCTCTGAACTGGGGCCCGACGGGAGGGTCGGTCCCTCTGAACTGGGGCCCGACTACTGGACGGTTGGTCAATTTGGACAGGGGACGGACTAGAGCCGGATGAGTTACCCCGACTACGACCCTGGATTAACCTCATAACTGGGTTCGAACGCCGGGCTCTGGTAACCTCCACATATAGGTCAATTATCTTGTATGCACCCCCAGAAAAACTCATGGTTTGGTTGTACAATACTTGCCAGACTCCCTCATTCTGAACTGGAAATAGTTGGAACCAGGTTTGTGCCGAACTAGTCGGCATGCTAATTTTGGCATCAATTTTGAGGTCATACTGACCCTGATCCAACCCCAAATTCTGACTTATACTTGATTTAAGTCCCAAATAATCAGTACCCGGCAATACCGGGATCATAGTAACAGGTCCAATACTATAGTAAACCCCGTTAGGACCTGTTAAAACATCCCCACCAGTGTAGATGGATACCATAAGAGCCATTTTTCCAATTCAATACAGAAAAAACCTACAATTAAAAATTAACTAAATTAATTATTCTAAATTAATTATTCTAATTAAATTATTGCTAATTAAATTATTGCTAAATTAATTATTCTAATTAAATTATTAATCTACTGAAATAAAAATAAAAATTTAAAAGAAGAGAGAAAAAACTTACAGATCAGAGAGCTAACTCAGGAGAGAGAAGGTGTGAGAGTGTGGAATGAAATTTCTCTGTTATTTTCGGGATATAAAGAACAGGGTCCGCTCCGGCATAGTGTGGACCCGGGTCCGCTCCGGCATTCTGCGGACCCATATGGGGGTCCGCTCCGGCATTCTGCGGCCTCCCCCATATGGGTCCGCTCCGGCATTCTGCGGCCGTGTTAGATTTAGAATTGATCAGAAACGATGGTTATTTTATTAATTTATTTTGTGAAAATGTTATAAATAAAAATTTCGGGCTCTGGAGAGTAGAGTTCAAAATTATAGATAAAATTATAGAGTCCAATATGCTCCACATCCTTTATCTCCATTTTCAAAGTCAGAACAGTCAATCGGAACCGCTCAACATGATCTTCATAATAAAATATGCTTGGATATCAAATTTTATATTTTTTAGAATCTTTTTACTATTTTTTTAGATAGGTACAAAATCACTTTTTAAGGAGATTTTGGACCATCCGATAAAGTGATATTGTACCTATCTAAAAATATAGTAAAAAAATTCTAAAAAATATAAAATTTGGTCTCCAAACATATTTTATTATGAAGATCATGTTGAACGATTCAGATCGACTGTTTGGACTTTGAAAATAGAGATAAAGGATGTGGAGCATATTGGAGCACAAAAATTATGGTGCATTTGAACCCTCCTATATATATATATATATATATATATAATCTGGCTAATATGCTATGCGTAGCATAGAGGGTCTCCGTGCTACGGCTCAATATTTGAGTTTTCAAAATCCTAACGGTCGATCCGAACCGTTCAACATGATATCCATATGAATATGTTCTTGCAAACCAAATTTTACATTTTTTAGAATTTTTTTACTATTTTTTTAGATAGGTAGAAAATAAAAAAAATTGTACCATTCAAATCAAGTGATTTTCTACCTATCTAAAAAAATAGTAAAAAAATTCTAAAAAAAATGTAAAATTTAGTTTGCAAGATGTATTAACTCAAAGTTTGAGTTAGTGCAGAGGATACGGATTCGGTTCAATAGGCCCATCAACTTTTATTTGGTTAATTTGCCCCTCTAAATTACGATAAGAGCATGTGGATCCTGATAAATATTCGACATGATGATCTGAACCGAGTTGATATGATACTAGGATGTTGGCAGTCGCAATTTCCAACAATTTATTTGGTAATGCCTCTCACGATAAGGAAGCCGACTAAGGACTTGTACTTCCCATTAATACAAAGATTTGAAACACAACTTGAGGGTTGGAAAGGGAAATTGATATTAAGAGGTGGCAGGTTGCAACTCGTAAATTCGGTTCTCTCTTTGGTATTGCATAGAATGGATCTAATAAGAAGGTTCTTTTTTTTTTGGGAAAAATGAGGATAACAAATGGGATACGGTTTTCTTGCCGAGAGAGTGGGGAGGGATGTATCCAACTTGCATATGAGGAATATATCGTTGCTACTTTGATGGTGGTGGCGGGGGTACACACAAACTAACTCATTGTGGACCACTACTATTTCTGTTTTGAAACGAACAAGGAGCAGGGAACCGGGGCCAATGTTTTGGAGGCAGGTCGGATCCTTCTTCTGGAGAAGTTTGATGTCCTTAAAACAAATTTTTATTTGGTCTACAACTAGGAGAATGGATCAGGGGAGAGGATTTTGTATTGGTTTGATGCATGGAACGGTTCACCACTAGCCAGCAGAGGTTTGAATTCGGCATCTAACTTGACTCATGCTTCTTTGGCGGAGGGGTACAGAGCTAGTCACTCACAAGTCAGGTTTGCCAATGATGCAATTCACAAGGGCTGTTGATCAGCTGCTTTGGCGAGGGCAAACAAACGGACAATACTCGGCCAACTTCATCTATGCAGTGCTAATAGGCGGGGGAAAATATTATGGTCTTTCAAAAGTATATGGAGACTCAAGGTTACCTCCGTCAGTTCGTTTATTTCTTTATCTACTCCTCAAGAATAGATTGCTGATTGCTCATACATTAGTTGATGATTACAAGAGATTTTAATTGTCAAGGGCGTTGTGAAACATGTGGTTCTGAAGAAGTTGAGTCAGGGATGTATTTATTCTTTGAATGCACAAAAGCTATACGGTTATGGGATAGGATGGCTTTTACTTTGGGTGTGCATATTATGTAAAGAGAAGATACGGTGCAATCATCATGGATGACTTCAAGATTAAGGGCTACAAGATCGGGGATGTCCAACGAACAATGGGCTGTGTTTTTCGCTTCAACGTGCTGGAATATATAGAAACAACGCAACAAGAAATTGTTCGAACAAAAGCAAATATCGATACATATTATGCAAAAAGTCACGGTTCAGGATGCTAAGATGTGGATGCAATTCTACTAAGAGGATTAGGGATTCTTTTTACTGTTGTATTGGGCACTTGATGCTATGATGTATTTTTTTCATTTTTTTTGTTACCCCCTGACAGCCTGTCAGTATTAAAAAAAAAAAAAATCTGATATTGAAACAAAGTAATGTAGTTGGAGGCTAGATTAACTTCATTTGTTGCTACAAGGTTAGCTAAGATGAGAATTCATTCTCATTTCCCATAGAAGTATGCACTTCATCTGGGTTACAAGGTAGCCAAGATAAGAATACTACTCATTCCCCATCCATCCCACCTTGTTTCTTGCTATTTCATGTAGCCTAAATAATTGGTACCAACTTCAGAGGATGTATATCAATCCAATCAATGCCACGAAGTCACACTAGGCCGCACTTTTCAATAGATGCAGTTGGAGCTAGATTAAATCATTATTTTTTTACTTTCTTCTGTTAAACTAAGTCTTCAAAAAAGTTGAAATGGGAAAAATAAAGGACCGGATGAATTAATAAGCATACTGTACTTTTTAAAACATCCTTCCAACACTAAGTATGCTTGCTAGCTGTTAAAATATATATTTTAAGTGCCAAAATCAAAAGAATAATAAAATGGGCTCGAAATTGAGGATGTATAAATCAACAAATGAAGCAAACAAAAGTTAGATGGCCTAATTGAATCAGAATCTGGATCCCAAAAGTAACCCAAAGTTTGAGTTTAGATTCAGATAGTCCAATCAAAATCCGCTAAAATATGAAATAAACTCTGTCAGTTCCAACCTAGACCGAATTGGTCCAGATTCTGACTGGACAGTCCCGATCCAAACTCAAACTTTGAGTTACTTTAGGGATCCAGACCCATTGAGCCAACTACAATAGTCCAAGGGCCATTTTCAGACTTTTCTCAATTATAAATGGATAATGTAGCCTGGACCTGGACTTTGTGAACCAACTTTAATTGTTCTGGACCAAGCTCTGAATAGGTGAAGAATATTCATTTGATGAAATGAACTAGCAATCAGATGGATCGATTAAATAACAACTCTAGATTCTGGAAGCAGTTATGATCCAGTTCATGTCACCTTTGTCATCTAGTTCAGAAGCAAAAGCATACCAGTGCAAACAGCCAGGTCAGATAATCAATTTGAGAAAGTAAAAACAAGTATACAATCAAAAAATAACCCAAAGTAAAATCCTTTTATGAATAATCCATATCCAGGTCTAAATACTATCACATTGCACCAAACAAAGCCAACTCGGAGTTGCTACCAAAAATTCATTTCACATATAAAGGTCCATACTATTAGCCAGTGATAACAGAAAAATTCTGAATGCTACATTGCTTGAAGTGAAGTAAAGAGTGCTAATTTCCCTCGTATTTTGGATCAGCCATCACGTAATGATATGCAATCACCAAGACAAATATAAAGATGCCGAGGAAATTTGAAAAGAACCCCAAATCCTGATCGTCAAACATCTGAAATTAGAAACAGTAATGACTAAATTTAATAGATCCAAGAATGATTATATGGAAATGTTTCAACTAAAAATCGTTCGAGCAAAAAAAGGCAGATTCTAACTTCATATAGGAATTTGCCAAATGCTCCCACACCATTGTAAGATATTGACTAGATCATCCCAGGTAAAACCTAAGTCTATTTCGGATTGAGACGGTCCAGATCACCTTTGATTATTGAAATTTCAGATTCGGGGGCTGTTTGGCCATGAGTGATCTCAGTCATCAGATTCGAAATAGATGGTCAAGGTATGTGTGGGACGATCCAAAATCCGTACAAATGTATTAAAACATAAGAACCAATGTTCTCAAACCCCCCTCCCCCCCCACCCCCCACCCACCCACAAGGAAGTGTTCATGGATGCAAAAGAGTGCAGTATAATACAATAAAAAATATAACTCTTCCCATTTTCTTTTCCATATTGTCCCTTCCATACAAAATTTAAAAATGTAAAATCAAGATTAGTGCCAGAGTACAAAATAATTCATAAATGAACAGAGATAACCGGCACGAACACAAGGATCCATAATTTCTTAGAAAACTGTAAATTTCGTAGTAGAATCAACGGGATGTGAAACTTATATTGTCATGACCTTACTTAAAATTAAAGATTTATAATTAATAGCAGTAGCTTCTAGCAATGAGCAAAAGTGCAAAATATTATTCAAGATACTTTATACTTGTATGGCTTATAAAAGACCCCTGGATAGTGGTTCAGGGTTTTGTATACATATTAGCTTAAAAATAAGACCTGAATCTGATTAGAATACATGCATGAAATAAATTAGGGAAAAATATTTTTTCTAATGAGGGGAAAATGACTTCTTTTTCTCAAATTCCCTCCATTCTTTTATTTTTCTAATCCTCCATCCAAACCAGATCTCCAACCCTTTTATCTCAATTTTCATCAAGCGTTCTATAGTTTGAACAATAACTCCGATCTGTGTTCTAAATTAGGGCTAATTTTTTCTCTCGACTCAACTTCATCTATGCCGATTCAAAAACTACCATCAATAAAATCGTAGTTTCAAGCTAAAACAAAATCGAGCTGATAGATATACAAATGCATCGCCATGGAAAATGAATAAGTTACCTTGTCAGATCTGAAGCTGAAAAAAGAGTGCGAGCGCGAAAAGAGAGACTCGAGATGAGACCGAAGAAAATCGGGAGAAAGAGAAGGGGCACAATCTCTGAAGGAGATTAATTCAGGGGCAGTGAGGCCAGTGACCAAGGTGTTATTACATCAAAGCCCATTTCCGATGTAATTTTCTCTTTAAAGACCATAAAGTTTTATTTTACAAGAAGGCCCATATAGTTTAAGCAGCTTCAGCCCAGAACTTCTGGGCCAGAAATATTTGATAACTGGGCCTGATTACGAAGGAAAGGTAGGTATGTTTAGTCGAACGCAGGATGGGATCAAAGCAGACGACTCAGTCTCATTCTACACGGTCAGTTATTGCACTGGATCTGAATTCCATTTAGGCTCTTCTCTAGTCGAGAGATTTAGTAGACATGATGAGGTTCATCACTTGATTGAGATGGATTGGCCAGTTCTTTGCCCTTGGCCTTCTTCCTTGCTCACCAGGGTCAGCTTCATCCTCTGCTGCAGCTAAGGGTGCGAAGGAATTGTTAATTTCAAGGGTTGGAGTAGGAAGGAGAGGAGCAGGGGATGGTAGGATGAATGGTAACGGCTGAGGGCCTGAGGCACACCGTACAGCTGGCACAGCAGGTGATGGCATTACTGGTACTGGTACTGGTACAGATACCAAAGAGAGTAAATCAGATTAATCTTTCAGCACATGCATCAGCAACCTTTCATTCAAATTTGATCGCAGCCAAGAAAACAACATCCACATCATGAGTACTAACAAAATAAGATAAGAGTGTCTCAAATCATAACCAGTAGACAAAAAAATTCAAATGATACCACACTAATTTCCAGATTTACATTGACTAACATAAGTCATACTAAATTTCATGTGCGGGTTGATATAATCCCACATCTCCCCAAAAACAGAAAACCCTCTCATAAAATAGAAGAAACTAACCCTAATTCTTCCTCTAATCTATATTAATAAAACCATGTTAAAACCAAACCACAGCAGTTTACCAAATACCAAAAACATCCTCCCCAGCCGCATCCACATCCACTTCTATGTTGAACCCAATTCCATCGGTGTGATTACCACCTCCAGTATCATCTCCCATCAGATCAGAAATCGTAGCCTCCTCATTCACATCAATTCCTTTAAAAACCTCTTCGTCTTCTTCTTCTAAAGCTCCTCCGTTGCTGACAGCTCCCTTCCACGCTAGCACCTTCTTCCTAGAGGTGGTTTTCTGGGGGGCTGGATTGACCGGTTGAAGGTCCACACGGGTGGAGGGGTGGTCGTTGGACGGCCTGAGTGGGGCCCAGTTGGTAGGGGGAGTGGGGCCCTGGGGAAAACCCAAGGGGAAGAAGCCCCATGTGCAGTAGTACATCTCAGTGCCAGGGACGACTGGAGGAGGAGAAGACAGTTCGACGGCGACGAATGGGCGGCGACAGCTGGGGCACCGGAGCTTGAGGTTGAGGTACTCGCGACCGTACTGGTGCACGTGGCAGCACGCGGGACAAGAGGTCCAGAATCCCGGATCCGATTGTCGGCTCATCGCGAGGTTAGGGTTACCACCGTGACCCCTTTTGGGAGGAGGGGTTTCCTTGTTTAGAACGAGAAAGAGACGAGATTGTGGCGAGGTTGTGGCGGGATCCGGTTTTAACTAGAGAATAGATTTGGAAGTAAAATTTGGGGAAATTGAGGAAAAATATTGATTGAACGGATCCACCGCTCCTCTCTTGATTAACACAGTATTATACTATTATCTAAATAATTTAATATATAAGATAATTTTATTCTTTATTAATTATTATTTTTAAAAACAGCTTTCCTCTCATGTATTATCAAAAAAAGAAAATTCCCTAATATGTGTTTCTCTCACATACATTATATGTATTATATGATTATTTTTCCTTAAAAGTTAGATTTATAAAGTAAATCAATATTTTGTATTTGTTATTTATATTTTGATCACCTTTTTAAGATTTTTAAAGCAATTACAAGAACAAAAAATGTTATTATATTATGATGATCTTTCAACATTGTATATATTGATTTATTTTATCAAGCTCCACAAATTTTATTGACAATCTACATTATACAAAATTGTTTTGACAAGTAACATTTAATCTTTATTTTGACAATTAACAATAAATTTAATTACATTAGTTCTAATTTCTAAGCATTCAAAAAAGTTACATTAGTTCTAAAACAAATATATGAACTCCATATAAGTAAACAAAAGTTATAATGACATCATATTTACTTTATTTGAATTAACTACATGCTATTGTGCAAGTTTCATAATTAAAATCCAATTATTGTTCTAGGTGTATCTTGTTTGAATTTTCCGTATTACTTCACCGGTTCCTTTAATACAATGCACTAATACGGGATATTCCGTGTTTATTAAATCGGTTCGGTTAAAATCCAATTTAAATAGTCAAATTAAATTTTTATTCGGTTTTCAAAAATTCAATCAAATTAAACTTGTCAATCAAATAACAACCGAACGAAAATAACCAAAAGTAAATTTCAATTGCTTGATTTAACCGAAATAAAAAGAGATTAAATACTAAATGATCGAATCTCAATACATACACAAATACATTTAATAATCATATATAGAAAAAATATATAAATTACATATATATGTCTAAACTGAATCAAATATAAAAAATCGAAGTAATTCAAAAATATAAACCAAACCAATTACATTTAATAATCATAAAAATAGATGAATTATATATAAACAACCAAACCATATAGAGTTCGGTCGGTTCGTTTTATTCAATTTTAAAAAATTTAAACCAAATTAAATATACAAAACTGACAAATTGGAGCAAGAAATTCAATTCATTTCAATAGAAAAGAAAAGAAATGATATGATTATGAATTGAATTTTGTTGACCGAAACAATGAAGGAAGAGAATTCAATTCAGTATCAAACAATGAAGAAAAAACCTTAGGGTATGTTTGGATGCACTAAGAATAGTGCTATTCTTAGAATAGCATGCTATTCGAATAGCTTGAGCAACCAAACGTACTACTTGCTATTCGGAACAAGAAGAATAGCGTTGTTCCACTATTCTAACAAAAAGTTGGATTAGTGATTGGAGCTTTCAATATTAATACAAATCTAACATTTAAAATAATATTATATTACATTTAACATTTAAATTAATATTATATTGTATTATATTTAATCTAATATTTTATTTAATACTAATCTAATATTTAAAATAATATTATATTATATTTAATCTAATATTTTATTTAATACTAATCTAATATTTAAAATAATATTTTATTACATTTAATAATTAAATTAATATTATATTGTATTATATTTAATCTAATATTATATTATATTTAATCTAATATTTTATTTAATACTAATCTAATATTTAAAATAATATTATATTATATTTAATAATTAGATTAATATTATATTGTATTGTATTTAAACTAATATTATATTATATTTAATCTGATATTTTATTTAATAATTAAATTAATATTATATTACGTATTGGATAAAAAGATTTTTATATTACGTATTGATAAAAAGATTTAATCTAACACATAAATTATTACTTTATTCATTCCCTCCAAACTCTATTCCTAATATGCAATCCAAACAACTTTTTCACTATTCCGAATAGCTTGAGTTAGCACTGTTCTTAAACCGTAGCTGTTCTTATTTACTATTCTAAACAGTAGCTATTCTAGCTATTCTAGAGTGCATCCAAACATAGCCTTAAAGTTTACTTAATTTACTAGAGATGCCATTTACTTTTTTTTTTAGAATCCATGTTATTTACCTAAACACTAAGGGCCTGTTCGGCAGTAAAAAATTTACGGGAAATGGAATGGGTTCCTTGGGTATTTCCCTTGTCCGTTCGGCAGACATTTTTTCCCCCAAAACCTCCCACCAATTTTCCCCAAATTTTTCCTGTCTACGTTAAAATTGGTGGGAAAATGACAATTGAGTTGGACTGAATTTTCATTTCCCCAAATGACGCGCGTTGCACTAATGTTATATTTTGGAACTTGGACAATTGCACTAATGTTATTTGGTTTTCTTTTAGCTCAAATGATACGATATCAAAACTATACTGGTACAGTACCAGCCCAAAAGCAGCCTTTAATTGAAGAAAAATAAAAAACAGTAGTTCCAGATTGAGTTTGATAATATGATAAATATTAAAGGTTACAACTTTGGTCCCAGGAGTGATTTTTTTGCTAATTATGAGATGTTTTCTTTCATACTTTAGTTTTTTTTTCCTATTTTGGTTTTCTTTTAGCTCAAATGTTTTGGTACCGGTTCGGTACAGAAATAAACTATCCAACAGCTAAACATGTTAGAGAGCAATACAAAAATAAATATTTAACATAAAGTAATATGCTAAATATTAAACAAAAGATACATTGAAAATCTAACATAAACAAACAGAATATACATTGAAAAAATATTAAATAATAATATGATAAACATGCTAAATATTAATTAGAGTCTAAACTTCTTTTATATGTAACACTTCTCATTTAATTATAAAAAATATTTATATTTTTAAAATAATAAATAATAAGTAATGTTATGTTATTATTTAACCTATTTATTTAATTGAATTATTGATAATTTATTAATAAAGAAAATGATATAATATCAAACATTTTAGAAAGAAAAATAAGATTTCCCACAATTAAACCCACAGTACAACCAAACACTCATTTTATATATTCCCATAATTATTCCTGTGCATACCCGTACCCATGGGTTCCCGCTTTTTCAAAAGTGAATTCTCATTCCCGTCACATCACATCCCGTGTAATCCCGTGACATCCAAATAGGCCCTAATGGTTTGACTGTAAAAAAAGAGAGTAAAGTACGGAGAAGAACGACAAAAGCAGGAAGAAAGCTTAAGAACGCAGAGACGAGGTTATTTTTGTATAGCACGGAGATTTGGGAGAAGTAAAGCCCGACGAAAGCACGAAGAAGAATGCAGAAGACGACGCTATTTTTGTCCTTTTCATTTCCGTAAACTAATTCTCGCCAAATCCCACCTATTTTCACGTGATTTCGCAACGTCAGTTCGGACTATTCAAATCGCGTCGAATCGAATCATTTCTTCATCATGCTTGTCTTCCGATCACGGTAATTTGTTGAAACGAGAATTCTTCTCTCATTTTGGAGAGGTAGAATTGGTTCCGATCAGATAATTCAAAAATTCAATCGAACTAATTCATTACTTTTAAGTCTCAAATGAATTCACTGTCATTCCTTGGATAATGTAGTTATAAAATTATGGAATTGCATTACCCATAGGCCATATTTGTACTTGCATTATTGTGTATTGGTCCACAATTTGATTGGTACTTGTTTTAAGTGAATTTTATACCGGCGTTGAATTAGAAAATTTATATAGAGGTGGCTAAATTATAAAATACATAATATGTTAAAATGTTGAGTGTGGTCACTAGATATTGAACTCAAGACCTTACAAATACTAAGTAAAATTCTAACCGCTAGACCACAAACACACATTTGTCATTTTATGAAGGAGGTTAAATTATATAAAACATTAAACAAACGAAAATTTAAAATGACTAAGCTTTAGATCCGTCCATGATTTTATAGGTTCACATACTGAAACTAATTAGATAACAGTAATGCATCTTTTAATCTGATGAAAATTGATAACAGTAATGCATCTTTCACAAATTTATCAAAACCTCATCATCTTCACAGCTCAGAAAAAATAAAATTAACCAAAGTTCAATACTTGTCCATTGCAGTAATGTATCAAATAAAAGTTAACAAATTTTACTGCTCATCACAATACCATTTCTACTTTCTCTCTTCTATTATCAAAGTTAATAACAATGCATAATAAAATTTAGGCCGAAATAGAAGTGCTTTAAATAATACTAAATTATATATTAAGAGAAAATATTTCTAAAAATAACATCCTCCGAAAAAACCATCCATCTTCTGAATGAATATTTAATGAATTTCTAAAAATAAAAAATTCTTTCAAATTCCCCTCCTAAACCCTTCCGCAATTAATTAGAAGGATGCGTATCCTCCCAGGTACCTGATTCAAGCAAATTGAAACGAACGGCCCAGATTAATTTTATCTGGATCAAACTCAATCCGGTGTCTATGGAGACGGTAGAGGATCTGTTTTGAGATTCGTGTCATGTTAAAAGAACCATCCGATCATAATTTATTTGAGTCAGATAACCTGAGGTGACGTGAATTCCAATTAGAAAGCCAAATCTGCCGTCTAAGAAACGGATCCATATATCCCAAAGTAGTCGGTTTTAACTTTGAAATAGAGAAGGAATAACATAAAAATGCCCTTCCTCTTTCTTCTCTCTCATCGAAACGCTATAAAGGAGAACCGTCAATAAACCTCCATTCAACTCTGGTTTGTTTCTAAGCCCCTTCAGTACACCATGCCGAGAAGAAAGATTGAGATAAAAAAGATCGAGGATAAAGCGGCGAAGCAAGTGACGTTCTCTAAGCGGCGCAAGGGGCTTTTTAAGAAGGCGAAAGAACTCTCGATAATGTGCGGAGCTGAGGTGGGGGTTATCGCGATCTCAGATACTAATAAGCTTTACACGTCTGAGGAGAGCGGGAACCCCACAAGGTACATTTTTTATATACTATTTCTGATATTTTAGGCTTACTGGGTGGAGTTGTTTTTCTACCTATACGATGTGAGTTTGTTTTAATCATCCAATTGCATTTCTTAACGTGGTGTTTTAGTCTGATTTTGTTTATTTTGCTCTGTGCTATCCTCATTTTGAGGTTTTGATCTGTGTTGTCTTCTCTCGGCGGGCTTATCTTAATATAGATGTGCGTTTTGAGAAGTAAAAAGGATAAATGTCAATTTTCGGAAGGATTGATCTTTTCTTGATGTTTCTTTTTTTTTTTTAAGTGAAATCAGGGATATATTATATGGTTATCTCTAGGATCAATGGCATAGAATATCTTGATGTTTCTTGAATATTAATTTTCTATATTTGATTGACCATGTTCTACATTGAAACTTGTATATTTATGATCTCAGTTTTGATGAATTGCCTTTGTATCTGTATAATAGTTAGCAAATCCTTTACTTTGTCAAAAAAAAAAAATTAAACCTACAACATTAATCAATTCAGCGACTAATAATCATGTCTGTTATTTCTCATGAAGTATTGATGAGATCATTGAAAGGTGGGAAGCTGATCAGGCTCCGGAGGACCCTCTTGATTTATTAGATGTATGAGGATATTTCTTTCTTCTATTTAATTTTGCACATTTTGGAAGTTAGACAAACCTTGGATCATGTGTATGGCGCCTAGTTTGGACTAGTACCATAACTGACTCAACGGATTTAAATTTTATTTTTTGGTGTTTTTCTTACTTTTATTTAAGGTCACACATTACAATTAATGATTATAAATATTAATAGTATGCTGGTTGTACTTGTGTTTAGCCTCATAAAATGCTAGGTGTGTGATAGATTTATTTTCAAAGGCAAATAAAAATGTACAATAAAAGATTTGTTGAAAAAAAACTGAGAAAAGTTTGAACTCATTATTATTGCTAATGTTGTCTTGTTTTGTAGGTTGAGGAGGAAGTTCAGAGATTAAGAATAAAATGTGCTGAAGAAGAATTGATTGTTAGGTATATAATACACCTCCATTCTTTTATGTTCTGGTTATATCATACCTGTGGAGAAGCAATGTTGTTTGAAAAAAAAACACAAAATGGCAATTTTCCTGATAATTCTTATAGCCAAATGCAGGGCAAAAACCTTGGAAATTTATCAATGGAACAGCTTAACCAATTAGAGGAAATGCAACAAAATGCTTTAAAACGTGTGAAAGCAAAAGAGGTATTTATTTAAACAATTGCACTCTGTGCCTGATATTCCTCAGTTTTATTTACAATTTAACTGTAATTTTCAACATTTTCTTTATTTAGAGGGAGTACTACGAAAAGAAAATTGCTGAGCTTCAAAACAAAGTGAGTTATCTCTATGAAATTATTTAATTGTAAGTCGTTATGTCTGATTTAAATCACTCGAATACATCTGGTAGTTGTTCACCTGACTCCCTAGCACTTGATTATAATCTTTTGTGAAAATAAAATAGACAAAGTTATTATTAGCCGATTAATTTTTATTAGAGAAAAGAAATATATGATGCTTATCAAAACCACAACTAAAATATAAAGTTTGGTGGTGCGGATGCATTGGATCGACTCAATGCTACCCAATAATAATATTTTCAAAATAAACATCTGCAGTGCTCCTCAAATTTTGCTACCATGGATCCATTGTTTTTTCATTAATTGAGGCTAAATTAATTTCATTTTATGTTCTTTCCTTTTTACTGGTTGTTTATTCCCAAACCATGCTCCTCAAATTTTGCTACCATGGATCCATTGTTTTTTCATTTATTGAGCCTAAATTAATTTCATTTTATGTTCTTTCCTTTTTACTAGTTGTTTATTCCCAAACCATGCTCCTCAAATTTTGCTACCATGGATCCATTGTTTTTTCATTTATTGAGCCTAAATTAATTTCATTTTATGTTCTTTCCTTTTTACTGGTTGTTTATTCCCAAACCATGCTCAAATTAGGGATGAAGTTAACAAGTACACTCTGTTTTTCCTTGCAATAATTCCTCCTATAGTAACATAGTTTCCACAAATCTATATACAGCTGGCAATAGAGAATGTGGTTCATCAAGAAGGGGGGTCGTCTAATTCAGTTGTTAGTCCAAATGAAAATCATGAGGATGCCCTTGATCTTTCTTTGAGGTACTCTTATTTTATTTTTTATAGGGTGCCTATTACTTGTAACAAATTGTGTAATTCTTCAGAACTTTTTTTTTTTTGAGAAAAAATAAGGGTCATGCCCTCATTTGCTTGTAATAGATGAGTTACAAAAGGTTCAGCACTACATGATGAAAATGCAAAGAATGCTCAAGACATTTGAGCATGAGAAAAACATAGAAATAAATAACAAAGTAGGAGAAATGGAAAGAAATGGAAAAATTGTAAGATATGTAAGAGTTGTTGAGTGTCCTTTTTAGTAGTATCCTTGTTCTTCGATGTATTTCATTTGGCTCAACATCTCACCAGCCAATTCATGTATGTCTTTTAATTTGTCTCTGAAAATTCTGGAGCACCTCTCCCTCCATGTGTCAATTGCGTTACTAGAACGGTGGTTTTTTTTCCTTCTCTGAGTATGTTTTAGAGATGATCAGATCTGTAGGTAACATGAGTGATGATGACATTGTGATCCTTATAGAAATTCCTTCAGAATTGTATTAGTCCAATCCTGAAACAGAGTTAGTGCAAGATTTAATGAACTAGATGACTAGATGAGAGCTCCTTTATCTTATTTTTATTTTTCATATTTTGCAGGTTGGGGCGTTAAAAGGTTAGCCTAACAATTCATTTAGTTGATAGCGGCAGGGATATTCTTTTCTCATTCGTTATGTAAATACAAGGGAGCACGATAGTCAAAGTTAATCAAAGTACATTTTTGTCTTTCTGTTGTAGAATAGCAATAGAAGAAGAATTTCAGTCCAAAGTCTTTTTTTTTGGTACTCTGGAAATTGAAAGATATGAAATTAGTAAATGGGTTATTTTTGTTTCTCTTTAGAGCAATGACTGATTCTCTTGAGCAAATGGCATCAGACTGACCTGATGCCATTTGGTTTTTCTTTAATAGATGTCCTGCAATTTGTTAAATAGTTTCTTTGATTGTTTACTTTATAACAACCTTTAAAAAAATTTGGGTATCTGATTATTTATACCCCCAAGTAGAAATCAAATTTGTTAATTTGTACCAATCGAATCTAGATTCAGGGTTCAACATAGTTTTCTATATTCTCCACCAGGTTTTCTTATAGTATTCTTGTAGAATAAGTGACGACTACTATTTTTGGTCCCATTTTTTATCACTGAAGATTGTTTAATTGGAATTCAAATCCAGTCCAATACCTGATGAGTCGTCAATTTCATTCTTACACGAATCTCAAAACAGACCTATATATCTAAAATAGACACTAAATTCCAATCGCCCAGCTGAAAGCTTATTGGAGCTCATTAATTGTACTGAGTACGCTAGCTGGGTGGATACAGACTGTTCGGTTACGTTTTTCTATTCTATTTTGAGTAGGGCTCAAATGCTCCATTGCATCATGCCCCAATCGTACTCCAATGTTTTTATCTTCAATTTCAAAGTTCAAACAGATAATCCGAACTGTTCAACATGATATCCACATTAAAATTTGATTGAAGACCAAATTTTATATTTTTTGGAAATATTTTACTATTTTTTAAGATAGATACAAAATCATTGTTTTTAGATGGTCCACAATTTCCTAAAAAATAGTGATTTTGTACCTATCTTAAAAAATAGTAAAATATTTTCAAAAAATATAAAATTTAGTCTCTAATTATATTTTAACGTGGATATCATGTTGAGTGGTTTGGATCGTCTGTTTGAACTTTAAAATTGAAGATAAAGATATTGTGGCACGATTGGAGAATGAAGCAATGGGACATTTGAGCCCTCCTCTTCTATTTTTTAGAAAGCTTAAAAGTGAAATTTGAAGACAATAAAAGTGAACGAATATTGGAAGCGCACTACGAACAAATCTAGGATCTTGAATGAATTATGAATTAATGCGCCTCCATGGTACATTCATATTCAAGAAAAAAGAAAAAAAAAAAATACAACAAAGAAGCAATATAAGCTGTGAGGAATTCAAATCTGTTGGGTCATGTTTGGTTGTGGAGTAAAATTAACGAGGATATAAGATGTTAGAAAATGTGTCGGGCATACAAGTGGAGTAAGTGTGAATAAGTTAATCCACTTAAAAAAGTAAAGTTACTCCGGATTAACTCAACCTCTTACTTCATCTTATTCCTCCTATTTTACTCCTTATTTGACTACTTAAGTGTGAAGTAAGGAGTTTACTCTACCTCTTACTCGGTTACTCCACAACCAAATATGACCTTAAGAGTAGAACTATACATTTTTTACTTGCAATATTGCACATGTACCCAACAAAAATCAGTTGATTATTAATATAATGGTAAATGGACCCGGTGTGCAGTGTGTGTATAGGAGTTGGCTACAGTGCTATACATAGCATAGAGGGCATCCGTGCTACGCCTCAATATTTGAGTTTTCAAAATTCTAACGGTCGATCCGAATCGTTCAACATGATCTCCATATGAATATGTACTTGCAAACCAAATTGTACTGAGGAGGGTGGAGCTTGAGGTGTTCGATTTCGGAGATAGTTCTGTGGATTGATATCAGAGAGAATAAAAGCTGATTTATATTATCTTGACATTTTGTTATATGTACTATCCCACAGGTTCTTTTTCCAGTTTAGGGCTTGGAGTAGTTTGTGTGGTGATGTAATCTTAGTTTGGGCTGGTCTACCTGTTAATGGCCAAGACAGTAGGGGGATTTTAGGGTAGAGGCAATCTCCATTTGTAATATGGATTTACTTGTGGATTTAAATGCAAGCCGGTGGTACTAGAATACCACTTTTTCCAAACAAAAATAAAAAATTGGAAAATGGCTAGAGCAACTAAGTAATTTAGTGGGTTATATAACCAACAGTATATTTCTTCAGTTTCACACAATGAGCAAACATTCTTGACTCTTGTCCATTGTATGACACATTTGGAAGGAAACCATACGGAGTCCCTCTGTAGCATTCTAACATGGTCCAAGCTAGTCATTAGGCAGAATCTCAGTTACTTATTTCAAACCAACACAGCATTCATCGCCAATACTAAATCAACAAAAATGCCCATTGAGTAGGGTGCAAACGGATCGGATACAGATCAATAATGATAAAATTATATCCATATCCGCTTTTATTTTACGGATACAGATTGGTTATTAGACAGATATGTACAAATGCAGATCGGATATCGGATATCCGTAGATATATACATAAATATTTTCATAATATATATTAAACTATATGGTATATATCTACTATTCGGATACGGATAATTATAATTCAAAACCGTATCCATATCCATATCCACACGGATATTCAGATATCGGATATCTGTAACTAATTTTTAGATACGAATCCGGATACGGACAGATAATATCCGATCCGTTTGCACCCCTTACCATTGAGAGGCCTGTATGGTACACAATTTGTGCAGTAATCAATCTCAAGAAAATACAGTATCTACTGATCTAAATTATCTGGTTATTAGGCCCTTTTTCCATCAGATGCTGTATAGTGTTTTTTACTAAGGTTATTTGGAGAAGCTGGTATTGACCCTAAGACATGCTATGTACTGTTTCAGGTTGTACTAGTCCTGCTGAACCTACTAGTATATATACACAGGGGTGGAAGGCATGTGCGCCTACTTGTGTGCACATGCAGACATGCACGCATATATGCATACACAGACACACACAGGCACACAAACACACCAAGGTGCATACCCACACACACACACACACACAGAACACAGAGATAGACCAAAAACCCCTGCTGAAAAGAGGCAAAGGACAGATCAGAGTTATTTTAAATTTTTTTTCCTAATTCATTCCAGAAACCCCAGTTACATTCCCATTATACCCATTGTTATTCAGATTTCCACCATAACTTGGTGAGACTTGAGGCTGGATTGCAAAGAAGCTCTTGGAATAATCTGCATCTCTCCCTTCAGAATACATGACATGACCAGAGAAGTGATCGGCCCACATGTCATAGGTAAACTCTTTTGCAGAGACACCCTCATTCTCCTCCCTTTTTGCGCTTTTCTCCTTCACCACCTTAGGACCTGGTGCACGTGCATGCGGTGCAATTGGTGAGGTTTTGGCTAGGAAAATGGAGTTGTTGACATGTGGGCCCGAGAAGACCAGAGAGGGGTAGTAGGAAAGCTCATTATCTATTTTGCTGGTCATTTTGGCTTCCTTGCTGGGTGCACTTGGTCTAAATGCATTAGCTGTAGGATTACTGTCGGGCGAAAGAGGCCAAGCCTGTTTAGGAGTTGATCCGCTAGGAGATAAAGGTGAGGAAGGGGTTGAATTGCTACTGTGACTGCTAGAGACCTCCAATTTTGCAGCTAAATTTGAATTATTACTAGGTGTGCGTTTCTTTTTGCGTTTTCCCTTTTCTCTGACAACTCTAATTGTGAGGTTGTTGGTGTTGTCAGTTTGTGGTGCCTCAACTGATGCAGGCACAGGATCCTTTGTAGGTTTGAGAGATGAATATAATGGTGTGGCAGATTTCTTCAGCTGGTCAGATGAAGTTAGGTCAGTGTCAAGCCGTTTCGGTGTGCTCTGGCAGATTGGATAGTTTGACATAAAAGGTGATCGCTCCTGTTTTTTCTGTTCTCTTCCAACCGACCTGTTGATTTACAAGACTACGTCAAATTAAGAAATAAAGGCTTCTAAAAGGAGGTCAGCTTAAATGTGCTTACATCAAACTCTGCTCATAGAGGAAAACTAAAACAAACCCGATTAATGAAATAACAATAATAGTAGTCTCAATTGTAGTACATGGACTTACAGCACCAAAACAGATAATATACAATAGACAATGAAAGGAAAATATCAGTCCTCTGAAAAAGGAAAAGAAAGAAGGTACCTTGAAGCCTTGGTGCTATGATGGAAGAACAGCCTATTGTCATCTTGACCAGCACAGTGTTCACCATTATCCAAACGAAAGTAATACTCGCTGGAACCCAATGTCAGAGAGAGAGGCATCACTCGCACAAACACCAACACAACTGCAAAAACTATTGCAGCAAATAAGAGAAAACAAGAAACTCTCCAATACGCTGACATCCTCCTACACTGACCCACCATGCACACGGGCACTTGCACCTTCATTGGAATTACAAAGATGCCTCCCGCCATGACCAGCTCAAGATCCCTCTGAACCATACCAGAAGAAAAGTCAGGCCGGTATGAGACCCCGATCAACTCTGATTCACCCGGAAATAGATTGAACCCGAGACAATTGCGACTGATGGTAAACCCGTCTGACCTGCAGTCAGTACCCGATACCCGTATCTTTTTAATCTCCAATGGCAGCTCACCTGTATTTTTTGCATATATCTCCTTGGAAAATTCATACTCACATGAGGGGCACTTCACCTCAGATTGAAGAGAGGAACTTTTTTTTTTTGGGTCTGCATCCAATTCAAATTCAATCTTCCAGACAGGTTCAGATCCATCAATAAGGGAGATTGAGTGTGACCCACCTGACGCACGGAGAGAGACCCAATCTATCCCTGAAATGTTGTTTCGAATTAAGGCTGAGCTGGACCAGGTACACCGGCTTGAGGGATGGAATATTACAGGGCCTAATGAAGCGGATTCAAATGGGTGCAGGACCACCTCCATCAGACCTGAATCCGCTACCGAGAAGCCAAACCTCGTCTCAATTGTTCCGATTTCTGGGGATCTGGTTGGAAAGGTGTGCTCCGATGAGTCGTCATCAGAGGTCTTGCAATTTGTTATAACCTCCTCAGAGTTCAGTACCAATTGTACCAGTGCTGACTTGGGGCCAGGGTTCTTGACTGTTATGGGTTGAGAGAAATGGGACCCAATTTGCACTGGAGGGAATAACACAAGTTGATCAATTAAAAGCGAAGACCCGGCTGCTTTCCCATGGGATAACCAATTTGCAAGTATTAGATCGCTAGCCTCAACTTCTCCAAAGGGAGAACTCTGTATTAAGAAATAAATAAAAATGGTTATTAGGGCAAGAGATTATTAGCTTATGTATGAGTTATTAACATAAAGATTTAGTGTCAACAATTGCTGGTACTGGCTACCATCAGACTATCAGTTAAGACTGCTCCTATACAGGCCTTATACCACAGCTGTCCTAATATTGACCTATTCTTTTACCATCCTACTCTATCTTAACATGGAGTCAAATTTTGTAATTTCAAATTTGATCCCTGTAGTTTGCATTTTTATAATCCAATTTGAAAGTTACAAGATACTGGCCTATTTCAAGCTAGTCTAAATTTCTGCATTTAAAAAACAAGCCACTAACTACAAATTGCAAGTTCAAAAGTTTTAGTACCTTCTCCTCAGTCAAATCTTCCAAAATGCCCCCAAATGATCTTGTTTTCACATTCATTGCCTCTTCCTGTTGTCTTTCTGGTACTGATTCTAAATCGGCACCTGCATCTCCATTGGAGACACGAGCAAAATCTTCACATGGGATCCTAAGAAAAGCATTAGAAGAGTGATTTGTCTCTACGACTACATTGCACTCTAATTCTGCCCCTCTAATTTCTGACATTGCATTCCTCGACTTATGGCTTATCAGAGCTACAGCAGTTGTACTTGAGGGAAAAAGCACCAAATGTTTCACATACCTAATTCCATACATTTTATCGCCTTCTTTCTCTTCAAAAATATTCACAATACTCAGCGAATCCAACCCGTCATTTTTTAAATAAAGAGTAAAAATCAATCCACTTCCATCACATGCCATGTGATAGTTGAACAAGGCTGAAATTGAACCCCACCCCATAAGAGCACTGTAAGTTGGATTATCATGCACTTGCACCTCAAGTGGTACAACTACTGTACTGACCCTTTGTGTGATACCACTTCTCAATTTCATGCAAATTGCACCAAACACTTTCCCTTGTGATTCAGCTTGTAATCTCAGCTCTACAATTGCATCACCATTCTTGGGCAAAATCTCCCAGTTATTAATGGGTCTAAGATCTACTCTCAGTAATTCATTCCATTCATTCCCCATATTGAACCACTCGACTTCACTAGAAGAAGTGGCCGACGTATCCAATTGGCAAATGGCATGGTTTGATTGGCTCACAGATTCCGAGGCAGACATCCACACGGCCACCTCTTCTACATAAATTGATTCCTCGAAAGGGTTGTGTATAGACAAGGTCTTTGACAGAACTCCACTTAAGTGCAAATCGATACCCACCAGAGGCTCAATCTTGTAAGGCGAATCAATGGCAGCTCCTTTTGCTTGTAAAACAAACCCTCCAAAGCTCGTTTGAAGCACAACTTGTGCAGAACTTGAGCCCAAATTTCGAGGCAGGAAAACAAAATAAATGGAGGCATTCTCTCCTGGTTCAATTGAGACCTCATCAAAATTGTATGGGTAAAATTGCGGGTCGGTACAATACGGCTCATAAACATCCAATACACTGTCTTTGTTCAAATTTGTCAGCGTCAAGGTTGAAATTGAGGCCCCATATAGGCTAGTAATGCCCCAATCCAACAAAGAAGGGGTTATCTCCACACTGAGAGAGGAAGGAGACCTGTTAAGCCGTCCTATTTCGGCATCTTTGATACCTTCTTCCAAATCACCTGTTACCCCATTTGAAGCTTTCATCCAATCATCAGGAATTAGTGGAGCTTGGCATGAGGCTGTGTTATAACCTCCAAAACTCCTATGCACACCGTCTGTAGACTTAGACTCAACTGAAGAGCATGTGACCACATCTCCATTGGTGAGGCTGAAAGAAACTGATTGCTCGGGATTAGTGTTGCCTGTTTCATGCTGTTGAGATGATCTTACTGAAAAATCCGGTTTGACTGAAGGGAAGCAGAGGGAAGCGGAGTCGGAGCACAAAGCCCCAAACCCAAAACAGGTCGAAGAAGAACCGAACTTGAGCTTGTTCGAAGAGGGAAGAATCTCCGGTTGTGAAGCCAAGCTGTCGCTTCCCTCAACAGAAAAGAAAAGAGGGAAGCTGAGAAGAAACAGATTATACAGCATCAAAAGGTAGAAGTTTGCCCTGTAAAGAAGAAATGGAAGGGAGGAGTGTTATAAGTGTTATAAAAGACACTATTATCAAGTTTGCTAGAAAATACAAAAACCTTTAGTTCAATTGATTGTTCCAAAAAAAAATAAGAGAAGATAATCTGTGTTCCACTATAAAGTATAAACCCCTACCATTTTTGTACCGCGGAGAGAGAAACAAAAGGGCAAAAAAGAAAAGCATGCTATCGAGTCTATCAATTTCTATTTCCTTCTTGGAGAACTTAAAAGTACGAAAAGTTCAAAATACATGGTTTATTTCCCTTCTTAAACCAGTCCCCAAAAACAGATAACACAGACAAATGGAAACGAGCAAACAGCTGAAAGAACCAAAATTTCTCAAGGATAAAGCAAGAGAAAAAGGAAGAAGAAGAAGAAGCAGCAATAAACCTGCTCATGGCGCATAATCAGTTTTGCTTCAACTCAACGCGAGATAACCATAATAGATAGAGAGATTGTGAAGGTATGTACGTTGGTCTATTGAAAAACAAAAAAAAATTCAATTTATCTCGTTTGTATTTCTATGTTGCGGCTAGGAAGAGAGAAAGAGGGCAGAGAAATTAATTGGGACAAGGAAGGGGAGACTACAGTGGTATGTATGTGCCAAGCGAATTGGAATCCGCAATTTCCGTACTTTTTTAATACCTCTTAAAGTTACATTTTTGCCCCTTCTCACGTGCCACGCACGCCGCCCCAAATTGAATTTAAAACCACTTATTTTCTCTTATTGCTCTTCTCATTTTGTTATATTATGTTTTCTTTTGGGAAGTGTAAGAGAAAAGCGCATTTCTAGGAATTTGAATAGCAAAAATGGCAAATATGCTACCTAGTACCTACAACTAACAGATTTTATTTCTTTTTTTGTTAGTTGAGCTTAAAAGGAAGTCACAAGTCATTGGTCTTTTATGTGTTGTTTCCATGAAATTATAGCAAGGAAATAAAATTGCATGATTTGTAAGTTAAAATGAATGGCGATTTCGAGAAATAATAAGCTACAAAATGTTTCTTTGCAAAGCAAGAAGGAAGTGTACATCCCAATAAAAAACCTGAACAAATGCATCTTAATTGTTCTTTACTTTTAGTAGTCAAGAATGATGGACAACATATAACAATATAATAAAATGATAATTTATATTATCTAGTCTGAATAAATAGTAAACGAAATAAATATATTTTATATCATTTTATATATACAACCAACTGTACATTCTTTGGCCCCAATTATTTAAAAATAATATCAATTATACTATAAAAATATTGCATTAAACAATCTCATAGTTGTTTTAAGCATGAGATGCTTGAATGCATGCTTAAAAATATATCATATATTAGTTACATCTATTAATTATTCTATAAGATAACATTGACAACAAAAATTTCTTGTTTATATTTTATCGATTGAGGTAACAAAGAGATTATTGTATATGCTTATCTTATTAAATATGAGAAAGGTTGGGAAACTAAAAATAACTAGAATAAAAACTTGAATTTACTTGGACCTGAGCTTGACTGGTATTCTAGTTCAATTTAAATGAGACAAGGACTTCTCTTTACAAGTTATGATCTAATATAATTCGAAAAGGTGATCTATTAGTCCCAATTCAATTTTATCAGGATAAAAGTAGTCCAAAATACATTGAAAATTAAGTCTAATTGATACATTACATCAATCTGTATGATTAAAATCTAAAAAAAAAAAAACGAGATCAAACGGTCTCAATATGAAGATCCAAAATAAATATTTAATTTCGAACTAATATGTTTAATTGCCATTTAATTGTTGATCTATTGAAAATTTATGTCGAGAGAATGGGGATTTATTGGTGCACTGCGCGCACAAATTCTTCTGAAGCAAATATCTCTAGAAGTTAATAAAAAATTTATATGATAATAAATTGGTCAAAAAATTATTACTTTTTCACGAACACACTTAATTTTCACACTACTTTAATCAAATCTCTTCGTCGGTTATTTTATTAAAAAAGCTAACAGAAGAATGATGGTCACATTCTTAAGAAGACATGTCCAAACTAGGAAAAAAAATTGTCCATCATAACATGTGTTTAGTAACTTCCGTATATTAAAATTTAGTAACTTCCGTAAATCAAAATTTCGTGATCAATTTATATAATATTTAATTTCAAACTAATATCTTTAATTGTCGATCTATTGAAAATTTATGTCGAGAGAACAGAAATTTATTGGTGCACCGCACGCACAACTTCTAGGGAGATAAATGTCTCTAGAAACTACTGAACTTTGTCTATGGTAATAAATTGGTAATAAAAAAAATTAATGTCTTTTCACGAACCACTTAATTTTCACACTATTTTAATCAAGTCTCTTCATCGGTTATTTTATTCAAAAAGCTAACAGAAAATTGGTGGTCACATTAATAAGAAACATGTCGAAACCAAGAAAAAAAGAAATTGTTCATCCTAACACGTGTTTAGTTCTAACTAGATAAAGTAATCTTAATAAATTGAAAATTTAGTAACTTCCGTAAATTAAAATTTCGTGATCAATTTATATAATATTTAATTTCAAACTACTATGTTTAATTATCGTTTAATTTTCGATCTATTCATTTATATCAAGAGAATAGAAAATTATTGGTGCACCGCGCATGCAATTTCTATGAAGGTAAATGTCTCTAAAAACTACTGAACTTTTTCTTTGGTAATAAATTGGTAAAAAAAATTAATGTGTTTTCACGAACCACTTAATTTTCACACTATTTTAATCAAGTCTCTTTGTCGGTTATTTTATTTCAAAAGATAACGAAAAATTAGTGGTCACGTTAATAAGAAGACACGTCAAAAACAGAAAAAAAAAATGGATTGTCCATCATAGCACGTGTTTAGTTCTACCTAAATAAGTGATTCCGATAAATTAAAAATTTAGTAACTTAAATTAAATTTTCACGATCAATTTATACAATATTTAATTTCAAACTAATGTGTTTAATTGTCATTTGATTGTCGATCAATTGAAAATTTATGTCGATCGGTGCACTGCACGCACAAATTTTTTGGAGGTAAATGTCTCTAGAAGCTACTAAACTTTGTCTTTGATAATAAATTGTTTAAAAAAATTAATGTCTTTTAAAGATCCACTTAATTTTCATACTATTTTAAACAAGTCTCCTAGTCAGTAGTTTTATTTAAAAAGCTAACGGAAAGTTAGTGGAAAGAAAATATAAAAGGTATTTGTTAAAGGACGATGAAGGTTATTATTATATATGGAATGTAAAAAGTCGTAAAAATGGAGTAGAACAAAAAGGACTTTACAAGCTAATTATTAATGGGCAGCATGATAATTCCAGCAAGATTGTTAAAAATAAGCATGCTTACAAAATTGTTAAATGAAATGCATGCTATAAGATTATTATTATTATTTAGAATTTGTGCATTTGAACCCTCCTCTAATATAAATTAAAGAACCCAATATTTTAGTATAAAATGGTTCAGTAATTTGAATTTGGTCCAATTAAAACACTTCAATAATTAAATTTTATCTCCATTTTGGTGATAAAACAAGCAAACCCAATACCTAATTAATGAAAAATATCACAAAATAATAAATTAGTTTCGCAACATTATACATGACAAACAACAACAAAATAAAATAATTAGTTTAATTTGTAACCCTTACTGAATACATATTAAACTTAACATGTCAACTCTAAAAATAAAATCCTGCTGGGATTATCTCATTTATAATATCATTTGATAAATAAGCAATTATTTGCGATTGGCAACCACCAAAATACAATGAGAATCAATTTCAAATTCTCAACCACTTGACATGGTGAAACGAAACGAGGTGCATCTTCATTAAGGAGTAAGGACAGGATCGACTTTTCACATGCGTATTCGTCTCTCCCAGAGAACCTAATCAACTTTTATTAGGTCTTTTGTTTGTGCATTGCTAGGCGCACTCTCTAGCGTACCCAAAGCTCTCAACTCTCAAGAGTATCCCCTTGGATCCATCCGCGCGTACCTGGGAAAATCTCAGCCAGTGATTTTTTTCGGATTCACATCAGGTTAAAATAAACGATCCAGATTTTATTATACCAGGGTCAGGTTAAAATATAATGGATTATAATGAAGACGAAGAAAATGAGGTGAGATTATGGTAACGATATTTTTTTATTAAATTAATAGTGTAATAAAATTATCTCTGAAGGATTTTAATTTTTAATTGTCAAAATTAAATCTTGCCTACTAATTCTTGAACGCGTCATACTTTTAGAACCCTAACTGACAATTAAAAAAAATTTGTTGTGGTATAAATCAAAACTAATAACGATGAAACTTTTAAACTTTCAAGCCTGATGAATTATTCTGAAATTTACAAAGAGAAATTGACAATCAATACTCAAATGAGTGTAAATAATTGGACATTTTTCCATTATTATGACCTATAAACAAATATTAAGTTATCATTTTACATTAAAACGAGACCATTACAAGTCATCACAAATTAAAGAAAAATTAGCATTATTATTTCGAATTTTTGTGTCAAATTTAAGATGGAAAATACTCGACCAGCAACAACATTAACTATTGTTAATTGATATGACGTAACCCATTAGAACAAAAAAATAAAAAAAAAATCAATTTAGTGTCTATTTGAAATACATGGTATATAGTCTCATTAAATTTCGTATTAGATTAGAAATAGACAATTCATATCTCATTTTAAACGGTCAGGTATTGCACTGGATTTGAATTTCATGGCTAAACATGTATCTCAATTTTCAAATAGTGGTATCAATGACATTCTTTTCAAAACAATATTTTTTGAAAACCTTTGTAGAAGCTGAAAAGTCGTGAAGGAGAATCGAACTCTCGATCTTTGAATAACTAATAATTTTAGAACTTTTTTTCTAGCTAACTGTGCTACTCCTTTCTTGCTAAAGTCTTTTTGTTAATGCAAACATCCTGCAACTGCTGCCATGGAACTTTTCAAAAGAAAAAAAGATTTAGTGGCCAAAGAAAATATTTTTTGTTAGAAAGTTACATGTTAGAAATCAGAAAATTATTCGTGAATATCAAATAATTAGATAGCTTGATATTTAACTTTTACTAAAAAAATAATAAAATAGAAACACAAACTCCTGCAAATTAATATACGTATGGCATAAAATCATATAGAATATATTGGGCATGTGCATAAAAGGATTAATTAAAATATCTAGTGGATGCTACTAAAAGTGTGTATTCATAAATGGTTTGATTTTTCAAAAAGGCCAATAGCGAATGTGAAATTGCTTCTTTCAAATATATTATGCAGCATTGCAGCGCATCATCATCATCATAAAATATGTGTGCTATTTTATTTGTAAAGCAAAGTCCGTAATAACCATTGCTATTGGGGGGTAAAATAGTAAAATTTCTAAATAGTACTCGTACTATATTCAAATGATTTTTTATTCAGTAGTTTGGAATTCTATTCGAATTTGACGAACTGTACAAATAATAATAAGATATCTATTCCATATTATTTATAATATTAACAAACTTACTATATTGGTAGAATAATATGTGTGTTATCCAGACAGCCAAGTATTTTTGTTCACTTAAAAATGCAAGCATTGAAAGCTACGTTTGCATTTCTGCAAGGACCACATTAGTGGAACCTAATTCTCTTCCCCCATATACTACAACGTTAAACAATTGGAAATGATGGAGAAGCAATAAAATCACGCCACGTGTAAAATAACGGGGATTTAACGGCAGGATCACATGGTGGCGCCATCTCTATCCCACAAGATTCCATTCAGCCATCTATTGTGCTATGGTGACTCCTTAAGATCAACGATTTGAGAGTAGGTCCGATGGGCATCGGACCAATTATGGTTCGATGGGTTTAATCATTGTCGATTAGCTTTAAGATTAGTACATAATGCTTTAAACTTCGTGCGTGTCTGTTTCAATTTTCGTGTGCACAAATTTTAAATTAGATCGGACGGTCATCATGCTAGTTGAACCTAAAAGTAGGTCCGATGGGCATCGGACCTACTCCGTTCTCAAGATCAACATGGTACTGCAGAAATAGAATACTTTCGGCCGAATCAAAATTATTTTGAAACCTAATTAGATCGTACGGATAGAATACTCACATATGCTTTTACTTTTTTCTTATTTTTTTGTGTTTTTATTTTTTTTATATATTTTCTAATAATACAAGTTTTAAACTTTATGTCAAATAAAATTGTTAAATATGATCGACTTAACTTTTTTATGTGAATCATTTAATATAAATAAATTATTACAAAGAAATAGAATGGATTGATGATAACAAAGATGACATGAGATGCTTAAGTATGAACTGATTATATATTAAAAATTATTTTACGGCTATATCAAAGTTTTCTTTATTTTCAAAACTTCTTTTAAGGGTTGTTTACTATATTTCAAAATTTCTTTCGAAAATCTGTCCAAAATTTATTCTACATAATAATAGAATTGAGTGATCACTTCAAAGTTCAAATCATTCAACTGCAGTCATTCACTGATTATATATTAAAAATTATTTTACGATTATATCAAACTTTTCTTTATTTTCAAAACTTTTTTAAGGGTTGTTTACTGTATTTCAAAATTTCTTTGAAAATCTGCTCAAAATTTATTCTACATAATAAGAGAATTGAGTGATCACTTCAAAGTTCAAATTGTTCAACTGCAGTCATTCACTAATTAAGGGTGCGTTTGGATGAAAGTTTGAGTTAGTAAAAATAGTGAGCTAACTCAACTTTTGGTTGGATCAGTAGAATAACATGCTAACTCATAAAATACAAACAAAGAATAGTCTTGTTTTGCTAATCCGAATTAGCACTAATTTTTGCCTCATTCAAACGTACTTTTATATTTTTTGTCTCATCCAAACGTACCCTAAAAGAAAAAAAATAGTGAAGTCTCAAGCTCCATTCGCTGACCCTAACCTGTTTTTGGGGTACGTGTAGCAATTTCACTTATGTGAGGTGCGCGTAGCAAAATTTTCTTAACTCCGTCGCCGTTACTGCTTTTAGGGACCCACGGAATCTGCGCTTTCACTTCGTCTGGGACCCACGCATCTTATCTATTTTTTATTTTTTTTTCTTTTTTCTGGCGCCGTGTACGAAATACCAATTAGCCTTGTCGTTTTCACCATACGATCGTACCTCAAAGGCTCACGTTTCAGTACAATTGAATGGTGCTGAGTCATGAAGGTTGGATCGTTGTGGCACAGTATTGATATCTCGTGATGTGCCGAGTTGTATTATTCGTAATACAGTCACTTCAATAGTGGCAAATTCTTTATTCGATTATAATCTGAATATAATTAGAAAATAGTTCATAGTTTATAATGAAGATGAAATATCAAAATTCTGAAGTTTTAAAAAAGAAAACAAATTATGCGAATTATTTGGGATTAATTCGATCACATATTTAATTTGTCTTTCAATTCGATAAGGCCTAAAAAATAAAAATGAATAGGTCATGAATTATGGGCAAATCTTGTTACTATTCTCACTTCTATTCGTTGCAGGCATGTAACAAGATTCTCGAATAATAACAACATTATACCTGAAATATTCTTTTTTCAGCATCTCTTCGAAGTATTTAAATAATCTGACAAATTATATTCAGTATTCTAAATAGCGCGCTATAGCTGCGCTGTAGCGTTTTCGAACCTTAAAAGTTATACAGTAGCACTATCAACTATTTTCAGTGCTAAATGTTCTTTCTAGCCTTTCCGCGATGACACGATAATTGCTATTTAGATACCTTGATTATACTAATAATATGATATTCATCTCAAAACTATCGATTAATACTCCAAATTTAAAATGCTCTTAGTATACTAATAAAAATAGCGTGTTTAAATAAATAAATAAAAAAGATATAATTAATGCATCTAAGTGTTTACTGCTCTTATATTTACCATCTCTAAAAGAAACCACATATTTTTCAAGCCAAACTATTAAAAAATTGCACAAATCAGATTTTTTTTCTTCCAAACTCTAACCTCCTATTCGGACCTAAGATCATTCTCACAAAATTTTAACAAGTAACATTGCTAAGAAAAAAATGTTAACACTATAATAACAAAGCGACGCTTTTCATATATTTGAATTATTATTTATAAAAAAAATTGAGCCAGCTAAATCCTTACTCCCTCCACAAAAATAAACATCAAGAAATGTAGGTTTCCATCATAATTTTCCCCTTTTGAGCAAAGTGAAAACGCTCAAAGATGTATAAGATCGGAGGTCCATATCAATTCATTTTTTAATATCATGAATTCTCGTTGGAATCAATACCATTTGGTATCCACGCAACTCAAATGCATAAGCTTCGCAGAACTAATTTAGAAACGCAGGTCCAATTATATGTCAGAAGTTTGGCGCCTCATTGGCAAGTTATTTATAAATTATAACAATCAATGACATAACACATAATTCAAATGATGTTCATGTATGGTCAAATTCGACAACATATAACTCTTATATGCATCTGTGATATTAAATCGGTACGCTACCGCTTTGATCTGTGATAGCTGAATTAAACGTTTAATCATCACACTAGTCTCAGGTGTAATTAGTGTTCCTTGCTAATTACCTTGACTAGGAATACTTTAAAGTTCATTACTTTTATTCATTGGTTGTTACACAATCTAACAATTAGATAAACCACAAGTATGTAACTTAAGACAACAAATTGACTATCGTCAACCAATCATATGAACAAGAATTACAAACAAAATATTTGCTTTAGGACACCGGACTCTATCAGAGTCCGGGTTTTGTACCCGATAAAAGAGGTGGCGAGCAGAGGGAGCGCGCAGGGGGCGCTCAGGCGGAGGCCGCTGAAGGGGGTCGCGATCTCGGTGGCTAGAGGCCGTTGAGGTTTTTTTAATAGAAAGAGGGCCCGAATCGTGTAGATCAACCCGTTTCCAAATTCTCACCATTGACGGCCCTCAAATCGACTCCATTACTGTAGCAAGGGTTACAAATAAAACTTGCAACTGCACCTCCAACTGCTCTAACGGGCTGAATTTATTCTCCATCGTAGATCCACTATTTTATTTTTGAAAGATTTCTATAATTTTTGTTGTTTCCTATGAAATTTGTGTAAAATCGCCTCTATTGCGACGGGATGACAATGGAAGAGATGAAGACAATGGAAAAGAAGAAAGTGAATTTTCAATTTCTAATTTGATACTCTGACCGTTAATTTGATATGATTATGATGGTTAGAATCTGGAGACGTTTAGAGGACAGATTCGAGGAGACGATATAATTACCCTAAAATTATAATGCAATTGTAACAATGTAGCTTCTACAATTCATTTTTCTGTATACAAACGTTCTATTCTAGTAAATTATTTTGTCAGCTTGTGGAATACTACAAATTATCCGACGTTCAATTGGAGCTGTTTAATTTGCATCAAGATTCGTACACACATGATCTATACAGATTTCTAAGTTGTTCGCACGAATTTTGATACAGATTAAGAAAGCTATTAGACCGACCGACCCCAATTCTCAGTTCGTAAACCTTATGCATTACTAATTACGTGCGCATGGATCCCACTCAACTACCTACAATTAAGAAAATTAATTAGCATCAGCAGATGTTTGTTTGCTGTCAATTATTTGTTATTAAGAGCATATATGATTTAAATATATGGATATTAGTGCTCTCCATACAATGCAGAAACTAATAAAAATTCAACTGAGAAATGATGATTGTCAAATTGTTGTTGGTCGCCACTTCTCTAAGCTATCTCAGATGCATAAATTATCTAATTAATATCTCTCCAGGTGGAATTGTTTTTTTTTTTTTTTTTTTTTTGAGAATAACCCGTAGGTTAGGTGGAATTGTTATAGAAGCTTTTGTGGCAGCTGCTGCACCAATAATTAATTAATCAAGGCCTTACTTGATGCAGGTTAATTAGAGGCAGCTTAACTGAGAGCTTATTTTGGACCACCAAAATGATTGGATTCCTTGCTTGCGAATATTTCTGTGCTTGAATCTTTGTGCCACCAATGATTTGTGCAAACTTAACTCACAAATTGTGGAATTCATATCGCCTAAGATACTTAAATTTTAAGTTTGAATCTGGTCGATTATTATACACTAGCACAAATTTTAAAGAATTATCTCGTGTACTACAAGCTTGGGCCGGATTGACCCGCATTATGATTGGACGGTTCAAATTGAAACTCAAAGAGTGCATTAGCTCCAAAAAATGGGGACTTCAAATTATGTGACCTCGTGGAGTCTAAGAATCTTTTTGTCTGGCTTTCTTACTAATAAGGGCCCGTTCGGCAACGGCACTGTTGCTGTGGAAAAAAAAAATTAACTCTTGAGTGAATTTTTTTTTCCCACGGTGAACAGTAAAAAGTAGTTCAAAATTTTTGATTCATATTCTCATTCCTATTTCTAGCAGGCTGCCGAACGGACCCTAAGTCTAAAGTCTTTAGAGCACAAACGTTTGATTTATTAGTGGCAAAATGAAACGCTCTATGTGTGAAAGAAGATTACGAGTTTGAAATTCAAATAAAATTTAAAAGTCTAAAACTTTATTTTGAAAAATTAAAAATAAAGTCTGAAGTCTGAATCAACATTTGTTAGGTTCTTGGTTCTGTTACAGGTTATAAATGTTGTCAGAAATGTTATTTGATATCTGATCAGAACTAGTACGTATGCCATCGATGTAATATCTCCATATCAATAGGATTTAATATACAAGAATTTGATTCCTTATATACTTGATCAATATAAATTGTTTGGTTAGGTGTAACCAATGGTTAAAGGTCCAATATGCTTGGCAAGCATGTCTACACTCTAGATCTACAGCTGTTTACTAGGGATAAATTAAAACCGTCATATTAATACAAAATGTTAATTGTCACCTCCGATATATATTCACTGTTAATTATTTCAAAGGAATGATAATTAACTTCACTCTTAATTCGCAACTCACATTCCCCTCAAATATAATTTCGTCGTTTTTTCGAAAAAAAAAAAGTGTTTATATTAGGGGAGTAGGGTTAAAATGTACTATTGGTTTCGTGCTCCAATCATGTTCCACGTCTTTATTTTTGTTTTTAAAGTCCGAACAGTCAATCTAAACTATTCAACATGATCTTCATATTAACATGTGCTTGGAGATCAAATTTTATATTTTTTGGAATTTGTTTACTATTTTTTATATTCAATATGATTGTGAACCATCAAAAACAATGATTTTGTATCTATCTAATTAAAAATTAGTAAAACAATTTCAAAAAAATATAATTTTGTCTCCAAACACATTTTAATACGAAGATCATGTTAAGCAGTTTGGATCAACTATTTGTATATTGAAAACGAAAATAAAGATGTGGAGCATGATTTGAGCACAAAACCAATGATGTATTTTATGCCTACTCTTATATTAGATTAATAAATAAAAACTCTAAAAACTATATATTTACTTACTGGACAGTTTTTAATTTGAACTTCTTTATGATTATTCAGAAAAGAAAAAAATAATACATACTTTGAATGCTATGTATAAACGCTTGAAGATTTAGATATAAATAATATGCATGTCAAGTGTAAATATTTTGGAGGTGCAGTTAAGGAGTGTAGAATATGGAGTACAATAACTCTGCTCTATACACACACACAATGTAATTCCGCATAAAATATTCAAATGTAATAATTCATCTAAACTGCTCAACATAATCCTATATGTTTTTAAAATTCAAATAATTGATCTAAGCTGCTCAACATAATCTCCATATAAAAATGTACATGCATATCAAATTATTTTTTTTAAAAACTTTTTTACTATTTTTTAAATAGATAAAAAATCAGTTGATTTAAAAATTCTGATCCATCCAAAATTAGTAATTTTCTACCTATCTAAAAAATAGTAAAAAAATTCTAAAAAAAATATAAAATTTGATCTCCAAGTATATTTTATATAGAGATCATGTTTAACAGTTCAAATCGACTATTTGAACTTTAAAAATAAAACACAGACCCATAACTCACGAGTCGATCCGTAATATGCATATTACCATATCCTTACTCAATGCCAAACTGTCCACCTTAGAAAATAAAAACACTGTTTACAATTTGTAAGGACAGACATGTTGGATCTTCCAATCGGCTCAACCGGTAGGTGATTGAGCATGTAATTAATTGTAGCATAAATCATAGTTAGTTTAAGGTACTAGTCGATGCAGAGAGCAACTACCTATTGTGTGAAAGTCGTCCATGGGTTGGTGCGATTGATATTTCGCTTTCTTCGACTGAAATGGCAACACCAAAAGTACAAAAAACCAAAAAGAAAAGAAAAGAAAAAAACAGAGAGAACTCGGCCTTGGTGGGAAAGAGGCCTAGGTACTTAATTAGGTAGGTGAGTAGGAGAGAAAGAAAAAGAAAAAAATAGACCCATATATGGACCAAGGTTGTAAAATGCGGTTTCTATGCGGTATGCGGAAAGCCACCGCATACCGCATATACGGTATGCCGCCGCATATGCGGATTTTCATGCGGACTTATATATGCGGGTTTTAAAATGAAAATTGATATATATATAAACAAGTATGCGGTAATATGCGGTGATATGCGGTATATGTGCGGTATATGCGGTATATGCGGTATGCGGTATGCGGTAATATGCGGCCGAATATGCGGCCGCATATGCGGAACCGCATATTGGGACCGCATATTCATTTTTCATGCGGTTGCCAACCGCATACGCATATGCGGCCGCATGAACCGCATTTTACAACACTGATATGGACCTTCCCGTTCTAACTAGGATTTGTTTAACATGAAATGGTGCTCTTATTGTAGGGTCCTGATCAGGTCCTGGCTGTTGGTGACTAGTCTAGTCAATTAAAGGGAATCTAACATAATTATCATTGTCCAAAAATGGACACAACATGCAGTGTTTGTGTGAGTGACGCGAATGGACACTGGATTATTTTTATCATAACAAATGCAGTGGTCTTTCATGAATAATGAATAATACAGGATCTTCATTTTTTATTTTTAGTAAAGGTTGAAGATCAAGCAATTTAATTATTTAATATTCACAAAAAAAATTTATTTGAGTTTTGAACCTATAGTTTTTCATACAGACAGCGTTGTCTTTGTTATTAGATCAAAGATTGGTTGTCACAGAATCTTCGACTTATAAATACAATATAATTATAAATTTAAGACGTATACACTCTCATAGTTGCGCACAGAAATATTAATAATTTTCAAATTATATTGTTTTTAGCGCCGAAGATCATGCATTATTCATCAAAGACCATATATTTATTATCATTACGGTATAATTAGTTTACAATATCAAAATGTTAATTACATTACGTCATCACATAATATTTTGAAAATGTTAATTAGACGAAAATTTAAATTTAGTTCATTAACTAATTTCATCGAAATTATTCTTCTTTTAGTGTATAAATACCCAAACAATTTGATGTATATTTCATACATAGAAAATATCCCGATTTTTTTAAATACCCTAAAAAAATAACAAAAATACCCTCTGATTTTAATTTTTTTGAAAAATGCCCCAACCGCCTCACTGTGGGGCGGTCTCTCTCTCTTTTTTACTAAAATTGAGGAGTAATTGAGTAGTGCAATTGTTCATCAATTAGTTTTTTTTTAATGATTGATATTAAATTGATAATATAAAATCCTGACTAAATGACAAAACAAAACATAAATATTGTATTAGTTCAATTAAAAAAAATTAGGAACATTCTTCTTTCAGAGGATGTATATGAATGCTCCAACAATTATACACAGTTTATTGTATGATCCGTGTGTGATAAAAGAAATATAATATTTTCCCACATCATCGATTCGTGTCTTTCTGTTATAATGCATCTCTATCTATTTTGTGTAAGTCATTTCTCTCACTTCTAAAGCACTTGTTGTATTTATTTAAGTCATCTCTCATAAACAGGCAAGGCTAGGACAAGAGATAAGGTAAGAGAAACGATATCTTCACTGAAAAAACGATTTCCGACGACAAAACTTAAAACGGCCATTAAACGACGATATCTACACTGTTTTTCAAAATTTAGAATTGTAAAAAAATCAAGGAAAGAGCCTCAAAACTTGAGTTGAAGTTTCTGATTAAGCTTTTCATTACTAATTTTATATTTTTTGTCTTTTACCATACTTCTTCTTAAATATTGTTCATGTAAATGCATGAAGTCTCAAATCTAGGGTTTTTTTGTTATATTTTTATTTTTTTTAGTTAGAATGTTATTCATGTAATGTGTGATACTTTTTCTTAGATATTGTTCATTAAAGTGTATTTATGTAAATTTTTCATTTTGAAATTTAGTTTAGTATTTTTGGTATTCAGATTAAGGATATGCTATTAAAAAAAGACAATCGATGCGATTTAGTTCAGTGTTTTATCAAAATTTAGTTTACTGTTTTCATTTTGAGATTAAAAAAAAAAATAGTGAACCGCTCCACAGTGGGGCGGTCGTCTATGGGAGTGGACCGTCCCATAGTGGGGCATTAATAAAAAGTAAATGGTATATTTGTTATTTTATTGAGGGCAATAATAAAAAAATCGGAAAAATATCTAATCTCTCCGCATATTTTTATAAATAATAAACAGTGCATATCAACTTTTAAATAATTAAAATTTTGATAAATTAATTATTTTCCAATAATAACAAGCGTAAGTCTATCGGCAGATGAATTCTCAAGACTACAGATAAAAAAAAAGATGATAATAGTTTATAATAATTTTGGTTATGTTTAGAAATAGAATAGTGCGGACTTAAAACTAAATGTATAGAAAAAGATCTGAGACGGTGTAGTTTATAGTGTCTCTGTGTATAAGAAGATGTCGTTGTATTCTGCAGCGTCTGTGTTTTTCTAATGAATATGAAAATTTATATGTCATGAGTTTAATGTTTTTAAATGCTACATTAAAAAAAAAATATTGGTCTGGTCTCCGAATAAAGCTATATAGTACAAAACAAAACGAACCTCTTGCATGGGTGGAGCAGGAAAATGTAGACTTTAGATCATGTTTGATCGTGAAGTAAAGCTATTCCGGATTAAATTGTTATTTCAAGTTAAGATTTATTAAAATTTATGTTCGGTTAGAGTTTGGTTGAGTAATATTGTGAATAGAGAAAAAATTATAAGTCGTATGCTACTCTAATTACGGGGACCGCACGTGGAGTATTTTACTCTGGATTAACTCAAATATATATATATATATATATATATATATATATATATATATATATATATATATATATATATATATTTAGTAAAGTTAGAGGTCAAGCTACCCAACTGTTTTAATATCCACAAGGGATCTTCTATTTGAATTTCAAACATGTGACTTTCCATACGGAAAATATTGCCTTTACCACTAGACCAAAACATGATTCTCAACTCAAATATTTAATTCTTCAAATTACTCTTCGTTTGATTGTTTAAAGGTGAAATAAATGGTTTACTCCACAACCTAACATGAACGGATGGAGATAAATTCCGTCTTTTTATAAAAAAATTATGCAGGAGATACTTTTTTTTTTTTTTAAATAATACCGTATTTATAGAAATCGTTATTTTGAAGAAGAAAAAATAACATATTCGGACTAAATTCACAAAATGTAGTTGCGTGCTTGATAAATCTTGAATTAAATATATATTTCGACACCGAAATTTCTGAAGGAGAGGGGTTCAATGCTCTGGTCCTGTGCATGCTCAGCTGTTCGATTTATCTAATTCAATCCAAATTAATATATTTGTTCATAGCTGATTCAGTAATCAAACAATCAATTTGAAAAGTAAATGGTTGAAATATCCATCAGACTAGTTATTGACAAGACCTGTCTACTCCACAAGAGATAAGATACGGAGATTTGAGACTGGCCGGTGGCCACGGCCGACATTTTTATTAATATCCAAAGTTAATTAGAAATTAATATTTATGTTCAGAATTCCCGACTTTCGTCAAAAATGTCCAAACTGGTCATAAAATGGCTGGCTTACGTTTATGGCCGGTTTACTCTTTTTGTTTTTTGTTTTTTTAGATACACTATGAAGAGCAAAATAATGAAATCTAACACTGAAAATTTAAATTTTTTGTTTAAATTATTTGTTAGAATACTTCTTTTGATTTATAATTAGCATATTTATACTAAAATACACTAGATTACTTGAAATTATGTTAAATTACACTATATTACAATAATTTATGTTGAATTACACTAAATTACGTTAAATTACAATAACTTCGCTAATTATGCTGAAATACGGTAAATTACGCTAAACTACACAAAATTACGCTAAAGTAGACCGATTTTGTGTCATCTTTCATGAATCATAAAAAATAGTAAAAAAATTCGAAAAATAGTAAAAATTGGTATTCTACAAGTTCAGTATGTAACTAATTTATTGAGCTACTTAGATGGAATAATAGAAATAAAAATCTTAATCGGAAACTTCAACTCAAGTTTTGAGGCTCTTCCCTTAGTTTTTAGCAATTTTGAATTTTGAAACCGGTGTAGCTAGCACGGACGCATGCGTCTTTTCGCAAGCTTTTTGAAAAGTGGTCATTTACTGAAATCGGACACTCGAGCGCCGTTTTATGGCCGTTTGAAGTTTCGTCGTCGTTTTTCGCCTTTTCAGTGAAGATATCGCCTCTATTCATATGTAATTTAGCTTAATTTAACGTAATTTAGTGTTATTCAGCGTAATTTCAAGTAATTTAGCTTATTTTAGTATAAATATGATAATTATATATCAAAAGAAGTAATCTAACAAATAATTTAAACAAAAAAGTTCAAATTTTCAGTATTAGATTTCATTATCTTGCTCTTCGTAGTCTAAAAAAAAGAGTAAACCGGTCATAAAATGGTCGGTTTGGGCATTTTTGGCGAAAATCAGGAATTCTGAGAATAAATATTAATTTCTAATTAACTTTGGATATTAATAAAAATGTCGGTGGCCACGGTACCTATAATTTTTTATTTATAGATTTTATTAAAATAATATAGAAAAATTAATTAATGACAGTATTATTTCGATATCAGTTTAGTTACTTTGGTATCCTGTCCTACCTACATGCCCGCCACAAAAAATTCTGCATACCCTCATTTTATTTCTGAACCTAAAGAAATCAAATTAATGATTCAATTATTTATGTGGAACAAAATATATAGACAATCCATCTATTTTTCTATATTATTATTAATGAATTTATATAAATAAACATTTATGCACAGTACCCGCCGCAAAGGAATTGATCAATTGAACTCAAGAAATGGACAATGGTACTTATTGCGGGTTAAAAAATGAAAATATATTTAGAGGCAGAACTAGAAAATTAAAATTGAGAGAGCTAATAAGTTATTGTAGTGTAATTTTGTTTTATAAGGGAAGCTAATATGTATAAATATTAATATAAATTATAAAATATAAAGGACTAAAGTGCTAATTTGTAATTGATGGACCGGAGTGGCTAAGTCACCTCTAACCAGCACTGTGTTCCACCACTGAATATATTATGTATTTTGCAATTCAAGAATTATAAATTTAGTGCAGTGGCATGAGTTATGTCTCTCTACAGACTACATAGAGACATAGGCTCAACTCTCGAAAATAACATCTAAATTTTTTAAAATGTACCGAAATCCTTTAATAGAAAAAAAAACATCAACAACGAAATTGCATTTCCATTTTACTGCGATGTTAGCAAAAAAAAAACCTATTTAAAAAGAGGGCACATAATATATATTTCTGTGTGGGACTTCACATAATACAATATTATGGCAGCCTAGTAAATTTATATGAGTATGAAAATAAACCAACTTTTATCTCAAGAGAATATACTATTTTTTTTCATATGTGAAGCATTAAGGTTTATTTTTAAGTTTCTGCTACTTATCTATGGTTCGAAAATGTTTTGCATTTCAATATTTCAACGCCATTGGAGATAACTTAATATCATCAACATAACTTAAAAGGCCGATTGTAAGGACCCGTTCGGCAGCCTGCTAAGGAATAGGAATGGGAATAGAAATAAAAAATTTTGAACTACTTTTTACTGTTCACCGTGGGAAAAAAAAATTCACTCAAGCAACAGTGCCGTTGCCGAACGGGCCCTAAGTGTTTTAACTGTATATGTTGTCACATAGTAAAAAAGACAGATGCACACCAGCCGGTCAATGGCGAACTATTTTGAGGCATGAGCCCTTTATTAGTTTTCCACTTTAATTTTATTGATGACCTTAGACTAGCATATTCTATGGTAAAAACAAAGAAGATATAGTACAATGGGGGAATTTTTGTCTCCCCTCAAAATTTTGCAACATTTTCCATTTTATGAAAACCGCTTTATAAAATAATTGCATAAACAGCGAAGCATAATTACTACATATATGAGTCGCATATCTGACAGACATTCAGACCACTCCGTGACGTGCCACAATATGCGTTCATTTTTTTCCACAAAAAAAAATATATATATGTATGCGTTCATTTTCTAAAATATTGTTTCATACCAACTCGTAGAATACTGTCTTCGCACAAGTTACAAGTTATTGCCACTTTTTTTTTTGGGTAAAAAATCCGGAAGGCATCATCAAGTAATTGCCACTCGATTAGAAATATAAACAAGTTAGTAGGTTAAACAAGTCGTAATGTAGATTGATTTCAACGATTTAAATTTGTTGTTTGAAGTCATTTCAATAGATTTTGAAGTTAAGCTTATATATATATAAAAAAAAAACTTGGTTACTTTGTCATTCTCCATTAGTTTTCTTATTTAAGAGACCATTCTCCATTAGTTGAAAAGCTCAAATACAAGTAAAAAAAAATGTTAAGTATCTTTTATGATTCCCCGTTTTAGAAAAAAAGAAAGATTCTGCATTCGTTAAACTGAATCAAGTTTCATATATCTCCCTCTAACATCTGGAAGGTGCATCTTTTAATGTGCTAGGAAATCATTTTTAGTCGATTGATGTTATCTTTTTATTCTCTCCCCATGCATATCTACACAACAGGCTTTAGTACAACGTTAAAACCCAAATAAAAAATGGAAAAAGGCCGCCAAGTAGGGCTGCAAACGAACCGAATTGAGTTTGGTTTGAATTAATTTTGAATTAAGTTTGGTTTGAATTAATTTTGAACGAACTCAATTTCAAATCGAACTTACGAACTCAATTTCGAACTTTTACGAACTTTGTTACGACTTACGAGTTGTGACTTATGGCTGAGCCATAGTTCGAAATTACAGCACTTCAATAAAAACTCAGGCATTCTGAATTCTAATTACACAGTACACCAAAGTTTATATCAAAGTTCATTACAAATACCAAAATTTATATCAAACACCAAAGTTTAGTACAATCAATCAAAGTTCAGTACAATTACAGAATCTAAAGTTTTCCAAATAGCTAACAGGAGCAACATCACCAAAGTTTTCAAAGTACAATTTAAATATCAATAGAAGTACAAAACAATCACCTAAGTCTTAGAATTATTACAAATTCAAATATTATTCTAAATAAAACATTAAATTTCATTATCAGCGGAAATCAACGGTTCACGTTTGAGTTAATTTCGAACTAAGTTTGGTTTGCGAACCTATTTCGAACGAACTAAGTCCAGTTTGAGTTTGGTTTGAATTAATTTCGAACGAACTCAATTTCGAATCGAACTTTTTACGAACTTTTTCGAATCAAACTCGAATCGAATTACGAACTACGAAGTTTTTGTGCAGCCCTACCGACAAGTATCCTGAAATTTGATGCACCTTCCATTTGAGCGAAATCCTCAGTTAAAAGTTAAAACTCAATATAAACAGGAGTAGCTCTGAAAACAATATATGATTTAACCTACTCAGATGCTTTAATTTTATTAATCAGGCCTACTTCCTGGTTGGTCCAGTGGGTTATAGCTGGTGGTATGGCAATATACTCCACCATTCAATGCACATGTAACAAAAGTAAAAAGAGAAATCTTTCCTATCTACGAATGTTGTCATTAAATATTTACAATTTGCATAAAGTAACAAATGAAAGCAATTGAAAGTTGCCACTTCAAAATAACTAATCTGCACGTACAATTGTCGCTTAAATATGTACAATTTGCATTCTCTAATGCAGAAAAAAATAACAAATGAAAACAATTGAAAATTGCCACTACAAAATAACTTATTCTGCACTTAACAATCCTCGTCACCGAGCTATAGCCTGAAAATGAGAAGATCCCAATCAATTCATTTCAAAAGCTACAAAAACTGCTATAAGGAAAGGCGTGTAACCTTTTTTTTCTTGTCTGGGAGAATACCACCTCTTGGGATTGGTTACTCGAATTGAGAGCTTCAAGTATGATTTCAATCCACCTGCAGATTTAACAAAATAATAATGATGATGACGATAATAATAATATGATCAACCAAGTTATATATTCAATTGTTGAAACAAAAGAGAAACTATTACCCTTCAATGCCGGGATTTTTGGGATAATAAATATTTGTGAGGCCTAATCTTTTAGCTGCTGCAGCAGTTGTTTCTCCAATGCATGCCACCGAGTTGTCCCACCCGAAATTAGATACCAGATTAACCCAGGCACTGTTTTAGAAAATGTATGGTTACATTAATCCACAAGTAATTTACTACAAATTCAGAAAAAAATATGAAAAAAATTACTGAAGTACCGCAAAGCAGAAGGAGAGGCAACAGCAACAACAGGGACCAAAAGAGCCTGCTCTAATTCCTGTGGGTCTACCTCTTGAACCGGTACCTTCAGAAAGTCGTAGATTTTAACAAGTTCCTTTTCTTATACCTGATTTTAACAAGTCATGCAAGGTATAAAAAATATACATAAATAAGGTGCTAAATAATTTACAGTGTCGTATGTATTGAGCCTCAAAACATCAAATCCTCGGCCTGACAAGCCGTCCTCTGCACACCAAAGGGGAAAACTCATGGTTACAAGTCTAAATATTACACTGAAAAGGTCAGGTTATTGAAAAGGTCTTAACAATGCATCATTAATCTGCAAACTTCAATTAATGTTTAAATGCTTTCATTTTTTTTCATTTGTAATCCTTTTTTGGTTTGAGTTGGACCTTAAACTAATTGCTATTGCTAACAAATTAGGTCCTTACACTATTAATGTCAAGCATCGATGATGTGGCAGTCAACTGAAATATTTTGACACCAATTAAACAGACGAAACTACATCCAACAATCCTCAATAGTTTATTAAACAATTTTCGCAAATAAAAGCCAAGAACCTTTTCGAACAATGAAAGAAAGTTCTGGCCCTTTAGGAGCAGAATTTGTAAATTCGACAGAATAACTTAGTATACCTATTTCATTGCTCGCTTTTACTGAAGCAGGATACAAAACCCTACAGCTGATTTGACCCGATCTTGGAAGCTCTTGAACCAAAACTTTTCCCGTTGCTGACGATAAAAGTAGAAAAGAGAAACAATTCTATCACCCTCAATTTTAAGTGAAAAAGGTGTGAAATTATTTTGTACTTTCCACACAAGAAACAGATACCTTTAGAAGGAGAAAATGCAATCTGAAGAGGTTGATCAGGTAACTTAGATGCTTCGAGAAATGTGCTGGCCGTGCCTTGGCCGACCACTCCAACTTGCACTCTTGGATTTCCTGCCGCTCTGACATAAGGTAACTTAGATTGATGTAATTACAAATATAACTCAAAGATAATCCATATCTTTTCTACTATGATGAGATCTGACAGTAGCAGGCAAAGAACAAAAGGTTAGTTGACACAAAAATCATTTTACCCTTACTTCCATGCATCGAGGAACACTGAGCCAGCTTCCGGTGAGGTTATAATAATCCAATCAAAGCTATCATCTGGTAACAAAAGGCCAATCACAAACTAAGCAACTGAGACTAATCTACTATAATTTTAGAAAAGCCACGTATGACAAAGAATAAAATGAGATGTACATAAAATTACGAAAAAATGAAAATAGAGATATTGTGGTTAAAACATACTACGCAAGAAATGAGAAAGCCTATCAGCATCTGGCCCTTGAACATGCTTTATCAGAGGAAACTCTAAACACCTGATATCATGCTTTGCCTGCAGAGCCAAATAAATACAAATCACTGTTAAGTGCTGATTAGTAGAAACACTATAAGATCGCATGCTTTCAGATTTAAAGAAATGCGCGTAATTGGAAATACACCGAGCTCTAATCCCAATTTTTTCGCAAATTGGTGAGAGAATTTGAGGAAAGGTCAGTGAAAAAGTTAGATATACATTGATCTAGACACAGAATTTGTCCTTAGATGCTATTAAGAAATTGAGATTCATAATGGAATTACTCTTTCTCTTTCTATTGGTTCTTTCTCCTTCCGGTTAGTAACATAATTTAGGGACAATTGTTGCCATACCCATCAAAATATGAAAATTTCTTATTTCCCCACTAAAAACGAACAACCATTATCATACCCTTTCTTAGTTTAATTTTAAAATTTAGTTTCAGCTTATTGCAATCTTTTATTTCAAGATGAAAGGACTGATTAACCCTTCTCTTCAAACGAACACATTCTTATTGTCCGATTATGATCAATATTTTTTTTTGCATTCTAATCAATCAAATGTCGAATACTAATGTGCAAGTTTAGCTACTGGATTTGTATTGATCGAAAAAATGGGTTTGTATTGGTAGTAGTGACTAATTGACAATTGTCTTCTTCTTTGCTATATTTTCTTTTTGCAAAGCAGGTGATGTCAAATTCTTGTAATTGATTAGAATGCAAAAAAAATATATTGATCGTAGTTGGACAGTAAGAATGTGCTTGTTTGAAGAGAATGGTAAATTCAGTGATAAATGGTAATACAATGAAAAGGGTGCTAACCTCTCCCCCCCACCCCCACCCCCCCACACACACACACAAATATAAATTGAGAATTTGTAAATTTGTCCATTTGAATTTTGTAATTTTTGTATGCATCAATAATTTTAGCCCTCCTTATAGAATGAAATTATACTAGATTTGATTTTTTAATCTCCTCAATCCCAATTTTCTAGTTTCGTCTCTGCCTAAATTAGTCCTTTTATCTTAAATAAAAGACTAATAATAAGCTCAAATAAAAAATAATAATTAGATTAAATAAAGGGGAATGAGAAAGGTTATTTGTTTTAGTTGGAAAAATAAGCGATTTTCAAGTTTTGATGAGGAAATTGGATATTTACAAATTTTTGATGGATATGACAATAATGAGGAGGGTTCTAATGCCTCCATTATGCCTCCACCTTTTAATTTTATAATAACATAAATTCTAAAAGTTATATATTCAAACGGATAGATATGATCTTATATAATTTTCTCTACATGCACATAAAAAAAAATATCACCTTTTGATTTTGGTTTTATATGAAACAATAAATTGAAAAATCAACGTCCAGGATTGTATTTTTGCAAGCTCTCAATACTAATTGAAATGTAATGATACATGTGCATAGGTAAAATGATATAAATAATATTTAACGGTTTTATTTTGACATTTAAATTTATATTTTAAGCTATTGTACTTCTAAAATGGGTAAATTTTGTTGGAGGTAACTAAACTTTGTCGTTTGTCACGAATTGGTCATTCAAGTTTGATTTATTCCTCACTAAACTTTTCATTTGTCCCAATCAAGTCCTCTATAACTTGTCCATCCAAAAAACTAATGAAATATAAAGTGATATGGAGATGGATGAGCATATTATGTTAGTATTTTGGACGCAAAAGTTATAGAGAGACTTGATTGCGAATTTGAGACAAATGAAAAGTTGAGTGACTAATTGGTGACAAAGCACAAAGTTAGTGACCTTTGGCGAAATTTACAATTCTAGAATGGAGGCATGATGGAGGCACAAGAAATTGAGGCATTTGAACCCTCCTCAACAGTAATTACCATCATTTAAAATGGGGAAGTAGGCAATTTAGAATAATTTAATGGATATACCAACAATTCTCCCTGGAAATAGGCAAATTTAGAAGTTTTTTTATTTTATTTTGAGATGGGAAAGAAAAGAAGGTTCATCTACCTTCAAAACATTGTAAGTTACTGATTCATGAACAAACTGACATTCAGTCTCTTACAGATAGCCCGCGAGATTTTATTGTATGTTCACAAAACCACTCCCCGTAATGTATATCAATGAAACAAATTTAGAGAACTTTGGAAGAGAATCTCATGTACTAACTAAAAATAAAAATCACTTACTTACCAGGGCATTAATGAGCTTCGCGTTCTTCCCTCTCTCTCTGGTGACAACAACTCTCGGCTCAGCTGGAGAAGCAGAGCAAGCACGAATGTTAGAACGGTGCGAAGAGCTCCAAAAAGTTTTCTTCGTAGACAAACGGCTCGAAAAGGCTTTCTTCGAAAAAGGAGAGCTAACGGGCGGCCGAGAGAGAAGCAAAGCGGATGCCATATATTTGATTTGGATTTTTGGTTTCTATTTCAATTTCTGTTCCTTGATATTACCGGTATAGAGAATTAGAGATGTGTCGCGAGAAGGCAACAGGCGCCAGCTAGCGGATCGCCGCTTGAGACCCTTCTCGGCTTTTGCCCTTCCTTTTTTATATTTTTCCTAATTTTCTATTCCAACCTCCTCTTTCCACTTATGCCAATCAAAATATATTGTGGGTTCTCTGTTTCGTAAATTCCTGTGTTCCTTCGTGAAATGGGTTAAAAACCCAATATTTAACGAAACGGTACACACCAAACTTCTTGTGATTTCCTCTATCGTCGAAAGCTGGTAAAAGAAGAAGAAGAAGCTTGTAGCGAAAACCCACTTCATGTCGATATGCACAACTACTGATTAAGCAGATCACAACAAAAAAGTCTTTTTCTTTTTTATTTCACAAAGCTTTAGCTAGGTGTCGACCTACGGGTTTCTCTCAAAAAAAAAAAAAAAAACTAGGTGTCAGCCGCTTGGGCCCGTTGTGTCCGCTTTGTCCTTTCAAGTAGTCAATGGGAACGCGTATCCTCTGCATTAACTCAAAGGAAATTTTTTGAGTTGATGAATCTCAACCATTGATTTTAAACGGAGCCAATCCGGTTCCTGCCTGTAACATAGGGCTTTTCAATATTAGTGCAGATCTAATTCGTACAATCTTAAAACAGATCGGATGGTTGAAATTTATTAACTCCAAAGATTCCCTTTTGAGTTAATGCAGAAGATACGAATTCGTCAATGGGCCTATTTCTAGAAGAATGTAAGTTTCTGTGCCATATAGTAGTGTAGTCTAACATGTGTCATTGATTGTACTGCCAGCCTGGACCGTTCCTACTCCGAATTAGCATTATGTGCTAAGAAATGTGTTTTAATATTGCTTAAGAAGTAATCGTTCGAAAAAATTAATGTAGATTAAGACTTTAAGGAGTGTCAAGAAGACTCAAACCTCTCAAGCGTACTATCTAATTTGTTAGAGAGGTACTTTTAAAGTTTTATTTTAAATTCGCACAAGTTAACATGAGTTTCATTTAATTTGTAAAATAAGTATTTACAATGCAAATCCTTCATCTTATGAAATTATACGAGCCATATTATATTAACTTTGCTCTTCTCAATTTAGGAGGCGTTATCCAAATTTAATTCGGGTGTGTTTGAATTGAGAGTAAGATTAGTGAGAATAGCGTGTTAATTCCGAATTCGAAATAGTTGTTTGTTTTTCTAGTTATTCTTATTGTATATCAATTATTCAAACAAATTTCATATTTAATATTGTTTGGATGTTTATATTTAATTTGTTCGAAATTATTTATTCTAATTGTATTTTTTAATGTTTTAATGTATTGTTTTAGTTATGTGAAATTTTATTTGGAAATTATTTTTTATGAGAATCAATTTATCAAATGGGAAGTAACAATATTGAAATTCAAATTATTTTCAACATAAAAATTAGAATTAAAATTACTAAATAAAAACCAGAAATGTCACTACAAATTAAAATTACAACAACATAAAATTAAAAATATTAAATAAAAACCGGAATTGTCACTACAAATTAAAATTACAACAACATAAAAATTAAGAAACATCAACGTTGGCGTCTGTTTGAAGAAGATCTTCTTACATAAGAAGATACTCTTGTTGTTTGAAGAAGACCTTCTTACAGAAGAAGATAATATTGTTGTTCTTCTTGAGAAAGATGTTCCTTCTTCTGCTTGTCTTGCTGCTTCCTCTACATTACAAGTAAAATATATATAAATTAATTAGTATTTGTTAAAGAGAGAACCAATAATATTAGAATAAGTAAATAATTAAATCATGCATTTTACCTGCGCATTATTATCAATGGTCTCACGATGAGCCTGATTTTCGAGTCTCCGACCTTGCATATGGTCCATTTTCATCGGTATGCGGTTGTGTCGTTCCCTTCCCTTTTTGATCAATCTCCACTCCGGGATGATCCTTAGACCGTTGTATCGAGGCTAGTCACATTGGTTGCCTTTGGGCTCGAAGTAGGCACCCTATGTTTGTGCCACCATTGACATACTGTAGAGGGGGCTGACGTCAAATTCTCATCATAATTCATTTCTCGGACCACCGCTGTGAAATGAGAACATGGTATACCAGTCAATTGGGGCTTATGACATTCACATTCAACCTTGTTGTTTTCCTTAGCAACAACCTTATACCCGAAATCCCTGTGGGAATACTCCAATCTTGGCTGATCATGCTTTGCAGGAATTTTTTCACTCCTTACCATGACCTCATACACCACATGTACCATACCGTAAGGAATTGTAGTCATGGCTAGAGATTTGTTGATATGCTTTCGCAACAATTCACTTACCCTGTTGGACCACATCTGACCCTACTCAAGTGTCATTTCAGTTTTGTTCCGCCATTCAAAAAATCAGGCATTCAACTTGTAGAATGTGTCCTCCACCACGGTTGCAACCGGCAATTGCTGACTCAGTTTGAACACATTGTTCAGTGACTCGGACCCATTTGTTGTCATTATTACCCATCGGTGACCTCCGTCCAATGCTTGGTACAGCTTCTTTGGACATGGAAGCTCGCCTTCATCATTTGGGTCTCTCTTACCCACCTTGTTAAGGTAATCGAGAGCCTCTGAACAACCAATCTCAAATTCCTGAAACATCTTCTTCAAACCTCCTTAAGTTTCTTTTTGTTTACCCAAATTTTGAACCTATCACTGACTTCTCTCTTCCGCCACACATGCTTGAAGAGGTTCTCGGCAACATGTTGAAAACAGTATCGATACACACATTGATCGGTAGACTCATCCCATCCGAGATGTGGATCCTGGAACATGGTTTTAATCCCCAAATATCTATCCGATATGACACAAAAGAATCGATCATCTTCAATGACTTCCAACCGCAACCATCTCATAAAAAACCCCAGTTTTCTGCACTTTCTTTCTCTACAATTCTGAAAGCCAATAGAAGCAATTGGTTTTCGGCATCGTATGCACATGCCATTAACAACCTACCTTGGTACCATCCCGATATGAAACAGCTATCGATACTAATCACTAGTCTAAGGAATAGTATCCCTGCAATACATGGACCATATGCTCATGCCGCTGCCTTGAAATGCATATCCGCTGATTCATCAATCGGGGTCGAGGCCACACAATACTTGGTTCATAGAGTGGTTCTTTTTATAGCTTTCAAGAGCGAAATAAGCAAGTTGTTCGAGTTCTCCCAACTCCCAAACAGATTTGCAATAGCAAACTCACGGCCTTGCCATAACTTGTTGTATCTTATTGTATGTTGCCTTGACGACATCTCGGATATGATTTATACTCGCGCAAACATCCCTTCTCATGGTCGCATTAATTACAAGGGCAACCATCTCTGCTGTAAGCTAAACATGATCAGCACGTTAGGCCGGTACTTTGCATGCATGAGGGATTGCTTGTTTGTAGATAATCCAATTTTCTGTGAGACCATAAGACTTCGCGCGTAACTTGAATTTGCACGACTCATCCTTGCACACCACAACTAAACACTGAGGTTCGCTTTTGAAAACCTTACACTCAAAAATATTCTTGAGATGTAACTCATTAATTGCTACCCCTAGAGCCGTTTTCGACTCAAACACTTTGTCTACTGCCAATGGGTTATCGAATGTTCTCTATGTACCTAAAAACCCGACATCCGCTACCTGGAAAGCTGATGTGTCATTGAAACTATCAACCGGGTGTCTCATATCTGTCTGGCCAGTGATTGGGTACTGTGACTGGCGGGACTGTGACACAGACTGCGACTGTCTGATCGGTCAAACTGTATCATCACAATCCGATGACTCATCTGAGAGAATCTCATCCCCACTCTCCAAACTATCATCATCAATTGCATCTACCAATACATGTGATTAATCAGGGACCGATACCGGTCTATGGACCCGAGCAGCTTTGGGTCAGGTTAGGGATTCAGGTACCAGACTACTACGGGGTCGGGATCGATTTTCAGGGATCTGACTTGGTACACGGGCCTGGTTGTTCATATCCAATTGGGAATTAAAACCGGCATTATTCGGTTTCAATTCTACATACAGCTCCAGAACCGGTACCCTTTGTGGGAAGGAAGCCACAATTTCTAAAATCATTTGGAACGATGCCTTGTCTGTTATCGGTACCAATTGGTAGTCTTGTTGGCCATCAGTAGAAATATTGATCCAGGCTTAAATTTCCAGATTTGTTTGACTACTGGTATACCCAACTTGTGAATATATCTCTCTCTGGAGATAATCAAAAGTATGGTTCACATTTACCGGCAATGAGTCTCTAGGACGGGCACTGTAAAAGACACCATCATCACAGTACTGGATTTTCCCGCCAACAAATAATTTCACACATCATTTTTTGTTTTGGTTGGTCTGAATAGCACACTACAATTTTAAAAATAATAACCTTATAACCATTTCAACTATAAATTACAAAATTAAATAATTTACAATTAAAGAAATAAAAAAAATTTACAAAAACTCGAAATGGTTTGAGTCTCTCTTCTTCTCTTCTTCCTCTTTTTCTCGTTCTCTTCTTTCTCTCTCTTCTTTTTAGAAACAGATTTTATAAAATCCAGGTCCGAATTCAGAAAATTATTCTCCAGATTCACGGATCCGGAGAATAATTCTCTGGAAAGACAAATGCTGGATCCGGAGATTTATTCTCTGGATTAGACAGATTTATAAATTTTCCGAATTTGGGATCAGATTGTTAAATTTTTTATTTTTTTAATATTAATAAAAATTTCGTCAACAAACTCTTGTAATAAACTAAGGTTTGAGTTGCTTCTTCACGATAATATATGCAATAAACCAAGGTTTGAGTTACTTCTTCATGAGAATATTGCTTTCTCTCCGGACTTTTTTTAACAAGTTGTATTTTAAAAGCTTGTTAATGCAGAATTTTGTTGGCCTCTCCGATTGAGAACGGAGTAGGTCCGATGCCCATTGGACCTACTTTTAGGTTCAACGAGCATGATGACCGTCCGATCTAATTTAAGATTTGTGCACACAAAAATTGAAACAAACACACATGAAGTTTAAAGCATTCTGCACGAATCTTAAAGCAAATCTTCGGTGAATAAACCCATCGAACTAGAGTAGGTCCGATGCCCATCGGACATACTCTCAAGTGCCTCCAATTCCGTATCCTATGTATTATTTCGTATTTTGGATTTAGAATCTCGCCAGTTCGATGAGAATATGAACCAATCTGACTCGAACAAATCTATAATGCAAGAGATCTTTTTAATATTCATGCCAATGCGGATTAAAATGGTCTGAATTTGTTATACATAAAGTCAACATTTGAGTTACTATAAACATTATGAATTCGATCCCTTGTGATTTCGACAATTTATTTACTTATGAAGTCCAACATCAGAAAGTAGAGTAATAAAAAGTAGGGATCGACTAACAATCCTTCTCATTCAGTCCTCTAAACGTCCACCCACTAACTAACTGTCAAAGTACAACTGGGGACCACTAAACATCCCCCCATTCATTGATTAAATTAATTCACATCATAATTCATCAAGTATTCATACCTAAGATATCAAATATTCATCTATAATACATCAAGTATTTACACCTAAGATATCAAGTATTTAAAAAAAAAATGGACACATGACTCACCCATCTTTTACACGTTTTTCAATGTGGTTTTTTTTTTCTCCGTTCAATCTAACCAATATTTCTAACGATCTATGAGGAATTTTGCAAATCTAAAACCATGAACGTCTTCTACACAATTTTCTCTTTCAAATGAGATCCATGATGACATACTTTTGAGTTATCGATCACACAAGTATTCATACCTAATCGAGCAAGTATTCATACCTAAACGTGCAAGTATTCATAATAGTGGTTCCGCCAGTGGGTATTGACAGTTAGATGGGGACCACCACCAGTGCTACATTCATTGATTAAATTAATTCATATACAAAATGGAAAGTATTCATACCTAAAATATTAAATATTCATATATAATTCATCAAGTATTCATACCTAAGATATCAAGTATTTAAAAAAAATTGGACACATCACTTACTCATCTTTTACACGTTTTTCGGGGCCAGTAACGACTAGCCTGAATTGGGGACCACAACCAAAAAGTCACGTGGATCACACCACCAGTGCTACATTCATTGATTAAATTAATTCACATACAAAATGAAAAGTATTCATACCTAAGATATCAAGTATTCATATATAATTCATCAAGTATTCATACCTAACTGTCAAGTATTTAAAAAAAATGGACACATCACTTACTCATCTTTTACACGTTTTTTAAGGTGTTTTTTTTTCTCCGTTCAATCTAACCAATATTTCTAACGATCTATGAGAAATTTTGCAAATCTAAAACTACGAACGTCTTCTACACAATTTTCTCTTTCAAATGAGATCCATGATGACATATTTTTGAGTTATCTGTCACACAAGTATTTATACCTAATCGAGCAAGTATTCATACCTAAACAGATATGGGAGATGAAACTGGGAGAGAAAAGAGAGGTTTCTTTTTATTTGTGTACTTTGACTGTTAGGGGGACTGTTAGAGGACCAAACAGCGGGGGGCCAAAGAATTACTCTAAAAAGTATTGGAATTTTAATCATGTAACTAATCCAAAACTAAATGTTTTAAAGGACAATTTCACCCATTACTATAAATGCTTATTCGTATCCTTACGATATCACTCTTTCCCCGAGAGCAAATTTGGAATGCTAATTAATTTTCTACTTCGAAGGCATTAATTATAGATTACTCTCTTTTTATTTGTTATCGCTGAATGCGTTTTTAAGCCGAACTTTTTACAATATAAAAAAAAAATTCAAAAATTCAAAATAAGCACCCATTTTCAACTTATTTACGAATCTGCTCAAACCGGAAAATTATTTTCCGAATCCAGCATTTATTTCCGAAAAATAATTCTTCGGATTCAAAGATTCTCTTTCCGGAGAATTATTTTTCGTATTTGGGTTTTCGAAAAATAATTCTCCGTTTTTAGGTTTTTTTCTTTTGATTTTTTTAGTTAAATAGAAAATGTTATAATTTATTTATTTTTTGCATTGAAATATTAAAAATATTTTTATATTTCTTTGAAAATAGATGAAATACTATATAATTGAATTTATTAGAAAGACTGCAACAAATAACCCGTATCAACATTTTTCAGGGCTGTAAAAAAATTAAAATATTTCTTTGTGTGTTATTGGAAAAAAATAAAAATATTTGAATCTGAGTTATTGACCCCGGTTCAAAAGTCACTTCTGAGTAAATAAAGAAAATATTGTGGTCTTTCTAGTACATTTAAATTCTAAGATATTTCAAATATTTTGAAAAAAAATGGATATGAAATAATTTCGTCTGACATATTGTTAGAGCAAATTCTTATTTTTCTTTGATCCAAATTTTTTTTATTTTTTTTCCAATAATATAGAAAGAAATATTTTAATTTTTCTTACAGCCGCAAAAAATCTGGTCAGAAAAATGTTAATCTGGGTTACTTGTCGCAGTCTTTCTAATAAATTCACTTATATAGTATTACATCTATTTTAAAAAAAAATATAAAAGTATTTCTAATATTTCAATACAAAAAATAAATAAATCATGACATTTTCTATTTAATTAATAAATCTAAAATCGGAGAATTATTTTTCAGAAAGAGAGCATTTGAATCCGGAGAATTATTTTCTAGAAAGAGATGCTGGATCCGGAAAATAATTCTCTGGTTTGAGCAGATTTGGAAATAAGTTAAAAATGGGTGCAGATTTTGAAATTTTGAAATTTTTGAATATTAATAAAAATTTTGGCATATCAGTTGGCTAGGAAGAAAGTCCTAAAATTGTTGGTTATCCAAAGGTCGAGAGTTCGATTCCCCTCACGACTTCGCAGCCTCTGCGAAAGTTTAAAAAAAATATATATAACATTTTAAATATTATCATTTTTAGTTAATACGTCTAATTTTTTTTAAATTAAGTATTAACTTTTTGTAATGGAGGAGTACAACAATTATGTATCATTTTGATTTTTTTTAATCCTCTTTTTATTTCTTAGCTTTTAATGTAACAATTACATAATATAATCAATTTTGATAAAATTCGAAATTAATTATATTATTTTCTTTCTCATTTTAGCATATCAGCTGCTATATCCAGCAAGTCTTTATGTTTTCTTGTGCTTTCTACTACTATTATATGTTTATGCATTGAATCTAACTTGTACTTAATAATCCTAACATTATAATTTTTTTCACAGAAGAAAATATTTTAACATTTGTGTTATAAATTTGTCATCTAAGACCCCAATGTAGTCATTTTGGCCGCCTTGAGCCTATAACCAAAGGGGAGGGTTTTTGTCCAAACGGTTTTGGACAAAGTTTCATTCAAAGTCAGATCTAAACCGTCTGATCTGCATCAAAATTCACACAAATATTTAGATTCAATGAGCCATTTAAATTTATTAAGATTTAAATATGTTTACATAATCGCAATGCAAATTGAACGTTTAAGATTGTTTTGGATGAAGCTTTGTCCAAAGCCGTTTCGACAAAACCCAATCCCATGACCGAATTACATTAGTAGCGAAGTTTGATCGGATGTAGTGCAAGATCTAATCACAAAAAAAAATTGAGAAAAAAGAAGATAAAACTATTTGTTTTGAAATAAGTATAATTTAATATAAATTAAAAAGGGAGAGTTTTTAAAATTGAATTTTTTTTCGTTTTTTATGTTATATATGAACTATATTTCCATGTATCCTTAATTCCACACAATCACATGCTTGGCGATAAACCCGGATAAAGCATTGCGCCACATGAGATCCTGAGTTGGAAGTTTCTCAGCTCTTCTATTTAAAAAAGAAAAAGAAAAAAAAAGGATCCTCTTAGATCGTCCGTACCTCACCAAATGATCATCAATACTTTTTACTTGTACAAGGGGCGCATTTTTTAGTAAACCAAAACACCGACTAGCGGGGCCCACCTTACTGTTTAAAACACGCACTTTGTTCGTTCCTCCAGGCGGGACCACATTAATATTTAGAGCTATCTCCAACGGGGATTGCTAATAAATTGCTAATCTCATGTGGAGGATTGCTAATTGAATTGCTGGGTTGTACCATAATTGCTTAATTAGCAAATTTGTTTTAAAAGCAAACGTTTGCTTATTGACACGTGGCTAATTAATATGGCGGACGCATCCCTGAACAAAGAAACCACAAACTTAAAACTGTGCATTTAATGACTCCCGGATTAGCTGTGGCATAGAACGAAATGTCACAGTCCAGTAACAACTTGTTTACATAGAATGATAGAACTGATTGGCACAGAGAATCAGGAGGGACAATAAATGGAGTTGTCACCAGCGATGGGTGGAAAGCAAATTTTTTAGAGAATGGTTTGAAAAGCGGTGACGTGGTTTGCTAAACTTTTGGTCAATTGTAGATGCTCTTATAATAACCTCATTAATTACTATTAGAAATTAAAAATGTAATTGTTTCCAGAAAGTTAATGATTAATTCATTTTTTTTTTAAACAATAGATGAAAACAAAGTTTTTGGAATCGTACTAACAGTGCAGTTTCTGTGTTTTACAGATGCTAAACTTATATATCAAATATTTGTTAAAAATATGTTGGAATCACATCATTAATTCGTATCTATTATTTTTTGAAGAAAAAAAATCAATTTTCTTTTCTGAAAATTTAATTTTTTCATTTCTAAAAGAGAATCTATTTTCTCTTCATTCTTAGAAAATTACTAAGATTCGCTGAATGCCGAGGCGGTCAATGGTCATATCTTTTGTACATCTCTCCATCAGAGGAACCTTGTGAGGAGAAATGAGATCCTCGTGCGTCTGAGCGATATGATCGATAAGCAGGCAAGCAGCGGATCGGATCGTATCACCGTATGTAGGTTTATATATATATATATATAGTGGCTAAGGTCAAAGTGGTAGTTCCTGAGCTATGGAGATATCACTTTTTAGATCGTCGGATTCGCTTTAAATTTCGTGTTTCAGCAGATCTGATTTTTTCGCTGATTTTGTATTCAGCGCTATTTCCTTCTCCTCTCCGTTAGTCTTTTCCTTCTCTCCGTTAACCTTCTCTCCGCTTAGGTTTTAACATCTCCTCTCAAATGGAGTCTCTCTCTCTCTCTCTCTCTCTCTCTCTCTCTCGCTGAGAGTGGAAATGGAGTTTACTCTTCCCGTGCGAAACCTAGCCTCTTCTCTGTGCGCCCGTCCTCCAACCACCCTCCCTTACTCTCGTGCTGTCCTCTCTCTCATTCCCTCCAGTCGCTAGAGGAATCGCTCCGGTGTTCCGGGGCCGGACCCCTTCGCCGAGGAATCGCTCCGACCAGGAACCAAAGGCCGAACCATCACCTCCTCCTTCGAGGCCTCCACGAACTCTAACGGGATGGAAGGACGGCGCCGTACAAGACCCTGACGAAGGCGGCGACAATTCGTTCTTTCGTAACCAAGAGAAGGTCTTGGTCACTTGCTCTCGTCGCATCAATTACAGGTAAAACTCAGTGAATGAACAAATTTCTAATCACCTGTTCTTTTTGTTCTCAAGTCAAATTTCTATACTGGAAAGTACAAATTTTGGCACTGATAATGGAAAATACCAGTATCTTGGTTTTACAGAATTGACTGAATGAATTGCAAAAAGGGCATTTTAATTGATTTATTCTGACCACTTGAGATGCGGTACCATGTAGTTATAATAAACTATACCAGTTAGGGCTAGTACCAGCAGTGATGCGGCATTTTAATTGTTAGAACAGTGCGTTGTAAAGGTGCTCCCCATCCAATAACTGATCCAAAGGTGCTCCCCATCCCACACGGCAAATCAAGTTTTGGTGCTGGTGTCCAATTGAAGGTCGATTTAGATCTTGGTAATTATGAAAGATTCTTAGATTTGATGCTAACACGAGATAACAACATCACTACTGGAAAGATATATCAGGTACTTATTCTATACCCTGTTTATGCATTATTAGTGTACCGAATATCTCTTCAATAAATATAGAAGTATCTGTAGAATTTGTAATGTTATGTTTGGTGGATTATTGCAGTCTGTTATCAACAAGGAGAGGAGGGGAGATTACTTGGGCAAGACAGTGCAGGTTTGTTTTTTTTTTTCTTGGAAAATTTTAATAAAGCCCCTGCATCATTACTAGTTTTCTAGTTGTGAACTTATGCTTACCAAGAAAAAATAAGAAGTTTTTCCTTGATATCGACAATTTCCTACAATAGGTCACTCTTCATTTTAATCATGTAAAGATCAAGAGTACTAATTGAGTATATGAAAATAAAAACAAAGGTTTACTTGGTATTAGGTATTACTCTTTGTTAGTCCAATTTAAATACAATGTAAATCAGAGTCTTCTAAAATTGACTATAAGAAGGTGCTATTTTCTTCTCAAAAGAAAAGGGAAACTTGTGTGAAAACTGAAAAATGAAAAGGACGTCTTCTCACATATTTGCCATATGTGCATTTCTGTGTGTTGGGTATCTAAACTTTTTCTAAGTATTATAAATTTGGTGTGTGTTGAAGGTGGTCCCGCATATAACAGATGCAATTCAAGAATGTATAGAGCGTGTGGCATTGGTACTTGTCGATGGCCTTGAGGGACCCGCTGATGTCTGTGTCATAGAATTGGGTGGTACAATAGGTGCTGATGTCTGTAATCAATACAAAATGAATGCTGCTGTGTAATTGATTATAAATAGCTACGTGTAAATAGCTTGATTTAAATAGCTACTTTGATTAGTATGAGTATGTTGCTTCTTGATACTGTGGAAAATTGAGATTTTCCGAGGGTAATTATAAGTAACTTGATTTAAAGAAGAAATTCATGGTACTGTTGACATATGCTTTTCACATCAGACTTCTGCACTTTTGCAATAGTCGATTAATTCACTGATTTGTAATTCGGCTGCAAGGGAAAAGAAAGTAAAATAAAGAAGGAACCTAATGGTTTGAAATAAAGAAGGAACCTAATTCGGCTGCAAGGGAACAAAATTATGAAGGAATAGTTCAGAACAAAATTCGGCTGTTGCATCATTGACTCTAAAGGTGATAATTAAATAATTCACCAAAAACTTGACCAAAAATTGCACCAAAAATCCTATTGTTTCTTAAAATCACATAATAGTAAATGTAAATGTCAAGCCCTCAAAATAGGTCTTCTTCATTCCCATAATCTTCATCATCGTATGCACTTTCATCTTCGGCATCTTCATTATCTTCACTCTTAAATTCAGATTCATCTTCACTCGCATATTCTATGGATATTGGTTCTTTTCTAGTACGCTTGCCCTTTTGTATGAGAATTATCTCTTTTCCTTTACTTGCCTTTTCGTCCTCTTCTTTCTACAATTAGAAAATAAGATAATAATTATCATTTAAACAAGCATAAACAAAATAATGATCATTAATTGAAGTAATATATACCTTTGGACACTTTCTCATGCTGTGGCCCTCTTTTGTATGACAATAACTACAAGTCCGCATCTTCTTGGCATCTCTTACGTCGGCTGGAGCCTTGAATCGCTGAGGTATTCTTTTACCCTTGCATTGCGATACCGGTGGATCAGTAAATTTCAGATCATCCTCTTCTTTCTTTACATCTTCTAATTTTGGTTTAGTAGGTTCATCTTCGCCATAGGCTTCAGTGAGATCTGCTAACAACACCAGCATCTCATCCAATTTACCACAAGTCCAATCATAAGCTTCCGTAAGCACAATAGGATTGTTCATGATTGTATCCATTCGCTTAATTAAGGCGGTACGCTTGACAGATTTTAGGTTATTGCCGTCAGCACAACGATCGTTCAAACCTTTCTTTGCGCTTGCATTAGCATCACGGGTCCATCTTTTGAGAATGTAATGTTTAGGCAAAAATGGCTCCATCCCCACATGTCGCATCACCAAAAGTGCATGAGAACATAAAACTCCTTGATACAAAAATCCTTTGCATTCGCAATCAGCCCTTCCATTGGCTCGATCGATGCGTACCATGCGATTTCCTTTGTACCAAGTGTACTTGGATTTCAATATCGGCGGATGTACCTCATAGAGTATTTCTCTCTCTACCTCACGAACCCGAAGCGCGATAGTCTTTGTTATTTTGCCCTTCAAAAGTTTGAAAATGCTTCGAGTGTAAATTTTTCGTGCTTCAACCTCTACTACATCACCCGACAATAGTTGTGGGACCTCATTCATTGTTCGAAAATCCTCATCACTCTCTCTCTCATAAACACCTTCTACCATTTTCTGAAATCTTGTTGCAAAATCATATAATGAGGTATTAGATCCCATCCATATCTTTGTCGACGCATTCATACTTTCGCTTCTCTGTGTAGTACTAATGCCCGCACAAAATGACTCACGAAAGTATGCCGGTGCCCATTCGTCACGTTTGTCAAACATAATCTTCATATGCCAATTGTCTTCCATCTTGTACTTCTTAAGTGTGGCATGCCAATTTGTTTCAAAATCTGCAATTGTCAAACTAAAATTAATAACTGCGATGAATTCATCCCTAAAGCCATTAACAGATCCATATAAAACCCCCAAATGCTCTCTCGCCTTTCTTAACACATGCCATATACAAACTCTATGCACGGTACCTCCCTCAAACACCACCTCAATTGCCGCTTTCATCGCCGGGTCTTGATCAGTAAAGATAGTCTTTGGTTTCTTTCCACCCATTGCATTCAACCATGTTTTGAACAGCCAACCAAATGTTGTCTTCTTCTCATCTCTAACTAGGGCACAACCAAAAAACACTGATTGTCGATGATGGTTGACACCAACAAATGGAGCAAAAGGCATTCTGTACTTGTTGGTATTGTAGGTTGTATCAAATATGATGACATCACCAAACTCTTGATACGCTCTCCTTGAACGACCATCTACCCAAAATATATTTTTGGCAACATTATCTTCATCCGGTTCGACTTCGAAGAAAAATTCAGAATCTGTTTGTTGCCTAAGCCTAAAGAAGTCTAATATCGCATTCACATCAACCCCAACTAGACTCCTTTTCACCCTTGTAATGTGATTGTTAACATCTTTCTTGCTGAAATGGATGTTCTCTTTACCCCCAGACTTGTCCGCAATGAATTCTCTAATTTGAGACGCACCACAATTTAACTGACTCAACAACTCGATGTGAGTCCTATCTTCCATGGAAATCAGCTTATGAGATTTTAAGTGTCGTTTTTTCGAGAGAGTATTTGGCACTAACTGATGATTATGATCTTTGTGGAAGCCTGTTATCCTCCAAATGCCATCATTATGCATCCTAACATGGCATGAAGCTTTGCACTCACTTCTCTGCATCGATCTTTCCTTTTCGGGTGTCTTTTCAATCAACCCATCAATCGTGTCCTCCAATTGCTTCTTTTTTTTTCTGGTTTTCCCTTCTTTCGAACAAACCATTCTTATAACGGTTTTTATCCCTTTTGCATTTGTGTAGCTGGTTTGCTTACGGATACTAAATCCACTAATGTATCCGTAGGTGTTGTAAAAATCGTAAGCCTCTTGTTCACTAGCAAACTCCATCCCTTCGTGAGGCTCCAAACTTTCCTCTCTTTTTCCATCTATTAACACATCTTCTATTTCATCTACTTCCAAATCATTCAAATCATCCATTTATCTACAAAAAAATATAATACTTACAAATTAGATTAAAAAGCACTACAATTCATCCATTCACCCAATTTTTTAATATAAGAATAAATAGAATTAATAACATCACTCTATCATTTTCTAGATTTTCATGAGGGTTCAAAGGTCATTTTGGGGCTGTTTATGTACCAGTCAAGTTCCATGCCCATTCATTATTGTACTAGATGAAACCAAGTTTCTAAGACAACATACTAGTAGATATCGGCCCTATATCATTGTTATCTATTATCTAACATCTTAAAATATCTACTCACTGTTCATATTTTTCTAAGTTCCAATATCATTACCGATACCTATTTGTTCTATTATCGTATTGTTCCATTTATGTTTTACAAGGTAAGCATGCTAATTTCATTCCCAATTAAGAGATAATATGGTACTTATTGAGCACTGGTACATCTCAATGTTAATACCATTGCAGATATTTGAAGATTTTCAAAGTAATCATAAATATGAATGTTTAATATTTAAACCACAGACGAGAAGAGAAGAGACAAAATCATTCATACCGTAGCAAGATTCAGAGAAGAGAAGAGAAGAGAATCGGCGATTCAGAGAAGAGGAGAGAAGAGAAGAGAATCGGCGATTCAGCGATTTAGGAAGTTGAAGAGGCCAATTAGGAAACAGGGAGAGAGAAGGGGAAGCGGCAAAATTCTCTCTGTTTTACGCTGAAGGAAATAGCGAAGAGAGAAGGTTAACGGAGAAGGAAATAGCGCCGCTGTTAAAACCTAAACGGAGAGAAGGTTAACGGAGAGAAGGAAAAGACTAACGGAGAGGAGAAGGAAATAGCGCTGAAAAAAATCAAATCTGCTGAAACACGAAATTTAAAGCGAATTCGACGATCCAAAAAGTGGTATCTCCATAGCTCAGGAACTACCACTTTGACCTTAGCCACTCTATATATATATATATATATATATATATATATATATATATATATATATATATATATATATATATGAGGAGGGATCGGATGACACCTCTTTTTGGTGACATCCGAGTTACGACATTCATTTTTTTCATTTTCAAAGTCCAAATCGTCGATCCAAACCGTTCAACATGATTATCTAAATAAAATGTACTTGCAGATCAAATTTTATATTTTTTTGAATTTTTTTACTATTTATTAAGATGGGTACAAAATTCAATGGTCTAAGTATGGCTGTTTTTTTGTAAAATACTTAATAAATAGTAAAAAAATTCAAAAAAATGTAAAATTTGATCTGCAAGTACATTTTATTGTGGAGATCATGTTGAACGGTTTGGATCGACGATTTGGACTTTGAAAATGAAAAAAATGAATGTGGTAACTTCGGATGTCACCAAAAAGAGGTGTCATCCGATCCCTCCTCTATATATATATATATATTTATTTTTATTTTTTTGAAAAATAGGCAAAATATCACCGATTTATTAGAAACCGACATAGTTCGGATGTTTCATGCTCCAAACTGCTGGAGCAAAAAACATGTACAGACACTGGTACATACCAAGTAGCAGAACTAATTAACTAAGCAACAATAAAGGAAGCAACAACAAAACACAGTCTAAAACTCAACTAAGCAACTAAGCTATATATGTATCTAGAACTGTACCAACTACCAAATATAAGGATATGTAGGTTAATAATTAACACATAATATTTGCTTTGGAAAGGTTCCCGAGTCATGAATTCGGAACTCAAATACCTATCGACCGCCATTTATGCTAAGTATTTGTCAATCAGTCAATGCATGATTATTATTGAAGTATGGATCTATGACAAATGAAGTGTCAACTTAGTATTCATTTAAAGTATAATTCAGATGAAATGTCAATATATATATATATATATATATATATATGCATATAGTTCAGTTTTAACTCAACGGAATTAGTGTAATTAACGTGAAATGATAATCCAACTATTCTGACATATTACCTGGAGCAAGATGTGCATGGTGGTGATCAGATCGACCTAGAGTTGGATGATCTTTGGGCCACAAAAACATTACCGTAATGTTGTTATTTGCTAAAATTCATAATTCTGATCTTCGGTAAAGAATAGTAGGCAATATTATATATATATTTTTTTTAAAGAGGTAGATGCTCATTTCGTTACTGAAATATTTAGTTACAAAAACTAGTTAGCCAGCAAAAGCTGAACTGATAACCTCAGACAAAAGTGAGGCACAATGTTCATAACAACATAAAGTGAGGCACAATGTCAGGTATATGATCAGAACTTCGGATATGCAGTTTCAATGACTTTGTTCAAAAAAATTTCTCTCACAAAATGACAATCTACCTCAATATGTTTAGTCCTCTCATGAAATACTGGATTAGTCGCAATGTGTATTGCAGCTTGGTTGTCGCAAAATAGCATTGTAGGTTTGTCATTTGAACTATGCCCCAATTCATGAAGAAGTAACCTCAACCATGTGATTTCACTTGCTGCTGCTGCCATGGCTCTATACTCAGCTTCTGCACTTAATTTTGCAACCATTGCTTGTTTCTTACTTTTCCAAACAACTGCATTTCCTCCTACAAACATGCAGAATCCTCTGGTAGATTTTCTGTCAAGAGGACTTCCAACCCAGTCAGCATCTGTGTAACCCACTATATTAGCATGCCCATTATTTTTCATTAAAATGCCTCTTCCTGGCGCAGATTTTAAATACCTTAGTATTTGATTAATCAGTTCTAAATGACCCTTCATAGGTTTTTGCATAAACTGGCTCACATAGCTCACTGCATATGATATGTCGGGTCTGGTAATAGTAAGGTATATTAACTTGCCCACAAGTCTTTGAAACATGCCAATGTCGTTAAGAGGTTCATTGTCAGTTGTAACCTTTTGACTAAAGTCCATGGGAATATTTGCTGGTTTTGCACCTAGCTTTCTTGTTTCTCGAAGCAAGTCCAGAACGTACTTTCTTTGAGAAAGAAACAGACCTTTGTGGGAGCGAGCAATCTCAATACCTAGAAAGTACTTCAGATTTCCCAAGTCCTTAATGTCGAATTCCTTGCCGAGATGACGCTTCAGATCTTCAATGCCGCCTTGATCGCTTCCTGTAATGACTTTGTTTGAGATCTTGGTGAACATTGAAGAATCTGCTTCACTTCTTTTAAAGCCAATTTTGACAAGGGCTGCACTCAGTTTTCCGTACCACGCTCTTGGAGACTGTTTCAAGTCATATATTGCCTTTTTTAACTTGCAAACCAATCCACTTTCTCTTGACACAGGTAGACCTGGTGGCAAGTCCATGAACACTTCCTCTTCAAGATCTCCATGGAGGAAAGCATTTCTCACATCCATTTGAAATAGTGGCCAGTCATAATTGGTTGCAACTGACATGAGGGTGCGAATAGTATTCATCTTGGCTACTGGAGCAAAGGTCTCCTTGTAGTCTATGCCATACGTCTCGGTATAACCTTTTGCAACTAACCTTGCCTTATACCGTTCTATCATTCCATCACTTTTGTACTTGATTTTGTATACCCATCGACACCCAATGGTCTTTTTTCCATTTGGTAATTTGACAAGTTCCCATGTATGATTTCGGTTTAACGCACTAAGTTCATTATTCATGGCATTAACCCAATTATTATCCAAGTTGGCTTCCTCAAAATTATTCGGTTCAGAAATTTTCTCAATCTGAGCTAGAAATGAACAAAATTTTGTGACACTTTATCATACCTTACATAATCTTGGATTGGATATGTTGTGGTGTGATATGTCACAAAGTCTTGAAACTTTGCTGGAGGTCTAATTGTGCGTGTTGTCCTTCTTACTGGGGCTGTACCAATCTCTCGTTCTAGGGCGGGGCTTGATTCATCAATCGGTATAGAGTCATCATGCGGAGCATCTTCATCATGCTCCACAGTGTCTTCGTTGACATCATGCAGCGAGTCTGCAATTGAACTCGGCCCTACTTCAAGGTTTATTGGATTTGCAGCGACTTGAAAATCATTGTAGATATCAGTCTCCCCCTGATTTTCTGTCGCAAAAAACATGTGATTTTCATTAAATGTCACATCTCTAGAGACAAAAACCCGCTTTAAACTGGGGTCATAGCACCTGTATCCTTTTTGTGTTGAAGAATATCCCATAAAGATGCATCTTCGTGCGCGTGGATCTAATTTGCCTGCATGTTGTGAATGCACATAACAGACGCAACCAAAGATACGCAATTGTGAGAGATTAATTTTTTGATTGTATAAGATTTCCATAGGACTCTGAAAACCAAGAATTCGACTAGGAAGTCGATTAATCAAATAACACCCTGTGAGTACCGCATCGGCCCAGTAGGACTTTGGTAAGTGGGCTGAGAACATTAAGGCTCGGGTTACCTCTAACAAATGTCGGTTTTTTCTTTCAGACACACCGTTTTGTTGAGGGGTACCAACACAGGAAGTTTGGTGAATTATACCCTTGTTACATAAAAAGGTCTGAAACTCATGATTTACATATTCAATACCGTTATCTGTTCTAAGTATTTTAATTTTTTTTGTTGAATTGGTTTTCAACCATTTTGCAAAAAATCTGAAAGATCGCACATACTTCACTTTTAGACTTGAGTAAATACAGCCAAGTTGCACGAGATTTATCATCAATAAAGGTAACGAAGTATTTAAAACCTTCTTTGGATTCAACAGGTGCATTCCCCCATACATCAGAATGAACTAAGTCAAACAATTCAGTGGATTTATTTGAATGCTCAGGAAAAGGTAATATGAGATTTAGCCAATTGGCGCATGGTTCACAATTATTGAAATCGCAGATTGGAGATAAATTTAAATGTCGTAAAACTCTATCAGAAGGGTGACCCAGCCTTTTGTGCCAAAGTTGAGCAGAAGCTTCATTTGTTGCAACAAGTGCCAATTGTTCCGGTTTTATCACATACAATCCATCGACCTGGTGTCCTTCACCAATCGTTCTCCTTGAAATTCTTTCCTGAAAGAGTACTTTCTGAGGAGTAAAAAGAACGTTGCAACCAAGTTGATTAGTACACTTGCTGATGGATAACAGATTAGCTTTTAAATCAGGCACAATAGTAACATCAATGTCTTTAGAAAATATGCGAGTTGTTCCAGAACCATTTGTAGGTATTACTAAACCATCTGCAACAGTAACATGAGAATAGTCATTTTTAGGTTGAAACCTCGTTAGCAAGTCACAAGAGGCAAACATATTATCTGTAGCTCCAGAATCTACAATAATTTTTGAGGAAGAGGTAGAAACTGCAAGAGCTTTACCAGTATGCTGAGCAACATGAGACTCCCCACTCGGACCAGCGTGAGCTAAATCACCAACAATGCCACACTTCTTCATCAGAAAATCAAGTTGCTTGGTGATATTTTCGAGTTTGCCCTGTAAACCATCTGTTTCTGCATGAGCGGTCAGGTTTGCTTCACTGATTTTGTTCCGTGCAGCATGTGCAGTCTTGAGATGTGGGTATAACACAAAGCACCTATCCTTGGAATGTCCACTTCGGTTACAGTGATCACAGAAGAAACGAGATCCTTTTTTATCCTTCCCTTTACTCAATTTGTTGTTGTCTGCAGCCTTAAAAGAAGAAAAGTGAGCAAAATTTTCTGAATTTTGAGAAGAATTTGTTACCTTGTTTCCCATTACTCTCTTGCGAGTCTCTTCGCTTTGGATGATAGCACACACTGTATTGAGAGATGGCAGATCAGCTCGCATCAGAATGTCTCTTCTGACTTCTTCAAAGTCTGTTGTGAGACTAGCCAAAAGGTGAAAAATTTGATCTTGCTCTTCTCGCTTGATGTACTCCTTCACTGTGGCAGCTATGGGTCGATATTGACGGAGCTCTTCCCACTTCTGCTTGAGCATCCCAAAGTGTTCCAAGAAGGATTGACCTTGATCTTGTTTAAGGGATGAGATGCTTTGCTGTAACTCAAAAACTCTGGAAGAATTGTTAGAGTTTCCATACATCTCAAAAATAGAGTCCCACAATTCTTTAGTAGTGTTTGCATAAGCAAAAATACCATAGATTTTGGGTTCCATGGAATTTAGGATCCACGACATAACCCGCAAATCATTGACTTCCCATTCAACATCCTTACTGTTCTTTTTTGTTTTTGTCCCCTCTGTTTCTAAAGTCTCATCTACAGACTCAACTTTGCCAAGAATGTGCTCAAGTTTTGATTCGCCTCCAAGCGCCAATTTAACAATCCGAGCCCATTGCGAATAGTTGTCACCCTCTAATCGACAGATTAGAGGGTGCCTTAGGTCTCCAATCAACCAGTTAGGGTAGATCTGTACCAACACACGAGAGTTGAGGTGTAGAAATCCCTAAAAGGCAATCAATTGCATTCCAACCTAGATCTTGATCCAATAAACGACAGTTGAGGCTTAGGAACCTTAGGTATGGTCAATTGAACCTTTCCAAAGAGTTTAGCACAAGGTACCAGCAAGGAAATGCATCAACTCGAACTGGTAAGCTCTGTTCTGGGAAGCCAGTACGGGTCTTACCAGAGTGGTACGGCCTTGCCTTACCAAGTTAAGTACGGCCTAGCCGTACCGACTTGGTACGGGCCGTACCACTAGAGGCAGATCATAGATGAAGTCTGAAACCCTGGAAACGCCTTTTATCCATAATCAAAACACAATTTACATTTCTTCTAGCATTTTATTACATCTTTCTGAATTGTTTGAATTGTTTGAATTGACCTTTTTAGGAAATTAAATACCAAACCAAATCTTTCTCACTTCTAGTTTTTAATCGAGTTAGGTAGATTCTAACCTAGTAATTGCCCGTCCCTGTGGATCGATACCCGATTATACTACTCGATAGGGGTTGTGCACTTGCGACCCTTACTCGTGAAGTGTAAACGCGGTTTTAAAAGGTACGCCCTCAAGCGTACCGAAACTTGCGTTGCGCTTCTGCGCGAACAGCGCCTACACATCTGACGCTATGCGCTACCCGAATATGACGCCTACACAGCTCAATTAATGTAACAAGAGGGAAATAGATAGTATCAAGGGAGAAACGCAAGTGAGGTAGGTGAATAGGCGGACTGAACGAGAACCGAAAAATAAGAATGAGTTGTTCTCCACTTAACAATATTTGTGCCTAAGCGGTTTCCTATTAAAAATGGGAAATAATAACATATGTGAAATGTTTCCACTGTTTATCTATGTGAAAGGTCTAAGCAAATTAATCTTATTTTATAATTTAAATAAGCCCAACAATTTATTTTCTCTTTTTAGATTTTAAATAAAAGTCCAAGAGTCCATATTAGATGTCATGCTGAATTTTTTTCTTTTCCTTTAACTTCTTTATTTAGTACTCCTAGAAAAGTAATTTACATATTTTATAAAACAACATTCCAACTTAAGATAATAAAAATTAAAAATAATATTTAATAAAAAATAAAATAAAATAATTATATATATATATACATATATATATATATATATATATATATATATATATATATATATATATATATATATATACATATATATTTTGCATACGTAATACAAATCCTGACTACGCCAGCGGCCAGCCTGCTTAGCAATATGATCCGTTTGTAAAATGTTAAACACAAACGGCCCTCTTCTATCCATTTTTGTGTAGACAATGACACAATTACTCAATTAGAAGATGAAATTCATGCAACAATCAGTAAGCCCGGTTCGTCATTGGGAAAGCAAAGCCGATTAAACACATCGATACGATCATCCAACAAAACATCGACCCAGCCACATGCCCACACATCGATACGATCATCCAACAAAACATCGACCCAGCCACGCTCCGGGTCCTCCAAGTCTAGAGAAAGCAGGTAGGGTAGGCACATGAAACCATCAGACAGACAGATTCATCCGCACAGCGGGTTTAATTTAACCCTGCCTCGATAGTTCACTAACACTCTACACTCTAATTTGTGCCAAGTGAAGTGAAGTGTTCTCTTTGTAAAGTGAAGTTGTGAGCCATCTCTTTGTAAAGTGAAGTGTTCTCTTCAAGCTATCTCTTTCTAGAATTCTTCTCTTTTGTACCAATTCACTCAAATACACTAGGAAATTTTAAAATAGTGCATGAAATTATAAAGAGAGTGTGTGAAAAAGTATAGTGATTTTGTGTCGTGCTTCAGTAATTTTCTCCTGTAAAGAATTTTCACGTAAAATCTTGTTTATCTTTTATTTTTTGTGCTTATTGCTTATTGTGGTTAGTTCTTGTGTGTTTTTCATATTTCTTCATTTGAGTCGATGTTGATGTATGCTCATAATATGTTTGACGAAATTATTCCTTCAATGCTTCCGCGGCAACCCTCCTCCAACAATTAAATTTTTCGTACAATCAGCAGATAGCCTTGAGCTTCAATATGAAATATGCAAAGAACTGCATCTTCAAGTTGAAACCAGGCTGGGAACGGATGAGTCGTCGGTTTGTTGCTGCGGTCATTACAAAAAAAATGCCAGGGTAATTGTTGGCTCAAAATATTCAGTTTTATATTGCCTTAAAACAACTTACATGTGAATATACCACTGGCTAATGCACACAAGTAAAACATTTATAGATTATATCAAATGTGTAAGACTCAGTCTCAACATTCTTATGAACACAGATCAGATTATTGTTTGTTTTATACATCATCAATAAAATGATATACTGTTTATTATTTACGTGTTGTGTCATCCTTGCAACCACCAAGTAGGTTTCTGGACATTCAGACCAACTAGACACAAGAACAAACCAATATAACTTAAATTTATTGAGGTGATTGTTATGAGACGTATGAATCTGAGAATTGCATTGGTAAGCAGCAAAACTTGCTGTGTTACATCTCATGAAAGCATAATGATGACACAAGGATTACAAAACACCACCAACTACTCTAAACCTTAGTTAAACCGACAAATTTTTCATAACCACAATTCAAAAGATGAATACCAATATCCTTTGAAAATGTTTATTAAAAAAAGGTCCTTCGGAAAAGAGAACTTCACAAAAATTAAAACAAAAAATGACTTCTAGAACCCTATTCCGAAGACGAAAAGAGCTTTAGACACTCGCCCTGGCAGCGCTTCAAACAAGTATCATTCCAGTTGGGTACTTGGTACTGATTCACACACACTGTTCGTGCACATGCATCAGCACATGCATCCAGCTCAGACACGCCACAGACAGTCACACAGGTATCAGGCAATGGGTCCTTGGATAAGGCCCCAACCTTCTTCAGCATTCGCTTGGAGGTGCAGACCCGCTCACAGACAAAAACCTCATCAGAGTTGTTTCCACGGCCTCTTGCAGCTTTCAGGCGATTTTCTTCATCTCCCCTTATCTTTCCAATAATTGCTTGGCCGGCAAGTAATGCAGGTACAGCAGCTCCAAGTAAAGGCCGCCAGATGGCCACCATTTCACAAGTGGGGAGTGGCAAGGGTTGTCTAGGTGAAAATTCTTACCTGGTAAAAAGTATGGGTTTAAAATATCAAAGCTGGGAGTTCATGTATAACAAGAAAGGTGCAATTAGTTCAATTAGGAACTAAATACTTATCCCATTTGTACGAGTGCTGCCAAGAGGGAAATCCTTCAGTTGTACATTGAAGTTTCATATATTGCAGATATCAAAACAGCAATGCAGTTTGAAATTGTAATGCGCATGCACCTAAAAGAGGTAGGAATTTTGAGCAATGCTGAAATGAATACATTTTTAGGGTTATGATGAAATGAATATTTAAAGAAAAATTAAAACAAAACACACAAGTACATTGTGAATTAAGCAGGAACAAGTACAGAGGCATTCTGCCAAAATGGAACTGGAATGATGTTGAAATAAAACAAATAACATCATAAAATATTACTAAATAATGTCCATGAGAACAAAATATAAGAAAAAACCACGATGCACCACCCAAAGAATCAAACTACAAAGAGATTTCTTCTAATATGCCTTTCAAAATATGAAAATTTCATGTATTACCCCTAGAAACAAGAAATATCTCACTTGCGCCAGTAAAACATGATAAATACCATGTATGCAGCCCCACCTTCCCCAAATTGCACCTAGGAAGAAATTATCAATTGCCAGTGAGCTTAGCTTTGCTTTGATCCTCGCTCAGAACCCTGAATTTGATAACTTTTCGGAAGCTCCCAAGGGGATTTACTTGCTTTGAGAATTTGTTAAAAATGCTGGATTTGGTTTCAGAGAAAAAATAGCACATCCCAAGAGTCTCTTGGTACTCACCAATCAGCTTTAGGCAGTCGCCAATTACTAAGGTTGGAGATAGAGTATCCAACCCGGAGAGTACATATGGAACATTTGAAGGGATGTCAGAAAAGATGCAGCCGTCTAAATCAAGAAATACAAACTCTTCTTCACAATCCAGTATTTTGTCCATGAGACTAAAATAGGAAAAACAATTCATATTACTTAGTTCTCTACATGCTTGTAAGGCAAACAAAAAGATCTAAGAAACAACTTTTTTTTAAGAAGAAAGGTGTAAATCTACAAAAATAGTTTAGACTTGAAAGGTTGGTTGACTTCAAAATTGTAATGGTAATTCTACAAAATAGCCCTTCCATGCCTATTTTGAGACAAAATAAGCCCCATTCAAAATCATCTTCCAAAATAACCACCATGGCATAATATCAGGACCTTGGGGTCATACCACAAATGCTGTAAATCTAAGTTCTGGTGTTAACTCAATTACACACTGCCGAAGTTTGGAGTTTTGTGTAATAGTGAAAATTGAGATACAGTTTAGTGAACTATTCATAATAATTTCCAGATAGTGGCATTGGAGGGATATTTTGTAAACTTTTCCAAAGAAAAGTACTATTGGTTGCTGTAGACAAAGGCCACTAATTCGAAATGGAACTATAAATAAAATTATAATAAGATTTTTTTTAAGCATAAAAAAAGGATTACACATTGTTATATATAAAAGGATTATAAATGATACGTCCAATTGTCCAGGGAGAGAAGGAGAGCCTATACAAGCACAAATTTTCTTACCCTGTGTATTGTCAGATCATACTCAACAAGAACCAAAAATGGGCAGATACCTCAATAGGAGAAAAGTAAAACAGCTCTTTCCAATTAAGAGTTTCAAAAGATAACACGAAATCAAAGGTCACAGTTTTCTACAAAAATAGTACCAGATCGACATCGCCAGTAAAATGTTATAATCACTTTCACTAATCCCACTAAAAATAACAGTCGAAATCAAGGTCGACCTTAACAATTATAGTTTTCAGGGAACAAAGAAATTATTTAAAAATATTAGCTCCGCGGTTTGTTTATTCGGAAAATACCTTCTGTTTGGTGATCAAGAATATCTAGGGTGTAAGGCTTTACTGCACGGGCTCCGTCTCCTTTCGCTTGCGAGGCGATGGGCGCGACTCGCGTCTCGCGTCTAGTGTCAAGACCTCCGTTTTGCGAGGAAGGAATGGAACGAAAAGGGAACACAACGGACGAATTGGGACCCAATTTTGGCGAGGCCCATTATCACCGGCCTTTTTTAGTGTTTAAAATCTGTTAATGAGCAATACGTGAAGATTCTGAATTCAGATCCTGTGCAATACCTGTCCGTGTAGAACGAGATCGGAGTCGTCCGTTTTAACGTAAAGTGAAGGAGTCAACAAATAAGTCGTCCGATTTAACGTAAGTCAAGTAGTCAACAAATACTCCCATAGCCTCTTTTCTTTAACGAGGCCTGGTTTGGCACTCCATTGAATCATGAATAGAGAAAGAATAAATGATAATCTTAATCTAATATGAAATAGTAGAAAGAGTGAAATTAAACATATTCCAAATATCCGACCCATGAAAAAAAAAACATTTTTCCTTCATTCATCTCTCACAGAATAAGAAATAGACCAATCCATAGGATAGGAATTAGGGATGGACTAAAGTCCAAACAGAAAAAAAAAAATTAGCAGTCAACTTTCACCCCAATTCCATTTCTATTTTTCCCCGTCCCTTCCTCCCAAACAAGCCATAAGAATTTAACCAATGTAGCATGAACACTTTAAAAGTAGTGCCACATCAATGCCCAACACAACATACTAGAAGAAAATGCAAACAGAAAATAATGTATTGCATTATATCATGTCGTACTATAAAACACTCATGTTCATATCCATATTATGTAAAGTTTAGACAAAATTAGCTTCTACAATCAGATTATTGGTTGTCATAAAGCAGTAAATGTTAATTTATTTATTTAATACATTGTTGACTATCTACTTTGATATATACATGGACATTATACAAAAATCATCAGTGCTATGGCATATTACAACCAAAGGTGCCATACAAGGGGCACAATACATCTCTTAATTACAACAAACACAAATTCTCTATAGTCTGTACATCACATGATATCCCTAAACTCTCATTACTAAGTTCACCTATTGGTACCTTGTAGAAAAGTATTTCAGAATTCTTGAAATTCTAATTCTTATCACGTTGAGATGTCAGTTTCTTTAAGAATTTGAGCGTCTCGGCATAAGATGGATCTGACTTGTTCAATGGCTTGCATGAGTTTACATGATCAGTTCCATCCAATACCTGGTAATAGTTATCATGCAACAGATACATAACGATCAACATCATGCATAGGATGTGCAGAGAGCATATTACTTACTGGTCTTACTACGTTTACATCCCTAAAGTTTCAATATTTCCCATTTTGCAAAATTTGTCATCTGGATTCCTGCTGCCCATTTCAGTCAAAAGAATGAATGAAAAAAGATATTTATGCAACTTGATGTGAAACGAACCACTTCTACTAAAAGAAATATCAGAGAGATGATTCCTTCCAGGAGAACTGATTACTGATTACGAGTCACATTTATACTTTTTATTAGAAAATATGATGGTACAATCAAAACAGCATATGTCAGACTGTTCAGGGACCAAAACGGGTACCAAGCTTCAAGGACTGTGTGATAAATGGGTAAAATAATTTACCCCCATGTGATCTATTCGCTAATGAATGAATATTACACTTACAACTAGTTCACCAAAGCCAGGATATGCAGATTCAATCGGCACAACTTCCATACGAAGGGCCCACCCGCCATATCCTTCTACAATGGGCGTAACCTGAGTCTGTTATCCAGGCAAATTCATTATTGCTCTCAACTAGTACTGAAAAGTTGTGTTAATTTTTCAAAAGTCAAATCTCATACCTCGCTAAAACTAAGCACGTCAAGGGTCCCCTTGTTGTTAAGATTTCTGATGAAGTCATTCAGCTCTAATAATCGGGGGGATCCGCTCCTTAATTCTCCAACCTATAAGACGAATTCATTTAAGATATACTAAATAAAAAACAAACTCGGAAAATTAGATTGAATTTTATATACTCTACAAAATTATAGTACTAACTGAAGGAGCTGGGCGAAGAACGAAGCCCATTCGCCAGGGCATGTCAGCTAATTTGCTCCCAAAATGGGGACAGCTATAGAATACCTACAGCAAATAAGAGGTGATATATTTTATGGTACAAAAACAATATGTATGCAAAATATGTACTGAACGTGGTAAGATTGTACACTTACTATACCGGCTGTATTGTGCAAAAATTCATTATGGTTGTTTAGCTTAGCCTGGAAAAGCATCTGCTTGACCACAAGACCACCCATACTAGAATCACGAGAAAACAAAATCAAGTTTATAGCCTTAACATGATAATTAAAATATGTTCTTCAAATTTTTGAAAAATATTAAACCTGTGAGTAACAAATACAACAGGTCGAGTGCCAATTCCTGCTGCTAGCAACCTCCTGAGAAGCATGGAACTCACCTCCTAGAAACACAAACATATTGTCTTATCTAAAAGAGTAATTTCTTTTTTCTTTTCTTAGTTAACAAAGTGCTGGGAGAAAGGACAAACCTGAAGAGGCAAGCTAGCTCCAGTCCAATCAGATAAATTTGTCTGCACAAGATACATTCAATTAGGATATAATAATGCATTTAAAAAAAAATTTTCTTCAAATACAACTCACAAGAAAAAAAAAACAGAGAGAGAGAGAATCGGGACAACAATTATATAATAAATTGAAAGGCATCCTATAAAAAGGCAGAGTTTTCAACTCATTCATTACACCTGAACCAAATTTTAGCAGATATTTAAATATAGATTAATCTTCAATGAAGAAATATTGTACAAATACAATAGTAACCTTTTGTATCTTGTTAGAAAAAAAACATTCAAAAGCCCAATGCAATATTTTCGAAAACTACCTTGTACTTGAAAGTGAACAACCGGCCATGAGGGAAATCCATGGAAAGCCACTCTCTAGGCCAGCATGTCCCTTCCTTTCCTGCATCCTTGTCAATGTTCTCTACCAAACCTGCCTTACTAGTAGTTGAACACTTATTATCAGCTATTCGCCATGAATTAAAGGGTCCCCCTCGTAAACCGTGCACAAACACCACATCCCACGTGGGATGCATCTTTTCATTTTTCTCTTTGTTTCTTTCCTCTTGGTTTGCTAGAGATCCCTGGGGCATTTCTGGGTTAACAAAAAACAGCCCATCACCAAATTGAGGGATCTTTCTCTCAGGGTTTTCAGGCAGTGAAACATTTAATAAAACTGATCTGCAGTAGCTCTGTAGCTTTAGATCATTGCATTGGACAAGTCCAGCAGCACAGTCGTTAAGCCACTTGCACAAGATTTTGTCATATTTTATCGCACTCTTATCATGAGGTAAAGTCGAGAGAATGTTTAATAGTCGGGCCGCATGCCTCCTGACATGTGCAGCAGGCGGCACACGAATGCTAGAATTGTCAGTACCAGACTCTACATTGGACTCACTATTATTTGAATTTTTATTTGATTTATTTGACGCATCATATGTTGCATTAGCAGCTAATTTTTCATAGTCATCCCTCAAAAGGAAACGCCTCAGTAAGGAAAGAGCTCCTAAATTAGATATCTTTGTCTGGCATGCTATGTCATCTGAACAAAGCTCAGACAGTACTTTAATGGCTTGTAGTGTGGCTATGGCTGAGTCAGCAGCGTCAAATTTGGGAGGATTTTTCTGTTTCAAAACGTTTTTGAGAGATGTGGCAAATGGTTCCAGAAAGAGAAAATCTGCCAACGGTGCTTCATTGATGGATATGGTCCCAGGTTCCGAATGGATCCCAGCTTGTCTGACAACTGCCGAAGCTAATTGGTTAGCAATTGGCATGGCTGAGGAGGCATTGAAGTGGTCAATCCGATGCTGCATAAAACAGAGAGAAAGAGATAAATGCATGTTAATTTAGATGGTATGAATATCTTTTGCTCTAAAGCCGGTGCTACTTTTATCATTTTCATTATCCAGGTGACACCACCATTTATCTATATTAGCAAAAGACACCAGAATTTGGACACTTGCAAGAAACACACATTTAAAGAAGCAAGCAATAATCTAACTGGATATTCCACTTTACCCTAAAGTTACTGTCCTCGGATAAATGTGCCCCGCAACAGTAGTTGCAGAAAACCACTCATGAGTGTTTCGATATATTTCTCATTTGCCAAGATATATTGAATTGAAAACTTGTTTAAGGAAAAAAGTGGTGATTTAATATTTTAACACTCTTTAGTGTTCATCTTATTAGTGGTACTTTTGAAACGATCACGGATAACAGGTACGTTTCCAAATGTGGATAGCGGTTGCTATTTGAAAAAACAAAATGTACTGAAATGATATGAAAGCTTCAATATTAGAGCAAAGAATGAAAGAAAGAAGCAGAATTACATACTTTCACTTTATCAGCCTGCGGAGGGGGTGGATTTCCTTTCGAATTCTGAGTCTGGCTTGAACCCAGAACTTCATTGAGCAAAAGAGCCAACCAACCCTGAGAAACTGGTACTGAAGCAGGGCCACAATCCTCCAGTATACGGGAGAGTATTCTAATAGCTGTATCTCTCATAGTATCTGGATAGTACTGGTCAAAAATCCATCGTATCAAAATCCCAGACCATTTCTGGCCTTCCTCGATAGACAATGGAGCATGTGTATCACTAGAACCATTCATATGGTTATCCTCACATAAGAGACCCAAAACCCTAACTAACATCTCTTGCAAATTAATATTTTTCTCAGTTTGTTTCGTGATTCCTCTCAGAAGTTTGAGGCCTTTCTCCCTGATAACCTTCTTAGACTCATCAGACCTCTCAACTGAAACAAGAAAAGTTGAGAGTGCCAGCTGGACCAATGAAACATCCTCACTCCCACTTGCATCAAAAGCCGTATTGAGCAGGCTCGAGCTCCAGTCAGGTACCGAACCAGTCAGAGGCAAATTTGGGTCGTCCAAAAGTGCATGTGCAACCAAAGAACCATGCCATTTTACAGTCCTTTCTGGAGCCATCAAAGCTGCCATTACTGCTTGACCATCCTTATCCAGCTCTTGGATCCTTAACCGGTTTGTACCAGATGCCAGGGCCCAGTTTGCCAGAGCCCATGTAGCAAATGGTACCGCCACATGCTCTCTTTGCAAGTCGTCCCACAACCCCGGTACGGTGCCTGAAAATGACCTATCGAGCTCAGGCAAGCTCACAGCATTATGCAATGGTACATTCAATTCCTCCCCCTTACCAGGCGAAAATCCCAAAATAGTCGTACCACCTAGAACCTTCATACCTATACCTTTCATGCCTATGTCTCCATCATCACCATCATCATTGTTGTTATTGTCATTTTCAAAATGTATACTGCCTTGTTCGATTACTTCAATGGCAGAAGCAATGTCACGTAAACTTGCATTGCCAGAAAGCACAGGATGAAGAGAGGCAGGGTCTGCCGTGTCACAGTTGGAGGTGATGATATCCATCAAGGCGGCCACAAGCATGCTTCGTCCCCTCGAGGGATCTAAACCATCCAAGGAAGAGTGCTTAAAATTCTGTCCCCAGAAAGAACAACAATTAATGACTGTTACACAAACCTAAGGCTAAATCACGATTGCAATTCCGGCTTATAAATAGTAAGGTTCAAGCTTGCCCGATTTTCACTACAATTTTTCAATGAGAAAACAAGCAACAGAGTAAGACCAACTGAGAGAATCCAGTGAGGCCTAAATTTGCAGCAGCACTAGGAATTACCAGACTTGATTTTACCCAAGGTACCTCACAACTCAAACCGGCCCTGATTTACCAACAAATATAGCATAACAACAAGGCACCAACAAAAATAAAAGTAACTACAAAAGCCAAGACTAGAGTGGTCATTGGTAAGAGTTGGCCTCACTATCATACCGGCGGGTACACATGAATAAATGATCAAGCGGTACGCTACCTTATTGGGCTTCTTGGGCTGGAAGGTAAAAATAAACCGCAACAAGCCAGACACCGCACCGGGTCTCCCAAGAACCTTTTCACAGACAGCAGGGTCCGCCACAAGGTGTGCCAGAGCTCTCGCTGCCTCAGCCTGGGTCCCACCCCTGTCCCCATTTCCATTTCCAGACACAATCTCCAGCAGCCAATCCACCACAACCCCACGGCCAGCCCCAACAAGCGCCATCCTCCTCGCAGAGTTTGCCGCTGCAATGTCAGCAAGGAGGGCTGCCACACGGAGCTCAAACCCGGATCTGACTCCCTGGTTTGCTGATGTCAAGACGGACAACAACGAACGCCACAGGACCGCTGCGGCTGCGCCTGTTTGTTTCATGTGTGTCATGACGCGTCTCGCGGAGCATTTGGATTTCTCGAGGGTTTCGGACAGGTCGGTGTAGATTCGGTCCGAGGTGGGGGAAGGAGAAGAGAAGGTATCGGAGAGATAGTAGACCAGAGCTGCCGAGGAGACTAGGGTTCCGGCGATGACGTAGGACGGTATGGAGCGGCGAGGGGGAGGCGAGGATAGGGAATGGGGAAGAGGGGTGAGAGAAGGGAGCGCTTTTTGATTGGCGGGAGGAGCTGAGGAAATGAGGTCCGTGACTTGACGGTGGTCGGAGGAAGAGGAGAAGCGCCGCATGAGGAGTCGACGCCGTCGTGAGAGGAGGCGGAGCATCGTCGAAGAAGCTCGGTTTAGAGAAACTTCTTATTTGCTCGTTTTTTCAGCATATCAGCCTCTGTCTCTCTGTTGGTGCGTGTATGAACCTATTATAATACGACACGCAAGAGGTTGTTCTGATCTCCGTACTTTATACGTTCTATCTCCCCCTTAGTATATCACATGTATTCTGATCTCCAGACTGTACGTTCTATCTCCCCTTAATATGTCACTAGGCTGAAAAGAAAAACAATCAAACATTAACAAAATACTCAAATATTAGTTTTTACTGTTAGCAAATTTTAATTTTTATTTATATTTTCCTGGAGCCTAAAAGTTGCACCTGAACTATATTGTTTTTGTTTGAAACTTGTTTTGCTTACTATTTTTAAGGGAACTAATTACTTCTAACAATTTTAAATAACTCAACAAAAGTATAAATGATTATAACTTTATTTCCCTCGTTATAACAAAAGCAAGAGTTCAGAGGCCAATTTTTATACTCTCCACTGTATATTTATAGATTTAGTTTTAAGTTTTCAATTTTTCTAACAAAAGACAAATCTTAAATCCTAAATTAAGTTTTGAGGTTCCAATTTTTCTGACATTCTAAGAATCCAATTTTTCTGACAAAAGACAAACCCTAAACCATAAATCGGTGAGGTCAGTTGCAAAATCAACGAAATCCCAAATGGAGAGGGAGAAAAAGATAGAGAGTTAGCAACAAATTGAATTGCAATGTAATGATGCTTGTTCTTTGCAATTAAGTTGAAAATTTTGATGTGGTTTTGCGAACGGCAAGTTACACGCATGGCCCTTAAAGCATGGATCGCCCCTATTATCATTTTGGTACAGATTGAAAAGTCAAGGCCAGTATGAAAACTGAAGTTTTTAGGGACAGTAGAAGCCGAAATTTTTAATAATAGAAAATAAAATAAATTAATATCGACATTGAAGAACGATTCGACGGAATTTCGAAATATAACAAAGACGTTATGGACCATAACGGCCAGATTAGCACCTAACTACTTGCACCAAAACACGAGCCGTTATGATCCATAACGGCCAGGACGCGCTGAAAAGAAAACAAAAAAAACCAGGTTGTTATGATCCGCTCTGAAAAAAAAAAATTGGCCGTTATGGAACATAGGGATGCATCGCCGAATTAATGTTACGTGATGCAGCGGTAATATCTGAATACGGCCAGTCCATAACGAATTAGTGTCCGCCATATTGATTCGGCCACGTAACATTGCTTCGGCCGTATAACAACAACATTGATACATACAAAATAAACAAATACATCAAACAACATTGCTTCGTAACATTAATTCGGACGAATCCCTGGCTATTATGCTCCATAACGGCGAGGGTTTTTTTTTTCAGAGCGTCCTTGGCCGTTATGGATCATAACGGCTTGGTTTTTCTTTATTTTTTTTTTAGCCCGTCCTGGCCGTTATGGACCATAACGGTCCGTGTTTTGTTATACGTTTGGCGCAGGTAGTTAGGTGCTAATCTGGGACGTTATGGACCATAACGTCTTTATTATATTTCAAAATTCTGCCAAATCGTTCTTCAATGTCGATATTAATTTATTTTATTTTCTATTTATTAAAAATTTCGGCAGTAGAATGGTGATGTTCCGAGGTTGGGTGTTTGCAAATTACCTAAACAAATAACAAAATATAATTAAAGATAAGATTTTAGGGGAATCTTTTTTCTAAGCCAGCTTTTCGTTTTTTTTGCCCCTAAAATGCTTAGTTGGAATTGAAGTTATCTGTCAGCCACATACAAATTCAGCATGAAAAGATGTATCAAATGCACCAACAAAGAATCAAAGAGGGAGAGAAAGAGAGAGACCTTCAAAGCTTAAGCAGCGGACGAAGAACCTCTGACAATCAACCTCTGGTGCGGATCACGACAAGAGAGGAGGAGGTGGTCACGTGCCAGGAACATAAAAAAGCAAATGCTAAAATAAGTAAAGTAAACAAGATGAGGTTGGCTAAGCTATGACCTCGTTATCAGTATCCTCGAAGTGGGCATCGACCTCGAGGTCGGCCGGAGTTGCGATGTCTAACCGATTATTTTTAGGAATGTCCGGTCGACAACTCGTGCATTTCCAAAAACTAAAGTGGACATCTGAACGTCCTTCTCGTATTATGTTGTCCTCATGTAAGGTGCAGAACCAATGTAAGCACACCCGACATTTAACCATTTGGGCCCTTGGTCGTAACAAGCGATGCACCAACGTAGTTTTGGATTGAGACTAGGAGATTGGGAACCTTGGACGGAAGAATCGGAGTCTTGGATAAACGGGTCAACATCGACCTCGGTGTCAGATGTTATCTCAGTAATAGATGTTAATGTAGCATCGATGATGTCGCGTATAGTAACAGACTCGGAATGGGAGAAGTGTTGTAGCAACCTCCATTTGTCACTGAGAGAACGCACTGAGGGTTGTTCGCTTGGCCAAGGTCAGGATTGGCGTTGCTAGACTATCTCTTGTCAGGGATAGGTTTTTTAGTTTTGGTTGCGAGGCATTTGATCGGCATAGTGATTGGAGATAAGGCTAAGTCAGAAAGATAGTGGGGAAGCGGGATAGAGGTGAGGTGTGAGGTTCATTTCCTGTGTGAGAGGACACTATATATATAGTAGGAAGTCTAACGTGGTTATTAATGTTCATGGGTCCCACCTCGCCATAAATGGTATAATCCTAACTGTCATTTGTAATAGGTGGAATTAGTGGTTTGACACTGCCCATGGCGGGCTGCCCGAACCCGGTCCGCCCGTGCCTGGTGCCCGGGGTACCCATACCCGTGCCCGGGTATACCCGGGTAAACGGGTACACGGGTACGGGTGTTAAACGGGTAGGGCACCTATTTTTGGAAAAAAACCCGAGTGTACCCGTACCCGCTGTACCCGAACCCATTACCCGTGTACCCGAACCCGCCCCGGGTGTACCCGCACCCGTTTACCCGCTACCCGTGCACCCGTGTACCCGCCCGGGTTTACCCGAACCCCTTTATTTCAAATTCGGATTCCCCCCGGTTCTACAGTGTAATGATTTTAACATATCAGTTTTGGCTTCATGCAGCGCACAGAGTACAGAATTTAAACAGCGCTGGATATGATTAGTGCGCTGCATGAAGCTAAAACTGCTTTGTTAAAATTTTTACCCGTTCTACAGTAACCGGAGGAGAGTTTCAAATCAGTCAAACCGGGTGGGTCCCACCTGTCATTTCTGTCCTGTACGAGTGGGTCCCACCCGTCAATTCTTTTTTTTTTTTGGATTTATTAAATTTCAAATATTATTCTCCCTCCAATCAAAACTCTATATATTCACCCTCTTCCTCTCAATATTTTCACACCCTCTCATTCTCTCAATCTCTCAATCTCTCATAATCTCATTCTCTCAATCTAAAATTTTACTATTTTCAGTTTTTAAATTTATTGTTTGAAAAAAATATAGTTGTAAATTTAATTCATTCTACAAATACGCAAACAGAATTACGAAGGTATCGAAATTACGAAGTTCGGCACCTCCCGCAAGATTTTTCCTCGAGATTTAAAGGTTACATTTATTTCATGTTAGATTAATTTATTTTTGTAGAGTAAATTTAGTTTCATGTTAGATTAATTTAGATTTGTTAAATTTGTTAAGTAATTAGATTTGCTAGATTTATTTTACGTTAGATTTGTTAAATTTGTTAAGTACTTAGATTTGTTAGATTTATTTTATGTTGGATTTGTTAGATGTGAAGTAATTAGATTTGTTTTGAATAGGTTTGATTTTATTTTTGAAAATCGGATTTATTTTTAATAGGTTAAAAAAATATGTTAGATTTGTTTTTTTGAAGATGTGAAGTAATTAGATTTGTTTTGAATAGGTTTGATTTTATTTTTGAAATTCGGATTTATTTTTAATATGTTAAAAAAATATGTTAGATTTGTTTTTTTGAATATGTGAAGTAATTAGATTTGTTATGAATAGGTTTCATTTTATTTTTGAAATTCGGATTTATTTTTAATAGGTTAAAAAAATATGTTAGATTTGTTTTTTTGAAGATGTGAAGTAATTAGATTTGATTTTGTTTTTGAAAATCGGATTTATTTTTAATAGGTTAAAAAATATGTTAGATTTGTTTTTTTGAATATGTGAAGTAATTAGATTTGTTATGAATAGGTTTAATTTTAGTTTTGAAATTCGGATTTATTTTTAATAGGTTAAAAAAATATGTTAGATTTATTATTTTGAATATGTGAAGTAATTAGATTTGTTTTGAATAGGTTTGATTTTATTTTTGAAATTCGGATTTATTTTTAATAGGTTTAAAAAATATGTTAGATTTGTTTTTTTGAATTTGTGAACTTGTGAAGTAATTAGATTTGTTATGAATAGGTTTAATTTTAGTTTTGAAATTCGGATTTATTTTTAATAGGTTAAAAAAATATGTTAGATTTGTTATTTTGGAATATGTGAAGTAATTAGATTTGTTTTGAATAAGTTTGATTTTATTTTTGAAATTCGGATTTATTTTTAATAGGTTAAAAAAATATGTTATATTTGTTTATAAATAGGTTGGATTTTTTTAGTAGGTTAGATTTTTCAAATAGGTTATATTTGATTTTTTAAATTCGGATCTAAATTTAATAGGTTAGATTTTATTTTTTGAATAGGTTAGATTTTATTTTTTGAAGATGTTATATTTTATTTTTAAATAGGTTAGATTTTATTTTTTCAATATGTTATATTTTATTTTTTAAATTTTGAATATGTTATTTGATCATTTGAATATGTTAGATTTATTTTAAAATAGGCTAGATTTTATTTTTTAATTTCGGATTAATTTTTAAATATGTTAGATTTATATTTTTTGAATATGTTAGATTTATATGTGAATATGTTAGATTTATATTTTGCTAGATAAATAAGTTAGATTTGTTAGATAAATAAGCTAGATTTATATTTTATTTTTGAATATGTTGGATTTGGTAGAGTTATTTTTTTGAATAAGTTAAATTTGTTAGAGTTATTTTTTTAAAATAGATTTTTAAAATAAGTTAGAACAAGTTGTATTTATTTTGAATTAGACTTAGAATTTTAAAATTTGAATTAGATTATTATGAATTAGACTTGAAATTATTTTTTTAGATTGTTTTTTTTTCTTTTGAAATTCGGCAGAGGCATTTTTTTTTTATTCGGCAAAGGCTTGCCTTGATTTTTTTTTCTTTTTCTTTTTCTTTTCTTTAATTTAATTTAGATTTATGTTAGATTTGGATTCAATTTAGATTTAATTTAGATTTACATTTATATTCAATTTAGATTTAGATTGTTTTTTTGAATATGTGAAGTAATTTACATTTATTTTGAATTAGACTTAGAATTTTAAAATTTGAATTAGATTATTATGAATTAGACTTGGATTTATTTTTTTAGATTGTTTTTTTTCTTTTGAAATTCGGCAGAGGCATTTTTTTTTTTCGGCAGAGGCTTGCCTTGTTGTTTTTTTCTTTTTCTTTTTCTTTTCTTTAATTTAATTTAGATTTATGTTAGATTTGGATTCAATTTAGATTTAATTTAGATTTACATTTATATTCAATTTAGATTTAATTTAATTTAGATTTAGATTGTTTTTTTGAATATGTGAAGTAATTTACATTTATTTTTTTGAATAGGTTTAAAAGATGACATCTCCTACTCACGATGAGAATTTAGATTTTGGAGCGAGAATGTCACAAGAAATTTTTGGCCCACCTATGCCACCACCTAATTATCCACAAAATTATCCACAAAATTATCAAAGAAGGGATCAAACGCTAGATTTAAATTATCAACAACCCCCCCAAATGTATGCACCGTATTATACTTCAAACGATCCAAACATGTATATTCCACAAGAAACACATCAACTGACACCACCATATGCATATGGAGGCACTTCTTCTGTAGCATCGAGTCAAGTCACCCCCCTATAGAAGGTACTCCGTCGAGAAGTGTCACTGAAATTGAAGAAGAACCAATCCTTCCTCCGACAAGTGTCCCCCCAGAACAGCCGTTGGTAAAGAAGACTAGAAGAATTCCTAAATACAATCAGCCGTGGGTCAAATGGTACAAGGTGACCACAGATAAGAACGGCCACATGCATACCCTCGAATGTAAGGTACAAAATTGCAAGAAACCATTTTTTGTGTATAAACAAAGTAGTGGTATGACCAGCTTTAAAAGACATGTCGAAATGCACCAAAGGAAGGGTGAGGTTATATGTGAAAATGTTGGACCGAGACAAATCCAAACCCTTATGAACGCGGATGGTACTAGAACCAACCCAAAATACGATGAATCAAAAATTCTTAGTGAACTGGCCCGGTACATTACCCACAAAGAACAACTAATAAGCATGGGTGGTTGCATGAGTTTTGCCCGGTTAGTCATTCGGGGGTGTGCTCAACCAATGTATAAGAGGATCCATCATAGAAAGATGGTTGGTGAAATTAAAAACCAATTTACCAAAATAAAAGATGAGCTCCGAGCTATATTTGCATACCAACAAAATAAGGTCTCAATTACCTCCGATATATGGACTGCCGGTAAACATGGCCTTGGGTACTCTTGTGTTACCGGCCATTGGATCGATGATCAGTGGGTATTACAAAAAAGGATATTAAGTTTTCGTGTGTTAGATTCCCCGCACTCAGCACATGTAATTTTCAAATCCATTATTGAGGTGTTACAAGAGTATAACCTTAAGAGAGATAGGGATAACAAGATTTTTTCTATTTCATTCGATAATGCTAGTAACAATGTAGCTTCCATTGAAATTTTTAAAAGGTCACTAAACCCGATTATGAATGGTGCAATGTTTCACCAAAAGTGTGCTTGCCACATACTTAACCTCGTCGTGAAGGCGGGCCTTAAAACAAAAGCCGTAAGAGATTTGATCAATAAATTAAAGGATTGTCTGTCCCATATTGTTTCAAACCAAGAAAGAAAACAACGGTTTGGTTTGATGTGCGTCAACTATGGCTTGAGCAAGTTGAAAGTTCCTTAGGATATAGATACCCGTTGGAACTCTACCTATAGGTTTCTGAACCGATGCCTTCCTTACAAAGCCGTCATAAGAGAGTTTTTGAGAGGCTCCACCCCCGAGGGAATGACATTGGAGCCCAGCCTCGACGAATGGGACCAACTACAAACCCTGAGTAATTTCTTAGGAACCTTTTTAATGCAACCGTCAAATTATCTTGCTCGTACTCACCGACGGCATTTGAGTTGATCAGACATCTCTATAGCATCTCCAAGGTGTACCGTGAATTGGAGATCGCTGAAAGCAAGTACTCCACTCTCACACCGATCGTAGATGCCATGAAAGAAAAATTTCTAAAATATTGGGACGATGTACCCCTCCTGGCCATTATCGCAAGCTGCCTCAACCCGGCATACAAGAAGTATTTCACGGTCAAAATAGTTGCAGCGTACAAAGAGAATCTACATTTAGACAACACCAGGGTGGAGGCATTCGTGACTTCGAAGTTCGATGAGATGTTTAACATATACCACTTAAGAATGGGTGACAACCAAAACCCGTCTTCGTCCCGTGCCGGCCCTAGGTAACAATTTAAATATCTACATTATTTTAATCTTTATTATTTATAATATCTACACTATTTGTCTACTAATTTTTTTAATTTTTTAATAGTTCCACTTCCAGGAGCACTAGCAGCGGTGGATTGTTAGCAGATTTCTAATCGGAGATCCAACCGCACACATCCACAAACGAGTTAGTGAGCTATTTTGCGGGGGTAAACGAAAAAGAAGATGAATTTGACATCATGACGTGGTGGAAGAGGAATCAAAGAAACTATCCAACACTGGCGATGATGGCCCGCGACGTATTTGCCGTACCCGTGTCAACCGTCCCTTCCGAAAGTTGTTTTAGTTCGGCAAACAGGATCCTCTCCGACAAACGCAGTAAGTTGGGTGCACATGTTTTTGAGAGACTTGTGTGCTTGAAAGATTGGATTGATGCTGATGAGCGCAACCAACATCGAGATCATCAAGAATCATCATCCGGAGTCGACACTGAAGAAAGCGGTATCGAGCCGTGGCCCCCGGCTAATTCGGATTCAGACGGTGCAGAAGAGAGCGAACAATGGTATATGAATCCAAACTACTAGATAGGTAGTGTCGGTATACATTTCTAACATCTTTTAATCTCTATGGTTATTTTTTAAATTATAATTTCTAAACATTTCAATTAGTTCTTAAATTATTCATTTTAAAGAAGAATTACTAACAAAAAAAAGTTAGAACTCCGCCTATGTTCTTTTACATAGCCGGTCCCAAGCCCGGAATAAAGGAGGAGGGTAACTTTTATTTTTTAATCTATTGTTTTAAAATAATTCATATTTATTTTTAAAGTAATTGATTTAAGAAATTTTTTGAATAGATTTTATTGTTTTAAATTAATTGATTTAATATATTTTTGATTTATATTTTATTTAATCTATTAATTTATATTTGAATTTAGATTTAGATTGTTTTTTTTTTTTTTGCAATTCGGCAGAGGCTTTTTTTTTTTTTTTATTCGGCAGAGGCTGAAATGCCTTGTTTTTTTTTTCCTTTTTTTTATTTAATTTACTTTAGATTTAAATTAGATTTGGATTCAATTTAGATTTAATTTAGATTTACATTTATATTCAATTTAGATTTAATTTAATTTGCATATAAATTTAGATTTGAATTTAGATTTAGATTTAATTTATATTTAATTTAGATTTGAATTTAGATTTGAATTTAGATTTGAATTTAGATTTGAATTTGAATTTAGATTTAGATTTAGATTGTTTTTTTTCTTTTGAAATTCGGCATAGGCTTTTTTTTTAATTCGGCAGAGGCTGAAATGCCTTGTTTTTTTTTCCTTTTTCTTTTTTTTTTTATTTAATTTAATTTAGATTTAAATTAGATTTGGATTCAATTTAGATTTAATTTAGATTTACATTTATATTCAATTTAGATTTAATTTAATTTGCATCTAAATTTAGATTTGAATTTAGATTTAGATTTAATTTATATTTAATTTAGATTTGAATTTAGATTTAGATTTATATTATCAATTTAAATTGAACGTTTACAAAATATATTATCAATTTAAAATGTAAACTACAAATTTCGAGATATGAATAAATTATGAAACTATATAATTAGAATGAGAGTTTGAAAATAAAATAAAATTACTCGTGTAAAGAAATAAATAATTAGACTTGTACTTAGCCGAATAAATATACAAATTTTCGCACAAATAATTTTTATATATGAGTTACAAATTTTATTTATTTAGGAATTATAAAGATGTGACTTGATAATTTTATGTATATATATATATATATATATATATATATATATATATACAATATTTGATATTGAACTATTCAGATTTTAAAAGTCGAATTATAAACACGTAATAATATTCGTACCGGTAAAAAAAAAAGAAAACAAAAAGAAAACAAAAAAGAAAACAGAAAAAAACCCTTCTGCCCATGCCCGTTGTACCCGTCTACCCGGGACGGGCACGGGTTTGAAACGGGCAGGACGAACTTTAAAAAAAAAAAACCCGTCTACCCGTGCCCGTTGTACCCGGGTACCCGTTGTGCCCGCTGCCCGGGACGGGTTCTGCCCTGCTCTGCCCGAGGTATCCGAGAGCAAATGTCTAGGTGGAATCCGAGAATAAATAGCACTAGTTTCGAGGTGTCAAAAAAGTTGACCACTGTAACTACTCGAGGTTATGAAATCGATGTAAATGAATTAAAAGCAAACATACGCATATATAATCTCTGTTTAAACATAATACATCATAACAAATAACTAGTTTTCATGCTAATTTGACACTGGCTGATTTGTAATTGAACATTATGATTTATAACGTCCAGCTACAATACTCTGAACGTTATAAATCATAACATCCTTTCTATATTTAAAAATTTCATTAAAATCTTACCTCATTATCAATTATTTTTTATTTTTATTTTTTCTATTAATAAAAAAATGGAAGCGGGGGCGTTCCGATGCCCATCGGACCAAGTCTGATCCGATGGGTAGCGTTGATCGTTCGATTTTATTTAGATTTGCGTGAAGTAATTTCGCTAGATGATACTGTTTAATTGAAACGAAGTTTAATTTCTCTCCGTCTCCGTCAGCAGGAAGGGACAAAAAAGAGAGAAAATAATCTCTCCTCTCTCAACTCCCTCTATCTCACCTTCGTGCTCCTTGGTGCGACCGAAGAGGGGAGGCATCCCAAGACCCACAACCCTGAGAGGCGACTCACGCCATGACCTGCTTCTCTCCTCGACTCCGATTGATCAGACCGTAGCCTCGCACCAAAAGCATCGAGGCATTGAGCAATGAGCGATAGTCAATACTGTTTCTCTCTCACTACTTTCAGGTTCAATCTCTCTCTCTCTCTCGCACCTCAAGTAAGTAACTATCTTAAAATTAAACCATGTACATCGGATTTTCTTTTTTTCTTTTCATTTTTGGGTAAAATTGGTACAAAGTACCACCTGTTTCGAATTTTATTTGAAATAACCTAAATCTAAACCACATATTAAGATTATCTTTTGTTGAATTTGAGGCTGATTATTATGGGCTTGTATGAATTTCATATGTTTTGTGTTTATTTTATTGCAGGTTCAAAAGATTCAATTGGTGACTCTTAATATTGGAGTTGTATACAGGTAAGTTTCTACTTGCATCTTTCCCTCTGAACTATTGTGCTTGGATGCTAGAATTCAGATTGACAATTGCTTTGTGGATTGCCTTGCTTTTTTTTTTTGTGTTTGCATCAATGTACGTAAAAGAAGTCAATGAAATGGATTCTTGTCCTTCACACTAGATGTTGTATTTATATGCTTTGATATATCTAATATTTGCTTATTTTATGTGACAAAAGCTTTATCTAAGAGCTTGTCAGATGATATGATTATGCCCAGAGATACCACCTAATGCAAATTCTTGACTCTATAGAATTGAAGTCATTATGTGCAAAATCGGTACATGAGCTCTGAGCTTGTACATTAGTCAAAACATTTATGACTAAATTGACCATGAATCAAACAGTTGAACTTCACTCACAAAGAAGAAGCCATATACAGGTTGGCCTTTGATCAGTGCCAACTGATTTTGTGACAATTAAATCTTCATTGATCTTACCAACACCATAGAGATAATCCATTTGCCCAAAATCAGAAATGAGTTTGGAATTGGAAACTTTACAACTAAGGCGTGAAGAGTCCGACCCCAAATGAGAATAAATTGGTCTTTCGAAAGAGGAAATAGGCGATGCTCTAAACAGTGATGATGTATGTGCCAGCTGTGGTAATTTGGGATAACTATCGAGGTAAAAAGTGGGGGCTTAGTTAGAAAGGTAGAATATAAAGCCATTTTGGTTGGAGAGATGGATTAGTGAAGGAGCTCAGCAACGACATTTTAAGAGAATCACTCTTCTTTGTAAGCTGTATTATTTGTCCTTTTTGTTTCTCTTCCACTTTCAATCGATTTTAGGTGAGGTGGAAAGAAAATATAGATATATGTTGGATTGGCATTCACACAATTTTGGATTTCCCTTTTAGTCCTCTCTTCTTCCTCTCTAGTCTCTTGCCTCAATTGGAGTTGGGGAGAGAAGCAGGTCATGGCGTGGGTCGCCTCTCAGAGTTCTGGGTCCTGCGATGCCTCCCCTCTTCGGTCGCACCAAGTTATTGAGAGGAGCACAAAGGTGAGAGTGAGAGAGAGAGAGAGAGAGAGAGAGAGAGAGAGAGAGAGAGAGAAGTGAGCCCTCCTAGGCAGCCACTGCCAGGAATTTTATCAAAAAAAAAAGAGAGAGAAGTGAGCCGGAGAGGAGAGAAAAGGATCGATAAATTATTGTATGTTTTTTTTCCTTGAGAGCAGGTCTACTCTGGTTCGATGGGTTTAATCACCGTTTATTCGCTTTTAGATTCATGCGGAACGCTTTAAAATTCGTGCACATTTGTTTTAATATTGGTGCGCACAAATCTTGAATTAGATCGGACTGTTATCATACTCGTTGAACCTAAAAGTAGGTCCGATGGGCATCGGACCTACTCCATTCTCGTTTTTTTTAGTCCCTTCGCGCTGATGCAGTGACGGAGACGGAGAGGTATTAAACTTCGTTTCAATTAAACGGTATCATCTACCGATATTACTCCACGCAAATCTAAATAAAATCGAACGATAAACGCTACCTATCGGACCAGACTTAGGCCGATGGGCATCGGAACGCCCCCGCTTCCTAAAAAAATCAGCTAATTCCATCCCAGATACAATAGTGACCCGACTCCAAAAAATTGGGAACCCATTTTTACAGAGCGAATTTGAGTGCGTACAGCGAACTCACTTTTCACGGACCAAAATGCCCCTACAGCAAAGGCGGGATATACCGTGCAGAGGGAAACAGGGCAGGGGATCAAACTGAGCAGGGGCATTTTGGTCCGTGAGAAATGAATTCGCTGTACGCACCAAAATTCGCTCTGTAAAAATGAGTTCCCAGAAAATCGATCTGTATAAATCCGAAACGATGACCCGTAATAACCGAGACGTCACATAAGATCCGAGGATGGCGCGCACGGCATACTAATCCTTTGTTCTTTTCGCCTTCTCTGGCCGAAGAAGCAAACTAGAAACAAACCAATCAGCCATGGATTCGGCACCTGTCAATTGGGAGGCTCTCGACTCTCTTGTACTCAGTTTCGCCAAATCCGAGCACCTAATCCAATCAGAGGAAACCTCCACCACAACCGCTAACCCTAAACCTAGCTCGCCGCCTCTCTCCCCTGAATCCGCCTCATCCCCTTCCACATCATCTTCTCACTCCTCCTCCAGCTCTTCCTCGTTCCAGTCCAGGGTGATCATTCATCAAATCAGACGGTGCGTTGAGTCGGGCGACATAGATGCAGCGCTGGAGCAGTTGCGATTGCATATCCCAGTGGTGCTTGATGATCATCGCATTCTTTTTCGCCTCCAGAAGCAGGTGATTTTGTGCTATTTTGCCCATTCTTTTCGTCATTTTGTAGTTTACTTAAGTCTTTCATTGGTTTTCTTCGATGAACTGTTTCATCTTGTCTCTGATTTGTTTGTACTTGGGTTTTGCCAGAAATTTATCGAGCTACTAAGGGGAGGAACAGAGAGGGACCGTGAATTAGCGATTCAGTGCATACGCGTGGCTCTGGCTCCATGTGCACTTGATGCTTATCCGGTATGTTTTGAATTGATTATCTTTTTAAGGTTGATTTAAGCAGGAATATATTTAATATGATCTTATGTATGATATAGGAAGCTTATGAGGAGTTCAAGCATGTCCTATTGGCATTAATATATGACAAAGAGGATGAATCGTCCCCAGTTGCTAATGAGGTATGATTATGAGAAGTTCTGGATATTTCGGAAAGATGCCAAATTATTCTCTCTTTCAGTATGTAGTTCAAGAGTCCATGGTGTTGCGTGGTGCATTTACTTCATTAATGTTTCTTTGTTGAAATTATGAAAGTTGCTAAGTTGCAAAGGCATATCTCACATGCTAAATGGATGCTACATTTTTTTTCCTTTTTATTGTTTGTTAAACATTAATTGGTCTCATTGAAGCATAAAATTTCTTTTATTAAGGTTCACACAATGGCATTCCCAAGACAAAATCGGTTATATGTACTGAGAGTAGCTCTTAAGAGAGAATAGGGCAGAATGGTTTAACAAATCCCCTCTGGTTCCCTTAAATTTCAATGTTTTCCTTATAATACTATGTAGGGCTTGCTCCGTCACTTTTAATGTGTTCCTTAAACATTTGTTACTTACCTAAACTCAAAACCTATAATCCCGAACCTCAATTATTTGTGTGCCATTCTAGAATGAAAGGACTCATTTGAGAGGACATGCTGTAGAACAGTCTTAACTCCAGGAATTTTCCTTATTGAAATATACTGTTTCTAAATTGAGTAGACATTAGGGTCTGTTCTCCGGCAGCGGAATTGCACAGCATGAGATTTCACGGGTCTTAGATCCTGCAATACAATTTGTGGGATCCCATGGGCACAGTAATGGATAGGAAAACTTGGGAGTGAACTGTTTGAATGGATGGAAATTATGATGGAAAGATGCTAAATTTTGAATATTTAGCCATTATTGTAGATTGACATTTAGATAACTACTAGTCCACAAGTAATCTTCATGTCATTATTATATTCTTCCAACACAATGTCCTCATAATGTATTTTCTTTTTGTAATGTACATTTTCTAATATATATATATATATAGAGAGAGAGAGAGAGTGGCTAAGATCAAAGTGGTAGTTCTTGAGCCTTGGTGCTACCAATTCGTTTTTGCGGTTTTCAAAGTTCAAATAGTTGATCTGAAATGCTCAACATGTTCTCCATATTAAAATGTGCTTGGGGACCAGATTTTACAATTTTTGGAAATTTTTTACTATTTTTTGTGGATTTTTGAAACTCACTGTTTTTTTCAGATTTTTTTTTTATTATTCAAAACAGTGTAGTTCAAAAATCCTCAAAAAATAGTAAAAAATTTCCAAAAAAATGTAAAATTTCTCCAAACCATTTTAATATGGGGAACACGTTGAGCTGTGCAGGATGAAATTAGATTATATTAAATAAATTTGAACCATCTTATGTGCACCATCTTATGTATGATATATTATCTTATGGGGAATATATTTGAACTTTGAAACCGCAAAAATGGATTGGTAGCACCAAGACTCATGAACTACCACTTTGATCTTGGCCACTCTCTCTCTCTCTCTCTCTCTCTCTCTCTATATATATATATATATATATATATGGGTAATGTATGTTTCTTAACAAATTGTATATTTTCTATATAATTTGCATTCTTAAATAATTATTTTAGTCAGTTGAAAAAATATTCAAATTAGATATAAAAGTAGGACATTGCCAAGTTCAATGGGGGAAAAAGGGTTTGAGTTCAATAAGTTTCACATCCGATGAGAATGCATAGAAATAGAGGTTAATTTGTGAATCCTGGAGTTTATCAAGATCAAAACTTAACAGCCGAACAGATTTCTGAATCCAAACTTTTTCCCATGAAAATTCCCAGCAAATCCCACACAAGGGTGGATATCTACAGGCACTAAGTACACACCAAATAACTAACACAGTTATTCTGATTTTACTTTGCTATGCTCCTTAAACATGATCATATTAAGCACCATCATTTCTTTCTTGGTTCTTAAAACCCTATATGTTTTCTTTGTTTACTGATATATGACAATCTTTTACAGCTATCATTTTTATTTTTCATTTTGAGTAAATTTTAGTGGTCTGAAAAGAGGAGGTTTGATCTTGCTGGATTGCTGTCATCCATACTAAGGGCCCACCTACATGCTTATGATCCCATTTTCTCAATGACACTGAAATACTTGATAAGGTAAGGTGCCTGTTTGAATTGCATGTTTAAGTTTCATTTCTGTAATTCCTCTACCATAGCTGGATTTCTTATCTTGTAATCTGTACATGAACAGCATTCACAAATTATTCTGCAATCGCCAAGGGATCCCCTCTCCCATTTCTGACTTAACAGAAAGGCTTCTCTACGAGGAACGGGATGCACCTGCATTACCTCAGGAGATGTTCTACGAGGCACCGCCTTTTGATGAAGTAAATCTAAATCTTTATCCTTGTGATTGTGTTCCTTCTTGATTGGTTATCCAGAGAACATAATGCGTGAAAATGTATCCGATACATTTGAAAACAAGTACCTCTTTTTCTCCACAACATGGAGAATATGACATGAACCCCACATTTTGTCATTTCTTTAAAGATGCTAAACTTGGGACAATATTTTTCTTCACAAACTTTTAACATATAAAATCGAATAATATTAGTATTATCTTGGCAAAGGGATGTAGGATTTTGTTCTAGTAGGCATGTCTGTTAATTATGTTGTTAGGGCATTATCATATTAATATAGCAGCATTTGTTTTTTTGCTGGGTATTACATGTGAAATTGATATTTGCAGGCATATATGTGAAATTGGCACAATTATATGGTATGGTATTTTCAGGTTGATATTCAAGCTCTGGCTCATGCTGTGGAATTGACAAGACAAGGGTCGGTTGATAGCTTAAAATTTGCAAAAGGCGATTTGCTTCTTGCATTTCAGGTTTCTTATGTACATATTAAAATTTGCTAGTTATCGTTCGGTTATTTATTTACTGAAAGTGTATAATGCAAACTGAACTGTGTTTGCAGAATGAGCTGTGCAGGATGAAATTAGACTTGCCATCCCTTGACAAGCTTGTGCATGAGTATTGTGTATACAGGGGTATTGTTGAAGGTTGTCCTACTTCCACTCCAGGTATGTCCATGTTAACATCAGAATCAATAAACATAAATGTATGTATTATGTGCCTTATTTACCCTGTGAGTTTGAATTTGTGTGATACTGTTGTGTGGGGGTCGTGCTAATTATCAGCTGCATCACATATTATGTTCTAGTTTCTTGTACAACATATATATTTTTTACTGTCATTGACATGTACATGTACTGTACCATCAATCTGGAGTCTGCCACTACACTTGACTCCATTTTGGGTCTGGTGGTAGTATTTCTGTTTTCTTTAGTATCATCGGATTGTACATGCCTGATACAAGCAATAGTATTTTTCAGATGTTGAAATGGAAAATGTTCAAGAGAGCAATGTCGACATCACAAACAAAGCAGGATTAGTCATGGAAACAAGATTTGCTAATGAGGCAACTAATCTGGAAAGAGAAGATTGTAGCACAAGTGATGTAACCAATCAAGAATCAGGGTATAGCTTTAGGAGGTTGAGGAGGAGCAGAAACCATGCCTCTGGTGTAATGCGGAGGCGCAAGAGGTGGAGAGGTAGAGTAGAGAACCTCAACTGCTCAAATAGTGAATCTTATACTGGTACAAGTGGGGATGCAACTGCTGACAAGGTTTCCTTGAACTTCAAAATAATCAATTTTGGTAGCTATATTTACCAGTGCGCTGTGATTGCTTATTTCATTTGTTTTCAATTTTTTTATAAAATATATAGGATATGGAAATCAGAGAGAATGGAAACTATGAGATGATATTGGAGATGAGAGAATTGGCTTACAAGGGCATGGCTGAAAAAGTAGTTGAAGAGATAAATTGCTTGGATCCAGATTTCTTTAATCAAAATCCTACTCTGCTCTTTCAGCTGAAACAGGTATTCCCTGAGTCTATGCATTTCTTCTTATGTGCCTACTTGTATTTATTTATCTACTATTTTCTTGCTGTGCTTTTTTAACTGATTGTGCCAATTCCAGGTTCCGGAGTAGGTTTTTTTCTTGACTTAGAAATGTAGATTGCAAGTATTGTAAAGTTAAAATAGTGAAGCAGCTCATATTCAGTTATATTGTTTCGAATTCATTACTATCTCTAAAGATATAAATATATTTAACTATTTATGATTTTGTAATTCGTGCTTACCTCTGGGATTGCAATTCTGGGCTATGATGGATGTGAGATTTTTAAATAAGAAATCCACTTCATTTTTATTTATCTTATGTTTTGTTACTATTTCATGCTAGGTTGAATTTCTGAAGCTTGTGAGTGGAGGGGATTATAATGGGGCTCTAAAGGTGGCCAGTGACCATCTAGGCCCTCTGGCAGCATCCAATCAGGCACTTATGAAGCCTTTGAAGGAAACATTAGTTGCACTGCTTCAGCCCAGTGAAGATGCTATTATAAAAGCAGTACCCCTACCTGTCCTCGCAACTTCTCTCCAGGTGTTTAGTCCAACTCTCATATATTGTTTTGATGCTTCTTGCTCGAAGGCTACACATTTGTCTCTATTAGCACTTTGCTTGCTACTGAGAAATTGATGGAAATCCTAAATAACACATATGCTAGTGACACATGAAAAAGAATGGCAAAATCCTGGACTCCTGGTAGCTGTCCCTTTTGATAGCTTACTAAAATTATCTTCACATTTTTCTTTATCGATTTTGTACAAGCAAAGATCGCACTTCCTAAATTATTTTCTCATGCTATGTTGCAGGTTGCAATGGGCAAGAGGTTAGGCATTGAAGAACCACAATTGATGCGAATAATGCGGGCCACACTACACACACACACCGAGTGGTTTAAGCTCCAAATGTGCAAAGATCGGTTTGAGCAGCTTCTTAATATAGACCATCTCAAGGAAGTTGATCAATTCCCCAAACGGGTTAGTGATTCCTGGTCTAGGTCCTTAGTGGATGATTGTGCCAACAATGGTTCATCTCAGATCACCACTTGCTCGAGTGGAAAGGTTCCAGAAGAAGGCACTAGCCCTCCAGTTGCTTTGACAGGAGAAGCTGCCTGTGATGAAAGTGCTATCCTTAAAGTCATGGTGAGCTTTGTTGTTTTGTAATGATTTCCAATTTTCAATTTTGGATATGTTATGAAAAAGTTTACACCTGTTTATTGGGGGCAACTTGTGTCTACCTTGCAAAATTTCAAAATAGATTCTGCAGCCCTATACTCCGTGCAAAGCATAGGAATTGACCCAAAGCATGAAACTCATCTAAATTAGTGGTGTCGATGGGTTGGGTCCAGTCATGCACTGGATGGGCCAACATTAATAGATTAATAGATCGCTCTTTGGTCTGCCCACCCAATCTGCATAAATTAAAAAGTCAAGTCTTTATTTTACATATTTTTATTTATACAAAATTAAAGGAGTAGCACAATGGTTATGAGCGATTGTACGCAGTTAAAGAGGTGTTGGTTTCTATTCCACGATTGAACTTTATTCCCTCTTTTGCTTTTTTCGATTCATTTGAATAAACCAATAGCGGATCAAATAGGCCAAGAGGGGTGAATCAAACCGTAAATGGCGGCAAGTTAAGAATTCTAACTTTTACCTGACCGATTTACCCATCAAGTATTAGACAGGTCAGCTCGTATTGATCTGTTAGGGCCGGGGCAAAATTCAAACCCTTATCTATGATATTAGGTACTTCGCAGGGTTTATATTGAATGTCACCTTATTATATCTGTATATATGTTTATTTATTTATTTTGGATATATCTATTTTGGTAGGAGTTCCTGGCTTTGCCGAGAGCTGATGCAATCCACCTGCTCATGCAATATAATGGAAATGCAGAGACTGTTATTCAACAAATTTTCTCATAACTTATTCACACATTTTGTCATGTTATATGAGTCTCTTGGCAATTGGAAAATATCCATCTCTTCTTATGATAGGACGCTAGTTGTGTATAATGAATTAGCTTTCGTTAAGCAATTTTTTTTCTTCTTTCTTTTGGTTTAACATTGTAAGAAAAGAGAAACACAGGATTATAGATTTTCAGTGTACTGGCCATGGTGAATAAAATTATTGAAATGATTATGAATTAGCTGTAACATGACCCTAGATTTTATTGTTTAATGGAAGAAAAGTGAGCCAAAAAGTATATTTTATTGTTTAATGGTTCGGGCTTATATAAGCCTTACAACGCACTCTTACAAATAACACCCTAGATTATCCCGTAATGTCCTATTTGCCAATAGGTCCCTAGAAAACATACAAAATATCTCAACACTCCCCCTCAAGATGGGCGAAAGATATCCACTAAGTCCATCTTGTCACATCCTCTCGCTAAGTCCAACGAATTGAGTCCTTTCGTCAGACAATCTGCTGCTTGGTCTTTGGTTGCAACATGATCTAACTCTAGGAGTCCACTGGTCAACTTCTCCTTGATGAAGAACCTATCGATCTCGATATGCTTGGTTCTATCATGCTGTACTGGGTTGTTGGCGATACTGATGGCTGACTTGTTATCGCACCACAACTTCATTCGGGCCCCTTGGTCCATCTTGAGCTCCACCAGCAAGGCTTTCAACCACAACATCTCTGCCACGTCTAAGGCCATGGCCCTGTACTCTGCCTCGGCTATGGATCGCGCAACCACTGTCTGCTTCTTGCTCTTCCAGGAAACCAGATTGCCCCCTACAAACATGCAATATCCAGACGTGGACTTCCTGTCATCAGCACAACTAGCCCAGTCTGAATCACAATAGCCCTCAATGTTCAAATGCCCATTCTTTCTGAAAATCAACCCCTTCCCTGGTGCACTCTTCAGGTACCTCAGAATCTGGTACACAGCATCCATGTGACCCTCTCTAGGGTCATGCATATAACGGCTCACCACACTCACAGCAAAGGATATGTCGGGACGAGTGTGGCTCAGATAGATCAAGCGGCCCACCAATCTCTGGTACCTCTCTTTATCAACTGGCTCTCCTGCCTCAGCACCTAGCTTGGACTTCTGGTCAATGGGAGTAGTCGCAGGTTTGCACCCCAGCATACCTGTCTCTGTGAGCAAATCTAGCACATACTTCCTTTGAGATAACACAATCCCCTCTGCACCACGGGCTACCTCAATCCCAAGGAAGTATCTCAGCTGTCCCAAGTCCTTTACCTCAAACTCCTTGCCCAATCTGGCCTTTAGCTGAGCAATCTCACTCTCATCATCACCAGTGATAATCATGTCGTCCACATACACTGCAAGCATCGTAATGTGAACGCCATGTCGCCTAAAGAACACTGTATGGTCTGCATTGGTCTGCCGATACCCCATGCCTACCATAGCCCTCCTAAACCTGTCAAACCAGGCTCGAGGAGACTGCTTCAGCCCATAAAGAGATTTCTGGAGCCTGCACACCTTGCCAACTGTTTGTTTCGTGCCAAATCCCGGTGGGACCTCCATGTACACCTCTTCCACCAAATCACCATGAAGGAAAGCATTCTTCACTATAGCTGATGCAACTTCCACCCTTCATTCGCTGCCAAGGAGACAAGTGTCCGCACTGTGCTCATCTTTGCCACAGGTGCAAAGGTCTCATCATAGTCAATGCCATAAGTCTGACTGTACCCCTTTGCTACCAATCGGGCCTTGTAGCGCTCAACCCGACCTTCCGGGCCTTGCTTCATAGTGAATACCCACTTGCACCCAACCGCCTTCTTGCCTGGTGGTAGTGACACAAGTTTCCAGGTTTTGTTCTTAGCAAGAGCCTCAAGTTCCTCTAACATGGCAGCTTTCCACTTTGGATCCTCCTTAGCAACCTGTCAACACTTAGGAATAGAGACAATGTCCAAAGATGCAATGAATGCTCCATGTGCAGGTGATATGTGAGAGTAAGAGATAAATTGGGCAATGTCATGTGGAAAACCGTATCGGTCAGGTGGAACCCCCGCATTGGTGCGAGAAGTTCTCCTTACCGATAGGTGGATGGTGTAGGTGTCTCAGGAGTCGGGGTAGGCAGGGACAAGGAACTTGGCACAAGCGGCGCTGTAGGCACGACCCCCTCATTCTGCTTTCGTCTCCTCGTATACACTCTCAGCTCCCCCTGAGCTTGAGTTCCACAATTTCCGGGATCATTCCCTTCCTGTTCCGGCACAACGGCCGACTCCTCATCAATCGGACAAGAGACATCCCCCACACTCACCATCCTCCTCTCACTACCACTGCTAGTCTCCCCCTCTCGCCTCATACCTCCTGTATCGAGCGAGTCTCCAAAAGGTGAAGTGACCTGAGAAGAGTAGTATGACTCAAGCTCTCGAAATGTGACGTCCATACTAACGAACAACCTCCTCTCCACAGGACTCCAGCAAACATACCCCTTTTGGGTAGCTGAATACCCAACAAACACACACTTCACAGCCCTTGGATCTAGTTTGCCCACATTTGGTCTGTTGTCCTGCACAAAGCACACACAGCCAAATGTTTTGAGAGGGAGAATATCACCATTCTTACCTCTCAGCATCTCAATCGGAGACTTCCATTCCAATACCCGCGAGGGCATTCTATTGATCAAGTAAGCCGCTGTCAGAACTGCTTGCCCCCACAAGTATTTGGGAACCTTCATCGACATCATCATACTCCGGGTCACCTCAAGGAGGTGCCTATTCTTCCTTTCGGCCACCCCATTCTGCTCTGGTGTGTATGGACAAGTGGTTTGATGCTGTATTCCCTGAGATGATAAGTACTCTCCAAACACCTTGTTGATGTACTCTGTCCCATTGTCAGACCTCAATACCTTCACAACTGCACCGTATTGAGTCTGGACTCCTTTGTGAAAATCTTTGAAGCAAGCAAACACATCACTCTTGTTTTTCATCAAATAAAGCCAAGTCACACGAGAAAAACAATCAATAAAGGAAACAAAATATCTAACTCCATTTAAAGTAGTTGTGGGACAAGGCCCCCATACATCTGAATGTACCAACTCAAAAGGAAACGAACTCCTACTACCAGAGCTAGAATAAGAGCTTCTGGTGTGTTTCCCTAACTCACATGCATCACATACCAACTTTTCTTTATTAGCCTTTTCAAACAAAGGCGGATACAACCTACTCAAAACAGAAAAAGACGGGTGACCCAACCGCATATGGTGAAGCAGCAGTAGATCCTCTACACTCCTCTCGACTCCTCCAGCACCCTCTACAATGGACGAAAGAGCGGAATCCAAACTCTCCCTATCCAAGTACCGTAGACCGCTATGCCATGTGCCAGTCCCAAGCTTCCTGCCCGTCCCCTTCTCCTGGAAGACCACCTTAGGAATATCAAAAGAGACAACACATTTTAGTTGAAGAATAATAGCACTTATGGATAAGAGATTTACTGGAAAAGAAGGAGCATGCAAAACATTGGACAAAGTCAGTGAGTTGGTACATCGCAAAGTACCCTTACCCACCACAGGCTGGGCCGTACCATCTGCTGTCTGAATACTCTCAGGGACTGCCAGGTGAGTATAGGAAGAAAACTCCCCAGCAGTACCCGTCACATGTCTAGAAGCACCGGAATCAACTATCCATGGTGATCTAGTGGTGGGTATAGAGGCAAGGGCGTGTGAGTCACAAGTACCTGATGCTGAATGAGCATAAGAAGCAATGTTACCCCTGGGTAAGGACGAGGTGGATGCATCATCGGCCACACTCTTTCCATCTGCAGCTCTTTGCTTCCTCTTCAGGGCCTCCAAAAACTCATGATCCTCATCAGTGAAGACCACACCTGCCTCCTCCTCTTCACCTGCTACCATCAGATTTGCCCGGTAGCCTCCTCTTCCACCTCCTCTGCGACCCCGACCACGACCGCGATCTCCAGACTGGCCGCGTCTCACCTTTGGTGGCTTAGTGCAAGCTGACTTCAGGTGGCCTACCTCTCCACAATTGTAGCACTCCCGGGTCTCACCTCTAGACCTGGTGTTTCCCGAGTTGGAGACAGCTAGAGCCGACTTCACCCCTGGAAGTCCCCCTGCCCCAGCCTGTAGCGCGATCCGGGTCTCCTCCTGTATCATGGCCGAGACTGCCTCATCAAGGGAAGGGATCTTCGGCTGTGCTAGTAACATCGCACTCCTCTGCTCGAATGCTGGAGCCAGACCCCTAATAAACCCCATAGTCTTGTCCCGTATCTCAGCCTCGGTCTTCCTGCACGCAGGGTCAGGGCAACACAATGTTCTATCGCAATGGTCATGCTCCAGCCATAAGCGCTCCAACTCTATGGCATACTCCTGTACAGACCTCTCCCCCTGTACACAAGCAATGATATCTCCTTTGATCTGGTAAACTCTTAGATTGTTCCCCACTCCATCATACGTCTTTCTCAGCTTTTCCCAGACAAGCCTCACATCCTCAATGCCATCCACATTGGCTGCAATCTGTGGTGTCATCGAGCTCAGGAGCCAGATGTATACCAGCATGTGAGTGGACCTCCACTCATCCCATGCCGGAGTCCCCTCAGCCGGCTCAGTAATCGCTCAAGTCAAGTACCCCTCCAGTTTCCTTCCTACCAGAGTGTACCTTACCCGACGCGACCAGCTCAAATACGAAGCTGGACCATCGAGTTTCACATCAATCGGTGGTAGCTCCACCCTAGGTGCTGGCCTTGGCGCGCTCTCACTAGCAGCCACCTTGAATGCCCTCATCAGCATAGTGATCTCGTCCCCACTCAGCTTCCCCAAAGCTTCTTCCATGGGATTCTTGGCCTCCTTGCCTGAATTCCCGTGAGCCATCGATCAGACTCAATCTACCCTTGCCTGAAACTCTTTCTTCTTCCTCAAGACCCGATCTTGTATCCGCAAGATCTAGATCCTCATCACCTCTAACCTCTTTCTCTTTCTCTTTCTTTTAGCCCGATCTTGATCTTAACTCATCAAGATTCGAGCTCAAACAACCCGATCAACCAATCTAAACCCGCTTCTCGGGTATCGTGAGGTATAGGCCCCCCACGCCGGCCAAATCAATCAACAATCACCAAAAGACAAAAAACCCGACCTCTAAAAGAGAGAAGAGAGAGAGGCCGACTAAATCTAAGAGAAAGAGAGAGAGAAACCCTAAGGAGAGTCGGCTAGGTCAGAAGCTGCTAGTACTCGGCTAGGTCAGATCTGGCGGGCTAGTGGCTAGGTCTGGCGGAGAGAGGCGGAGCAGGGTGGAGCAAGGTGGAACCGGGCGGAACACCAGAGGCGGACTGGCCAGGGCAGTGGCGGAGGCCCGATCTGGCCAGGGCTGGCGGAAGCACCAGCAGAAAACTGGAGGCGGCGGCGGCCTTGAGAGGCAGCGGCCTGGAGTGGCGGCGGCCTGGAGAGGCGGCGGCCTTAAGAGGCGGCGACCTGGAGAGGCGGTGGCGGCCTGGATCTGGCGATGAAGTAGCTTCTCGCTGCAGTAGCGGGTTGCTACAGTAGCAGGTGCTACTGTAGCGGGTGCTACAGTAACACGGGAAAAAACTGGCTAACCCTAACCCTAATTAGTTTAGGCTCTGATACCAGGAAGAAAAGTGAGCCAAAAAGTATATTTTATTGTTTAATGGTTCGGGCTTATATAAGCCTTACAACGCACTCTTACAAATAACACCCTAGATTATCCCGTAATGTCCTATTTGCCAATAGGTCCCTAGAAAACATACAAAATATCTCAACAATAGGACGCTAGTTGTGTATAATGAATTAGCTTTCGTTAAGCAATTTTTTTTCTTCTTTCTTTTGGTTTAACATTGTAAGAAAAGAGAAACACAGGATTATAGATTTTCAGTGTACTGGCCATGGTGAATAAAATTATTGAAATGATTATGAATTAGCTGTAAGTAGTGCATATAATTTATCTGTAGGTGGAAAGTCAACAGTGGTGGATCCAGACAGACCTACAATTATAGTCATGATTAAAAACAATTTATCAAACTAAACATGATTATACCGCACAACAATATTAATCTTGTATATACCTGGCAAATAAAAATATAATGAATGATAATTGCATTTTAGATTTAAGCCTGCCTAGGTCCAGGCTTGCTCATGTTTAGGTTCGCCATTGTAAGTCACAAGTCAACATTTTGGTATAATTGAATGATAAACACAGTTGAAAGAAATAAAATCTAGAGATGACGAGAATATTAAGCATAGAAAGGTATTAAAAATAAATAAATTGAATGAATTAGACAACGGCAATATATAATATAACATCCTGACTTGTAAGACAATATTACTTCCGAGGAAATTAACATTTTAAGCAACAATATGTCGGTGTCGCATGTAAATATGGTCATATTGCGGGTAAGTGAGGAAATAGAAATGACTAGGACATTTTTGACTAAGCCTCGTATTCCTTTTCATCTTGTCTTTTTTCATTAGCAACACTTGATCATTCAAAAAGATTATCGGATTCATTCAAATTTTATTGATTCCACAATGATCTTCACTTGAATAGGATTTGTTGACCTTAGTTGTCATGTGATCAATAGATCGTAGCCTAGTGACAATATAAATAACTTATTTGTTTAATTACTCAATCATATAATTTACCATATAGCATTACATCAACAGTCATAAATCATATTGACCAAACAAACTATTCACTGTTAAAATCACAATCATGATGGATCGAACCATAAAAAAACAATTCAGATCCACTAGAGACCGACCACTTTGGAATTCACAAGTCAAAATTAAAAGAAAATCTGTATAGCACCTTACTTTATTTCTGAACATCATTTCACTTTAATTTAACCATCAAACTGAAAAATTATTCCTGTGATCACTTCTATTATGTTCCAACAATACCCAAAATTTGCAAAACAAAAGCAAATAAATAAATACAAAAAATGAACAAAAACCTTCTAAACTATTAAACTAATAAATATGCAACAAGATTTCAACACTGTTGCTAAAATTGCAACAAATGAATGTACAATAATTTCTCTCATATGATCATCCTTGCGATTAGACTTCACTGCGCCCGGAAGGCTTAACCAAATCCTTCTTTTCAATCATCTCTCTGACAAGCCTCGCCTCTTCCAATCTCCCCTTGCTTGTGTATATATTTGACATTGTAATGTAATTTCCGGGATTACGTGGCTCAATCAAAACCAACTGCTCGAACGCAATTCTTGCAAACTCCACATTGTTGTGCAAACAACAAGAAGCTAAGATAGCACCCCAAACACTTGCACTTGGCCTCATCGGCATTTTGTTGATTACCTTGAGTGCTTCCTGGAATCTCCCTGACCGGCTTAATAAATCCACAACACAAGCATACTGTTCCATAGTTGGTATTACATGCTTGTCATTAACAAATTGTTCAAACAACTGGAGACCCTCGTTGAATAATCCGCAATGGGTGCAGGCCATTAGCGCACTAGTTAAGGTCAGACCGTCTGGTTTATACCCGGTATGAGACATTACCCGCACGAGTTCCAAAGCCTCGTGGCCTAGCCCCTGCGATGCATAAGCACTGATCATAGTGTTCCATGAAATTGTATCCTTAATTTGCATGTTGGAAAATACAATGCGTGCATCCTCTATGCAACCAGTTCGGGAGTACATGCTAATAAGAGCATTTGAGACCATGCCACTGGACCTGCCATAGTGGGTCATCACGTACCCATGTATTTGCTTGCCTAAAGTCAAGTCACATACTGGGAGAACAGTAACAATAGTGGTTTCGTCGATATAAAACCCTTTAAATTGCATTTCTCTGAAATAATGAAACACTGACTGGTGCAGACCCAATTGTAAATATGCCGCGATCATGGCATTCCAAGCAACGGCATCAGTCGGGTCCATCAAACGAAACACTGATTCAACGGCTGAGATTTTCCTACAAGCTACATAGATAGTAACTAAAGCAGGTCCAGCAGAGTAATAGAACACTTCATGATCCATTGTCTTAACACCATAGGCATGAGCTTCTTGGCCATTACAAAAAGCTGACGTGTTTCGGCAAGAGGATATTACAGATGATAATAAATCAGAATCTGGTCGAACCTGATTTTCTAATATCATTCTTCTAAACAACTGCAATGCCAACTCATGATCAGCACACCGAGCAAATCCAGAAATCACTGCTGTCCATGACACAATATTTCGGTCAGGTAATTGATCAAGAACACCCAATGCTTCCCTGCACCGACCAGCTTGACAGTATCCATTGATTAGAGTGTTCCATGTGACGAGGTCAGGTTTGCAGCCGTTGCGACGCATGGACCCAATCAAGTCAACAGCTGGATCAATTAACCCGACCGAAGTGTATGCCGAAATCATGGAGTTCCATGATAGGAGATCCCGGTCAGACATTAAATCAAACACTTTACGAGCAGCAGAGACAGCTCTGTCCCCACACCTCACATATGCGGATACAAGGGCATTGGCAACTGGTATGGCCATGTAAGTACCGAACTTGATCGAATCAGCATGAAGAGATGGAATAAGGAGAGGGAGAGATTGGGACAGTGAGGTGGCAGATCGGAGAACTGGAGGGAAGATGAACTTGTCAGGTGGAACGGAAGAGTAGCGGAGGAGGGAGTATGTGGAGAGGCAGTCATGGTGGAGCTGGAGGCGGGAGAGAAGAGTGAGGAGAGAGGTCCAGGCGAAAATGGAGGGAGGGAAGGGGAGAGAGGAGAAGAGGTGGCGGGCCGAACGGAGGTCATGGGAGGAAGCGTAGAGATGGAGGAGCTTGGTGGTGTGGAAAGGACAGAGGAGGCCGTGAGAAAGGAGGTGCTGGTGGAGTTGTGTAATTTGGCGGTGGGATAAGGAGGCAGAGACGGCGGCGATAAGCAACGGTAGAGAGAGCTGGCGTATGGGCGGGATCGGACGCACCATCAGCGGGTCCCTGGAATATATTGTTCCGATTTAAACTGACCTTAATTCGGGGAGTCCGCATCATATGCATTATGCATTAACGCAACTTTTCAGTTTACTCCGGACCGTCTGATCAGAATTCCGACCAATTCCATCCATATCAGACTACGAATGATGCACAACATCTTTTATATTTGTACAGATTTAACTCGGACGGTATGGCTCTAAACTCAAATTTTGAATTAACTCGGAGAATAAAAATTTGAATTCGAAATCCCTAAAGTAACTAAAAAAGTTTGAATTTGTATTCAGACCGTCCAATTTCAGTAACTAAAGCATCCATTTTCAGTAATAAGACTATAAAATTTAAATAGGAGTGCTGAAAAATAAAATGTAAAGATTTATAACATGGTAGATGAGATTTGAACTCAAGTTCTTTCACAACCGGGACGAGTAACTTTAACCATTAAACTATAAGCAAAAATATTTATTATTTTATAAGAGGATTGGACTATACAAGAATTTAAAGAAGAAAAAAATTCAATTAAATTTTGATATATATAATTAAAAATTCTAAAAATTATAAGGTGGCTTAGCACTACGGGTGAAAACAGAGCACGAAGCGGATAATGCCAATACCAAATTCGTATCTGTTTTTTAATAAACGGATAACAAATACGAATAATAGACGGATGTCAAATAGGAACATTACTAATTTTTTAACTTGTAGCCTAAATTTACAAATAACCTATTTTTTGTTTTATTGTTTTTTTTAATGAGAGGTTTGGGTGGTCAAGCCACCCAATATTCTTTTCAAAATGTTGTTATTACAACAAAAGAAATTTCCTATCCGAATTTCAAACCCAGGATCTTTTACGTCATAGGACATGTATTTTTGTCACTAAATCAAATGATTATTTATTTTTTGTTTTATTGTTCCCAAACATTTCATATTGCATAATTAAAACTTTGTTTTAAGAATTACTTTTTGATCTAATAACAAATATAATGTTCTTTGTATGAAAGATCACAAATTCCAAATCTGAATAATATTTTTTTTACAAAAATTAATCTTTACTTAAAAAAATAAAGACCATATTTTAAACCAAAGAGTTGGGACGGGAACCAAGTGCTACAGAATATCCAAGCCCACGTTTGACCATTGGGCTGAGATCGAGCCCAAAAAGGAATAGTACTAAGGCGGGAAATAGGGTTAAAAAAACGCGGGATAGCGTAATCCTAGTCTCCCACTCTCGACTCTCCTACGTAGTAGAAGAAAGGTTAGCAAAATGGCGCCGAAAAGGAAAAATGTCGAAGTAGAAGAAGAGGAAGTGGAAGAAGAGGAAGTGGAAGCACAAGATGAAGAGGATGAGGAAGAGGAGCTCGCTTTTTCCAGGAATTATTTTCTTGCGAAGGAAGTCGGATCTTCCTCTGGCAAGCGATCTGCTGCTAGGAAGGTCTCGGAGATCAATCTAGTCGATGAGCAGGTTAGGTTTTCTCGTGTTGTGCATGGTTTACTTCCATTTCTGTGTACTTCTTCCTCAATTTGTTCTCGAGGGTTTGGAGAGTAACTGGGGTTTGCTCTACTTCAAGGAAAAAGAAAAATATATGCGTCGCTTGTACTGGTATAGTACAATAGGGACTCTTAAAAATTATCAATCTTAATTCCCGCTGACTAAGTCAGAGTATTTTTTTTTGTTTCGTACATAAGCTACTGATATAGGTCTCCTTAAGTTCATGAAATTTGCAAATTTGATTGAAGTTTGTGTCATCAGTTAAAGATGAATTAAGTGTTATTTAGTGTGTTTAGGGTGGATGAAAAATTATCATATGGCTGTAGGAGGGTGTAATAGTATTCTGTACGGACATATGTAAGGATATTTAATATATATTTTTGCATCTTTAGTAGCATCAATAGCATTTTCAAACCTCTAACGGAAGCCGCTGATCTCTTGTTAATTACACAAAAAAGGAAAAGAAAGGGCAAAGAACTGAACTTAAAATCTTTAATTTTGCTAGCACCACCAATACAGCATAGGATATACCTTCAAGTTCACCTCTGCGGAATGCTGATGCATGGTTGTGCCAATACTGCATCCAAGCCACTACATCCAATCTGATATAAATCATCTGTTTTTGCAATTGGTGTTTTGGGTTATTGATTTGGTTTAGGTCATTAATATTTAATTGAACGGCTTGGATTCAATAATGGCAGAACTATGCCATCAGAATGATATGATTTACCATACCTTAGAAGAACTATTATTAGGGTCGCATATATTCTCCGACTCTTACGCTGCTACTTTTACTTTTCAGTACATAAATCTTGATTGCAAAGAACTGGCATTAATTATTTGTTAACCGCAGTTACTGAGAGCATCTTTATCTGAAATACCAGCAAAGCATGAAAAAGAGATAGGATCTCTTCTAGAAAGCTACAAGGGTCTCTACTCCAATTGGCTCTTTGAGCTCAGGTAAGGTAAATTTGATGGAGCTACAAACAGAAACACCGAAAGAGCAAAATTATTTCTTGGCTACAGCACTTTCTATCTATTTTTTTTTCCTTTTAAGTCAGGGTTTTCTGCAAATCAAACCATAATATTTTGCAATATTTGTATTTAACATGAATATTTCTCATACCTGAACCAACATGAAATGGTTTTTTTATAACTTGCAATTGGAAGCCCACTATATATAATGCAATTGAGCGACTGAGAAGATATTCTAGTTACTGTTGATAATTGCACCCCTATCTAAGCCATCTAGTTCCGACACCCAAATTAAGCTAAAGCCAACATGAGCAGATCTATGTGTATAGGTAGGTGTGCTAAGCCACCCCTATTATTTTAAAATTTTAATTATGTATATATTGAAATTGAATTGAATTTTATTTTTTTGAACTTTTTATATAGTCCAGCCCCCCTCATAAAATATCAAATGTTTACTCGTAGCCTGGTGGTTAGAGCTCTATTTTGTGGTTGTGGAGACTTGGGTTCAAATTCCATCCACCACATATTGTGCATTTTTAAGTTTCATGCCCCATATCTAGATTTTCTAGTTCTTCCCCTGAAATCCAAAAAAAGATGATTGGTATGTTAGTTTTCAAGTTTGTAGCAATATCCATGGCAAGATGTAAATTCCATTTTTAGTTACATGGACATCAATACTAGTATCCATTTAATTGATATATGATGCCGTTGATAATGACATTTCATTTGGGATCGATATCTGTATTGCTTGTGCAATATCATTCACGTTATTTGCAAGGCTTAAATGATGCTGAGATGGACCATTTGTGTAATATACCTTTCTTATGTTGAATGGGAAGGCTCTTAAGTCCCACATCCATATTTGTGCCTAGGGCTTGAATCCGTGATCTCTTGGAAGCAATCCCAGTACCTTACCAGTTGAACTACTAGTCCATCAGCTATAACTGATTAACTTCATTTTTCTGTAATTATTTGATGTTACTTTCAAAATCCCAAAAGATGTTGGATGTTAGACTGTTTGTTACAAATATGAGAGATGGCAGGTGTTATTTGCATAATACCATAAAACTAATGTATTAATACTATACATAATAATTTTTCTTTCGGCAAGTTTTTCTCAGTGTTCATCTGTACCAGTATAAAGGTCAGCCCTTGCATACATGAACTTTTTGAACTCCCAACAGCATAAACTATCAACTATTTCACTTTACCTAGTTTTGATAGTAAATAAACTTCTGGTTATTTGTATGATGTATCTTTATAGAGATCCTAGCTTGTCTCTTAATTTTGTTATATTCGTGTGGCTTGGTCGATATAAATGAATACATATGAATTATCTTATCTCTATTTTTAATTGGATTTTTTTTTCGAGTACAGATGTGGTTTTGGCCTTCTAATGTATGGATTTGGGTCAAAGAAGACATTGCTTGAAGATTTCGCCTCGAGTACTCTAATTTCTTATACTGTGGTTGTTATTAATGGTTACCTTACATCTGTTAACCTAAAGCAGGTACACTCACTTCTCTGCACCATCTAAATTCATAATTTTTTTTGTCAAAATATAGGTGCCATTCTTCTAGGTAAAGCAGGTACTATGTACATTGGTACCTTACCATATGTAGTCCTTTAGCAATTGTTTCTGGGGTTTTCTCCTTTTGCAAAATTTTATCTTTCATGAAATTTGCACCTTGCACCTAACATTGGTTATTGCAGACTTGCAGTCAATACCCCAATGTTTTCTGCTTATCTGCAAATAACTACCTACTGAAACTACAGTTAAGTGAATAATAAAAGACTAAATTGCCCCTACATATTCATATGCGCTCAATACAAAACTCTTCATATAATATTGGGCTGAAAAATATGATTTTTTTTTTCAACTTGATTTTAGGTGTGTTGCATATGGGGTTGGGAAAGCAGCAATACAGCATTTCCCTTTTTATTTAAAATTAATAGATCAGCTATTTTGCAGATTCTTCAAATTTTCTGGGTCTGAGTAGCAAATATAGTAAATATTAAATGTTCATTTGCTTGTGTGATACAATATTGGGTGGTTTTTTTTTGCTAGTTTCCTTCTATCTAAGTTATCCTAATTTTCCAGGTTATGACTACAATAGCTGAGATTTTATGGGAACATTATAAATGCAAAGGGAAAACATCTAAGAAGCAGCACACACAGCTTCCAAGTGGGTCCAAATCCATAGATGAGATCATCACATTCATCGATGACATATCAGATGATTGTAACTGCTCAGTATGCCTCTTAATTCATGACATAGATGGGCCTGCCTTACGGGACCCTGATTCACAGCAGCATCTTGCGAGGGTTTCATGCTGTTCGTGCATTTGTTTGGTTGCGTCAATTGACCATGTCAATGCACCTTTGTGTAAGCTTTAATATCTCTAGGACTAGGATAATTTGCAAAAAAAGAACTTCATTTTTATGAAATTCAGAAAACCCAATTCTTTCACTTTTTCTGAATTGCCTTCTTTTTCTCTTTAATGATGTGGTTAAACACGAGAGAACTAGAAGAATAGCCCTTGAATATAATTTAAGCTCTTTATATTGTTTCCTTAATTCCTTGTACAATATTAAAAAAACTTGTCAATTATTATTGTTAGTGAGGCTTAATATGGCTCTGAGTTAGACTATGTTCTTTTTTGGTAGACTGGTTTTGTATTTGGTGTAGTATGCAGCTAATTCTGAATGTACCAATGCAGAGGGATGATTTTGCAGATAATAAAAATCGATGGTTATTTTGCAATATCATATGTTAAACTACAGGGGCTTTTGACAAGTTTCTCTTAATTTAATGGTCACTCTCTTAGCCGATATGACATGTGACTTTTTACTCAGTGTGGGACAAGAAGATGGTGCATACACAATTCAAGTGGTCCTGTCACCATGTACCGACCTTCGTTCCTTACAAAATTGAAGGTCTATTTAATCCCTTAATACTCTCCAGCAGCGGCCATGTACAAACTACAAAAACTGCCTTAGTGGTGCTTCAAAGCTTGACCCCTAATGCACAAAGTGTTTTCCGAGTTTTAGCTGAGTTCCAATTAGCCAATGAAAAGGAAGAAGGCAAGTCAATTCTTACTGCATAAGCTTAATTCGATTAATACTCAGTTTACTCTTAGAACAACAGAGCTGAGCCTAATAACTCTGAATTGACCAGTAATCTCCAGGTCTCATACTAGACCAATTTGCTACATCAACCTTAGTTGTGCAATTAATTCTCCGTTAAAGCCTATTGATTAGCATCTTAACATGAAGCTGTGCAATTGAGCCTCTCAGATAGACCTCAAGTGAGCAAAGAACCTATCTGTTAGACCTCAAGTGAGCAAAGAAAGGCTCAATTTCTACCAATTTTGCTCAATTGAACATCAAAAAGTGTTCGACCTTCTACCAATTTTTCTCAACTTTTTCGAAAAGCTGTTAAGCATCAGGAATCATTTGATTGATCCAAAATTGAGCAACAAAGGCTCATTTGAGCAAAATTTCGCTCTTCAACCTTCTGCAATACTAAATCCCCCATTAATTAACCCTGAATCATTGCAATCATTTATCAAAATTTTGCTCAAGTATACTCATTGGTTTATTAAAATTCGGCCACTTCCATGACCATATAATTAGGTTGAATGGTGTTATGTTACCTTCAAAGATCTATTGTAACTTTTGAGCTCTGGACTTGGAGCAAGCCTTTTTTTTAATAAGAAATTGTCTGTTTAAGCTTCAGTTCTACCCAATTTAGCCCTACTTGTGATCCACAGTTAGTGGAACACTGAACTAGCCAAGCAATAACAAAGATACAGAAACAATCAGTTTGCAAAGTATTATCCTTTTTCTCCTCTGCTTTAAAGACAGACGCTCTGATGTTGTTTTCCCTTTATCAGGTATGCATGTCAGCGAGCTGTATACCAAGTGCCGTGAACAGTTTCTAGTGAGCAGTCAAGTGACATTGAATGCACACCTGACAGAATTCAAGGACCACAAATTGGTTAAGATGAGGCGACATTCTGACGGCCAGGATTGTCTCCACATTCCTCTTCCATCTAATGCACTTGAAAAGCTGTTACAAGACCTAGCATGAAGTGAATAATTTTGTAATTTTAAGTTGACTGCTCACATCCTTTTTGATAATATAGTAATCTTAAACCAGATTTACCTTTTTTTTTTTTTTATTGTTGAGCATAATTGATAGTCAGATTGAAATTTATAGCTATTTGAGCCGGTTTTCCATTTTCCTGTGGCTGTGATACAAACTTCGTATTGCATGATTAAAACCCCACAGCTTTTTTCTCAATTAATCCGCTACTAAAGGACCATACAAGTATACAACTCTTAAATGAATTCACTACGGGCTCTAGTCTGATAAAAGAAATATATAATTTTTTTTCTTACATCCTATTGTAACCACCTTTCATTACTCCAAAAATATTAATACTTGATATACAAAATATTCATATCTCACTTCACAGACATCGATATCTAATATACAATGTTTTCATCATTTACTCTTTCCTAAATGATCACAAGTTTCAAGTTAAATTTTTTGTCAAATAAGTACAAATACAAATTTCGAAATTTATTATTTATAACAATGTAAGATATAAATAATTCTATTATCAAGAATTAACACTTTTCTAAAAAATAAAAATACATCTCATCTCCAGTGCAGCAGGTAAGGAATGCAGTTAAAATCACAGTCATGTCATTTCAGTTTTTGCATATTGTGAACTTGATAACCAGTGCTATAAATTATAGACCATTGCAGTGCAAAAGAAAAAAAAAATCATTTATTCGTCGACTGCAGTTGTTCTCATAGCACACTCAGTACTTGATCTGTTTCAAGCTTTTGAGCCAAGAAAGCATCTCGTTGAGGCCTTCTTCCAAGCTTCTAGGGTTGTAACCCAATTCCCTCCTTGCCTTTTCACATGAATATGCCCACTGACATCTCAACACCCTTACTGTCTGCAATAACATAAGCATACTGTGAAGGAAATTTTCTAGTACAACCTTGCAAACTTCAGATTATCAAAGTATCTTACAAAATGAGAAATATCCCATGTACCGCTAAAGAAGAGAAAATGCCCAATATATCTATTTTCAGCCTTATTTCTTCCTTTAAATAATGCTACCTCGATTGGGATTAGGTATATTTCCGTATTTCATTTACCAGCCAACATCTTCTTAGGCTTACAATTAACACCAAATATTTTGTGTCATTAACAACCAACTATTATAAATGAAATTAGGCTGAAAATAGAAGATGAAATCCAAATAGCATCTATTAATCAACAATACCTGAACCATGTCTCCACAACTAGCAGCTTTTATAAACATTGAACAAATAGTAACTCACTAGAGTTAGAGCAAACCGAGTCATTATTAACACTGTATTTATCTTTTATATTGTACTGATAAACAGTTAGGTGTTTTTAGCAAATAGCTCAAAAGCTTCAGGGAGTAGACTGGTTGCCACTTGAAAAGTAATGTAAGGCAAACAAAGGAATGTTGTTCTGTAGGGACACTTCATTGTAAATTAAAAAAAGAAGGGTTCAAATTAAAACATACAGGATAACTAATAAGTGGAAGGGTCCCAGTAATCCGAGAGAAGAAAACCAAAATCCAGCCGTAGATTTCTATCAACCCAAGCGGGATGTGGAAAAGTGGTTTGCTAGTTTTGGTAATTGTAGCTGCCATATCAAAAATTTGCACAAAAGAAGCATTCTGTCCAGTCAAAAGATATCTTTCACCCAATTTACCCTTACGTAATGCTGCAATATGACCATTTACCACATCATCTACATGGCAAAAGGAACTTATGTCATGCCCCTTTCCTATATAGCCCGGCAGCCTCCAATTAAACCTTTCAATCAACTGTAGCAAAAAAGGGTAAATTATGGAAGCTGATCTGAAACATATAATGATTTATTACTATCATTATTTTTCAACCCCTTTCAGTGGTTACAGTACTGGCGACTACTACGGAGGTAAATTCAATAAATTTTAATCTACAAATTATCCTAAATCTTGGTTTCTGAAGGGAAAAACTAATTAGTACAAATAATAGATTACGAGTCTTGAGGATTGGTCAGGTATAGTTTGAGACATATAGATGCTGGTCTTATAAAAGTTCCAAACTAGTTGGTGGGTACTGGTCAGATATACACCCTTTTGTTCTCAATTTTTTTGGTTCTTGACATATGTTTCATTTTTGCTTGAACAACACATCTACAATGTCTGTAGCTTTATAATCAAATAGAACAGATACACAAAGAAGATATACTTACAATACGAGCTAGAACATTTCCAGCAGTCAATTTGCCACAACCATAAATAACACCTGGGTAAAGGATCACAATTGGAACTCCACTTTCGGCTGCTTTTAATGCAATCCCATCTGCAAGAAACTTGGACTTCTCATATTCCGTGCAAAATGACTTTCCATGGTGCATCTGCGATAAAAAAAAAACCAATTCTAGGGTTGGACCACTGCTAAATCATAGAAGCCTTATTTTTAATGACGTAAATATAATTAAAATGATGTGCTAACAATTAATCTAATTTTTTATTTTATTTGAGATAATTATTAAACACCATAGAGAAGTACAGTATGGCAGTTTTATTTTGTAGCATTACAGAAATTTGTAGGAATTTGCTTGAATTTACTGGTGGACATAAGGGCCTTTTTTACAAACTTTTGGCAGTAAAATTTGCATCACCTTGCTGCTAAGGGTTTGCAACCTAGTAAGATTTGCATCACCTTGCTGGTAAGGGTCTCCTAAGGGTTTGCAATCTAGTAAGATTTGCATCACCTTGCTGCTATCTCACTCTTTGTCACATAACAATTCCGTTTTTCTTTACATTTTTGTAAATGCCAGTAAAAAATTAAGGAAAGATAAATCAGTGTGTAAAACTTTGATTTACCTGTTTCTCGTCAGCAATTGATCCATTGGTCGGACCAATTGCAAAATAGGAAGAGGTATATATTAACTTCTTCATTGTCTCCGTCTTTGCAAATGCTTTTAGAACATTCTCAAGCCCCCCTACATTGACCTAAAATTTTGAATTGTAATAAAAAGAACAATGAAATCTAATATATTTTTTGGATCTGGTTTCTCTGGGTAATTAGGCCAATACACTGCACATATAAATTTCAAAATGGGCACTCCTTTCGCACTTCTAATTGACTAGGAAAGTGACAACAAGAAAATATCAACGCCTTTTACCAATTGTTCACCCAACTAGACAACATGTATCAATTGTCTCGGCCTAATTGAACCCCTGAAATTTGACATAAAATATAGTCCAAAACTAACAGAGTAAAATCGAGAGGGGTCGGGAAGCCACGGTTCGACCAGCGCCGCAACATGAAACAGCGCCTCGCACCCATCGCACGCCTTCACGAGCGATTCCAGATCTGTGATATCGCCATAGACGAGCTCCAGTCCGTGCGCCAGATCAGCTCCACCAGCTCTGGGACGGAGGGAACTTAGGTCGCTGCTCCGTCGCACCAAGGCGCGCACGGAGTAGCCCTCCGCTAACAGCGCCAAGCACAGCTTCCCGCCTAGGAAACCTGACGCTCCGGTCAGCAGTACTTTCATGCCTGGTTGTGGTCGATATCCTGGGCTGCTTTTCTGGAGAAATGAACCAAACACCAACTGGTTCTTCGGAATTGACCTGCTTAAGTGTTGACTTCTCTCCCGATTAAATATTTTAACAGAGCAATTTTGGTTTCACGCAGTTCACGATTATAGAATCAAAATAGTATTTTATATGCTCGTGCGCTGTATGAAGTTAAAAATACTCTGTTAAATTTCCACCCTCCGAAAGTTGGGACAACCAACTCACGGTCGTGGCAAAAAAAATTGAGTTTGAATTGGAATACGATATTTGCAATTTGCAAAGAAAAAACGGACAATAAATGAATAAATCTCATCTCGTTTCATACAAAAAAAAGCTATCTGAAAGGGACCATAAAAAAATATAATCTTAGTTAGTCTAAAATATCATTCATTTTCATGAGATTAGGATTAGATTATGATTATCCGAACACGCTCTAATTATAACATACGTCTTGCTCTTACGATTTGTTTTGAGAGGGATTGTGCAGATGAGATTTCACGAACGGATTTTATGAATTTATGTATGGAATCATGTCCATAAGAAAACACATGAATAATGACATTGTATAGGAATAATTGTTTGATTGGATTGTAGGCTTGTAGAAATAATTATGAGAAAATTGTATTTTTGTATCAATAATAATAGTGAGTTTTGTTAATAATTTTTAGTGTAATTTAAAAAATAATATATTACTCTTAAAAACTCGAAAATAATATAAATCTTTTTTTTGTGTGTATTATGGTTCGCCCTACTATGACGTAATTAAATAAGTTTATTTTGAATTCTTAACAAAGTAACTTGATAAACAAAAAATCACTATATATTTACTCAAGTTGCATCACCAGGCAAAAAATGAACACAAAATCTTGATTATTTATAATACAAGAAATTGGATATGACCGTTGTAAATATCTAGTTGTGATTATATAATAATTTCAACTGAATTAAAAAATCAGTTGCTTTTCACTTCGGCAGCATTGGTAATAAAATCTTTCTTTTTAGGGGGAATTTCACTGTACCTCTGTATTCCCCCTTTAAACTTTAAAATTACGTATCTCCTCTTTAAACTTAAAAACTCACAAATTTACCCATTTTATTGTCTTTTATATTAAAACTCATTTTAAATTTATAAAATACCCATTTGACCCTTTATTAAAAATATACAAAATGGTGTAGCCCGTTTAATAAAAATATCAATCTTATATTTGATCGGTTTGTGAGGGCAAATGATTAATTTTTTACTTCTGATGTATACACAGTAACATTTAAGTATGCAAACAGGTTATTTATAATTTTCACATAACATATTTATAAAAATTAGTGAGATTTAGAAAAATAAAATACCGTACATTAAATGATTTAAAATTATAATGATATGAAATTAATAGCCTTTGAAAATTGTTTTAAAAATTCAAATAATTGTTTTATTTTAAGAAACTATTTTAAAAATTCAAATAATTGTCAAGTAATCTTTTTCAATTCAAATAACATATTTTTACAATTTACCATAATTTACCATAATTAATAAGAATTATTATTGCAAACTAAATAAAAAATAATAATTTTGGTATATGCTAAGCAATTCAATCGCGTCGGAAAAATCAACAACCCGCACTCGATATTTAACAATTCAATTTCTACGACTCGGTACGACGTAACCAAACCAATAACCCTAAACCCTAACCCTTAACCCTAATTTTGGACCCTAAATCCTAAACCCTAATTTTTAAATCCTAATTTTGTAAACCCTAGTTTTAAAAAAGGTGTACATTACCATGAATCGCATCGGGAAAATCAACAACCCGCACACCATATTCAACAACCCACAAGGCAATTCCTTAACAATTTCTAACAATTTCAATTGCAACACTTACGAAATATCAAAAATCAGAGTAATTCAATCTCATCGGGAAAATTAACAACCTGCATATGATAATTAACAATTCAATTTCTAGCAATCGCTCCAATGCCATCACAAGGCACAAAACATAAATAAAATAAGTTATGTCGGGTTACTTGGAAATAATTGGATTGTGTTTCGTAATTCGTGCTCCGACCTCACCTAACCTCAAGCTTCGTGGGTGGGGGCAGCCTAGCGAGAGAGAGGGGGTGGGGGCGGCCTAACGAGAGAGAGGGAGAGAGAGAGAGAGGGATGGGGGCAGGGTTTTTCTGGGGGGGGGGGGTGGAGGGGGGTGGATCAGGTTTAGGGTTTGGTTTGGGCTGAGCAAGAGTCGGGACAGAGGGGTGGAGGGTGGGGGTCGCGGTTTAAAAAAATAATAATAATAAACACCAAACCGCCCCAAACGTGGGGCGGTCTTGTGTGAAGAGGTGAGAGTGGACAGCTCAAACATGGAACGGTCAGGTTGTTTTTGAAATTTTTTTCATAGAGGGCAAATTTTGCTATTTTTTGTTTTTTTGGAGGGTATTAATAAAAATTTCGGCCGAACCCCATTGTCTCGTATGTGGGTCAAGATCGTGCGGTTCTGATATTCCCCGTTGAGAAAGTTTTCACGTCGGAAGCAATGGGAGCTGTTCGATCAAAATCCTGCTGATTCCCCGTGGTGAAGAAACATGATTATTTCAAACCCTCGCCTCGGCATGGGTCCTGCCATAATAAGAGTCATGTACCTTTCTCTGAAGCTCCAACGGTCGGCTGCTCCACCATTACCGAGGCAAATTTGAATTCCACTCTTTTAATTTGTTTTGCCGATAGAACTCCACTCTTTCTCTTCTCGAGTTTCAGTATCTCTCTCTCTCCAACACACACACACACACACACACACAGAGTCATTCATCAATCAATGGCGAAGAAAAGAGCAGCTTCTTATGAGGAAGCACGACAGAGAAATATTGAAGAGAACAAGAAGAAAATTGAAGCTCTCAACCTTCACCACCTCTCATTCGCAGTTCAGAAGCCTCAACCTCCCAAAACCCCACCTTCGGTCACTAATCTCCTTTCACCGCTCTATATTATTTTATTTTATTTTAACTTTTTGGATCTTTACTTCTCATCATTTTTTCTGATTGAAATTTTATAATCGTTCCTTTGTTTAATTGCTAAATTGATCTCATATGTCCCTCATATTATTTTCTCTCATTTTTCTTAACATCAATAAGTGGGGAAAATGAGGTTTGATTTGGGCATTTTTTAAAAAGTTGGAAGAGACAGGCATCATATGAGATACTGTCTTTTAGAGATACACATTAAGGTTTCTTAAGTAGGGACATGCATGCATTATCTGGCTAACTTATCCATTTTAGTATCTCTGGTTATTTGTTGAGGACAGGTTTATATAAAATTAATATGCATTATTTGGCTTATTTTAGATTAAACAGAGGAGGCCTAAAGTTGACGTGGCAGTGACACCAACAAGGAGATCCGGCCGTCTTGCTAACTTACAAGGGGCGAATTATCTTGAAGTATGCAATTTTCCCTTTTTGTTAATTATTCTGTTGTTCCATACAATCCTTTGTTTGACGATGTCAAAACAACATTATTTCACCACATACTAATTTAACCAGTGTGTGTGTGTGTGTGTGTGGGGGGGGGGGGGGGGGGGGGGGAGGTTGGAGGGGGACTGCAGGAAGATTTTATAAACGACAATAATTTCTGATACTCTTTAAGTGGTAAAATATTGATGTCCTCTTGTTGCTATAAGTGCTATCTATTTATAGAATTCTTAGATGAATATCTCGCTAACTTTTGGAATATGATCAACTGTTGTTGAGGCATCTTGAATGACTGACTTGTATGGATTAGACTTACAAATTTCCAGCTTCACTAGTTACAAGTTACAACATAAATGTACAAGCTGCTTCTGAATAGTTGTTCTTTTTCTTTCTTATTAAAATGAGTAATCTTCAGTTTGAACTGGTTTCAGAGAAGATTATGGAGGCACCAAGAAGGTTCCTCATTGCATTTTTATCCAAATCTCAAAAATTTAATGTTAATCTCCATGTATAGGAGAAAATAACACCTTTCTTCCTCCTACTCCATAGGATCATACAAGTTAGATCAGACAGGTCATATCTAATTAACCAGCCGAATATCTCCTACGAAGCAAAAGAACGTGCTCTAAGAAAAGCTCAAGAGATTGAGTCACAGCTGGACCCCACATTTCCCAGCTTTGTCAGATCAATGCTTCACTCGCATGTCACTAGAGGATTTTGGTTTGTATGTAATCACAAATTCAATTTTGATTCGAACTAGCAACCTTACTCACCATTATTATTCAGATTTCAGAGACAATACGGTACCAAAATGATGGATTTTTGTATTAGTGGAAATCCAGATGGTACACCCACTGGTATGATACCGTGCAAAATATATGTACCAACAAACCCCCTTTTTTTCTTTTCTTTCTTATATCCTTTCTTTGGAGGGGTGAAATGGTCTGAGATGCATATTGGTATAAGACCTGACTGGTATGGTACAGATACAATGATCAAGTAATTTAATCACCTCTTAACAATTCTTCAGGGCCTTATAAAACAATTCTGCACAAGTCATCTCCCTAAATATGATTGCATGGTGACTCTAGTTGACGAACAAGGAGATGAATTTGATACCAAGTACTTTGCTGGGAGAACTGCTTTAAGTGGTGGGTGGCAGGGATTTGCTGTGGCACACAAATTAATAGACGGCGATGCATGTGTTTTTCAGCTGATCAAGCCCACCACATTCAAGGTAACTATTTTTTGGTCATTTAACAAATGACCAAGTCATTGCAAACTTGGTTATTTTTTGCTCAAGTTTAAAAAGGGAGTTTCTTGTTGCAAAGAAATGGATGCCTGGTGTATATCATGAAGTCTCTATAATTTCTTTCTTTCTTGATTGTAAAAATTTGAAGATGTATTTTTTTCTTCTCATTGTTTTTCTTGTCTTTGTTTCAGGTTTATATAATTAGAGCCATTAATCATGACAGTAATTGACGTAGAATTGTAATAATACTCTAAATTTTGGTGCAAGGGAAATTGGCGTTTTGGTATTACTTCTGTCATTGGGTTGCTCAGAACCAGAGTATAACTTTTCCCTTTTTTGTCCTCTTTTTTTGAGACTAGAGATTTTTAACATGTATTTGACTTTTTATAATTTGTTGATATCAGATGCTAATGCAAACTCTATTTTTATGAAGCAATGCAAAGAGCATGGCTCTGAAGCTATCATTAGACATGCTAGATTTATTAACAGATAATACATAAAAGACAATAACATTAGGTATTACACACATTAGACCATCTCTCTTTCATGGAGAAATCATACTCTTAATTTCTGGTTAGAGAAGTCAAATGCAGTTGCTCTCCCAGTTTGAGGTCTCTATGGCTCCAAATTATTTCCAGTTGCCCTGAAAATACAAATAATTCATCATATTTCAAATTGAGAAACAATTCCCAAATATATAAATTAGGTCAGAAAAAATTGCTTACTGCATGTTAAGCCCAGATTTGTTTTTCAAACTGTCTGGGATTTTGCCCGAAAGGTTGTTGTTTTGTAGGAATCTGTAATTATATAACAATTTGTCTTATAAGTGAATGACAAGGTAGAATAAATTAATTGATGTCACTGGTGAAAAACTTGAGGTCTTTACTGCACTATTTGGTATGAATTGAACTTTTTATGATAGAAGTACTCACAACTCCTTCAGATTTTCAAGCCCACCAAGAGATGAAGGGATTGATCCGCTGAATTGATTATTATCTAAGTGCCTTCACATTAATAAAGAAAAAGTTAATTGCTTGTTATTCACCATTAGTGTCTTTCTTCATGGTCATTATGATTGTTGTTTTTTTTACTGGTAGTTCTTATCATGTCTGCAATACAACAAAACTAAAGGGCAATGCTTGTTTGTAAGATAAAAGTACGAGAGAATAATTCTTATTAGCACAATCACGAGAGATAAGAGTTATCTCCTTATCTCTCAGACCAGGAAAATTGGAAATGGAGAGTTTAAAATCTTACAGTGCCACCAAGTTCTTTAGATTGCCCATATCTGGGATAGGACCAGAGAGGTTGTTCCCACTAAGCTGACTATGATAACAGAGATGAAAAAAGTTACAATTGACCAATACCCAAAGTAATTGCCTTAGTTAAATATATTAAAATTTGCATACATGCTTTGGAGAGCTGTCATGTTGGCAATTGAGCTAGGCAAAAATCCCGACAGGCCAGCATTTGTTAGTTTCCTGCCAAAAAAACAGAAACACCGTTGTTCACATCTAGTCCCCGTAGAAGCTGATGAAAATAATACTTAGGTATGCGGCCTAAACTTACAATGACTCAACTCGTATTTGATCATTCGTAGAACAAATCACACCTGTCCATGAATTACCATGCGGCGAACACGGGTCTCCACTCCAGTCTGAAGGAGGGTTCTTCAGGTTTCTTGCAAACTCCTCCATTGCAATCACTGCAGAGGCAAAAGCCTAAACCGATTTCATCAAACAAAATAACAATTCATTCGACAAATTTACGAGCAGAAGAAAGCAACAACTAGATAGGAGACCAACTACCATCTCTAGTGGCAGTTCTTGAGCCGAGGGGTTTGATCTGAAGCATCTCCCCAGCATTGATTACTGGTCCCACAGGAGAATTATTGTCAGGGGTCAGTGCAATTTGGGTCTTCCCGGACAACTGAAGCTGAGTTGCATAAATCATCACACCATCAGTGGACACATTTAATCCCTTGTAGAAATCGTTGCCATTTATGGATACGTCTAAGATGCGCCAGCTCCAGGGGCTTGGGGTGCGGTTGTCTTGGAAGTAGAGAGCCACATAATAGCTACCATTCGGGAGGGATGCCGGTGGCCATTCGACTGTCAGTTGTTTTCCTCGACTGGTTGTAATGGCACTGCTCAGTGCTACCCCTGGTGGAATGTTCCAGAAATTGCTTGATGATATGTTGGAGTGGCAGTCAGCTGTCGGGTTTCCGTCTGTGAAAGGAGCCCAATATCTGTTGTATGGATCATCTGGATAGCTGTTTTAATTTTAGTTAAGCAGTTGTGTTTGAAGCTTTCAAGTAAGTTGTTATTCTGGCATATGTGGTATTGCAAAGCTTGTTTTACTGAATGCATGCAAAACATTGTGCTAACTAGACCCAACAGAAGTATGTCTTTTGAGATAAATAAAAAGGAACAAAATCAATTGAGGCCAATATGAAGAATTATCAATTCAAGGAAATCTAAGCGAAAGGGATATGCAAACTTGTTGTATCTTCTCAGTACCTGACGATTGAACCATTTTGACCAAATCGGTTGCGAGCAACTGTAGTCAGTGCATAGGACTTAAAGTCCGTCGAGTTATACATTGAATCATCCAAATTCACCAATTCAAGAGCGGAGATAAATGGGCTCGAAACAGTAGCACTATTCCTCGCCAAGCAAACACTAAGTGTCTTTGAATGTGCCGCCATTATAATCTCATAGTAGGTCGACAAACCCTTTGAATAATCCTCGGTGGTGTTAACTGTGCTCCATCTGGTACCATCAATTATTTGATCAAATACTGGTGGTTCCTTACCACCGTCAAACTCGCCATAATAGTATGTGGTACGGATCAAGTACTTGTCTCCTTTGATAACTGGGATAGAGTAACAATATTTCCTGGCTGACACGTCAGGGAAATACCTCACGGAAGATAGTATTGGTATAAGCCCAGTTGTGTTGATGAGAGAGATGTTCCCGGTTTTAACAAACCCTTCATCCTCGATCCATTTGATACTTCCTAATGTCTCCTCCTCTGTTGATCCACAATTGATGTAATAACCTATCCACAGAAGTAATAAGCATATTGAAAAAATGTATATTCAAATACAGAAAAATTAAAAGAGGAAACTTATTAGTACTTAATTGCCAAAGATCACTTGCAATTATTGAACCCTAATTAATTTTTAAGGAAAAAGGCTTCATCAGGAAGGACTTGATACCTCTAGGAAGAGGAAGTGCTATGGAGAAAGAGCTATAGTTAATGGAGAGAAGCCATAGGAGAAGAGAAAATGAAAGAGGAGGCATTGTTCATGGACCAAAATTAAGGTGGTGAAAAAAACCAAAGAGAAACAATGGCCGCTGTTCCCTTTGGTTTTACCTTCCTTTGCTGGGAGGTTCATCCACTGGCAAATTGAGACAGTTAGTTGTTTTATGGTTAAAAATAGCATGAGAGAAACGGTCGAAGTTGTTCCAACCTGGATTAGATTAAAATCATTTAGTCCCCACATATCAGAAACATTACATGAAATCTTCGATCGTGTCCCTTTAAAAAGAATATTCTATTATTAACTGTCATTTAGATTATTATAAACCGTAATGCTAGCATTAGAAATGTACCTAGTCAGTAGTCACATCAATCTGATCGGGAGATACTTCTTTGTCAAAAAAGAAAGAAAGAAATATATGTTCCTTACGATGTTTATGCATATTATTTTGAGAAACAATCATCTCGGAATCTAAATAAGTTCAAATAAAAAGTTGAAAACAAAAAAAAATAAGCCCGAATAAGCCCAAGAACTTTGATAAATTTTGGTTTCTTTCTTGACAGTGGGCAGAGATCAGCCCAAATAAACCCAAGAACTTTGTTAAAATTTCTGGATTAGATTTTCATCTATTTAGATTTGCTTCTGTATCAGAAATGTCTAAAAGTAGCTTGCCAATGTAGTATTTTAGGTAGATCCCAATTATGAGCCTAGGTTGTTAATGATATTGACATAATCCGGTAATGTCCGTAATTTAACCGATAATATGGGTGTTAATAGCTAATAACATTTTTCAGATAGTTCATGGAGTAAAGTTCAGAAAGAGATCCACTGATAATTGTTCATGAAGCACACATTCAAATTAGACATTTGTCTTTCTCAGGCGACTGACATCAATTAGATTATCAAATAAACTTTCTTAATAAAATTCTCCATACAAAATATTTGAAGCACAAGAATATAATAATAATAATTAATATTAATGTTAAACCTTGAAGAATAACATAAACTCAAGTACTCCTTGAAAAAAAGAATGAATAGAGTATGGAATTTGAAGGCGCCGACACAAGTGATGATATTTATTTGGTTAATACTGCACAACAAGATTCTGACCAAAGAAAATCTGAGATCGCGGGGATGGATTGATGTCAGTCAGCACATGCTATCTGAGTAGAAGAGCTACTGAAACAGTACAGGTACAGCATCTATTTGGCCAGTGTACCTTCACACACCAGGCAAGATTAGAAGTGCAAAGATTAATGCCGGAGATGTCCTTAACACAAAGGAAGGTACATCAGGTCCAGACGATTATGTGTTTTGTAATTTGAAAGGACAAATATATATAGGAGGATATTACAGAGGAATGAAAGATAGTAAAGTTGCTGGTGGATAAGATAAACACGGAATTTAGAAATTGGTACAATAGTGGAGATCAGGAACATAACAGAAATGTAAACTACAACTGTTTTTCTATATATAAAAAAACTCAGAGTGATGAGCAACCCCAACACCCCCAACAAATTAAAAAATAATAATTCACATGACAGCTTTGATATGGGCCAGCCGATTCAGACCAATCGCATCTTACTTGGTCTACCATGTTTTCCTCGTGCATTGAATCAGGATTATAAATTGAATAGTTAGATATGAGAAAAGGAAAATGGGCCTACGGGCCATGAAAAAACCCAAACTCGATGCGTTATTTATGTCTGACCCAATCGGTTGACCTGTCGGATGGATTTTCATAAGAAAATATGGTTAAATGATACAATTTAGAAAAAATAAACAAGACAAACTCATCTTTGTTACTGTGATTCGATCAAGATACCTCTCTAGTAAGAAAATTTGGCCAAATGAGTTGTGCAAGAATCGATGCACTGACCAACAAGGAGTACACGATAAAGGAAAGATCGATAATTACAATAACACAATTCATACTATGGAGGAAGCGTTGCGCAAGAATTTTTCGAGGTGAAGATAGCAATTTGAAGGAGCTCATGGAACAGATCAGGGGGCAATATGCATATACACAACTCAATTTTTGGGTTTTGGATCGGAACGTTCAATATGAATCCGTGGCTCAGGATCATTTCAGGATTCGAATCCGGCATTCGGGATATGTGCTCCACTTCGGAATAGATTGTTGCGGATTCGAATCGGACGTTCCGATCTAAAACTAAAAAATTGAGTTACTTCATTGGATCTGAATTCGAGGACTGGAGGGGTGTAACTAGAGTGGAAAAAACGTGACGTGCCGTGCCGTGCCGTGATTAACACGCCGTGACTTTGGTCTCGTGCCGTGCCGTGCCGTGACCAAGTTAATTTTCACGTGCCGTGCCATGCCGTGACCTAAATGTCAAGGGGTGGTCACGACACCCGAATAGTCACGCCACGTGAGTCACGCCGTGCCTAACGTGCCGTGACCATACGTGACTCACGTGACTCGCGTGACCATTTAATCATAATTTATGTTAGTTTATTCAAGATTCACCATTAAATCAATATTTAATGGTCATAATTTAACTTCGCTAATTATGCTGAAATACGGTAAATTACGCTAAAATAGACCGATTTTGTGCCATCTTTCATGAATCATAAAAAATAGTAAAAAAATTCCGAAAATAGTAAAAACTGGTATTCTACAAGTTCATTATGTAACTAATTTACTGAGCTACTTGGATTGAATAATAGAAATGAAAATCTTAATCAGAAACTTCAACTCAAGTTTTGAGGCTCTTCCCTTTGTTTTTTGACGATTCTGAATTTTGGAATCTAGCATCGCGGGCACGGACGCATGCGTATTTTCGCAAGCTTTCCGAAAAGTGGTTATTTACTGAAATCGGACACTCGAGCGCTGTTTTATAACCGTTTGAAGTTTCGTCGTCATTTTTCACCTTTTCAGTGAAGATATCGTCTCTATTCATATGTAATTTACCGTATTTTAGCGTAATGTAATGTAATGTAGTGTAATTTAACTTAATATAGTGTAATTCAACATAATTTCGAGTAATTTAGCGTATTTTAGTATAAATATACTAATTATATATCAAAAAAAGTAATCTAACAAATAATTTAAACAAAAAAATTCAAATTTTCAGTATTAGATTTCATTATTTTTTCTCTTCATAATGTCTCTTAAATAAAAAAAAAACGACTAAGTCGGTCAGAAAATGACCGATTTAGGGGGAGTAAACCGGCCATTTTCTGGCCGGTTTGGGCATTTTTCAATATTGGGTCCGATTCTGGGTATAAATAATAATTTGTATTAAACTTTGGATATTAATAAAAATGTCGGTGTGCCAAGTCAATGTTGGTTCGATTCATCTAAAAATATTAAGATAATATTATCTATTCCATTTATTGACACTCCGAAAATTAATCTAAGTTCTTTAATGACGGTAAAAGGGGTCAAATTCCAAAAAAAAGAAAATGATAAATAAAGTAAAAAAGTACGGTAGATAAAAGGAAATTTCTTCTGATTTCACAAAATTTTGCCTTTTTTGAAAATTGTTTATTAAATTTAACTTTTTTTTTCTTTTAAACTATTTAAATTATATTATTTTTTTAATCGAATGACTTCGTTACATTTTCCATCAAAAAGTAACAGTGTTGACATCAACACCATCATATCAACAAATAATGAACATCCTCATTAGCAAAAAGCACGTTAATATCAGAAAAAAAAGGGGTCCAAATATTAACATATATATATATATATATATACGCATGTCATCATATTGTTAGTTTTGTATATGAGTGATTAAATTTGAATAAATTAAAAGTTCAATTATTTCTAAAAGTATATCAAACTTTAATGAAAAATTTATTATAAAAGACAATATTAATGTTACTAGCTTAAAAATATTTTATCCTTGATAAATTCATCTACACCAAAAATAAAATTAAAAATAAAATAAAATTATGAACAGGTGACTAAGACTAAATAGTACATGGTTAAGCTTTTAATGACCGACTTATTGGATCGATTTGTGTGATTTCAACCAAAAGTGAGTGTGGTTGGCCTTCAAAAGCGAAGTGCCTCAACAAATTGAAGGATTAAAGACGAGAAGCATCAAATTTTAGTACAAATTAAAGAAACGACAAAGGAAGCACATGTAAACGACGTTCCACCAAACTAATCTCTTTTTTGTTTCATTTCATTTGTTTGGTGCACCCAATTAATTACACCTGGACTAGACCTACATGTTTTCCTCGGCCAGGTTACAAATAGGACAAAAGTATATATATTTTAAAGTTTGTACGTATAAATTCTAAAGAAAAATTTAAATATATATTTATCATAACTTCTTAATTTAGATATTTCTTCATAGAAAAATAAAAATTAGTTATTTCCTCATCTAAACTCACTTAATTTATCAATATCCCCATTTCTTAATCAAATAACTTAAAAAATAAATATTAAAAGGACATTTATACCCTTCTTCTTTATCAATGCATAAATGAAACATAAACATCAGAATTGAATTGAAGGTCTTCTCTCTTGCAATTGTCTCTCCGCTTCCAATTTATAACAAAGATTTGATCTCGAACTCGTTCTCTCCTCTCTCAACCCCAGACCCCCGCCTCGGGCGACTCCTTCCATTACCATTGCCTCCTCCTCGCACATTATTGTTACGGACATGTCATTGTTACTGATTTTAATAGGAATTTGGAAATGAACCTAGCTAGGTATTGAAGCATCATCCTATTCAGCCATTCAGGCAAGGAAATAATATAAGGCGCAAAGTACTGCCTGTATTTCTCTGATTGTTCGAGTCTTCGAGAACATCACTAAAATCAAGCGCGGATAAAATATATACATAATTTGTAATTGTACAAAAATATCAAAAGGTTTAGATGAATTAAACAAAACGAATAGTGGCATTTTTTACCCGAACCTTCAGATTTAGTATTATCAGCAAAAACAGTAAACATTATGGTGTAATTTCCATATTCCCTGATCTGATTATAGCATATATTTTTCATTTGTTGATTGATTGCACTTTATGTCGATCTTTTTTATAGGGTTCCGGCTAAAACTTTTGTAAAAAAACCCTGAAATCCTGTAGAATAATAGTCTTCAATAGTATCTTGATAAAATGCTATTATTTTCCATTGCTTTCTAATAGTATTTGAGATATGAGGCAGAGAGCAAATGTGATGAGAATTGATAACTTGATTATTTGGTGAAGTTATACAGTAAGCTATATATAGCGAAAATAAGAGAAAAAACTATCTGTTGGAAAATAAAACAGTAACTTTCTATTTTAAGTAATAAAGGTTGAGTAACTTTATAATCTTTAGTTGCTCCCTTTATTTCTTATTAAGCCTATGATGAATAAAACCCGTTAAGGGTAATCAAACCCATTAAGGGCTCTGAGGCTTATTTGCTCCTTAATCCTTCTTATTTTTCTACACTCCCCCTCAAGTTAGGTGTGTAGATATCTCGTAACCCTAACTTGCTTATATTTGCTTCAAGCGGTTTCGGATCTAGTCATTTCGTAAAGATATCCGCTAATTGATCTCCACTTCTTACAAATGGAGTCTCAATTTCTTTCGCTTGAATCTTTTCTCGAATAAAATGGCAATCGACCTCAATGTGTTTAGTTCTCTCATGAAACACCGGATTGGATGCTATATGGCGCGCCGATTGATTGTCGCAAAACATTTGCATTGGCAATTGAATTTGGATTCCAAAATCCGAAAGTAGTTGTTTTATCCAAGTTAATTCGCTTGCGGTGGATGCCATGGCTCGATATTCCGCCTCGGCGCTTGATCGTGCCACGACATTTTGTTTCTTGCTTTTCCATGTGACTAAATTTCCGCCTACAAATGTGCAAAAGCCGGTTGTCGATTTTCTATCGAAGCTTCCGGCCCAATCTGCATCGGAATAGCCACACACATTGTTAGACTTATTATTTTTCATACAAATTCCTTTGCCGGGAGTTCCTTTTAAATACTGGAGAATTTTATTTATTGCCTCTAAATGTGATGTTCTAGGGGCATGCATAAATTTACTAACTTGGCTTACCGAAAAAGAAATATCCGGTCGTGTTACCGTTAGATATATTAATTTTCCTACGAGTCTTTGGAATTGATTTATGTCTTCTAATGGTTCACCATCTTCGCTATTTAATTTATGTTTGCCATCTATTGGTGTTGAGGCCGGTTTACAACCTAGTTTACCGGTTTCTTCCAACAAGTCTAAGGTGTACTTTCTTTGAGAAATGAATAGGCCTTGATTTGAATATGCAATTTCAATGCCTAAAAAATATTTTAAGTAGCCCAAATCCTTAATGTCAAAATTTTCTTTTAATTTGGCTTTTATTGTTCTAATATGTTCTTGGTTGTTCCCGGTAATAATAATATCATCTACGTACACTAGAATGATTGTGGTGTTTTCTCCCTCAATTTTGACAAACAATGAGTGGTCGGCACTACTAATTTTAAAATAGCAAGATATTAAATGAGAGCTTAATTTTTCATACCATGCCCTCGGAGATTGCTTCAACCCATAAATTGATTTCTTCAATTTGCAAGCTAGTGTAGATTTTTGGTCTTTTTTATAACCGGGTGGTAATGACATGTATACCTCTTCTTCAAGTGTTCCTTGAAGAAATGCATTTTTTACGTCCATTTGGTATAATTTCCAATTTCGGTTTACCGCAATAGAAAATAATATTCTTACGGTATTCATTTTTGCAACCGGGGCAAATGTTTCATAATAGTCTATACCGTAGGTTTGGGTGTACCCTTTGGCAACTAAACGAGCCTTATACCGTTCTACCGTGCCATCACTATTGTACTTAATTTTATATACCCATTTACAACCTACTAATTTTTTATTTTTTGGTAATGGAACTATTACCCAAGTGTCATTTTTTTCAAGGGCACTCAATTCTTCATTCATAGCCTTGTTCCATTTGGGAATTTTCATGGCCTCTTCATAATGGTTTGGTTCTTGTTCTTTTTCAATTAAGGTCACGAATGCTCTATGGTTAGCGGAAACATTATCATATGTAATAAAATCTTGTATAGGATATTGTACCTTGTAGGTTATAAAATCCCTAAGCCTTGTTGAAGGTTGTGTTGTTCGAATCGACCTTCTCAACGGTGTTTCAATATCATGATTTTCAATATCATGATTTTCTTCGTTTGCGGAATTGTCTTCTATTTCTTCCTCATTCTCAATTTCATTTTCCATTTCATTTTCATTTTCATGGGATGTTGGTCTTGTATTTTCTATTGCAATTGGTAATGTAATTTCCTTGGAGGACTCTCTCAAAAAATTCTCACAATTAGTTTCTTTGTAATATGGCTCTTTTTCTAAAAATGTTACATCCCTAGAAATGTAAATTTTTTTATTTTTAGGGTCATAACATTTATACCCCTTTTTTTGTGATGAATACCCCAAAAAAATAGCCTTAATTGAGGTATAATTCAATTTGTCTTGCTTGTTATTTTTGTGAACATAGCAAGTACAACCGAAAATTTTTAAATGCTCAAGGTTGATTTTTCGTTGGTAAAGAATTTCTAAAGGACTTTTGTAATCTAGATTAACACTTGGCAATCTATTAATTAAATATGTGGCGGTAAGAACGGCATCTGACCAATAAGATTTTGGAACATTATTTTGAAATAAAAGTACTCGAGTCATTTCTAGTAAATGTCTATTTTTTCTTTCGGATACACCGTTTTGTTGAGGTGTATATACACATGTTGTTTGGTGTAAAATTCCTTTTTCTTTAAAGAAGTTTGAGAAATTTTGATTTACAAATTCCGTTCCATTATCGGATCTAAATATTTTGATTTTAGCTTTGTATTGATTTTCTATAAAATTATAAAAGTCTAAAAATTGTGAAAATACTTCACTTTTGTCTTTCAATAAATATAACCAAGTTGTTTTAGAAAAATCATCAATAAATATAACAAAATATTTGTATCCATTAAAAGAGTTAGTTGGGGCGGGTCCCCATACATCCGAGTGAATCAAATCAAATGGTTTCTCACTCTTAGAAGTTGATAATTTAAATGGTAATCTAATATGTTTTCCTATCTTACAAATTTCACAACTACTATTATCTAATTTTGAAAAATTAAAAAGACTCTTTAAAATCTTGTCGGAAGGATGTCCAATTCTTCTATGCCAAAGTGTACTCAATTCTTCATTTTTGGTAGTGTTGAAATTGAATTTTTCTTCGTTCAAAAAATAAAGTCCATTTTCTAGAAATCCTTCACCAATCATAATCTTGGTTATCCGATCCTGAAAAATCACATTATTCGTTAAAAATATGAGTTCACAACTTAACTCATTTGTGATTTTGCTAATGGATAATAGATTCGATGAGCAATTTTTTAAATACAAGACATTTTGAATTGTTTTTGAGAATATCGTTATTGAGCCCTCTCCAAGGATTTCCATTTTCTCACCGTTTGCAACCGTAACAAATTTTTTTGTTTCATAACTTCTAAAATTGGTCAATAAATTTTTATTTCCAGTCATATGGTCTGTTGCACCTGAATCCAAGATCCATCTAAAATTTTCTGGAAAAAATGAAAGATTGCAACAGAAATCATACCAATGTTCTTCTGTTTTTCCTGTTTTTGGTTGAGCATCACGGAAAGTTGCTGGATGAGGTGCCGCATAGAATCCTGGGAGGATGAAGCGTCGCCAGCTATTATAGGCGGTTCGGATCCGATTCTTCCCTCAGCGAGAAAACCCGCTCCTCCTTTTCTTTCGGCCTCTTCTTTTCCGCCTCTGTCTCGCTCCCCCTTTCGATCGCCGCCTCCAGGTTTCTTGTGCCATTTGGGCCGGAGGTGAGGGTGCAAGAACCAGCACTGCTCCCTGCGGTGTCCTTCTCGCCGACAATGCTCGCATTTGGCAGTTGCTTGGTCTCCTCTTGCCTCCGGCCGGTAACTAGGGTTAGGTCTGGCCATAACCGTGAAGGCTTTGTTCTCTGGGTTTTCGGTGGATTGTGATGCCATCACTGTTCTTCTTGTTTCTTCTCTATCGATCATAGCCGCCACCTCATCTGAGGTTGGCAACTCGGCCAGTAGCAGTATCTGTGACCGTACGGCCTCATAGCTGGAATCTAGACTTGCTAGAAACTGGAAGATGGCATCTTGTTCTTCTCGTTTTTGGATTTCAGTGAGATCAATGGTGGGAGGCCGATAAACTCTGAGTTCATCTCTTTTCTTTTGAAGGTAACCGTATAATTCCATTGACGATTGACCTTGTTGTTGTTTGGCTTGTTGATAGTCTCTTTGAATTTGATAAATGTGAGAGTAATTTTTGCGGTGACCGTATAATTGTTCTGCTCTTTCCCAAATTTCAAGAGCGCTATCTTTGTAAGAAAGTAAATCGGATACCTTGGGCTCCATGGTTGCGAGGAGCCAAGTGATGACAGTGTGGTCGCTTGTTCGCCATTTGGCTAATTCTTTTTTCTCGGTCTCAGTTGCCACTGGTTCGGATAGTTTTGGAATTTTGAAGTCTTTGTCGATGTGATTGGTTTTTTCTCGGCCGCTTAAGGCAAATTTGACTTGCCTTGCCCAAATATGGTAATTCTTACCACTGAGCATCACCCCTGTGAGTTTTTCATGATTTTGTGCCATCTTGGTTTTTCTGGTTTTTTCTGGTTTTGAGTAACTTTACTGGTAAATGAGCTGGGGCTTGCTTTGCAGTTACTGGTACTGCTGTCTCTCGTGGGTTTGCACTTCTGGTGTGCTTGGATTATCTATTCTTGCAGTTACTGGTACTGCTGATTTTTGTTTTGAGTCAGGAATTCATTCCCGCTCTGATACCATAATAGTATTTGAGATATGAGGCAGAGAGCAAATGTGATGAGAATTGATAACTTGATTATTTGGTGAAGTTATACAGTAAGCTATATATAGCGAAAATAAGAGAAAAAACTATCTGTTGGAAAATAAAACGGTAACTTTCTATTTTAAGTAATAAAGGTTGAGTAACTTTATAATCTTTAGTTGCTCCCTTTATTTCTTATTAAGCCTATGATGAATAAAATCCGTTAAGGGTAATCAAACCCATTAAGGGCTCTGAGACTTATTTGCTCCTTAATCCTTCTTATTTTTCTACACTTTCACCCCACGACTAACAAAACAACAAGAAATTTGGAAAGGAATAAAAATTGGGGTCTGGAGTTGAGAGAGGAGAAAACATGTTTGAGATCATATCACTGTTATGAATTGAGAGCGATGAAACAAGGGAGAAGACCTTCAATTCTGACATTGTTTTTATTCTTTTTGTTAAAGAAGACTTAAGAAGAAGGGTATAATTGTCCTTCTAAAGATCTATTAATATTAATATTTATTTTTAAGTGATTTAGTTAAGAGATGGATATTGATAAATTAAGTGAATTTAGATGGGGGAAATAATTAACTTTTAATGGAAAAAATATCTAAATTAAGAAGTTACGATAGAAATATATCTAAATTTTTCAATTTTAAAATGCATCGGAAGTCCATTAACCTGCTCAGCGCTCAACAAATAGATCTTTTGTCAGAAATTTTGGGGTGATTTTAACTAAGCGGAATACAATTAAAAAGAAAAAGGAGCCCAAGCATTCTTCATATTACAAAAATACCCTTCTTGGTGGTCAGATCAATGACTAGTTATTTGGACCCTCGATCACATTGTTAGTTTTATACTCGAAAATAAACCGTGGCATTGATGACTATTATAATACAATATATATCATTTATTAAAAAATCAGAAGCTTTAACAGTATTCGCACTACACGTTACAGTACTCATATATACCTACCATAATTATCTGGGTGCCGCAAAAACTCCAGTATTAGATTTTTTTTTTAAAGTATTAATATCTATGCAGGAAAGTATTTATACATATAGTAGGGTTAAAATGCACCATTGGTTTTGTGCTCCAATCATGCTCCACGTATTTTTCTCCATTTTCAAAGTTCGAATAATCGATCCAAACTACTCAATATGATCTTCATATTAAAATGTGTTTGGAGGCAAAATTTTTTATTTTTTGAAAATTTTTATTATTTTTTTAGATAGGTACAAAATCACTGTTTTGGATGGTCCAGAATCTTCTTAAAACGGTGATTTTGCACCTATCTAAAAAATTAGTAGAAAAATTCTAAAAAATAGGTACAAAATCATTGTTTTGGATGATCCAGAATCTTCTTAAAACAGTGATTTTGTACCTATCTAAAAAATTAGTAGAAAAATTCTAAAAAATATAAAATTTGGTCTCCAAGCACATTTTAATACAAAGATCATGGTGAATGATTTGGATTGACTATTCGGACTTTGAAAATGAAAATAAGAATGTGGAGCATGATTGGAGCACAAAACCAATGGTGCATTTTAACCCTACTCTTATACATATGCACGAAAGTATTTATACTATGAGACGACAATTTTTACATAAATAATTGTCTCCCTAACCAAATCTCTCAAATATTTCCGCACCATAAATACTTGTGGGGAACCACTCAAACTATATGGGGGAACCATACACGTTTTTTTCTCCGTTCAATCTCGTTCATATTTCTGACGATATGTGAGGAATTATGCGAATATAAAATTATGGACGTCTTCTACGCAATTTTCTCTTTCAAATGAGATCCATGATGACGTACTTTCGGGCTCATCGTCACACAAGCATTTATACCTCGTCGTTCAAGTATTTATACCTATACTTGCAAGTATTTTTTACATATTACACTGGATCACGTCTGAAAGTATTTATACCTATGCACTGAAGTATTTAGACCTATGTGGTCAACTATTTTTGTTAGAGGAAGGTTGACGCAGGTACGATTGGAAAAAATTGGTGCGGTGATACGGGGTCCCCACTACTTGATTAGAGAAAGGTTGACGCGGGGATGTTTGGGGGATTGAAAAAGGAATGATCATAACAAGTTACGCATCAAAATATTAATATCTTATTTTTCAAGTGTTAATATCTGATCTTCCAAGTACTTATATCTATGAAGATTGATGCAGGGATGAGTGCGGGGACTGAAAAAGGAGACTATATAATTAGTAGGATCTATAGTACATAATTTCTCTAAATGGGTGCGGGGATTTTGAAGACACTAGAATGAGAGTACTCAAATAATTATTCTAAAAAATAACCTGAAGTAGATATTAACATATAAATAAGATGTCATTGCTGATAGATATTAACACTTGTTAATATATTTTCTTAACATGTCATTACTGAAACACAGCTTATAATATATCTTTCATAAATAATTTTAATTATTGCTCCATTTAATCATGTAACACAGCTAATTCAATGTCCGGGAATAACTAGCCTTTTTTTTTGTTGTTGAGAAAAGTGAGGATCTTGCCCACATTTGCTTTGGATTGAATAGGTTCAGTATACAAGGGTGGTAACCACCAAACAGAAAAAAGAAAACATTGCTCAAACAATTGAGCTGAAAATAAAAAAAAAACAAAAGCTGCTGATTACATATTCATCTACTGGTACTGTACTGGTACGCTGGTACCTATGTCGACTTGAGCTGCTCCATAACTTCATCCACCAACGCCTCGGTTCCTTTGTCAGAATCAGCAAAAATTCTGGCTCCCCTTTCACTCCACATTATAAATTGTGAAATAAGCATAGTAGCTGTTGTTTTTTTGCTGAAACTTGGATCTGTTATCAAGTCTGTTGGTTGTACCAGTGTATTTCCAGTAAGGTCCCTTATGTTTGTGGCAATTACCACTTGGCTATAAAAGACTTTGGCGAAGGGGCAATCATTAAAAATGTGTTGGACAGACTCAGCTTGAGGCCTTGAGCCTTGCAAATTACACATCTATTCGGTATTAGCCAACCTCGTTTAACTAAATTATGTATGGTGATTATTCTGTTTAGTCTCATTAACCATCCGAACATTTTCATTCTGGGTGGCATCTTTAACATCCATATCCTATGAATTTGTGTTGTGACGAGTGGTTCCTCGGGAATAACTAGCGTAACTCCATATTTTCTTGCATTCCAAGCTCTAGTTCAAATAAATCTGCCAATGCAATTCTTTCTGTTTCCATTTTTACATTATCCGTTGATGGATTATGTAGGATCCTTTTAGTCATTTTTCTCAAGAAAGAAAAATGTGAAGAAAAAGAAAGAAAAAAAAAGGAAAAATAGAAAAATAAAATAGAGAATGGAGAGGATAGTAAACAGAGTACTCCCATCTATATTTTCTTTAGTTAATGAAAAAGCTCAAACCCTATTTCAGTTACATCGGCAATCGATTTGAAACCTGATTCTTCCATAAATTGAGCGTTAGTTTAATCAACTGATCTAGATGTGGTTTTCATATTCCAGTAATCCTTGGTGCTTAAATTGATTTACATTTTTGGCCCTTTTGTAAAAAATAAACAGCCCACCAGTTTACAAATTACAATGTTGATATATCAGCATTCAGGATTTATACTTGAAATTAGTCTAGTCTCTTTCTTGGCATCAGCTAAGTTTTACCAGAGAGCAACAAATTAAAAGAAGTGCTTTATATATACTATTATGATCGACAACTGGTGTTTACATTGATTATTCATGTTCTACAACTGAACATATATACTTATCTAACTATGAAAAAAATTTACCCCAACCTGCTGTCTATATACCAAATTAGAATGTGAAAATGAAAATGCCATCGGATAAACAAAAAATTTAGAAAACAATAAAAATTTAAACCCCCTTTCCTTACATGTCCTTTCTCGGATCGGTAACATTCATCCGCCAATGCTCATCAGGAAATCCAGCTTTTCCTGCCATTTTGCGATCCCATAATAGTTCAATCTTTCTCCGCTCTGAAAGCCGACAATGAAACTGCAAGCTCTTATCCATCTCATCGTGCAGTTGCCACCACCTCTGATTGGCTGCATCGCTCGCATACACCCTCTGATTCCCTATGTCCCAGTTACAGTCATAATCCCTGTAACACACCCATGGTTTTAGCCCAAGGTAGTGTATCGAGTACACTTTCGAAGGTTCTACTGTGAACAAGTGCTCCTTGATCATCCTCTCTCCTGTTGTATTCGCCCAAAAGTTCTTCAAGTAATTCACCCGCCTCGGCATCCGGTGCCACCAAACAAATAATTCATTTAGGAATCCCTGGTCCCCACCATTGTAGGAGACTATGTCCTTACGGTGGCGCATTAGGGTGTTAAAGGTGCAATTAGAAGGCTCAATGACCATAACGCCTGAGTTAAAAATTGAACCGTCATTTCCTGCTGCAGACATCTGGGGGAAACTAAACAATATATCGAGGCTACGTAGTACTATCACATCAGAATCAACAAAAATTATTTTGTCGTAATTAGTAAGTTGCCAGAGGCGGAATTTGCTGTAGTTGTGCTCGTTATATGTCCCGGGTTCAGCCCGGGGGTTGCGGATCCGTTCTATTAGACGAAGGGTCCACCCGGCAGCAGCAAGGGCGTCGAGCTTGTCCTGGGGAATTGACTTGTCATGAAGGAGGAGGAGGTCACGGGTGGTCCCAGCACGTCGGATGCTTTGTGCCAGCATTATGGCACCACATAGATAAGTAACTGAGGAGTGGAGTACTGTGGCATAGGCCTCCCGTCGGGCTGGAGTGGTGGGTGCCGACAGTTTCGAGGTGTTAAATTCGTTGTCGACACCTGCAAGAAGAGGCATTAAAATTTATAATATGGAAATAAATTTTAATTTAATAATTTCTTATGAGTTATATTACTGCATATATATATATATATATATATATATATATATATTGAGAGAGAGAGAATGGCTAATATACAAACGTTTGTTCCTGAGCTCAGGAACAAATGATTTGGTTCTCTGATTTTCAAAGTCCAAACAACAAATCTAAACCGTTAGATGTTCAATCTATATTAAAATCTACTTGGAGACCAAATTTTACATTTTTTGGAATTTTTTTACTATTTATTAAGCTGGTTTGAAAACCGTTGTTTTTATTAAATTTCTGCAGCATTGAAAAACAACGGTTTTCAAACTAGCTTAATAAATAGTAAAAAAATTCCAAAAAATGTAAAATTTGGTCTCCAAGTAGATTTTAATATAGATTGAACATCTAACGATTTATATTTGTTGTTTGGACTTTGAAAATCGGAGAACCAAATCGTTTGTTCCTGAGCCCAGGAACAAACGTTTGTATATTAGCCATTATATATATATATATATATATATATATATATATATATATATATATATATATATATCTGTTTTGTAATTTTGGCAAAATGTGTTACAATGTTTAATTAATGATCTATCTAGGCTGCTAGAAGTGTCCCTGTCTTATTCTGTCTTGTCTCGCCAACCTCTTTTATTGAATTTGTGACAACACTAACAGCTTACCAAGAATCTTAATTGATCTTTTATGGACGCTATTACCAAAAAACCGTTTCAAACTACTTTGCAATGCATTTAATGCTTCGTGGGCACCACAATGATAAGTTATCACTTATCAGGGAGACAATATCAATAATAAATTTCCAAAAGAACTGGCAAGATTAATCTAACTTTTCTGTAAAAGCTACAGACTACAGTGATGTATCAAACATTCATTGAACATTAGTCATAACTCATCTGATTTTGAAATTTGAATGATGATTGGAGATCAGATTTATTTGAATCAGTGAGACGTTGGCAGGTCTCCTAATTTGATCTGAAGTACCCAACAAGTCTCGTGTGTTCACCAACCAAACTACCAATGTGTCATTGTGTTGTAAGGGTCAAAATGAAATTAAATAGGTTATGATGTTTGGTGAGCGCATATGCAATGCGTTCTCTTTTCCTATCTACCTGGGACATCTTTTTTTTCCTTTTAGCTTTGCTTGGTCATTTCATGGCAAATAGAAATTATTCTTCTTGCTTTTCAAGAAAAAGTTCTCTTGTGGCCTTATTTTATTGATAACTTGAAATATGAACACAAGCAATGCTAAAATATAAGTTTTTTTTTCTTCAAGGAATAGACTTACGCAATGTTTAAAATGGAATTAGCAGCTCTATAGATAGAATTCTTAAAGCAATTACATTTTTCTAATGAAAATATTTTTTTTTTCTAGTTAGCAAAGAGAACATAATTATTTCCTTCTATTTTGTTAACCCATGCTATATAATTAAACTACTGCCCTTTAAGTACCAAAGAAATCAAACTCACATAATACAACTCAATATTCTTGTATGTTATTTACGATTCTATCCTTTTCACTAAAAATTTCATGCATGTGGAAAATGGCATATATGCGCTAGTCTCTCTCTTCTTTTCAATAGCAATGATCATTAATAGACAGTTATGCATTCAAGAGAGTCTGTTGCTTCAACCAAAATATCGTTTAAATGCTCGTGGCTTAGGTAGTTAGGTGCATAGTTCTTTTCAAGAATTAAATGTGATTAATAATACTAAATTAAGCATCACAAATATATAAAATAAAACGCACTCTGTTATTTTTCATCTTCCCTTCTGATTAGTTTTCAGCAATTATGACGAATTATCTCGCACTTTCACCAGCACTAATATATATAACGATTTTCTCATTTGTGTTATCTGCCATGCCTAAATGTTTTCTTCATGATGAACCGAAAAGTTCCTAAAGGTACATACAAGATGTTTGAATAGCTTGAGCTGAACAATCAGATAGCTTTTTGTTTTATATTTATTTGATTAATTTATATATATAGGTAATTATTTGTCTATTCTGGATCTTGAAATTCTCAAAAACTCTGCCAAGATAATTGCAGTTTTCTCAAACAGCTGACTTAATGAAATTTTGAATAAGAAAAGTGAAACAAAAACTATGTATATAACATAGAATTAGATTAAAATTTAATCTTACGTACCTTCATCCCATAGAGGCAAAGCTAAGTTGCATGAACCCAAAGGCAATCTCAACTTCTCTTCGAGATTGGCAACATTGGCCTCGTACATCCACCAGTCCCCCTCACTCTGCACCAAGTCATCACATCGGAAAATATCCATCATTGGCTCACATTGGCTCAAAAAGATCACTTTCACTGTTCCATTTTGGCTCAATTTCCCCTTTTTGGTTGCTATTTTAGCTGACACCATATGCACCTGAAGTCTGAACACATCGCGGTTCCAACCTTCCTCAGGTTTCCTGCATGGCAACCTGGACACTACAACATCTACTTCATCATATACAGTAACATCTGGCATCGGTACTTCAGGGCAAATCGAACCCTCGCTATCCTCCTCTTCATCGATCCACTCGGGGAACAAATCCTTCCATTCAAATTTGGTTGAAACCCGCTCGAATTGTATTGTTGTGACCTGGCCTTTTATGCCCCAATCTCTTAGTTCATCTTCTTCCATGTTGACTAGACCGATTTTTACATTGTCGTGCATGAAATCTAGGAAACCAGGGGCCTTCTCTTTTACCATCCTCTTTTCAGAAGTTACTTTGTTTGGAAATGTTCTGCCCATCTACAATTTTTTTTTTCATATATATTAGGTAAGAAAGCTTGTCAGTAATTTTAATGATCCAATATATATCGTTTATAATCCATTTTACACATTTAAATAGTACAGCATCTAAAATGGTGAACATCTAACATGGTTTTTATAAAATCATTATTTTAAATCTCTGTCAGAAAAAAAGATATGGATGTTAGACGATCATCAGTCTTCATTATTATATCAAAAAGAAACTAATATACAAACAGCACAAAAGTTTGGAGTAACAATGCACATAAATGAAGACATTATAATAACAACTTTTGTTGTTATATAATTAACTAGTCACTCCAACACACTGTTTTCAAGATAAATAAAACAGACACATGCACAAAGAAGAGCAAACTAGCTAGTATATATATCATAATAATTATTGAATGAAACAAATAGGGTACTCACCTTACCTTCCTCAAGTGACAATCATGAAGAGTGCACCGGACAAGCGATGCAGTCGTAACGCTGTTGTTGTTATCAAATAGAGATGACGGTCGGAGAAGAAGCACAAGGTACGAGACCAATAACAAGGCCAAAAAAGCAATATTGATCTTTATGACTAAGCTTCTAGAGGCAGTTGCCTTGAACATTTCCCCTGTTACACCTGTCATAATTGTTCCAAAAAGAGAGAAAGAACTTTGCTTATGAGGAAACCTTCAACCTGTGAGAGCTGGTTGCAAATATATGTATATTGGTTTTATATATATATATGTATGTCTGTGATATGCAATTCGTTCTATTTAATGCTGATGGTTACTTGAAGCTGTGGGGGATAAGCTTTTATTTTTGTTTGTTTGATTGTGAGGTAAGCTTTTGGGTTGTAGTGGTTGGGATGTATAAGGAATTAGGCTGTATGAAAGGAGAGACTACCAAGAAAGAGGGCCACCGTGTCAATTATATTTCTGGCGATCTTGTTGGACCACTGGAAATTTCTATCCTCTATCTCCAGTCCAGAAGAGAATGGATTAGCGTGCATGCGAAATCAATGATGTACGCAATTTTTATTTATATTTATATTTATATTTTTATTATACGTCAATATCCATAATGCACACCTTGTGTCAATTGCAGACTTAATCCTAGATATATACTTCGTTGCATAAACTTTTTTTCCATTAAATTATAAGCATTGGACTATTATATTTAATCTTCAATTATATTTTACGCCTAGCTAACTGTTGATTTTTAAGGGAAAATAAAGTAGAGAAAGAAAAAATGGCTTGTGATAAAAATGTATTTTTTTTTTGTATTTTTTTCTGTTTCATACATCATCCTATGCTCTATTTATATTACAAAGCTATTTAGTAGCCGTTTGTTACCGTTGGTATATTTCCTGTATTTGGTACACACAGGTACCGAAGCACATGCTGCCTTTTTCTTATTTCTAAAATTACACATAAAGATTCCCTTTTTGCCCCTTGATTAAATCCTAGCCTTTGAATCATTGATCAATGATGATATATGAATCTGAGATCTTGATCTTATTTCTCAACACTAACTCATGCGAATTAAAACGATAATATATTTATTTACTAAAATGCATACTCAAAGTTATGCTGCTTATGCTTATGCACATGTACAGTAAAATTAAGCATGCATATATTTTTTTAACTAGAACATACATATTGTTTCTAATGGACTATATGTCCATATATATACTTAGAAAAGACCAATGTACATTTGTTATTTAAAAAAAGATAACTGATATATAATTTAAGCATAAATTGGAGGTTGAAAACTGATGAAGATAAAGTTGGAGTTTAGATTATGAAAAAATGGAGACAATAAATGTATATATTTAGATGAGGTTGGTGTATCTTCCTTTGTTATCGATCTTTGATCTTTGATCATTTCATCTTTACTATTTTTTTTTTAGTAGAGATTGGAGGTCAAGCCACCCAACTATTTCCTCCATCTGAGTTTCGAACCATTTATTCTTTAAGTGTTTTTATGCCCAACAAGTCTGGAGATGGATGGGAGCATGCACTAATCATTCTTCAAATTGGTTTTCTATTACAGATGTTATCAATTTTTCTTTTACTTTGACTCCTACCCAAAAACTTGCCTTTTTGATTGTCGTTTGTGCAGTTATTTGGAGCATTTGGAAACATTGCAACGACTTGTGTTTTAATAATATTCGACTCTATACTGTTAGAAACATTATCTTACAAATTTTGTCTCTTATTTCTTACTGGCCAGGTACTGTCAAGCATGATATCCAGGATGCAGTCAAAGAGTGGCTGCCTGCAGAGCTTGATGCGATTCCTCTTCAAGTAGTGGAACCAGCTGATGCTTTGCTGTTGGATTGGGTCACTGGAGAAGATGCTGAATAGTGATCGTATGCTCTACGTTTATCACACTCATTTTGGTATTAGTCTTCTGAATGATTCAGTTGGCTTTGTTCGAGTGTGTTTTATCCATACTTTTTCTGTGCCTATGTGCACCTTTATGTGGTTGCACTTTTATACTGCTGTGTTGGATTATTTCGGTGCTTTTAGATATGTGTTAGGAGTATTATCTGATACTATGGATTGATATGTCTAGCTACTCTTTAGGAAGATCTTGTAAGTTACCGGTTTCAAATATATGAAACGGGCGTGAGCCTTTTTAAAAAAAAAAAAAAAAAAGTTTCGAACCCATGACCTCTCACATAGAGGTCATGTGCCTTTGCCACTAAACCAAAGACTAGTTCTTATTCCATCTCTACTATTCCATGGAGGTTTCTGATCTTTGATCTTGATCTATCTTTACTAGATATGTAGTATTATATCGATGTGTGTTTTTGTTGGAATTTTGACGTGGAGATACGTAGTGAGATATTTTTAGAGCTTTTTAGATTAATTTTGAAGGAATATGATTCTGAAACCTTTGATCTTGATCTATCTTTACTAGATATGTAGTATTATATCGATGTGTGTTTTTGTTGGAATTTTGACGTGGAGATACGTAGTGAGATATTTTTTGAGCTTTTTAGATTAATTTTGGCAAAAAGTTCGTAGCTCGTGGATCGATCAAGATTCGTTTTAACATCTTGTTCGTTAGTGGATCGAGCTGTTAACGAGCCAACTTGCCACTAATTCTGTTCAAAATTAACGACTTTGTGCTGGACCTATCTCGCTCGCGAGCTGATGAGACAGCTCGGTCCAGGTATGACTTTGTGAATTTGTATGAATTTGTGTGAATTTGATATGCATGAATTTAATTTGTGAGCTATATTTGTATGAATTTGGATATTTGTTATAAATTTAATTGCAAACTTAATTTATAGTAGTTGATTTGCTTAGTTACGTTGTACTTGACACTACTACAAAAAAAGAGATTATACACGGACAATAAAGGAAGAGCTACACGGATTTCCTACCGTGTTTAAATCGAGGGTGTACGATTAGTTCAATAACTACACACGGACTTTTGGCCGTGTGCAATTTTAAAGATTCTACACGTATAACTTCACAAACAGCCGTGTACAAAGACCAGAATGTGTCGCACTCCATTTACCGAGCTACACGGATATTACCTAAAAAACCGTGTACGATTCTTTTTGTACACGGACTTTTAACGAAAAAACCGTGTAGCTTAACTCTTTCTACACGGACATTTAGTTAAATGTCCGTGTAGCTCTCCTCTTTCTACACGGACATTTAACTAAATGACCGTGTAGCTATCTTTTTTCTACACGGACTTTAGTTAAATGTCCGTGTAGAAAGTACATTTTTTTTTTTTTTTGTATTTTTTGTTTTTCGGCTAGCCTCCAGTTTTGCTAGCCATTTTTGTTACAGAACTATATATTCCAGATTTTCCAGATTTCATATAACAAGAAATCCATATTTTCCAGATTAGCAATAAATCCATATTAAGCAAGAAATTCATATTTTTCAGATTAGCCAGAAATCCATATGCAATAAATTATACAATATTCATATACACCAAATTATACAAAATTATGCAAATCCATATCGAGGATTACAAAATTCCATGGCAAACCACCTTGCCCACATGCACCGCACATCGTCGATCTGATCCTTGGTGTAATGCGCTTGTTTTGTCACATTCTACAAAATTATAATTTGATAATAGTTAGTATTTCAGAAAAGGTAGATATCAATTGCTTATTATATAGGAAATTCATATGAAGTACATACCGCATCTGGGAATTCGAATTGTATTCTTTCGACAAAGTCAAACATGAATATCATCGTGTAATAAGCGCATTCCCAACCCTCCTTCTGTTGCGGGCACTGAAATTTACATTTAGCGGCATTTGTTAGAATGACAATAATTTTTTTAACAAGATATGAAATTTCTAACTCAAGGCCGTGTGCTCACCTTCAAGTACTTCCAATTCAACTTGCTTTTCTTGCCCGGGCCCGTGCTATGTGATCCTCCCTCTTTAATATATTTCACAAAAGCCCTTACAAAAGTGAGTGAATGTAATTAGCAATTTTATAATTTGATATGATTGAAAGAAATGCAAACCTATAGAATTATTATTGCTTACTTATTCACAAAAGGCAAGATAACTTTGCAATTGGCAGCCGCGGTCCTTCCTCCTGGCTTACAAGAATCAATAATTATGCCCGTGCTTAAGTACGGCACAATGAGAATCGTGCACCAATGTTTGCTGTTGGATCGAGGAGAAGAATTATAGTACTTTAGCATGAGAATGAATTTCTTTATACAATTCTTTAATTAAAATATAAACAACACATAAGTTAAGATTAGAACTAACCCCTCGTGGTATGGCATGAGAATGAATTTCTTCTCCTCCGCCTTAGCACGATGCATCGCAGAACACATGTACTCGATAGCCATATCCGGATAATATGTCACTGCCGTAGAACTCACTTTCTCGGGGTCCAGAAACATGCACAAGTTCTTCTTTTCAACCATCTCATCACAGTTTCGGACTAGCTTCCTGAAACTCATCATATTGTAATTAGAATATATATTTGAGTTCTATACAATAATGAAAATATTTTAATATCACTAACATGAGAAAAATGGTGATGTGTGACACATCGAGCCATTTGTCGGATGACGAGTGATGGAAGAGGTCCTTGAAGTCTTTGAACGACAGCAGGAGATCCCTGCCTTCGTGTAGAAACATCCCAGGTGGGACAGGGATGATGATAGCCTCCATGCCTTCGGGCGCCGTCATCAAGTAGTCGTGGAGAAAGCGCAAATCATTGGGCAAACAGCTGTATTCTTCTTCTGTGACCATAGGACGGGGCGGTGATTGTGGCGCGTCAGCCCCGACGTCGCAAGCCACCTCCTGACGTACCGGTGACATCGCCGTACCGGTGACATCATCTCCTCGTGTCTGTATCAAGTTATAGATGTATTATTCTAGTATTTCAAAAAGAATGAGTTGAACGTAACAAAATAAATGAGTTATTTTATGGATTACCTGATCCAAAACAATCTGACTCTTGGGCCATTGGACAAATGACATCCGTGCGTCATCAAGCACAACCGCTTCGTCGGTAGGGACAGGAAGGGGTACGCGCTGCCATCCATCCAAGACTAACTCAACCTGCACGCATGCATGGTCGGGTCTTAGCTGAGTATGGTGTACACTTTTGGCGAGTGGATGTACAACGCCCTTAGCAACGAGTATAGAAACACTGCCATTCCGCAGGATGAGGTCGCATGCTCTGGGGTCCTGCAAATTTATAGGAAAGTTGTTTATTTTAGTGATGCGATATTGTATAACAAGGTTGCAAACATGTTTTAAATACCTTTAGATTATGAAGAAGTATTGATTACCTTGAGATTATCCAAATCGTCGTTCGCGCCCCACGTGCCGGATGCTTGACTACTTCGCCGAATTCCCGGCGAAATGGGAGGTGGTTGCTCGGATGGCTGCGTAGTTGCTGATCTAATTTGTGTCAACATTGCTTCCATCTCAGCAAACCTTGCGTCGTACTCTTTGCTCACCTCCGCGCGTATCTGCGCAACTATCTCGTCTTTGTTTACCTTGGCACGCGATTTTCTTCGAGGTTTTTGTCCCTCCACTCGGAACACCTCCTTCCAGCCCCTGTAGACCCCTACACCTCTTACTCGACCCGGGTGTTCTGGATTCTCGAGCGCTGCGGACAAGGAATCATTTTGTCGTTCGACACTCCGGGCACCCGAGGTGACCTCCTCCTCCACTTCCAACTGTTCAAGTAGAAGAATTAGTTAAAGCAAAAGAACAATTGACGTACTTTCGGAGTTATAAATGACTCTTACCATTCTTTGAGCCACGCTTTGCAACTCCGTTGGGAGTACTATCCTCCCGTCAGCGGTTACCTCGGCTCTACCCATGACCCAATCTTTGCCCCTAGGATTTTGGATCCTAACCACGGGTGAGTCAGAATCCTTGTTCGCATCCAGGACTTTCTTCCATTCTGTCGACTTACCCTCGTAACCACCTGACCCTAGATGGTGTGGATACTTGTTAAAGGCAACGGTCATCCTGCCTTTATTACTTTTTGCCTTCACAGAAACAAGACAATAACGATCAGTTAGTTTTAGAAAGATAAATATATATCGAGAAAGAATAAGCATAAATTTGGCACGAGTTAGATACCTGGAACTCTTCGGTAGACTTCAAAGCTTGAAACGCATCCCAGTCCTCTTGTTTTAGCCATTTGTAGTAGCCGACCGGATTTCTCCCTTTCTCCATGAAGTCCGTCTTCAACGTGCTCTTGTATTGCTTCCAACCATTGTTCATAATCTTCAAAGTCGTTGCCTTTGGAACATCATTCTTGATGTTCCAGTGAGCCTGATTGACACAAAAATTTAGTGTATTTAAGTATAGATCATACATAAGTGAAAATTCAAGAGAAGAGTTGTTAGGCACTTTACCTTCACCGTGTTCCACCACTCGTTCTTCACCTCATCCTCAAAATGATCCCATCTCTCAACAAGGATACTCGCATTTTGCTTCACGAAGCTCGTACACCAATTTGAGTATTTCTGCCGTTTTGGTCCCTGCGCACGCCCGTCTTCTGTGAACCAGATTTCTTGATGGGTCTGCTCATAATGGCTCGTGCACATTGTAGGCCCTCTTCTCCTTCTTTCTGACGAGGCAGTAGCTTGCTGCTCCTCTTCTTCCATCATATTCTCGTACTCATTTTCATTCGACATGGTGCTGCATGAAATTAAAGATCAAATCATTTGACATATAACCTAGATTAATCAACCAACTTTTGACATATAACCTATATTCATCAAGAGATTAATCAATCACTTGTTGACATATAACCTAGATTAATCAACCAACTTTTGACATATAATAATGTATTCAAGCACAAATTAACCTAAAATAACCTAGGTTATATGCTAAAATTATGGTACAAGTACAATGTCAACAAGTACAATGCTAAAATAACCTAGGTTATATGCTAAAATAACCTAGGTTATATTCAAGCACAATGTATTCAAGCACAATGCTGAAATTATGGTACAAGCATGTCTAACGGGTTCAATACTAATCATGTCTAACGGGTGAGAGAGACCACTGGTTAGAGAGACCAATAAGAAAAATAACGAGAGAGAGAGAGCTAACCACGGGTGAGAGAGACCACTGGTTAGAGAGAGAGAGACCGAGGTGGTGAGGCGGCGAGGCGGCGAGGCGGGGAGGCGGTGAAGAGCTCGGAGAAGGCTCAGCAAAATCTTCTCTGTGAGGGTTTTTGAAACTGATGTTTATTCTCTTTTCGGACTTGTGAAAATTTTGGAAGAGAGGATTTCGAATAATAGTGTTTTTCTCATTATACACGGACTTTTAACTTAAAAGACCGTGTACAAAGATCTTTATACACGGACTTTACTCTAAACGCCGTGTGCAAATATTCCCATCTATACACGGACTTTTAACTTAAAAGACCGTGTACAAAGATCTTTATACACGGACTTTACGCTAAAGGCCGTGTGCAAATACCCTTTCTACACGGACATATAGCTAAAAGGCCGTGTAGCTCTCTACCCTTTCTACACGGACTATTAGCTAAATGTCCGTGTATAAATTGGTCCGACAGGTGGGTCCCAGGTTCAGTAAAGTTGAACAATTTTAACTAATATTTATTTTAACTAATATTAAATGTTTGATAAAGTTGAACATAATATTTTAAACATAATATTTTCATTAAACATAATCCTTCCTTAAATATTTTAACTAATATTAAATATTTTAACTAATATTAAATATTTTAACTAATATTTTAACTAATATTTATTTTATTTTATTATTAAATGTTTTAACTAATATTTTCAAAAACTAATACTAATATTTGATAATATTATAAGCATTAAACATAATCCTTCATTGTTGCATTAAACTAATATTTGATAATATTTGATAATACTAATACTACATTATGCTTTTTTCCTTATTTCCCTCTTTTTTTCCTTTTTTTATTTGATATATTACAAGCTAAGGTTGCAATATTAAAAGCTACACGGTCTTAAACAAAATAAATATTACACATTATGCTTTTTTTTTCCTTTTTCTCCTTTTTTCCACTATTTGAACAGTACCCTCGGCCCATAATCCTTCATTGTGGTCGGACCGCATGTAGTCAGCTTCGTCTACCCCTTCAAGTGTTGCTACCTCAGTTTGCACATCAGTACAAAATGGAGGTACTTCGTCGAACTGGTCGTACTCTTCTTCATCGACGACATTTTCTACCCCGACAATCCTTCTTTTTCCGGATAGGACGACGCTCAACCTGGCATCACTCGGGTCAGTGGCATAAAAGACTTGGGTGGCTTGCTTGGCGAGTATAAACGGATCATCAACATGCCCAACCCTGTTTAAATCAACGAGTGTGAACCCGTCGTTATCAACTTTAACACCTCGGTCTTCGACCCATTGACACCGAAACACGGGAATGCTCAGGCGAGGACTGTAAATGAGCTCCCAAATTTCTTGAATAACGCCATAATATGACTTTGATGCTATTACAGCCCGGCCATCTCCGGATCTACTGAATTCTTGAGAGGTCGCCACCAACGTCACCCCACTGTTTTGCATCGTGCTCTTATCACTCTGGAATTTAGTATAAAATGTATATCCGTTAATCTCGTATCCTTGGAATGTTCTAACAACAATTTGGGGTCCTTTGCCAAGCAGTTTAACAATTTCAGGTACGGGGTGTGACTGCACTCTTTCTTTCAGCCATCCTATAAAAGAACGATTATGCTCGTTAGTAAGCCACTTCTGACTCCTCGTGTAGTTTTGTTGTTGAAGGATTGTCATGTGCTCATCTATGTAGGGAGCAACATCTGTCATGTGTTGTAGTACAATAAAATGTGCCTTTTGTAGTTCATTTAGATCAGCAACTACGGCTCTCAACCCAATTGTCCCGACTCCTTGGAGCCTTCCCTCGTATCGAGATTTTGGAACGCCAATAGGATCCACACCGGTCAAGTAGTTGGTGCAAAAATCAATCACCTCCTCCGTAGAATATCCTTCTATAATGCTGCCTTCGGGTCGATGTCGGTTCCTTACGTATTTTTTCAAGATGCCCATGTATCTCTCGAATGGATACATATACCGAAGGAACACGGGACCACAAATCTTAATTTCTCTCACAAGATGAACAACAAGGTGAACCATGACATCGAAAAAAGATGGCGGAAAATACATCTCAAGTTGGCAAAGAGTAACGACGACCTCCTTTTGCAAAGAGTCCAATTTTAGAGGGTCTACCACTTTGGAATTTATTGCATTGAAGAAAGAACAAAGCTTCGTAATGGTTTGACGAACGTGCTTTGGTAAAATTCCCCGAATTGCAACCGGAATTATATGTGTCAGTAAAACATGACAGTCGTGAGATTTCAGACCGACCAGTTTCAAGTCCTTCATCGACACCAACTTCTTAATATTCGAAGAATATCCTGATGGGACTTTTATACCATTGAGGCATTCACAGAAGCTTGTTTTCTCTTTCTTTGACATTGTGCACAGTGCGGGGGGTAGGTATGTGCGCTTCCCTTTCTCCTGCGGTGCGAGCTCGGGTCGTATTCCCATCTCTACCATGTCTTTTCTCACTTTAATACCATCTTTCGTCTTCCCCGGAATGTTCAATAATAAACCAATTAAACTGTCACAGACATTTTTTTCGACATGCATGACATCTAGGCAATGCCTCACTTCTAAATATTTCCAGTACGGTAGCTCCCAAAATATGGACCTCTTTTTCCAAATATTCTTCGGTAGTGCTTTGGCGCATTTTCCAAAAACAACATCAATGTTTTTTACCCGTTCGAAGACACTCTCCCCGTCTAATGGATGACGAGCCACTCCAAGCTCAATTTTCCCGTTGAATGCCATCTTCTTCTTACGATATGGGTGATTAATAGGAAGAAACCTACGATGCCCCATGAATACATTCTTTTGACAATTTTTCAACCTCAGCACCTGCGTGTCATCTTCACAGATCGGGCACGCTTTTGCTCCTTTACAAGTGTAACCCGAAAAATTCCCATACGCGGGGAAATCATTTACGGTGCAAAACACCATGGCCCGCAAGTTAAAGGTCTCTTTCATATACGCATCCCACACCGGGACGCCATCACGCCACAATTTTTGGAGGTCCTCGATTAATGGTGCGAGATATACATCTATGTCATTTCCGGGTTGTCTGGGTCCTTGGATTAGTAATGACATCATTATATATCTGCGTTTCATGCACAACCAAGGAGGAAGATTGTAGATGCATAAAAGAACTGGCCAAGTACTGTGCCGACTGCTCATACTTCCAAACGGACTCATTCCATCTGAGCTCACCACAATCCTAAGGTTCCGCGGTTCAGAACCAAATTCTTTGAAATGTCTGTCAATGTTTCTCCATTGAGGAGAATCAGCCGGGTGCCTTAGTTTACCGTCATTTTTGCGCTCTTCTTCGTGCCAGCGCAATAATTTTGCATCTTTGGGATTCGCAAACAACCGTTTGAATCTCGGTATTATCGGCAAATACCACAACACCTTAGCCGGAGGTCGGCCACTTGTGTCCTCGTTACAATCATCAGTGTCCTGGTCCTTACGACGTTTATATCGTGAAACACCGCATTTAGGACAGACATGCATGGCCTCGTACTCGTTACGATACAATACACAGTCATTCGGACATGCATGTATTCTTTGGATCTTCAACCCCATTGGACATATCAACTTCTTTGCCTGATATGTTGTACCGGGTAACTCGTTGTTATCTGGGAGCATTTCTCCTAAAAGCTGTAATAAGGACGTGAAACTCTTATCGCTCCAACCATTGTCTGCTTTTAAGTTTAATAATTTCAACACAGCTGACAGTTTTGTAAATTTGGTACACCCGGGATACAACGGCTTCTTGGATTCATTAGACAAATTTTGAAATTTATCATAATTTTTATCACTAATTTCATCTTCCACATCACGTAACATATCCTCCAAATTTTCAGTAAACTCGTGTTCTACATTTTCATCAAAATTCCTCTCCATCTCATCATCGTCATTTTCGGGTTCGACGTTAATATCAGAATATTCGGCACTCTCATAATCCTCGTTCCAATCAAGTTCAAAATTATCAGAAATTCCAACATTCTCATCATTCAATTCACGATTACAATCCTTATTGGCACTACTACTTTCCCCAAATTTCTCACCATGCATGAACCAACATGTATATCTCTTCTTAAATCCCCGACAAATCAAATGAGCTCTAATTTCTTCGATGTCCAAAAATCTTAATAAATTTTTACAATCTTTACAAGGACATAAAATGTCTTCTTCTTTTTTATTCACTCTATAACTCTCAGCAAATTTTATAAACTCATCAACGCGAACCAAATATTCTTCACTGTCACGTCGCATTTCATACATCCAGCTTCGATCCATCTGTAAATTAAATTAAAAAAATGATTTGATCAATTAATCATGCATGGTCAACATTCTCCTTCGTGTACAAAATTTTGGGCTTACAAAGGGCCGGTTTACAATCCTAACCCACTCTTTGAATATTATGTCTCATATGTGAACACATATTAGCGAGATTTAATTAGTATTTGAGAAAAATTCGGCAGCATTTCCCCTTAACTCCCCAAGTATGCGTACGAACCACATACTCGTAGGAGCAATAAGGGAAAATACTGTCGAACTTTCCTCAAATACTAATTAAATCCCGCTAATATGTGTTCACATCCTAAATGAGACATAATATTCAAAGAGCAGTCCCAAAACGGGGACTATCCAAAATTAATCCCTATTGGATTAATTTTGAACGGGCATGGACCTAAAAGCATCTAAAGGTCGGTTATTGGACCACAATACACTAATTAATTACATCTAAAATTAAGAATTCAAGCATGCATGAAATGACCTAAATAAGCCTAAATAACAGAAAATTAGAGAAAGAAAATGATTTAAATACATATTACTAACCTTAGAAAGATGGAGAGGAGAAAATACAAACTTAATTCAAAGATCTCAGATCTCAGCTGCTGGCCTCGATCAATTCGCAGAAATAAAAAGCACAGTTCGATATGTATGAACTAAAAACTTGATCAAAACGGCGCTCTGGAAGGGAAGATAATAAAACCCTACACTATTATACACGGCTATTTAGTTATATATCCGTGTAGCTCTCCTCCTATTTCTACACGGCTTGTTAGTTATAAAGCCGTGTACAATTATAAGATTTATACACGGCTATTTAGTTATATATCCGTGTAGCTCTCCACCTATTTCTACACGGCCTTTTAGTTATAAAGCCGTGTACAATTATAAGATTTATACACGGCTATATATCAAAAAACCGTGTGTAATGTTCCTACACGGCTTTGTATTAAAAGTCCGTGTAGCTCTCTCAATTATTTGCACACACACTTATTTACACACGAATTTGTGGTTTCTAATAAACCGTGTAGCTCTCTATAATAATTCGACACTGATTGTTAACTAATTATCCGTGTAGAAATCGTTCAGATCTTTTGAACTCATATTTTGTACACTGTTTTTAATATAATTGCCAAATCCGTGTACAATGTGCAGTGTACAAAACCAGTTTTTGTAGTAGTGTGAATTAAGAGTACTGCTCAACTTGAATTAAGAGTACTGCTCAAGCTATGGAAATGAATATCTGATGCAAAACATACTTTCGTTGATGGTCTTATTTTTTTTTTTAATTTGTTTGATAGTGGGTCCAATGAAGTCCAGCGAGCTAATGAGCTAGCTTGTTCCATCTCTGAGCTGGCTCGTGACGATCATGAGTTAGAATTCTTAATCTCAGCTCACTCGACACACTCGGTAGTTGTGACAATCCGATCATGAGCTGAGCACAGCTCATGATGAGCCAACTCATTGCCACCTCTACTTAGATCATTAAATTCTTACATAAAATTGGAATGCGTGGATACATATTGATGTTTAGAGATTATGTTATAACAAATTAAATGGAGCTGATAACAATGCCCGCGCTACAGTATCTGCATTGTATCCGATCATAACTACCATAATTACCTGGAGGGACCGTAAAAACTCCAGCACTGAATATTTTTTCTAAAGTTAATACTTATGCAAGGAAGTATTTATACCTACGCACATAAGTATTTATACATATAAGGTAAATAATTTTTACGTAAATAATTGTCTCTCCAACCAAATCTCTCAAACATACCCGCACCATAAATATTTGTGGAGGACCACTCAAACTACATGGGGGGCATACACGTTTTTAGAAGTGGATTTTTTTCTCCGTTCAATCTCGTCCATATTTCTGACGATCTATGAGGAATTTTGTGAATCTAAAACTACGAACGTCTTCTACGTAATTTTCTCTTTCAAATGAGATCCATGATGACGTACTTTTGGACTCGTCGGCACACAAGTATTTATACATCGTCGTGCAAGTATTTATACATATACTTGCAAGTATTTTTTACATATGACACTGGATGACGTCTGAAAGTATTAATAAAGTACTACAAATATTTACACCTATGCACTGAAGTATTTATATCTATGTGGTCAACTATTTTTGTTAGAGGAAGGTTGACGCGGGGACGATTGGGGAAGGTTGATGCAGTGATACGGGGTCCCCACTACTTCATTAGCGGAAGGTTAATGTGGGGACGATTAAGAGACTGGAAAATAGATGATCATAACAAGTTACGCATCAAATTATTAATATTTTATTTTTCAAGTGTTAATATTTTATCTTCCAAGTATTTATATCTATGAAGGTTGACGCAGTGACAAGTGCGGGGACTAAGAAATGAGGGACCATATAATTAGTGGGGCCCATAGATGAAGAGTGTTGCAGGGATTTTAGAATAATAATTAGTGAGAATCATATAATTAGTGGGATCATATAATATCTTTTTTAGAATAATAATTAGTGAGATCATATAATTAGTGGGAATCATAGTACATAATTTCTCTAAATGAGGTGTATGAATTTTGAGAGTACTGGAGTAAGGATACTCAAATAATTATTCCAAATTAAAATAGTTATTTTAGCGGTTGATTAATAATAAGAGAAAAAAACTGATCAGAAATTATATTAAAAATCTTAATTGCCAATGGTTAAAATTCTAGCTAGCTAGTCAATAATTGTACTATTTCCAATTTAACTTGACGATTGAGGGTTACATCATGATGCGAGTTTGGCGTTCTCTTGCCGGATTCAATATTATGCAAGTTAGGTACCGTCTAGTTACTATTTGTGATAGAAGTTGATTGGTGAATAATATTGACGGACGGATAAGTTATGTCTCGTTCATATTTTGAAATTTGCGTCAATTAATTAGCTAGAATAAGTACTTTATAAATTTAAAATGAGTTGTAATAATTAAAAAAGTCAATAAATTAGATAAATTTGTTGAGTTTTTAAATTTGAAAGGGTAAGTATGATATTATGACTTTTAGAGAAAAAATGTGTAATTTCTAATTTTCTAAGCTAGGGGTATACATGAAAAGAATGTGTGTCTGATTTACGAGACGCAAAATATATTTTGAATCGAACACATTCGGTGCTGGACAAGAAGCCCTATAAGTGAACGAACCATTTTCCGTAGACACTTTTCATTTTTAATGTTAGAGCATGATAGATGGAATAATAAAAGGATAGGACAGTTGCATGACTCAAATTATATTTTACATACTTTTTTTTTAGTTTGAATGTCAAAATTAAAAGAAAAGAACAGATTTTTTTAGTAATATAGTTAAGGATTATCTATGTTCTTGTGTGGAAAGTGATATGTTCGAAGAGGAGGGATTAAGTTACAACAAAGTTACAACAACTATTTTTTTATTTTCAAAGTTCAAATCGTCGATCCAAACTGTTCAACATGATTATCTAAATAAAATATGTTTGTAGATCAAATTTTACATTTTTCTGAATTTTTTACTATTTATTAAGATGGGTACAAAATTTAATGGTCTGAATATGACTATTTTTTTTGTAAAATACTTAATAAATAGTAAAAAAATTCAAAAAAATGTAAAATTTGATCTGCAAGCACATTTTATTGTGGAGATCATGTTGAACGGTTTGGATCGACTATTTGAACTTTGAAAATGAAAAAAATAGTTGTTGTAACTTTGTTGTAACTCAAATTTGTTGTAACTTGATCCCTCATCATGTTCAAAATATGAATATTTTTTTTTGGATATTAAATAATCAAGTCACTTGATTTCCGAATTTTACTAAAAATAAATAAATATGGCTAGGGATCAGAAGTGGAAGACATATTCAAGCTTTTGGATTATAGAGATAATTCGATTCCCTACCTGAAGCATATCAAATTAATGAGAAAAAATTTGTTTTTGATTCAGTAACAAAAACATATGACTCCTACATGAGAGGTTATAGATTTGAAACCTACAAAGTGAAGAAATCTTTTGTATTAATACACATATTTTTAAAATGGATTGAGAGGCTTAACCTCTTACTCATATTTCAAAAATAAATAAATTAATGAGTAAATTTACATTTAAGGGAAAATAAAAAGAGTACGTAAAAGATGAGACAAATTAATAATTAACCAATATTTCCATCTCAGGGAAAAGACTACATGTCACCAACAGGGGCCCCCCATAATTAATGTAATCAATGTTTCTTTTTATATTCCTTTTTGTAAGAGAACGGAAGTAGAAAAAAAATAACAAGTACGATATATGATTCGCTTATTACTTTTCAATTGTTCGTTACAAAGTGTCAAAGTACGAAATGCCGAGCCAACAAATTCAACTGTTTCGCTACTAATTAAAACTTACGTGAGATGTTCTTTTTTCCTTTGCCCAAGGAAAAAGACACTGAAGAAGTGGGAAATTTACCAGTAATTAATAACAAGTATCATGTATATGGTTGTAATTATGGATAAGAAAGTTTAAATAGATAACATTAATTTTATCAACCTAATCTTACCATGATAATCCAAAATAAATTAATATGTTTGTATTTTAACCTTGCTCGGTTTAACTTATATTTTTTCTCATATCGGAATAGTAAAATCAAGCCCCCTAATGTCTTCATACCTATCAAAATCTTATAGGGTGCTATTTTTTTACTAATTTTTTCGTTTTTGAAAGATAGATCAAAATTGTACAAAATAAAAAATGCTTGCAGGTTTATTTTTAAAAATCCCAAAAAGTAAAATAATCTTAAAAACAGTAAAACTAGGATTATACATAATATTAATATGTTTAACACATTTGGTGGCTTGAATTGACCATTAAAACATGAAAAAGTACAATTGAAATCATTTGTATTTTGGTCAAAATATAAATGTTAGTACAATAGTCTAATTTCTATCAAAGTATACTATTTTTTGTGGACTAATATTAATCCTTCGTTGAAGATGATGATGGTATCGATATGAGAATTGTTAATTAATAGGTACCAATGAGCAATGACAACTAATTTTTAATCTAGTGACAAAACAGTAATGCTCTTCGTATCCTCTTATGTGTTAAGAAAATTGCATTCTATATCTTGAGAATTAATTTTTAATTTAATAATAAAGATAATATTTTTCATGTGGAAAATTACGAATTTGAAGTTTAATTAAAAGTTTCTTAATGAATATGTTAGTTACAAAATTTGATCCTCAACCTTTATTACAAAAATATATTATAAATTCGTTAGATATTTTTTCATTAATATTCATGCAAGATAAAATTGGTATGTCAATTTTTTCCTACAAATATAAGGGTTCGATGGCACGCTCGAAATTTTTTTAGCTCCGTGGCGGGTAGGCAGGGGCGGACCCATAAAGGTCCAGGGGTAGGCAAGTGCCTACCTCTGGATTTAAAAAAAAAAATTAGGCCCAGTATAAATTTACCCAAGTGCCTACCCATGATTCATTATTGTGCCTACCCCTGGGTCAAGAAAAATTTAAATAGCAAGGCCCATACTCCATTGAAATATTCCTGGGTCCAGAATTTTTTTTTATTAGTATTGTGTCTACTCCTGATCAAATTTCTGGGTCTGCCGGCCCCTGCGGGTAGGTGGAATCCGCATCCTATGCAATAATGCACAGTTTGAGTTTAAATTCAGATCATTCGATTAGAATCCAGACCAATTCAGCCTACGCCTGTAATGCAGGGATCTTTTAATATTCAAGCGGATTTAAATTGTACGGTACGGATCTAAACTTAAAATTTGAGATGACTCAGAGAATACGAATTCGGGTAGGTGGAGTGTGTGGATTTAACCGAGACGAGTATGGTATCCGGTCAATAATTTTTTTCTTAATTGATCTCTCTTTCTCTTTTACTGGTTTTTAAGTAAACAATATTGATTGTCCAAATGCGAACATTGCTTTCATGGTTTGTGCTTAATGATTAGCAACCTAATAAGTGGCCAATCAAAGTTAGCTCAACATTTATGAAGCCACGGCACCGAGTCACCGACTAATTGATCAATCTATTAAACCCAAAATTCATCGCATCCTGATTCTGGATCTGTTACAACTTACAAACATATACATCGTGTGAGAATTGAGATGTTTGCTAAATAACACATATCAGACTGTATTTCTAGGGAGTAGGGATGGTGATTCGGGAACCCCTATCATTTGTCAGAAAACTTGACACACAGTAATATACTTTGTAGTCGCCGTAGAGGATTGAGACAACCCACTAAGTGGGGTGCGATTTGCGACAAGTCTTTATGTAGTCTTTTGTGACCTATATGGATCCTTTGTAGCTTTAGCCCACTAAACTACCTGGCATTAAGTAATAATTTATTTTGAACATATATAACATCATGATGACATATTAATAATATATAATTATATAATATATTAAAAAGAGGAGAGTTCAAATCCCTCCTGCCCTCCACTATACCTCCATTTTTAAAAACTTTAATAACTCAAAATTTAAAACTTATAAATCAAAATAAAACCGTTGGATATGATCTACATCATTTTATAATTATTAATAAAAAGATACTAATTATATAGTATTAATATATTAATAATAACTATAATATATTATAATATTATTATAATTATTATTTAATATATTAACAATATAACATATTAATAATAATTATTAATAAAAAGATACTAATTATATAATATTATTATAATAATTATTTAATATATTAACAATATAAGATATTAATTATATAATTATATACTAATAATAATTATATAATTATATACTAATAATAATTATTAATAATAATATAATAATCATATACTAATAATATATTATTACTAATTAATGAGGAGAGAGGGGTGAAATGGTTGAAGGTGAATGACAGTGGGCTCCAGTGGCGTAAAATTGAAAAAAAAATTAAGGCACCTCCTGAGATGGTTTAATTTAGGACTGTTTAGGCTGGACTAACTTAAAACTATTCCATATTCCATGTTAGGCCTGCCAATTTTAATCGCGTTTGGTGGAATAACAGTGGCCTAAAGCCTTTAGTCCATCTTTAGTCCACAAAGTGAGGTCATAAACAGCTAAAATGTCATAGATATAATATTAATTTATTATAGTTATTTCAACAACAAATATATTCTGTAACGTAAGAAAAAAAATAATAAAAGAGACATTTTTTATTGGGATGGGGGGCCGCCTCTTGTCCTTGACTCTCTTTCTGATTCATAATACCACCGTACACTGATATTTTAGTTGAAGCATAATGTTGACATGGTACGGAGAAAATTGTGACATCTCAATCTCAAGTAACTTATTATTTAAATAAGAGTGACTCTATGGTAATATGCATAGTACAAATTTAGTATATAAGTATATATTTATGTGGATATTACGTTGAATGGCTCGGATCGACTATTAGAATTTTCAAAATGAAAATATGACTTCGTACTAATCCGTGCTATGCATAGTACCATATACTCACTCTTTAAATAAAAGTTTCTTACATAAAAAAATGTAATTAAATTGACAATATTTGAAGATCGAACATTTTGAAAGACATTTTCTTATTATAAAATCTAGCTAAAACTTCACATATATTTTGAAAAAATTGACAACTTTGCATTAAAAAAAAATAACATTAAATACCAATGCAAATACTTCTACAAACACAATAAATATCATGATAATACTTATTAGAAATATAATGGTAAGTTTTTCAAACTAGTCATGACCTGAGTTTAATCCTCTGTGTTACATGACCATTTGTTTGAATCCGGACCATCCGATAGGAATTCAGACTAATCCAACCCAAACCTGTAATGCACAAGACTTCTTTAAAATTTGTGCCAGTATATAACAAACGATCTGGAAATTTGAGATAGACACTATTGCACCAAAAGCTGCGTTCGACCATATATGCTAACTCTATAAGACAGATAATTGGATTCTACCTAAAGTAAAAGAGACTTTTCACAAAAAACAAATAGGAAAAAAGGTTATATAATATAATTCAATTGATCTGATCCTGAAGTAAAGTGTGATTATACAAAAGAAAGACAAATTGTTAGATAAGACATTCATGTGAAATCTCAGCCTACCCCGTTTGCTTAGGATGAAATCTTCCCTTATATATCAAGTTATATATATGCTAAATCTATCGAATATACTACGTCATGCTTGATTGCACCTTATTTTCTTAATGTAGTTGAATGAGAGAGACATTAATATCAAGTTGTTTTATTTGTAAAAAACAATATAAAAGAAGAGATATATGCAAGTAAAAAATTTAATTGTATTCGTCAATAAAGAAGCCTTTTTACTCACAAGTATATTTTTATTAACACAAATTAATGAGAAATACCCTTTCTAAATGCAAGCCAAACCACTAGCAATAATGAAAAAAATGAAGTAGAAATAAACATGATAAACACAAAAATAGAAATAATTATGGGCAAACGATTAAAATGTCACAATATACACATGGAATTGGGGCAGCCATCTAAATGAAGGCGGTTACCTTGTCTAAATCCAATTCCAAAATCTATCTCCAAAATCTATCTCAAAAGGGCAGAAAAAGATGAAAGCGAAAAGGAGATTTGGTAGAAATTAATTACATAAACTTAAAGGTAACTAAGTAACTTGTTCCAATATGACTTGCATTTTTTTATTAATTACTATGTTCATGGTTGGTCAGTTAACTTTTTTTTTAAAGAAAGATAAAATCTAGCTGTTTAAATTTTAATATTCCTAAATAACTATTTTTCAAATTTCGAATCAGTGACATCTCACATAAATGACATTTTTTTTTTTTTTGAGTAAATAACCCATGACTTCTCAAATAGAGATCACGTGCCTTTGCCACTATACCAAAAGCTAGTTATTATAAATGACATATTTTTTATCACTAAATCAAAGACTAGCTCATTCTATCAATTACCTTATTTAAAATAAGTAACAAGTGCATCAAAATCGTAATAGCGTCATAGCTTAATTAGTTTAGTAAATTCTTCATAATTAACGAAGAAATAACTTGATGAACTTTTTTCTTTAAAATTTCTACTCAACTTGCACAATGAAAATGTACCCGATATTTTTATTAAAACCCCCAAAAAAAACAAATTATCAAATCTGCTCCCACTTCAAAGTTATAATTATTTATACCCTAACCGCCCGTGGACTGGGCGGTCCACTTTTCCCACCAGACCGCCCAGCCACTGGGCGGTCCACTTTTGAAACCTGACCGCCCAGCTTTCGGGCGGTCCACTCTTAAAACCTGACCGCCCAGAGGCTGGGCGGTCCACTATGAATTTTTTTTTTTTAAAAGCGGTCCGCCCCCTCCAGCGGCTCTCTCTCTCTCTTCTCTCTGCCTCCAGCCCAGCCTCTCCCGCCGCCCGCGTCGCCGCCCGAAACCACACCCCAGCCCAGCCCAGCAGTGCTTTTCTCTCTCTCTCTCCCTCTCTCCCTCTCTTCCTCTCTCTAGAGCTCTCTCTCTCTCTCCCTCTCTTCCTCTCTCTCTCTAGGGTTTCCTCTCTCTCTCTCTCTATTCTGCCATTCTCTCCCTCTTCCTCTCTCTCTCTCTCTCTTCCTCTCTCTCTCTCTCTCTCACCCGAACCCTAATTTCGGCCATCTCGGCAACAGTCCGATTATTTTCGGGTAAGTTTCTAAATAATGTTTTTAATTTATATTTTGTATCTTGTATTGGCATTGGAACGATTGGTAGAATTGAATTGTTAATTATCGTGTCCGGGTTGTTGATTTTCCCGAAACGATTGAATTGTTCAAAATTAGGGTTTCCGGTATTAGAGTTTGTAGTTTAGGGATTTAGGGTTGACAAAACTGAAGTTTATAAATTAGGGTTGAATTGTTAATTATCGTGTGCGGGTTGTTGATTTTCCTGTCGCGATTTAATTGTTAAATTAGGGTTGAATTGTTAAATTAGGGTTTATGATTGAATTGTTTAAATTAGGGTTGAATTGTTAAATTAGGATTTAGGGTTGAATTGTTTAAATTATGTTGAATTGTTAAATTAGGGTTGAATTGTTAATTTAGGGTTTAGGGGTTAAATTAGGATTTAGGGGTTAAATTAGGGTTTATGGATCAAATTAGGGTTTAGGGTTGAATTGTTAGATTATGGTTGAATTCCTAAATTAGGGTTTAGGGTTGACATAATTAGAGTTTATAAGTTAGGGTTTATAAATCAGGATTTGTAAGATAAAATCTTCTGTTTATTGAAATGTAGTATGGTCAGAACTAGACGGGGACGTGCATGGGATGCCCCTCTGGAGACGGGAGAGAGTTCACATGATCACGATGCTGAGGCATCCGGTGCACCGGCATCCAGTGCACCGGCATCCGGTGCACCGGCATCCAGTGCAGAGGCATCCGGTGCACCGGCATCCAGTGCAGAGGCATCCGGTGCACCGGCATCCAGTGCAGAGGCATCCGGTGCAGAGTCGTCCGGTGCAGATGCTCCCTTTGGAGATTATCCCCCTCACCATCCTGACACGTTTAGTCTTCTTCTGTGGATCCCACATGTCAGGCACCGTGTCTCACTTGCATATATGGAGGTACGTTGGTGTTGTATTCCTAATTTAAATAGCATTATTTAATTAGACGTTTATATTGAAATAATTGTAACATGCAGGACACGACGATGATGACAGTGAGGCATCGCACCCCCGAGATACCATACGTCCGTCACCCGTTGATGGAGCAGTGCATCCTTCATCTGGGGTTGTATCAGTTGGCCACCATGCCTCACTGTGATATTGATCAGGCCCTCGTTTGCGGTCTAGTGGAGAGATGGCGACCGGAGACGCATACATTTCACCTTCCGGTTGGGGAGATGACAGTCACACTAGGTGATGTCAGTGCCTTGTGGGATTTACGGATAGACGGCGACCCCATCGGTGGTGTCTCAGACCATCCAGACCTGATGCACATGATACCGGAGCTGCTGGGGGCCGCTCGGTCGGACTTGCAAAAGAAGAAGAAGAAGAAGAAAGGAGAGGAGGAGGAGGAGTACCGGTATTCACAGTACTGCATCAGTCTTGCGGAGCTCCGCAGTCACTTCCACCGGCGTAGGATCACCCCTCAGACACGTGACGAGCAGGCTGTTCTGAGGTAATCACAAACAGTTGCAAATTAAAATATGTTATGGATTGAACAAAAAATGTAGTTATTTATGTTTCTAATTTATATTGCAGGTACGTGAGGGCGTTTGTCTTGGATTTATGTGGCAGCGTCATGTTTGTCGATTCCAGCGGTGACGCAGTCCCGATTATGTTCCTCTCTCTGCTGAGGGACATTCAGCGGCCGTCGAGGTGGAATTGGGGTGGAGCCGTGCTCGCTCACTTATACCGGGGCTTGTGTCATGCTTGTCTGGTAAGTTTGTACAAATATTTTAATTTTTTTATTACATATATTATGGTTCCATATTTACCAGAAATGCATCGCATGTCCAAAATTTAGGCGACGAACAGGCAGATTGCCGGACCACTTCTTCTACTCCAACAGTGGTCCTGGTCACATCTACCGGTGTGTCGGCCTGTTCCTCCAGCTCAGGAGGGGCTATGGATGGGAGATGACCCCGAGAGACGTCCGGGGTACGGTGCCATATGGAGTACTCCCCTCACGTACGAGGACACGGGCAGAGGGAGGACCGTGGGGATTTCGTATGTCCGGGGCCAGCTCCAGATGCTTCACGAGGCGAGCGTCACCTGGTACCCCTATCGTGTGTTCTACGATCGGGGCCTTCTGTGCCCGCTGACATTAGAGCAGAGACACCTCTCGTTTTATCGGGGGCCGTGCGTATGCTTCTGGATAGTTGAGTATCACTATCCTGACCGAGTGCCCCGTCAGTTTGGCTTAGATGCCTTTGTCCCTGATTTTCCAGAGTTGGGCGAGCAGCAGACCACCCAGCTGCACAGGTAACTACCCACTGCCTTATCCTTTGTCTATTTTATTACTTATTCAGCCATACACGTTACTAATTAATTTATATTGCAGCACCAAACACAACAAGCCCAAAGTCAACTGGAGCACGCGTTTCTAGGAGCATTACCAGCGTGCTGCATCTCCCCAGTTGCACTTATGGACCCCGCCTCCAGCAGGAGATGCCCCTATGCCGGTCGGGCCTTGGAGATTGCGATATATCGTCTGGTACCAGAGATGGGGCATGCCGACGGTTTATCTACAGGGGGACTACGGTGATGCTCTTCGACGGAGACTCACGGGTGAGGGATCTAGGACTTACTTGCCTTTCGGCCCGATCCATGCTCGTTCGGTATGTTTAAATGAAAATGACATGCTTAAAAAATTGTAGTTATTTATTCATCTTCTAATAATAATAATGAAAATACATTGTGTGCAGATTTTGACGGGTATTAGAGGAGTGGCACACAGCTTGGTGTGCATGGCGAGAAGAAGTTGGAGAGCGATAGGATGTCAAATGCTCCAACACAGTGCACCGATCGTTGAGGACTCTGGCTGGGACGGGCGCCTCATTGGTATGTTGCACGATACCGGGGAGGACATCAATTGGCGCGAGATAAAGGCCCCACCACCAGATCCGGAGCAGCCTGTCGCCCCTATCTACGCTGCGGAGATGCCGCCACCTCCTGCAGGTAATAATATGTCATACAAATGATCATTATTAAGTTTTATCTCTAAAAGATCATTCTTATTAATTTATCTTCATTTATGCAGATGATGACCCAGCTTGGGCGTTCCACCAATGGGTATTGAACAACAACGCGTGGAGCGCGTACTACAACGAGTATGGAGTTCCAGTGCAGCATACCGAGGTAGCAAAAGTTCATTATTTACCAGATTTACTCGTTACTTCTATGTCCCTAATTTAACATTGTTTACATGCAGGATGGAGCTGCCGCCGCGGACGATGCCGTTTTCTCATTGGATGACCTAGCTCCCACCGATGGAGATGAGGGCGGATGGGAGCCAGCTAGCTCCCACAGACCGCAGTATATGGAGCCCAGACAGCACGACGGCGAGGCCAGTGGGAGTGGGGCACAGACTGCAGATGGCTTTGCCGCTGCTATATTTGGCACACCGCCTCCGGCCACGTATCCTCCTACTTGGGAGGCCGATCCGTGGGTGTTGTGTACACATGCGGAGATCCATGGGGAGCATGCATTACACCTGGGGGCGGACCCATGGGCGCGTGAGGACGTACACGATGACATGCAGGTGGATGAGGTTCACCAGAGGCGTCCGCCGTCGCAGAGAGAGCACCGTGCACCTGAGAGGTTGGACCTCTCCGGACCTCGCCCTCGTCGTCGCCGTTAGGGTTTTTATATTTTTTTTTAGTTTGATAGGTTTCTAGTATTTTAGTTTGGATTATTATATTTCATGTTTGGACTGTTATGTTTCATGTTTAGACTTACCATTTAGATTACCTACTTTTATTGTTTATACTTACTATTTAGATTACCATTTAGAAACATTTAAACATTAACAAACTTAATATAAAACTAATCAATTATATTAAAACTACACAATTACATAACATATAAAAATAATCGTCAACAAATAATAAATATATATCATACAATTTAATATAAAACATTCAAACAAATCATTACAACAATTTAATATAAAACATTCAAAAATCATTACAACAATTTAATATAAAACATTCAAACAAATCATTACAACAATTTAATATAAAAAAAAATTAATAGTGGACCGCCCAGCCCCTGGGCGGTCAGATTGTAATAGTGGACCGCCCAGGCTGTGGGCGGTCAAGTTGAAAAGTGAACCGCCCAGTTGCTGGGCGGTCTGGTGGGAAAAGTGGACCGCCCAGTTTACGGGCGGTTAGGGTAGAAATAATTATAATTTTGAAGTGGGAGCAGATTTGATAATTTGTTTTTTTTTGGGGTTTTAATAAAAATATCGGAAAATATGACATTAGTTAGATGAATATGTTGGGACGAAAATCATTTATTGCATGTCACCATTCACAAGTAAAAGTGCCTGATTAGTTTATAGAACTTTATTAGTTTTCGCACCAAACTGTCCAAACATCAGGAAGGAATCTTCGCTTTCACCAAGCACCAAGTACAAAAAGTGCCTTCGAATTAAAGGAGGGATCTAGGTAAAGCAAATAAATAATAAAGATAAATTTCACCTAAGATGCTTCCCTAATTTGTAGCACTCTTTGAATTTGATCATTCCTTTCGTTTATCCCTAATATATCTTCCGTAAATATATTACTGGAGACGCTGAGGTCAATGTTGAGGTGCGTAGGAATTCATTAACCAAACAATAATCAAATCCTAAATAAACTTTAATTATGATTCTCGAATATTCACTTTATTTCATGATCATTTTAATTACTAGTTTATATGTTTACAGATTTTGTAAATTTGAACTGAGAACAAAAAACATTTCAACTCATTTTCGATGCTAACAGTGAATTTTGAACCTGGGATATTTTACAAAAATATATATATATATATATATATATATATATATATTAATAATTCTTTAGAAGTTTAGTATAATTATGCTCTATATAACACATATTTTCTTCTTCAAGAATGTGTAAATGCTTTCGATTTTTTTTTCCTGTTTGCCATAGCTAGCGACAATACTTACATCTTGTTTGGATGGAGAGTAGATAAAGGGAGGGGAGGTGAAAAATAGAAGAGAATGAAATGAAATAGAAAGGAAGATTAACATATTTAATCTTTGGTGTTTGAATGATTATTGAGAAAAAATAAATTTAACTTTCCTTCCCGTCTTATTTCTTGTTTGATTAATTAAAATTTATAATGTTAATGAGAAATTCGGTGACTGATGTAGGTTTTGTGAAAAAAAAACTTGAATGAGAATTATATAGGTAAGATATAAGATTGAAAATTTGTGTCATTTTCTCTAAAAAATATTTGCAACAAAATTTCTTTCCATCCATTACATCCCAAATCGAGAAGAAAATCACTTCTATTGAATATAATAATGCAAGGTTAAATGTTTCCCCTCGATGGAAAATTTTCTTTTCTTTTCATTTCCTCTCTTCCTCTACTCTCCATCCAAACAGGTTGTTAGTGTACTAATAACGCAAATATAAAATATAATAGTTATCATGAGGAAGATGATCATTCCCTTTTCACCATACTATAGTAGGTAATGGAATTTACTTACCAATAGAAGTTGTTTAATATGTATATTATGAAAAGGTTTGAAACAAACTTGGGTTAATCTCATACTATATGCAGGGTTTGTTTTCTTCTTTAATTTAGATATATATGCTGTGGTAAAGCATCACATCGAGTACGAAAGGCCAACAATTTGTTCATGAGACATCTAAATTTTTTTTTAGATTGTGTTGCACTGTCTTTATGGCGGGCAATAATTTATGTTTATCGAACATTGTTGTAGGAGGAATCTTCCAAATTTCTTGAACCACAATTCAGGACATGTACGTATCACTCTGCTAACCAGCTATTTTTTGGGGAGGCGCTATTTTGAGAGCAATAATTAGGTTATTGAGAGCAAAGAGAAATCTTTTCTTCTAAATACAATTACCCTTCTTAAATACTTTCTTATTTTTGCTTTCAGTTAAATACGGCTATAAATTAGGAAATTAAATAGACCAAGTAATTCTCAAATAAACAGTGTAGCATAAAAGGAAAATTTTAATATTTTTGATAGGGTAGTGATTATATATTTAGAAATTGTTTGGACTTTTGTGAGTGTCGTAAAATTCAAAAAATATTCGTAAAATTCACGAATAATTCAGTCAAAGTTCGTTCTTCCTTAGAAAAGAAAACATTAAACTCTAAAACCAGAAAAAAATAGAGCAAGAAAGATGACATAAGATATTAAAATATTAAAATAAATAAAGAATCAAATTTCTATTTTGAAGCATACGGACTTCAAATAAAAATAAAATAAAATTTTGTTTTCAATGTCTAGCGATTTCTTTCTACTTTTAACAGGTTATTAACTTTTCTAATTATAGCATATTTTAATTAGAAGCAGAAAATAGAAAATAGAAAGGTATTTAAGAAGGGCAAAAGTGGTACATGGAAGAAGAAAATTCTCTCAGCTCTCAATAATTGAATTTCTGCCCTCAAGATAGCAGCCCCTTTTTTTTGTAACTCTCATCCATAAATTTCTGAAATAATTAAACTCCCATCTCATCGTAAGTAGAACGGAATCAGACTTTCAAACTATAAGGATCAAACACACAATAAGAATCAATTATAAAAGAAATTTATGTTGAGTATGTGATCAATTTTACAGTACCCATAGTATTTTATTATAAACTATATATAAAATCATGAAAAAGTACACGACTGTTTCTAAAAATAATGAGATATAACTGACCTCATTCCTTCCACATAGATTTGTGTTAAGATTAACTCTAACTGAATACCGAACTGAATTTGATTTGATTCCCATCATACCACTCCTCTCCGAATTCCCAAATTTATTATTATTAGGAAAATATTAAAAAAATATCGACAGTAGTGAACCATTTTGACGGAATTCAAAATTTAAAAAAACTATTATGGTTTATAATATCTGATGGAATTCAAAATTTAAGAAAACTATTATGGTTTATAATATCTAACGAACGTTATAAACTAAAACGTTCAGATAATCTAAACTAATCAATCTCTAACGTCCACATATATGCAATTATAAATCTCTCTCTTCTCATATCCAAAATTCAGATCCAGTGCAATACACGCGTGACATTGTAAAATGAGATATTAGTCGTCCATTTTAATGTGCCATAAATCGCAAGGCAGACACCCACATTCCAAAGAATTCACATCACTCCGGTACCGTAATAGGAAATATTTTACAATTACTTGATCTGAACTGTTCTTTTTAACTTGGCACGAATCTCAAAGTCCAATAGTTCTGCCCCCTCTGTCAGCCTGAATCTCAAACCGTAAAATGAAGGGAATCTTTTACGGTACCGGAGAGGATATTTGCCCCATTCCAAATAGGTTCTGAACTACAGTTAAATCTCTGGACGTTATTTCTTTTTTATTTTCTTTTCCTGTTTCATTAATAAGAGTTAATTAATTTGAATTATCTGAACGTTGTAAATGATAATATTTTTTTTAAGATTTCAAATTTCACCAGAATCATTTACTGTTATCGATATTTTTTATTTTATTTTCCTATTAATAAAAAATCCGTCTCCGGATTCCATCCCTAAGGACAATCATGTCTAACAATAATGTCTAGAGAACAAATGATCTTATGTGGGCTGGGTTATTGTTTGATGTCACAGGTTGCTAGCTTTTGAGGCCTACGCAGAGCTTACAAGGCCCAAACTCTAATAGTTGATTAATTACCAAAGATACATTGTTACAATTTTTTCTCGAGAACTGGCCCGTAGGCACATTCTTACAATTTTAGGTAAGCATCTGAAACACGAAATAATTTTTGTGTGGAGAACAGCTTGGGTCCGATGCCCATCGGACCCAAAGTGGGTTCGATGGGCTCCATGACCGTCTGATCTGCTTTACGATTCATGCGCACGAATATTTTAACAGACTTGAAAGTTCTGGCGTGAATCTTAAAGCAGATCGGACGGTCATGGAGCCCATCGAACCTACTTTGGGTCCGATGGGCATCGGACCCAAGCTGCTCTCTTTTGTGTGGGCCGTTGCCTTTTGCTTTCAGATCCATATTTTTCCGTCATTATGTTGAAAATTATTTGATAATTTTACTTAAGATTTAATTATTTCATTCAAACTATCGTTTTTTTATGAATTAAGTCTCTATCAAGGATATTTATAAATCATGATATTTAAATGGAAAGAAAAATGATGAAATTATTTGCAACCATTAATTACTATTTTTTTAGTATTAGTGCTTGTCATGCTGTATTTTTTTCTTAAATTTCTGCAAAGATGCTATTATCAATTTATCATATTATTAAACAAGGAATATTGGGAACAAATCAAGATAAAGTTCCAGTCAATTCTCTGTTTTTTTAATAAAAATAATTTAATATAACAAGATATAGTTCTTTTAATAAAAAAATATAATAATTTAATATCACAATCAGTTTTTGATCTAGTGACAAAAAAAATGGAGTGAGGCTACGGTACAATGCATAGCATGGTTGGGTCCGTGCTACGGCTCAATATTTGAGTTTTCAAAATCCTAACGGTCGATCCAAACTGTTCAACAAGATTATAAAATGAATATGTACTTGCAAACCAAATTTTACATTTTTTTCGATTTTTTTTACTATTTTTTTAGATAGGTAGAAAATCACTTGATCTGAAAATTCTGAACTATGCAAAAACAGTGATTTTCTACCTATCTAAAAAAATAGTAAAAAAATCAAAAAAATGTAAAATTTGATTTGCAAGTACATATTCATTTTATAATCATGTTGAACAGTTTGAATCGACCGTTAGGATTTTGAAAACTCAAATATTGAGCCGTAGCACGGACCCAATCCGTGCTATGTATTTCTTTGTGGGAGGTCGCAAATTCGAAACCCGAAAAAAATAATTCTTTGTAGATATTTAATAGTTCGATGACTTGACCTCCAACCTTTACAAAGAATTAACTCAGAGCGTTTAGATTATTTTAACGATAAAGCTGTAACTTTATCATTTTTTTTACTTTCTTTTTCTTTCTTTCTTTTGTTACACACAGTAAGACACCTGTGTGGTTCAAAAGTAGTTAAAACATTTAATTCTTTTTTATGAAAGTTAAACATTTAATTTTGTTATGCATAAAAAAAAGAATGTTTATAGTTTTAAAATTATGTATCATCATAAAAGAATTTACAGCTTTTATTCTATAAGAAAATATTAAAGTTGATTAACTATACAATTAGTAGTTTGTTGTATTCTAAATTTATTTCTTATAACTTTGATCAGTTGTTCCTTTAATTTCTACCATTATGAATAGTAAATCAACAGAGAGTCATAATTCCTTGGTGATTGGAGGTATTGTGGGTTGCATGTAGGGCTGCTCATGAGCCGAGTTGAGTCCGAGTTGAGGACAACTTGGATTCAACTCGCGAACTCATGAGCCGAGTTGAGTCCGAGTTGCTAATCCAGTTCCGAGTCAGAAACTCTAATTTGGAATCAACTCACGAGCAACTCGAGTCGACTCGTGACTCATAATATAGTACATAGTGAGACAATCTAATTTAATTATAACAAAAAAAAATTACATAATTTATCAAAATAATACACAATTAAAGACAGTACATAATGAGACAATGACCAATACATAATTAAAAATTACGAAAATACCAAAATAGTATATAATTAAAAATTACCAAACAGATAAAATATAACAAAACAATACATAGTCTAATAAATTAACAAAACAAAAGAAATAGTGCATAATTTATCAAGTTATCAAATATTGTGAGAAACAGGTATAAGGTTTGGGGACGCAAAACTTAGAAATATATGGATTAGGGTTTGATGTGAGTCAAACCGAGTTGATTCCGAACCGATTTGGGAGTAACTTGAATTTGACTCATATATCAACCGAGTCAGTTTTGACTCGAGTCAGGTTCAACTCGAGTTATTAGCGAGTTGAATCGGAATTGAACTGAGTTTCGAGTCATGAGTTTTTTGTGCACCCCTAGTTGCATAAAATGGGAAAGAAGCAAAACAAAGAATGGGAAAGAAGCAAAACAAAGAACGTTTGTTCCAGAACTATGATGCAACCAATTGATTTTCAATTTTTAAAGTCCAAATAATCGATCCAAACTGTTAGATGTGATATCTATATTGAAATGCTTCTACGCATAGATGACATTGTTAGTGCCTTAGTGGAATAAAGAAGAAAGAGGCACCTGGTGCGGGCGCCGCACAAAAGCCGTCAATTGAACAAGAGGGGATGCTGATAATGAACAAATGATACCTGAGTAACCATATATAACAAAGTTGTTTATTATTTGCTATATATCAACCGATGGTATGTATTTTTGTAAACAGGGAAATTTTGCAGGATTTGTTGTGGTTCGTTAGATTTCCTTGATTAGGCTTTTCAGAATGTTTTGTTTAAATTGGGTAAGGCTAGATCTCCATTAGTAGATTATTTTCTAATGTTGTTTTCTCTCTAATGTTTTTAGTGTTTGTACTTTTGGTTATGAACTATGAAGCAAATTTTCTCTTTTTCTTGTTTGAAATTTTGAATTTCATACGCTATGCATTTGTGTAAACCTGGTTGCTCTATGCTTCATTGTTGCATGTTGTAATTAGCAATTTTACCGTATTCTGAAAATGTTTTCTCGGTGAGCAGAGTATAAGATGGAACATTATGGTATCATGTTGGTCTCTTGTTGACTTTGTGTGATTGAGAATTTGAGATATTCGTTTTGGTATATGAGTTTGTTAAAAATGTTTGGATGCATCTGCAGAAGGAGTTGCCCTTGTCCATATCTTGATGACAGTCAAGGAAACATTGCTACGAATTCAATGTTTCTGTAGCCAGTTGTAATGATAGCTACTAATTACAAGCGTCATCAACCAAAACACTCTGGGCATATCTAACTACCATCGTTAAAGGAACTCTGCTGGGTACCAGAAATTATGAACAATTAATATTGAGGCATAACTCAATTTTTTATTGCAAACCGTATACGGAAAGACCTCAAAACTCTATTAAATCATTACACTGCATCATCAGTGACATATTTCAATTTTCAAAATTTCCTTCTCAATAGACATAAATGTAATGATCTTATTCTACAGTAAGCAGATCCAAAAAGAAGTGTTTCCCTCTTTCACCTCTTTTCTTTTCAATACCCAATAGACCCTTTCCTCAAAAAAAAAAATACCCAATAGACCTGCTAATGAGCTTGGTTCAGCTCAGGCCCGGCTCGGACTCAATGAGAGAAGCATAACAGCCCGGCTCCAGCTCGGTTCGATTTTGAAAGAAAAGGCCCGGCTCAATTTTGAAATAAATAACGGCCCGGCTCGATTTTGAAAGAAGTGTTTTGATCTGACATCATAGAAAGGAATTTTAGCTTTAGTTGCATTATGTTTTAGCTAATCAAAAGCACCAACTCTGAATGTATCAGCACATACCAGTGCCAGCTTCCATCCATTCTTCTGATGATAATATGCATACTTTGTACAAGTTGTAGTCTTTCCAGAAACTTATAAATCACAAAACATGAGCATCATATCAGTGACAGTTTAATAAAGTGCAAAAAGAACTCACATAAAATCAGTAACCAATTCAACAGCATGTATCTCTAACAAAAAAAAAATCAGGAAACAGTCAGAAAGAAATGAAGCTGCTATTTATAAGATAAAACAAAGGCTCTTTAATGCAAAATTTACTCCTGGTTATATAATCATGTTTAACTGGTGATAAATTCAGAATACCATTTGTTCATAAGGACTACGCATTTACTGTAAACATTATAAAAATGTAGACAAAAGTGTATAAAACAATTACCTTGTAAACCAACAAACATGATAACACTAGTCTTCCCCTTCTTTGGAGTGAAGGATGGTTTACCAGGGTCAAGCATCTTACAGAGTTCATTAAAAACCGCCTAAGAAGTGCAGGATATAAAAACATAGATTTGAACCAATTAGTTTACCTAGGCAGGTACATGAAATAGTTACAGTAGATACAATTAGGCGGTTCATTAAAAACCACCTAAGAAGTGCACTTATAATCTGTCTTGCATTCAACATACTGTTTGACACACCTAGAAAATCCAAAAAATTATGAAACTTCACCAGCGTCTAGATATTGAAGTCTATGAATTTTAGAAACTGAAAACACTCAATTTGGAGTTGGTACATTGTTCTGTGCAAAATAACAAAACAGGCTGTCAAAATGACCAAATCTGCCCCTTGCATTATGTACATAAGTGAAATAAATAGCAAATAAATTGTAAAAAATATGAAATTAAATATATAAGTCCCTACAAAATAGAAACAGTACCATACCCAATCATGATGATTTCAGACGGATCTTGTTCCTCCTACTTTTCCTATATCTTTTTTCTTCTTCTTTTAATTCAAGTCCTGAAGATTATGAAAATACACATTACCATTAGTTAAAACTCAAATCAGTTAACTAATTACACATTACCATTAGTTCACAACAACCGAGTACACGTCCATGCATTATAGGTCTTCTCAAATTAAAACTCTAAAATAATGCATTATAGTTCACAAACTGTTTTCATGCTTGAGTGCCTTAAAAATTTATTAATTGGGATAACGAAATTCCTAAAAAGCATCACACACAAAGAAACAAAGCAAAGATTTATTTGATACCGGGAAGTGCTTCAATCGGTGGAAGTCGGCTGGTACCAAGGTTGCGGTGTTGCTCTACGACCTCACCTCCTGATCGTTTTCATCCACGAGCACAAGCAAAGGCGCACAAGCAAAACAAAACCCTAACCGGGTTGAGGGTTGAGTCATGGAACAGAGAGGAGAAAGAGAAAAATCAAGAGGGAGTTCTCAGAAAAGAGAGAGAGAGAGCCGAGCGGCTAGAAGAGAGAGAGAGAGCAGCGGGGTTACGAGGGTTTTTGGTTTTGGCTTGCGAACGAGAAAAAGAGAGAACAGAGGCTGGAGAGAGGAGAACTAAAAATATTATTACCAAATTTACCCTTAATTAAATGAACGGCTTTGATCTGTTTAAACAAATTTAGCACTGTAGTAGCGGTCCATAGAAGCAGCCCTCTATATATATATATATATATATATATATAAGGGTGTCATGACATGCTCCCAATGCTTATTTGGGGCAGAGCTACCTTCAACAATCTCTAGTTGAAGGATTTAAAACAGAGAAGAAAAAGTTTTTAGATATTTTTTAAGAAGATGAAACTATCTAAGAGCAGTGTACCAGTATCAGTTATTGTCAGGATCAACCTAGCGTTCCTCCTTGTCTTCATTGTCATCATCTTTCTCACCCTCCAACCAAGCAATCTTTTCCAGACGAACTGTGCTACAAAGGTTTTAAAGGTGTGATATATATATATATATCTTAATTTCCTTTCTATTCTTTTTTATTTGTTGGGGGTTTGATGGCGGTTTAGAAACCTGTAAATTAAACGGGCCCTACGATTAAAATATAATGTGATCTATTAAATTTCAAATCTGCAGGTCGAAAACAGACCTGTAAATGGTGGAAACAAAGCTAAGAAAATAGCAATTGAGAAGGCACCGGAGTTTCTCGATGGCTTAGACGAAAAAACAAGAATTGGGTTGGTCAACTTACAATATGATGATGCAAAATCATGCGGTATCAAGGGCAGCCTTAAGGTGGTAGACTTCGAGGCAGTACCTAATAACATTACATGGAAAGACTTACTTCCGAATTGGATAGATGAGGAATTCGAAAAAGGTCATCAACCGACATGCCCAACAATTCCAATGCCAGACTTCTCAGTTTATGACGAGGTGGATTTAGTGGTTGCTCAGTTGCCATGCCGGCGGCCCGAAGCCGACTGGAACAGAGACGTGATCCGGTTGCAAGTTCATTTGGTGGCCGCTAGCTTCGCGGTCATGAAGGGGAAAAGAAATGAAATTGGCAAGGTGAAGCTGGTCTTCACAAGCCGGTGTGAGCCGATGAGAGATATCTTTAGGTGTGATGATATGATGAAGAAGGATGGTACATGGTGGATGTATGAGATGGATGCAATGAGACTGGAGGAGAAAGTGAGAATCCCACCAGGTACCTGTGAGCTCATATTGCCGTTGCGCAATGAAGGTAACTATAAATTTGTGTTTCCATCATTTAACATTTTGGGTCACCTATTTTCCTAATTAAGGCTGATGATTTCATTGCTAATGTTAAGTATCACAAAGAAAATTACTTCAAAGGAAATCTTAATGGATGATAGAGGCCACAATAAATTACTTTTGCAGAGTTTTATAATGAATACAGTTTCCAGATTTTATCTGTTGCAATTGAAATTCGCTGGTGTTACTTCAAATATGGCTTCCTTACTGGTCATATAATCTATTTCAGGTTCAAACAAAGGATTTGATGTAGCAAAATTCGAGCCACTCCCACACCATCGCAAACAACGAGAAGCTTACGTGACGGTTCTCCATTCATCTGATGGGTATGTTTGCGGTGCTATCGTTCTTGCCCACAGCATTCGCAAGGTCGGTTCCACCCGTGATCTCATATTGCTCCATGATGAATTCCTCAACTCCAACCAACTACAAGCTCTTCGCAATGCAGGTTGGTCTCTTCGTCAAATCGAGCGCATCCACAACCCCCATCCGCGTCCTGATGGGCAGTTTCAGTACAACTTCAGCAAATTTCGTATCTTTCAGCTTACCGACTATGACAAGATCGTGTTCATTGACGCTGACATTGTGGTCCTTCGCAACCTCGACATGCTCTTCAATTTCCCATCCATATCCGCTCGTGAGGACCACGATTCTATTTTTAATTCAGGTGTCATGGTTGTTGAGCCGTCTAATTGCACATTCAAAACCATGATGTTGAACATACAGAGCGTGAAGTCGTACAATGGTGGGGACCAGGGGTTTCTAAATGAGATTTTCGTCTGGTGGCACCGCCTTCCGAGAAAGACCAATTTCTTCAAAGCGATTTGGGAAAACACAACTAAGGAGAAATCAATGTTGGACTCAATGTTCAAGGCAGATCCACCGCAACTTTACGGAATACACTACTTTGGGCTGAAGCCCTGGACGTGTTACAGGGATTACGATTGTAACTGGGACTTAAAAGCTGTGAGAAATTACGCAAATGATGAGGCCCACTGGAGGTGGTGGCGGGTGTATGACGGAATGGATGAGGGTATGAAGAAAATGTGTAGGCTTTCAACAAAGCAAAAGAGCAAACTGAAACACTTCCGCCGTCAGGCCGAGAAGATGCAGTACAGTGATGGACATTGGAAATGGAATATTACCGATCCAAGAAAGGATCAATAGAAAGAGAATTTTTTATGTTTGATTGTTTTTATTTTTTTGACTAGAGGTTAATTTACTGGTGTTAATTTCGTTTGTCAAATTAAATTGACAATTGAAAGTTTATATGGGGATGTAGTGGCAAATGATGATGTAAATTTGATCAAAGGTGCTGGCTCAATCATTGGATATTTCAGTTGTAGAACAAAAAATAAATTCAGATAAACAAAATTTTAGGAGTGAGAGAAATATGTCATTGAGAGAAAATACTAACGAAACTTTACTCGTTTACAATTCATCATGTCTAAACAAAGCAGCTGTTGCTTTCTCCTTTGAACCTGAGCATTGCACTCAGGGAAGCAAATTAATTTCTCCGTCAATCCTTGAAATCTCATAAACCGGCCTTGATCGAATAATCCCATGGGCTCACATTTAGCTCATCGTCTCCATTTAAACTGCCAAGAACCCGCCCAATGTCAGAGGGAAGTGAGGGAAAAAAGGGGACAAAGTTCCCCTATAAATTAAAATTTGTAATTTTGTTTGCTAAATTTTATAATTTTTGCATGCATGAATATTTTTCAGCCTCAACCTTAAAAAAAAAAAACATTCAGCCTCTTATAAAATAAAATTATACTACACCTATGCTTCTCCAATCTTAATTTTTTAACTCCGTCCGTAAACACGTCCAAACAATAAACATGAGATCTATCCATGTACGGATTTCAAGATAAATATAACGATCAAGTTTGTGCCAACACCCAATTGCCATTCTGGTCAATTTGTTCAAATTAATACCAAGTCAGATGATAACCTCCAACTCTTGGCCATTTTATCTAAGCATCCTCCAAACTAAAGGTACTTTCCTATAGAAGAATCAAAATTTGGGAATTTTTATAAATTACCATACTTTCCAAAATTTTCAAACAAAAAATCTTTTTTTTTTAATTATTAACAAAATACTCTTGTGGACTCCATATTCTCCTCTTTTATGCTCCCTCCTATTTACTCTCTTTTCCTCCTTTCCCCTTCTTCTTCCTTTATCATTTTATTCCCGAAATGTTTATTAATATCTAAAAAAATATTAAATTTAAAATCTACATCCTACTTGACAAGATTTCGAAAACTGTCCAAACCGCAAATTTATTTTCCAGTTTTAGACCATAAAATCAGAAATTTATTTTTCGGTTTCTGAATTCTAGAATCAGAAAATAAATTTCCGATTTTAATTTTGGAATTCCGACACCGGAAATAAAATTTGCGGTTTAAGTAGGGTACGGTATGGGTTCCACGTGGCCGCACTCCAGTCAATGATTAGAGAATTGATCCATGTCATCCACCTCTTTCTGACTTTCTCCATTGCCATAAAGAAATGGAAACTTCAGGGTTAATCAATCTTGTGCAAGACCAAGTTAATTTGCTTTTTGCTTGTTAAACTAAGGCCAGAATTTGCACTTCATCTGCCGTCATATGATTAAATATATTAATACCCAAGTATGAAATTAGAAAGTTCAATGTATAATTATATATAAATTAAGTATTTGCACTTTCTTAATACATATATGAAATGTGATGTTCATCATGAGAAATAAAAGAGTAAAAAAAAAATTGAACGAAAACTTTTATTAATATGATAATATATATATATATATATGGGTAAAAACATAAATTTATTGCATATCATTTTTCTTTTCAGTTAGACATGAGGAAGGAATTAAAGATCAATAGCTTGCAAATTTACAACAAAACTGGAGGCCGCATGATCTAATTGAATGGAGATGATATGAATAAAAAGAGACGACTTCTGACATATTATCATAGACCAGAAAGAGGCTGCATGATCTAATTTTGAAACAAAATTTTTGTTAGAGATGTTGGAGAATTTTTTTTGTTTTTCCAAATATAGAAAGATCACAATATTTTTTGTATTTAACTAGAAGTGACTTTTGAATCGGGATCAATAACTCAGATTCAAAACATTTTTATTTTTTTCCAATAACACACAAAGTAATATTTTAAATTTTTCTTACAACTGCAAAAAATCCGGTCTGACAAAATGTTGATCCAGATTATTTTTGTCGCAGTCTTTCTAATAAATCAAATTATATAGTATGCAATCTATTTTTAAAGAAATATATAAAATATTTCTAATATTACAATACAAAAAATAAATAAATTATAACATTTTCTGTTTTAAAAAAACATAAAACTAGAAATTTTATTTCCGGTTCGGAATTCCAAAACCAAAACCTGAAATTTATTTTTCGGTTCTGGAATTCGGAAACCGGGAAATAAATATGTGGTTTGGACAGTTTTCAAAATCTTGTCAAACAAGATGTAGATTTTGAAATTTAATATTTTTTTTTTGAATATTAATAAAAATTTCGGATTTTATTCTGAAGAATCAATCTCTCCTCTATACAAAATATTATGAATTACATTTCGAGCACCTGTGCAAAATATGTGACGTGCTACACATTTAGCTCAGTAATTCTTTTGCATCAAATTAGCTTGAGTAGCAAATTGTGTATGTAGTTAATAAATCTGCATAATCTAGATAGCAAACTTTTGCATATAGTTATAATTAATCTTCATTAGCCTGACTAGCATCAAATAAATGAGCTGCAATGCATATAGTTTATATTATTTGAATCATATATACTTTCTAAATTTTGTTACTGTTAGAATTGTAGTTTGGTATCGACTAATTAAATTGCTAAAGGTTGCGGCATTGTTTTTGTAAATTAAGAAAAAATAATCGAGCACCTATTTGAATTAGGATGAATTAAATGCCAATGCAAATACTTCTACAAACACAATAAATATCATGATAATTCTTATTAGAAATATAATGGTAAGTTTTTCAAACTAGTCATGACCTGAATTGTTAATTTGAATCCGGACCATCCGATAAGAATTTAGACTAATCCAGCCCAAACCTGTAATGCACGAGACTTCTTTAAAATTTGTGCCGGTAAATAACAAACGATCTGGAAATTTGAGATACCTTAGTCAATAGACACTATTGCACCAAAAGCTGCGTTCGACCATATATGCTAACTCTATAAGACAGATAATTGTATTCTACCTAAAGTAAAAGAGACTTTTCACAAAAAAACAAATAGGAAAAAAGGTTATATAATATAATTCAATTGATCTGATCCTTAAGTAAAGTGTGATTATACAAAAGAAAGACAAATTGTTAGATAAGACATTCATGTGAAATCTCAGTCTCCCCCTTTTGCTTAGGATGAAATCTTCCCTTATATACAAGTTATATATATGCTAAATCTATCGTTATACTACGTCATGCTTGATTGCACCTTATTTTCTTAATGTAGTTGAATGAGAGAGACATTAATATCAAGTTGTTTTATTTGTAAAAAACAAAATAAAAGAAGAGATGCAAGTAAAAAATTTAATTGTGTTCGTCAATAAAGAAGCCTTTTTAGGGTGATGATACTAACACAATCAATTATTATATTAACACAATAATTTCAAACTTTTTACTTATATGGACAAATTTATCCTTGCTTTAACTTTTCTCTGGATGCCATGTCTTTTTAAGATTCACTTTCTTTATATAAATATATAATGATCATTGATTATTTATTTTATTTCTATTACTAAAGCATCTAGTAAAATATTTAAGAACTTACTAGGAATATTTCATTTTTTTTTTCCAAATTTGACAAGTATAGTAGCTACCTAGAGGAATGAACGTAAATTATAATTTTATTCTTACTATGTTATTAAAGCATATACAAATTAAAAATAACATAACACCTCTTAAAAAAAAACTACCATAAAAGCTTAAGATTTGTGGAGCATAATAATCATATGTTTTTATTGCTTTTTTTTTTTGTTTCAAATGGGGTTATATTGAATTTGCATATGCTCGAGTTATAACATAGTAAGAATAAACTAATTAAGTTGAATTTGTTAACAAAATGATAATATTATAAATTTATTTTATATATTTGTATACTAACTATATATATTCAAACAACAAATGATCGAAATAAATATTTATGAAAGCTAAAATCATTGATGTAAAACTAGAGATGCATGGGTTGATTTTTTTTATTCAAATTAATTAGTTAAAAATCTAATAACGAATAATATATAGTAACGAATAATAACGAAGAATGTATAATAGTAACTAATAAATGGTCCTTAAGCATAAGATTGCATAATCTCCGGATGAAGAAAAATGGCAGTTGAAAGAACTATGTACAAAGGGGTAAAACTGTCCATAAAATTTAAAAATTAGAAGTTGTTGTGTTAAAATAAAAAAATATTGTGCTAATATCACCACCCCTTTTTACTCACAAGTATATTTTTATTAACACAAATTAATGAGAAATACCCTTTCTAAATGCAAGCCAAACCACTAGCAATAATGAAAAAATGAAGTAGAAATAAACATGATAAACACAAAAATAGAAATAATTATGGGCAAAAGATTAAAATGTCACAATATACACATGGAATTGGGGCAGCCATCTAAGGTCTCTGGTTTGTTTTCTTTAAAACAAAATGAAGGTGGTTACCTTGTCTAAATCCAATTCCAAAATCTATATCCAAAATCGATCTCAAAAGGGCAGAAAAAGATGAGAGCAAAAAGGAGATGTGCTAGAAATTAATTACATAAACTTAAAGGTAACTTGTTCCAATATGAATTGCTTTTTTTTTTTTAATAATTATTATTTTCATGGTTGGTCAGTTAACTTTTTTTTTTTTTAAAGAAAGATAAAATCTAGCTGTTTAAATTTCAATATTTCTAAATAACTAATTTTCAAATTTCGAATTAGCGACATCTCACATAAATGACATTTTTTTTTAGTAAAGTTGGAGGTCAAGCTACCAAACTATTTAATATTCTTGTTATTATAACAAAATTTTTTTTCCATCTGAGTTTCGAACCCATAACCTCTCAAACAGAGACCATGTGCCTTTACCACTACACCAAAGGCTATCTTATAAATGACATATTTTTTTATCACTAAATCAAAGACTAGTTCATTCTATCAATTACCTTATTTAAAATAAATAACAAGTGCATCAAAATCGTAATAGCGTCATAGCTTAGTTTAGTAAATTCTTCGTAATTAACGAAGAAATAAGTTGATGAAATTTTTTCTTTAAAATTTCTACTTCAACTTGCACAATGAAAATATGACATTAGATGAATATGTTGGGACGAAAATCATTTCTTGCAAGTAAAAGTGCCTGATTAGTTTATGGAACTTAATTAGTTTTCGCACCAAACATCAGGAAGGAATCTTCGCTTTCACCAAGCACCAAGTACAAAAAGTACCTTCAAAATTCAAATTAAAGGAGGGATCAATTTCACCTCAGATGAGTCCCTAATTTGTAGCACTTTTTGAATTTGATCATTCCTTTCGTTTATCCCTAATATATCTTCCGTAAATATATTACTGGAGACGCTGAGGTCAATGTTGAGGTGCGTAGGAATTCATTAACCAAACAATAATCAAATCCTAAATAAACTTTAATTATGATTCTCGAGCATTCACTTTATTTCATGATCATTTTAATTACTAGTTTATATATTTACAGATTTTGTAAATTTGAACTGAGAACAAAAAACATTTCAACTCATTTTCGATGCTAACAGTGAATTTTGAACCTGGGATATTTTACAAAAAAAAAAAAAATATATATATATATATATATATATTAATAATTCTTTAGAAGTTTAGTATAATTATGCTCTATATAACACATATTTTCTTCTTCAAGAATGTGTAAATGCTTTCGATTTTTTTTTCCTGTTTGCCATAGCTAGCGACAATACTTACATCTTGTTTGGATGGAGAGTAGATAAAGGGAGGGGAGGTGAAAAATAGAAGAGAATGAAATGAAATAGAAAGGAAGATTAACATATTTAATCTTTGGTGTTTGAATGATTATTGAGAAAAAATAAATTTAACTTTCCTTCCCGTCTTATTTCTTGTTTGATTAATTAAAATTTATAATGTTAATGAGAAATTTGGTGACTGATGTAGGTTTTGTGAAAAAAAAAACTTGAATGAGAATTATATAGGTAAGATATAAGATTGAAAATTTGTGTCATTTTCTCTAAAAAATATTTGCAACAAAATTTCTTTCCATCCGTTACATCCCAAATCGAGAAGAAAATCACTTCTATTGAATATAATCATGCAAGGTTAAATCTTTCCCCTCGATGGAAAATTTTCTTTTCTTTTCATTTCCTCTCTTCCTCTACTCTCCATCCAAACAGGTTGTTAGTGTACTAATAACGCAAATATAAAATATAATAGTTATCATGAGGAAGATGATCATTCCCTTTTCACCATACTATAGTAGGTAATGGAATTTACTTACCAATAGAAGTTGTTTAATATGTATATTATGAAAAGGTTTGAAACAAACTTGGGTTAATCTCATACTATATGCAGGGTTTGTTTTCTTCTTTAATTTAGATATATATGCTGTGGTAAAGCATCACATCGAGTACGAAAGGCCAACAATTTGTTCATGAGACATCTAAATTTTTTTTTAGATTGTGTTGCACTGTCTTTATGGCGGGCAATAATTTATGTTTATCGAACATTGTTGTAGGAGGAATCTTCCAAATTTCTTGAACCACAATTCAGGACATGTACGTATCACTCTGCTAATTAATTAACCAGTTTTTTTTTTTTTTTTTAACTCTCATCCATAAATTTCAGAAATAATTAAACTCTCATCCCATCGTAAACAGAACGGAATCAGACTTTCAAATTATAAGAATTAAATACACAATAAGAATCAATTATAAAAGAAATTTATGTTGAGTATGTGATTAATTTTACCGTACTTATAGTATTTTATTATAAACTATATATAAAATCATGAAAAAGTACATGACTCTTTCTAAAAATAATGGAATATATATAACTGACCCCATTCCTTCCACATAGATCTGCCATTGGAGGGTAGAGTCCAATGTCAGGTCAGAGCTGTTAGATCTGTGTTAAGATTAACTCTGACTGAATACCGGACTGAATTTGATTTGATTCCCATCATACCATCCCCCTCCGAATTTCCAATTTTTTATTATTAGAAAAAAAAATCGACAATAGTGAACCATTTTGACGAAATTCAAAATTTAAGAAAACTATTATGGTTTATAACATCTCTGGACGTTATTTTTTTATCACGTTCTGTCTTTTTTTTCTTTTCCTGTTTCATTAATTAAGAGTTAATTAATTTGAATTATCTGAACATTGTAAATCATAATAATTTTTTTAGATTTCAAACAGAATTATTTTCTGTTGTCGATATTTTTTATTTTATTTTCCTATTAATAAAAAATCCAAGATTCCATCCCTAAGGACAATCATGTCTAACAATAATGTCTAGAGAACAAATGATCTTATGTGGGCTGGGTTATTGTTTGATGTCACAGGTTGCTAGCTTTTGAGGCCTACGCAGAGCTTACAAGGCCCAAACTCTAATAGTTGATTAATTACCAAAGATACATTGTTACAATTTTTTCTCGAGAACTGGCCCGTAGGCACATTCTTACAATTTTAGGTAAGCATCTGAAACACGAAATAGTTTTTCCCGATATTTTTATTAAAACCCCCAAAAGAAAACAAATTATCAAATCTGCTCCCACTTCAAAATTATAATTATTTCTACCCTAACCGCCCGTAAACTGGGCGGTCCACTTTTCCCACCAGACCGCCCAGCAACTGGGCGGTTCACTTTTCAACTTGACCGCCCACAGCCTGGGCGGTCCACTATTACAATCTGACCGCCCAGGGGCTGGGCGGTCCACTATTAATTTTTTTTTATATTAAATTGTTGTAATGATTTGTTTGAATTTTTTATATTAAATTGTTGTAATGATTTTTGAATGTTTTATATTAAATTGTTGTAATGATTTGTTTGAATGTTTTATATTAAATTGTATGATATATATTTATTATTTGTTGACGATTATTTTTATATGTTATGTAATTGTGTAGTTTTAATATAATTGATTAGTTTTATATTAAGTTTGTTAATGTTTAAATGTTTCTAAATGGTAATCTAAATAGTAAGTATAAACAATAAAAGTAGGTAATCTAAATGGTAAGTCTAAACATGAAACATAACAGTCCAAACATGAAATATAATAATCCAAACTAAAATACTAGAAACCTATCAAACTAAAAAAAAATATAAAAACCCTAACGGCGACGACGAGGGCGAGGTCCGGAGAGGTCCAACCTCTCAGGTGCACGGTGCTCTCTCTGCGACGGCGGACGCCTCTGGTGAACCTCATCCACCTGCATGTCATCGTGTACGTCCTCACGCGCCCATGGGTCCGCCCCCAGGTGTAATGCATGCTCCCCATGGATCTCCGCATGTGTACGCAACACCCACGGATCGGCCTCCCAAGTAGGAGGATACGTGGCCGGAGGCGGTGTGCCAAATATAGCAGCGGCAAAGCCATCTGCAGTCTGTGCCCCACTCCCACTGGCCTCGCCGTCGTGCTGTCTGGGCTCCATATACTGCGGTCTGTGGGAGCTAGCTGGCTCTCATCCGCCCTCATCTCCATCGGTGGGAGCTAGGTCATCCAATGAGAAAACGGCATCGTCCGCGGCGGCAGCTCCATCCTGCATGTAAACAATGTTAAATTAGGGACATAGAAGTAACGAGTAAATCTGGTAAATAATGAACTTTTGCTACCTCGGTATGCTGCACTGGAACTCCATACTCGTTGTAGTACGCGCTCCACGCGTTGTTGTTCAATACCCATTGGTGGAACGCCCAAGCTGGGTCATCATCTGCATAAATGAAGATAAATTAATAAGAATGATCTTTTAGAGATAAAACTTAATAATGATCATTTGTATGACATATTATTACCTGCAGGAGGTGGCGGCATCTTCCGCAGCGTAGATAGGGGCGACAGGCTGCTCCGGATCTGGTGGTGGGGCCTTTATCTCGCGCCAATTGATGTCCTCCCCGGCATCGTGCAACATACCAATGAGGCGCCCGTCCCAGCCAGAGTCCTCAACGATCGGTGCACTGTGTTGGAGTCGCCGATGGGGTCTGAGACACCATATCATGTGCATCAGGTCTGGATGGTCTGAGACACCACCGATGGGGTCGCCGTCTATCCGTAAACCCCACAAGGCGCTGACATCACCTAGTGTGACTGTCATCTCCCCAATCGGAAGGTGAAATGTATGCGTCTCCGGTCGCCATCTCTCCACTAGACCGCAAACGAGGGCCTGATCAATATCACAGTGAGGCATGGTGGCCAACTGATACAACCCCAGATGAAGGATGCACTGCTCCATCAACGGGTGACGGACGTATGGTATCTCGGGGGTGCGATGCCTCACTGTCATCATCGTCGTGTCCTGCATGTTACAATTATTTCAATATAAACGTCTAATTAAATAATGCTATTTAAATTAGGAATACAACACCAACGTACCTCCATAGATGCAAGTGAGACACGGTGCCTGACATGTGGGATCCACAGAAGAGGACTAAACGTGTCAGGATGGTGAGGGGGATAATCTCCAAAGGGAGCATCTGCACCGGACGACTCTGCACTGGATGCCGGTGCACCGGATGCCTCTGCACCGGATGCCTCTGCACTGGATGCCGGTGCACCGGATGCCGCTGCACCGGATGCCTCAGCATCGTGATCATGTGAACTCTCCCCCGTCTCCAGAGGGGCATCCCATGCACGTCCCCGTCTAGTTCTGACCATACTACATTTCAATAAACAGAAGATTTTATCTTACAAATCCTGATTTATAAACCCTAACTTATAAACTCTAATTATGTCAACCCTAAACCCTAATTTAGGAATTCAACCCTAATCTAACAATTCAACCCTAAACCCTAATTTGATCCATAAACCCTAATTTAACCCCTAAATCCTAATTTAACCCCTAAACCCTAAATTAACAATTCAACCCTAATTTAACAATTCAACATAATTTAAACAATTCAACCCTAAATCCTAATTTAACAATTCAACCCTAATTTAAACAATTCAATCATAAACCCTAATTTAACAATTCAACCCTAATTTAACAATTAAATCGCGACAGGAAAATCAACAACCCGCACACGATAATTAACAATTCAACCCTAATTTATAAACTTCAGTTTTGTCAACCCTAAATCCCTAAACTACAAACTCTAATACCGGAAACCCTAATTTTGAACAATTCAATCGTTTCGGGAAAATCAACAACCCGGACACGATAATTAACAATTCAATTCTACCAATCGTTCCAATGCCAATACAAGATACAAAATATAAATTAAAAACATTATTTAGAAACTTACCCGAAAATAATCGGACTGTTGCCGAGATGGCCGAAATTAGGGTTCGGGTGAGAGAGAGAGAGAGAGAGAGGAAGAGAGAGAGAGAGAGAGGAAGAGGGAGAGAATGGCAGAATAGAGAGAGAGAGAGAGAGGAAACCCTAGAGAGAGAGAGGAAGAGAGGGAGAGAGAGAGAGAGAGAGCTCTAGAGAGAGGAAGAGAGGGAGAGAGGGAGAGAGGGAGAGAGAGAGAGAAAAGCACTGCTGGGCTGGGGTGGGGTGTGGTTTCGGGCGGCGACGCGGGCGGCGGGAGAGGCTGGGCTGGAGGCAGAGAGAAGAGAGAGAGAGAGCCGCTGGAGGGGGCGGACCGCTTTTAAAAAAAAAAAATTCATAGTGGACCGCCCAGCCTCTGGGCGGTCAGGTTTTAAGAGTGGACCGCCCGAAAGCTGGGCGGTCAGGTTTCAAAAGTGGACCGCCCAGTGGCTGGCCACTGGGCGGTCTGGTGGGAAAAGTGGACCGCCCAGTCCACGGGCGGTTAGGGTAGAAATAATTATAACTTTGGAGTGGGAGCAGATTTGATAATTTGTTTTTTTTTGGGGGTTTTAATAAAAATATCGGTAATTTTTGTGTGGGCCGTTTGCCTTTTGCTTTCAGATCCATGTTTTTCCGTCATTATGTTGAAAATTATTTTGATAATTTTACTTAAGATTTAATTATTTCATTCAAACTATCGTTTTTTTTATGAATTAAGTCTCTATCAAGGATATTTTCTAAATCATGATATTTAAATGGAAAGAAAAATGATGAAATTATTTGCAACCATTAATTACTAATTTTTTAGTATTAGTGCTTGTCATGCTGTATTTTTTTTTTTAATTTCTGCAAAGATGCTATCATCATATTATTAAACAAAGAATATTGGGAACAAATCAAGATAAAGGTCCAGTCAATTCTCTGTTTTTTTAATAAAAATAATTTAATATAACAAGATAAGTTCTTTTAATAAAAAAAATATAATAATTTAATATCACGTTCAGAATCAGTTTCTGATCTAGTGACAAAAAAAATAAAGTGAGGCTACGGTACTATGCATAGCACGGTTGGGTCTGTGCTACGGTTTGAGTTTTCAAAATTCTTACGGTCGATCCAAACCGTTCAACATGATTATAAAATGAATATGTACTTGCAAATAAAATTTTACATTTTTTACGATTTTTTTTACTATTTTTTTAGATAGGTAGAAAATCACTTGATCTGAAAATTCTGGACCATCCAAAAACAGTGATTTTCTACCTATCTAAAAAAATAGTAAAAAAATCGAAAAAATGTAAAATTTGGTTTGCAAGTACATATTCATTTTATAATCATGTTGAACGGTTTGGATCGACCGTTAGGATTTTGAAAACTCAAATATTGAACCGTAGCACGGACCCAATCCGTGCTATGCATTTCTTTGTGGGATGTCACAAATTCGAAACCCGAAAAAAATAATTCTTTGTAGATATTTAATAGTTCGATGACTTGACCTCCAACATTTACAAAGAATTAACTCAGAACGTTTAGATTATTTTAACGATAAAGCTGCCGATATTTTTATTAAAACCCCCAAAAAAAAACAAATTATCAAATCTGCTCCCACTCCAAAGTTATAATTATTTCTACCCTAACCGCCCGTGGGCTGGGCGGTCCACTTTTTCCACCTGACCGCCCAGCAGCCGGGCAGTCCACTGTGCATAGCTGACCGCCCAGCCACTGGGCGGTCCAATTTCCATAGCTGATCGCCCAGCCGCTCGGCGGTCCGCTAGTGTTTTTTTTTTTTTTTTAAAGATTAGATTAGAGACAATATGAATATAAAGATGCTGAATTCTTAACGCTAAAAGTTCGAATTTTTTTTGTAAATATTAGTTAGATTACTTCTGTGAAGCATATTTATACTAAAATACGCTAAATTACTTGGAATTATGTTAAATTACGTTGAGTTACACTATATTAAGTTAAATTACACTAAATCACATTACATTACGCTAAAATACGGTAAATTACATATGAATAGGGACGATATCTTCACTGAAAAGGCGAAAAACGACGACGAAATGAAAATCTTAAGTAATTTACTCAATATGTAATTACTTAAGTGAGTTATACTAAATTACTCAATACGCTAAATTACTTAAGTGAGTTATTCTCAAGCTTTCCGAAAAGTGCTCATTTGCTGAAATCGGACACTAAAATACGCTAAAATATGCTAAAATACGCTAAAATACGCTAAATTACGCAATACGCTAAAATACGCTAAATTACTCAATACGCTAAAATACGCTAAATTACTCAATACGCTAAATTACTCAATACGCTAAACTACTCAATACGCTAAAATACGCTAAATTACTCAATACGCTAAACTACTAAATACGCTACTCAATACGCTAAATTACTCAATACGCTAAAATACGCTAAATTACTCAATACGCTACTCAATACGCTAAATTACTGAATACGCTAAAATACGCTAAATTACTCAATACGCTAAATTACTCAATATGCTAAAATACGCTAAATTACTCAATACGCTAAATTACTCAATACGCTAAAATACGCTAAATTACTCAATACGCTAAATTACGCAATACGCTAAAATACGCTAAATTACTCAATACGCTAAATTACGCAATACGCTAAAATACGCTAAATTACTCAATACGCTAAATTACTAAATACGCTAAAATACGCTAAATTACTCAATACGCTAAATTACGCAATACGCTAAAATACGCTAAATTACTCAATACGCTAAATTACGCAATACGCTAAAATACGCTAAATTACTCAATACGCTAAAATACGCAAAATTACTTGGAATTATGTTAAATTACGTTGAATTACACTAAATTACGCTAAATAACAATAACTTCGCTAATTATGCTGAAATATGGTAAATTACGCTAAAATACGCAAAATTACGCTAAAGTAGACCGATTCTGTGCCATCTTTCATGAATCATAAAAAATAGTAAAAAAATTCCGAAAATAGTAAAAATTGGTATTCTACAAGTTCATTATGTAACTAATTTACTGAACTACTTGGATTGAATAATAGAAATGAAAATCTTAATCGGAAACTTCAACTCAAGTTTTGAGGCTTTTCCCTTTGTTTTTTGGCGATTCTGAATTTTGGAATCCGGCAAAGCGGGCACGGACGCATGCGCATTTTCTCAAGCTTTCCGAAAAGTGCTCATTTGCTGAAATCGGACACTCGAGCGCCGTTTTATGACCGTTTGAAGTTTCGTCGTCGTTTTTCGCCTTTTCAGTGAAGATATCGTCCCTATTCATATGTAATTTACCGTATTTTAGCGTAATGTAATGTGATTTAGTGTAATTTAACTTAATATAGTGTAACTCAACGTAATTTAACATAATTCCAAGTAATTTAGCGTATTTTAGTATAAATATGCTTCACAGAAGTAATCTAACTAATATATACAAAAAAAATTCGAACTTTTAGCGTTAAGAATTCAGCATCTTTATATTCATATTGTCTCTAATCTAATCTTTAAAAAAAAAAAAAAAAAAAAAAAAAAAAACACTAGCGGACCGCCGAGTTGCTGGGCGGTCAGCTATGGAAATTGGACCGCCCAGTGGCTGGGCGGTCAGCTATGCACAGTGGACCGCCCGGCTGCTGGGCGGTCAGGTGGAAAAAGTGGACCGCCCAGCCCACGGGCGGTTAGGGTAGAAATAATTATAACTTTGGAGTGGGAGCAGATTTGATAATTTGTTTTTTTTTTGGGGTTTTAATAAAAATATCGGATAAAGCTGTAACTTTCTCATTTTTTTTACTTTCTTTTTCTTTCTTTCTTTTGTTACACACAGTAAGACACCTGTGTGGTTCAAAAGTAGTTAAAACATTTAATTCTTTTTTATGAAAGTTAAAACATTTAATTTTGTTATGCATAAAAAAAAGAATGTTTATAGTTTTAAAATTATGTATCATGCATCATAAAAGAATTTACAACTTTTATGCTATAAGAAAATATTAAAGTTGATTAACTATACAATTAGTAGTTTTGTATTCTAAATTTTATTTCTTTTAACTTTGATCAGTTGTCGCTTTAATTTCTACCATTATGAATAGTAAATCAATAGAGAGTCATAATTCCTTGGTGATTGGAGGTATTGTGGGTTGCATGACTGTCATATTAAAAACTGTATCTCTGGTATCAAAAGAATGGGAAAAATTAATGGGAAAGAAGCAAAACAAAGAATGTTTGACCGCGTGATGTGCACAGCTTCATTTCTAACGACCATGTGTCGACTAAAGAATGTACATGATATTAAACAAAACAAAAAGAATATCTTATGGTGAAACAACGAAGAAGAAAAAAAGGAAGAATGGTTGTGATATTATAAACAAAAACAAAGAATATATCTTGTGGTGAAACCAAGATGAAGAAAAAAAATAATGGTTGTGATTTTATTTTTTTGCATGATGAATAAACAAAGAATGGTCTGTACATGATGAATAATCTTCGTATATATAGAGAGAGGGGTTGACTAATATTAAAACGTTTGTTTCGGAGCTATGGTGCAACTAATTGGTTCTCGATTTTCAAAGTTCAAATGATCGATCCAAACCGTTAGATGTGATATCTATATTGAAATGTGCTTGAGACCAAATTTTATATTTTATGGATTTTTTTTTACTATTTATTAAGCCAGTTTTAAAATCGTTGATTTTAATAAACAGTGAAAAATTTCTGATCCGGTGGTCCAGAAAATTTTACTGTTTTTTACTGTTCACCGTCGGATCAGTGATTTTCAAAGTGGCTTAATAAATAGTAAAAAAATTCAAAAAAAAATGTAAATTTGGTCTCCAAGCACATTTCAATATTTAGAACATGTTGAACGGTTCGGATCGGTTGTTTAGATTTTCAAAATCCAAAAAGTGGCCCGAAGTAAACGGGGGGTTTACTTTGCAAAGCACCGTAGCCTTACTCTCTCTCTCTCTCTCTATCTATATATATATATATATATATATATATATATAGGGTAGAACTAGGGTGTTCTTAAGTTCACCAAGCCCCTTGGTGAACTCAAGTCTAAAACTCATCGGATCGGCTTCAAACGACGAATCCGAACAGTTGAAACCCGCCTACCTTACGAGTGATGCGTGTTGTGTATTTAAGGTATAGGAATAATTAGTCTATTTGTACACTTTTGCTTTAAATTTATAAAACCCTAAATACGCAAAGTTTGCAAACGCACAATCTATCCTTGTAGTAATTATGGGTATCGATCCAAAGATAACGGAAAATATTACTTTTTACTAAATCAACTTATTCTAAAATAGTGCAAATAGAGTAAAAGGGGTGGTTTGTTGTAAAATTGGTTTTTGGGTTCAATGCCCGATTGAGAGTTGAAACTAAAACAAGACAATTTAAAACAAACAAATAAAAGGAGTTTGTGATTCAAATGGATAAGAGTCTAGGGGCTATCGGCATACAATTATTTGGTCAAAATCTACATTTAATTGGTATTCTAAACTCATGTTTGCAATTATGGGGTTTCTAAGCCGTAAATATAAAAAATGGTCACTTTCGTGAATTAGTGACGTGTCTAGATAATTCGGACTTCACGATTAAGTCCTTCACCCTAGCTATCTAGACCATAAGTATAGGTTAGCCTAGTTTATCCCTAAATACCAATACTTCACGGTTAAGTTCTTCATACGATATTCGGTTCAATTCTAGGTGTCCCAATTGAATATGAGGCTTCACGATTAAGTCATTCACCTCAATTCAACCTTTGTTTCTTGTGGTTCCGGACTAAGAAATAGATTTGGTCATTTCTAATCTCAATCCTAGGGTAATTCATGTATACAATTTGGTACCATCAATTCTTTGATCCTAGCATCTTAAGTTGGTTAGACTCAAGCGGGACGCTAATTAACAAGCATTCAAATTATACAATCACATGAATTGTAAAATCAACAAGAATAAACATACATGCAAACAATTATCATAAAGAAATTAATCCAACTAAATATAGATTCAACACAAATTCATGTTTTTAGCCTAAGCCCCTAGAGAGGAAATCTAGTCTCTCATGGGTGAATTAACATCCAAGAAAGATACAAGAGAAATCATGATGAAAACAAAGTAAAACAAGTAAGAGAATAGACTACACTAATCTCTTCGCTTGCTGCCTTTAATCTTCACTTTTGCTTGCTCAAGAATCCCTTCAAACCTTGCTCTTAATTGCCTTGATCACGAGGAGAAGATAGAAAATGTGTAGAGAGATGTGGAAATTAAACCTAGAATGAAGAATGCCTTCTCATGCTGCCTCCTTACCCATATATAGCTAATTTCGTGTCTTGGGAAACAATCTCACAAAATCTGGCAGCAAATCTGAGAAGATATCATGAATTAAGGCATTAATGGCATTGGTGCGGCCTTCCTGCGGCCTTCACAAAATTTGTGCGGGTGGCACAAACTGGAAGTCGGTTGGAAATTGGCTAAGGAATGAGGGATCGTGCGGCCTTCATGCGGCCCGCACAGCCACCCGCAAAACTCTCGGTTAAATCGGTGCGGCCCGCACAAAGTTGGTTTTCGTCTGAAAAATGGATAAGGGAAAGGGGTCGTGCGGCCTTCACATATTTCCTGCAGCCCGCACGAGTACCCGCAAAACTCTCGGACAAATCAGTGCAGCCCGCACAGATTTCGTGCGGCCCGCACAACTTGCTGTTTTGCTCCTTTTTGCTCGATTTCTGCAATTTAGACAAAGGAAAGACAGTAACTTGGTTCTACGGTGCATTCTATACTAAACTAGACTAAAATACAAGGGATTTGGTACAGTTTAGGAGGTAAAACCTCGACCGAAGGTATATATAATTGAGGCTTATCAATGCGTCTACATGTAAAAATTTTATACTTTTGAATTAATTTAGGATAAAGTCAAGCAGTCAAAATTAGAAGGTTAATAAATTAATTTTAATGCATTCATTTTTTGACGTTTTTTGATCACTTGACTCTATGCAAAATTAATTTCCAAATTTAAATTTTTTGCATGTAAACGCATCACTCGTAAGGTAGACGGGTTTCAACGGTTCGGATTCGTCGTTTGAAGCCGATCCGATGGGTTTTAGACTTGAATTCACCAAGGACTTGATGAACTCAAGAGCACCCTAGTTCTACCCTATATATATATTGCTTTTAATTTCTATGTTTACGATAAATGGTAAATTAGTTCAGTTTAAATCCACTAGTGGAGAATCAGACATTAGGAACGGTTAAAAATATACATCAGGAACGGACCTCTGGGCAATACTGACCGAGGCGTTACTGATAGCACCACTAATCAGGAACGGTCATATAGCCGACCCTGATTGTATAATCAAGGACTGTTGTTTACATATAGCCTTTCTTGATTGTTAAATGAAGGACGGTCGTTTACAAATAGCCGTTCCTGATTCGAACAATCAAGAACAGTCGTTTACATATAGCCGATCCTGATTGTACAATCAAGAACGATTTTTTATTAAACAACCGTTCCTATTGTTTTTTTTGTGAAATGTAGGTTATTAACATCAGGAACGGTTGTTTAATTAACAACCGTTCATTAAACAACCATTCCTGTTGCTGTTGCTGTATTTTTTTTTAAATCATCAGGAACGGTTGTTTAATTAACAGCCATTCCTGGTTGCTGTTGCTGGTTTTTTTTTTTTTGCAAAATGTAGGTATTAATATATTACACTGTGCATCACTAATTCAAATATCACATTTAGGTCATAAAAAATTAATATCACATTTACATCATTCAAATTGTACTAAATAACACAATAATAATAGCAACTTTACATCATTCAAACACTAAAACCTTCTTGTGGCATGCTAGAAGCATCAACAATCTACTCTAGATAGGGTGGTAGACATAATGTATCTGACAAGCAATAAGGCTAACATAGTATCTAAAAAGCACCTAATCCTAATAATTTCTGTCATTAAGTAAACCAACCTCAAAATCTGCATTATCCGCATTATAATAGATATCCTTTCTTCCACCCCAAGACTTCTTATTTGTTTCTTCTTCATCATTTTGATTCCATCCTCATCCATTTCATCTTCACCTCCTCCAAACTTTTGCTTCAAGTATTTTGCCTGTCTTGCAACTAAGATTATAATTGTTGTGTTATAAACTAAATAATTCACGATTTATCTTACTCAGCAACTAAAGCAAAGAGATGCAAACAACTCAAGGAATTTAATCAAAAGATGATCTAAAGGAAATAGCTAAGATGCTCAAAGTACCAGCAGAGAGAAGGTGATCGCAAGCTTTAAAGTGTTTAACAGACTTTAATAACAGACTTCAAAATAGCACATTTCTATGTTTAACAATAATAAGTAATAACATTTACAACAAAATACAATATAAATTCTAACAAACTAATGCTGTAAAATAGAACTTAAATAGTCTCCGTGATTATATCCATTGAAAAAAGAGAAAAAGTTATATTTTAGATGATTATACAATTAAGTTGTGGACTTACCCAGTACATATTCTTGCAACGACATAGCCAAAGCTTTCATGGAAGCAAGATCTTAATCCAAACAAAAACTGCATCCATCAATATAAAAAGTCAGTGCATCCAACAAATTCAAAATGAAAATGGTAGAGTAACCTTTTAGCTCTCTCATACACAAAATGAAGTACTTACCCAAATCCACAAGAAGTTAGCACGTTGAAGCTTTATCCGTAAATTTGGCATGAAATAATTTCATCTAATTTGAAGCTTTATCCGTCTTTTTAACAAAATTTTGAGCTACAATTTTAGATTTTCGAGCTAGAAACAGGGAGTAGCAAATTGTTAGACTGTAAAATGCATAAACTCTAAACTTGAAATTCCAAACTTGTACAATTCCTCCCAAATAGTGATTCCTTTTTTTGTGAAATGAGCAGGAAATATTCGATCAGTTACCTTGAGATTTGCAGAGAATGCTTGAGAAGACGTGGCTGTTGGTTCTTTCCTTTCTGTGCTACCTGTGCGCACCAAAAGAAGAAAAAGAAAGCTGGAACAGTTTATTTTATATAATGCTAGAAACCTAGGTTAAAAATACAAAGTAACAATTCATGGCAGAATTAAGAAGGCAGAGAAGGAAGAGATAACAGTTGAGTGAGGGAGAGGCAGCGAGACGGGAGGAGGTGCAACTGGTGGCGCGCTCAGGCTGAGTTGGAGTAGGCGGATCGAAAGGTGTCGAGAGAGGGTGGAGACGAGGGACTAGGTTTTTCAGAGGGAGGGAGAGCTTGATTTCGCCGATCAAGAGGGGTGCTTAACCCTAGCGCGGGTCCAGCGGGAGGGAAATTAAGGAGATGGGAAAACCTAGCGTGAGTTAGAAATTTTAGAGCCGAAATGAATTTGAACCCTAGCGCGCGGGTATGAAAAATGGTGCAAAATTCTGATTTCGGACTATCAGGAACGGTTGTTTATAAATGACCGTTCCTGATATGTTCTGGACTATTAAGAACGATTCTTTAAAAATAACCGATCCTGATAACCACTTTCAAGATCGATCGGCTCATACTATTTGTCTGATCCTAAAAGTATTAGTATCACATTTTTGTAAAGTCCGATTCTGATGGTGCGATACTATTTGTACATTTCTACTAGTGATCTCAGGGGCGAATCTACATTGTATGAATGGGGGTCAATTGACCCCCATTCATTTTGAATTTTTTTTTATTTATACTCTATTTTAATATATATTAAAGTAAAATATTATGGATAGTGTGAAATTGACCCCATTCGTAGTAGAAAAATTTTATATGCTTGACCCCATTCACGTTTGACCCCCATAGTCTGAAAGTCTGGCTCCGCCCCTGAGTGATCTTTATTCTTGTAGGTCTAAGTTCTTACGGAGGAGCTTATATATTTTTTTTTTCTAGTGCAAAAGAGGTTGCAATTACCCTAGTTAACAAAATCATCAAAATAATATATTGAATAATATAGAAAATATATATTTAAACAATTTAATAGTACCAGGGAATATTGACGCACATTGTGTTGGTTTGGGGGGGGGGGGGTGTAATTAGTTTCTTTTAGAAAAAGAAATTAATAAGTACTTAATAAAATTAATTAGTTAAAATAATAATTCCTGATTATGTACTTAATAAAATTAATAAGTTCTCAAAATCGTTGGAAGCGACACAGCCCCCAGTTTCAATAAAGCTCACCCCGGATCCCAATATCAGAATATCTTGAAGACAATTATTTGACGAATTCACAACCTCGAATTATAATAAATAATTAATTATTCTTTTGTGCAAAATTATAACGAGGGAAGCACTAAGTACGTAGTTGTCGTCTGTGACTGATTACGTACAACAGAAAAATATATATATATATATATATATATATATAAGGGTGTCATGACATGCTCCCAATGCTTATTTGGAGCAGAGCTACCTTCAACAATCTCCAGTTGAAGGATTTAAAACAAAGAAGATAAGGTTTTTAGATATATTTTAAGAAGATGAAACCATCTAAGAGCAGTGTACCATTATCATTTATTGTCAGGATCAACCTAGCGTTCCTCCTTGTCTTCATTGTCATCATCTTTCTCATCCTCCAACCAAGCAATCTTTTCCAGGCGAACTGTGCTACAAAGATTTTAAAGGTGTGATATATATATATTTTAATTTCCTTTCTATTCTTTTTTTTTTTGTTTGGGGGTGTGATGGCGGTTTAGAAACCTGTAAATTAAACGGGCTCTAAGATTAAAATATAATGTGATCTATTCAATTTCAAATCTGCAGGTCGAAAGCAGACCTGTAAATGGTGGAAACAAAGCTAAGAAAATAGCAATTGAGAAGGCACCGGAGTTTCTCGATGGCTTAGACGAAAAAACAAGAATTGGGTTGGTCAACTTACAATATGATGATGCAAAATCATGCGGTATCAAGGGCAGCCTTAAGGTGGTAGACTTCGAGGCAGTACCTAATAACATTACATGGAAAGACTTACTTCCGAATTGGATAGATGAGGAATTCCAAAACGGTCAGCAACCGTCATGCCCAACAATTCCAATGCCAGACTTCTCAGTTTATGACGAGGTGGATTTAGTGGTTGCTCAGTTGCCATGCCGGCGGCCCGAAGCCGACTGGAACAGAGACGTGATCCGGTTGCAAGTTCATTTGGTGGCCGCTAGCTTCGCGGTCATGAAGGGGAAAAGAAATGAAATTGGCAAGGTGAAGCTGGTCTTCACAAGCCGGTGTGAGCCGATGAGAGATATCTTTAGGTGTGATGATATGATGAAGAAGGATGGTACATGGTGGATGTATGAGATGGATGCAATGAGACTGGAGGAGAAAGTGAGAATCCCACCAGGTACCTGTGAGCTCATATTGCCGTTGCGCAATGAAGGTAACTATAAATTTGTGTTTCAATCATTTAACATTTTGGGTCACCTATTTTCCTAATTAAGGCTGATGATTTCATTGCTAATGTTAAGTATCACAAAGAAAATTTCTTCAAAGGAAATCTTAATGGATGATAGAGGCCACAACAAATTACTTTTGCAGAGTTTTATAATGAATATAGTTTCCAGATTTTATCTGTTGCAATTGAAATTTGCTGGTGCCGCTTCAAATATGGCTTCCTTATTGGTCATATAATCTATTTCAGGTTCAAACAAAGGATTTGATGTAGCAAAATTCAAGCCACTCCCACACCATCGAAAACAACGAGAAGCTTACGTGACGGTTCTCCATTCATCTGATGGGTATGTTTGCGGTGCTATCGTTCTTGCCCACAGCATTCGCAAGGTCGGTTCCACCCGTGATCTCATATTGCTCCATGATGAATTCCTCAACTCCAATCAACTACAAGCTCTTCGCAATGCAGGTTGGTCTCTTCGTCAAATCGAGCGCATCCACAACCCCCATCCTCGTCCGGATGGGCTGTTTGAGTACAACTTCAGCAAATTTCGTATCTTTCAGCTTACCGACTATAACAAGATCGTGTTCATTGACGCTGACATTGTGGTCCTTCGCAACCTCGACATGCTCTTCAATTTCCCATCCATATCCGCTCGTGAGGACCACGATTATATTTTTAATTCGGGTGTCATGGTTGTTGAGCCATCTAATTGCACTTTCAAAACCATGATGTTGAACATACAGAGCGTGAAGTCGTACAATGGTGGGGACCAGGGGTTTCTAAATGAGATTTTCGTCTGGTGGCACCGCCTTCCAAGAAGGACCAATTTCTTCAAGGTGATTTGGGCAAACACAACTAAGGAGAAATCAATGTTGGACTCAATGTTCAAGGCAGACCCACCGCAACTTTACGGAATACACTACTTTGGGCTGAAGCCCTGGATGTGTTACAGGGATTACGATTGTAACTGGGACTTGGAAACTGTGAGAAATTACGCCAATGATGAGGCCCACAGGAGGTGGTGGCGGGTGCATGACGGAATGGATGAGGGCATGAAGAAAATGTGTAGGCTTTCAACAAAGCAAAAGAGCAAACTGAAACACTTCCGCCGCGAGGTCGAGAAGATGCAGTACAGTGATGGACATTGGAAATGGAATATTACCGATCCAAGAAAGGATCAATAGAAAGAAATTTTTTTATGTTTTATTGCTTTTATTTTTTGGACTAGAGGTTAATTTACTTGTGTTAATTTCGTTTGTCAAATTAAATTTTGACAATAGAAAGTTTATATGGGGATGTAGTGGCAAATGATGATGTAAATTTGATCAAAGGTGCTGGGCTCAATCATTGGATATTTCAGTTGTAGGACAAAAAATAAATTCAGATAAACAAAATTTTAGGAGCGAGAGAAAAATGCCATTGAGGACTACTACAAAAACTGGCTTTGTACACTGCACATTGTACACGGATTTGGCAATTATATTAAAAACAGTGTACAAAATATGATTTTTTACTTGTTCAAAAGATCTGCACAATTTCTACACGGATAATTAGTTAATAATCAGTGTAGAATTATTAGAGAGAGCTACACGGTTTATTAGAAACCAAAAATCCGTGTGTAAAGAGGTCCGTGTGCAAATAATTGAGAGAGCTACACGGACTTTTAATACAAAGCCGTGTAGGAATATTACACACGGTTTTTTGATAATATATCCGTGTATAAATAGCATAATTGTACACGGATTAATAACAAAAGAGCCGTGTATGTTTAGTTGGAGAGCTACACGGCTTTATAACTAAATAGCCGTGTATAATAGTGTAGGGTTTTAATGTCTTCCCCTTCCAGCGCCGTTTTGATCAAGTCTTTTAGTTAATACATCTCTCTGAACTGAGCTTTTTCCTATCAGATTTCTGCGAATTGATCGAGGCCAGCAGCTGAGATCTGAGATCTTTGAATTAAGTTTGTATTTTCTCCTCTCCATCTTTCTAAGGTTAGTAATATGTATTTAAATCATTTTCTTCCTCTAATTTTATGTTATTTAGGCTTATTTAGGTCATTTCATGCATGCTTGATTTCTTAATTTTAGATGTAATTAATTAGTGTATTGTGGTCCAATAACCGACCTTTAGATGCTTTTAGGTCCATGCCCGTTCAAAATTAATCCAATAGGGATTAATTTTGGATAGTCCCCGTTTTGGGACTGCTCTTTGAATATTATGTCTCATTTAGGATGTGAACACATATTAGCGGGATTTAATTAGTATTTGAGGAAAGTTCGACAGTATTTTCCCTTATTGCTCCTACGAGTATGTGGTTCGTACGCATACTTGGGGAGTTAAGGGGAAATGCTGCCGAATTTTTCTCAAATGCTAATTAAATCTCGCTAATATGTGTTCACATATGAGACATAATATTCAAAGAGTGGGTTAGGATTGTAAACCGGCCCTTTGTAAGCCCAAAATTTTGTACACGAAGGAGAATGTTGACCATGCATGATTAATTGATCAAATCATTTTTTTAATTTAATTTACAGATGGATCGAAGCTGGATTTATGAAATGCGACGTGACAGTGAAGAATATTTGGTTCGCGTTGATGAGTTTATAAAATTTGCTGAGAGTTATAGAGTGAAGAAAAAAGAAGAAGACATTTTATGTCCTTGTAAATATTGTAAAAATTTATTAAAATTTTTGGACATCGAAGAAATTAGAGCTCATTTGATTTGTCGGGGATTTAAGAAGAGATATACATGTTGGTTCATGCATGGTGAGAAATTTGGGGAAAGTAGTAGTGCCAATAAAGATTGTAATCGTGAATTGAATGATGAGAATGTTGGAATTTCTGATAATTTTGAACTTGATTGGAACGAGGATTATGAGAGTGCCAAATATTCTGATAACGTCGAACCCGAAAATGACGATGATGAGATGGAGAGGAATTTTGATGAAAATGTAGAACACGAGTTTACTGAAAATTTGGAGGATATGTTACGTGATGTGGAAGATGAAATTAGTGATAAAAATTATGATAAATTTCAAAATTTGTCTAATGAATCCAAGAAGCCGTTGTATCCCGGGTGTACCAATTTTACAAAACTGTCAGCTGTGTTGAAATTATTAAACTTAAAAGCAGACAATGGTTGGAGCGATAAGAGTTTCACGTCCTTATTACAGCTTTTAGGAGAAATGCTCCCAGATAACAACGAGTTACCCGGTACAATATATCAGGCAAAGAAGTTGATATGTCCAATGGGGTTGAAGATCGAAAGAATACATGCATGTCCGAATGACTGTGTATTGTATCGTAACGAGTACGAGGCCATGCATGTCTGTCCTAAATGCGGTGTTTCACGATATAAACGTCGTAAGGACCAGGACACTGATGATTGTAACGAGGACACAAATGGCCGACCTCCGGCTAAGGTGCTGTGGTATTTGCCGATAATACCGAGATTCAAACGGTTGTTTGCGAATCCCAAAGATGCAAAATTATTGCGCTGGCACGAAGAAGAGCGCAAAAATGACGGTAAACTAAGGCACCCGGCTGATTCTCCTCAATGGAGAAACATTGACAGACATTTCAAAGAATTTGGTTCTGAAACGAGGAACCTTAGGATTGTGGTGAGCTCAGATGGAATGAGTCCGTTTGGAAGTATGAGCAGTCGGCACAGTACTTGGCCAGTTCTTTTATGCATCTACAATATTTCTCATTGGTTGTGCATGAAACGCAGATATATAATGATGTCATTACTAATCCAAGGACCCAGACAACCCGGAAATGACATAGATGTATATCTCGCCATGGCGTCCCGGTGTGGGATGCGTATATGAAAGAGACCTTTAACTTGCGGGCCATGGTGTTTTGCACCGAAAATGATTTCCCCGCGTACGGGAATTTGTCGGGTTACACTTGTAAAGGAGCAAAAGCGTGCCCGATCTGTGAAGATGACACGCAGGTGCTGAGGTTGAAAAATTATCAAAAGAATGTATTCATGGGGCATCGTAGGTTTCTTCCTAATAATCACCCATATCGTAAGAAGAAGATGGCATTCAACGGGAAAATTGAGCTTGGAGTGGCTCGTCATCCATTAGACGGGGAGAGTGTCTTCGAACGGGTAAAAAACATTGATGTTGTTTTTGGAAAATGCGCCAAAGCACAACCGAAGAATATTTAGAAAAAGAGGTCCATATTTTGGGAGCTACCGTACTGGAAATATTTAGAAGTGAGGCATTGCCTAGATGTCATGCATGTCGAAAAAAATGTCTGTGACAGTTTAATTGGTTTATTATTGAACATTCCGGGGAAGACTAAGGATGGTATTAAAGTGAGAAAAGACATGGTAGAGATGGGAATACGACACGAGCTCGCACCGCAGGAGAAAGGGAAGCGCACATACCTACCCCCCGCACTGTGCACAATGTCAAAGAAAGAGAAAACAAGCTTTTGTGAATGCCTCAATGGTATAAAAGTCCCATCAGGATATTCTTCGAATATTAAGAAGTTGGTGTCGATGAAGGACTTGAAACTGGTCGGTCTGAAATCTCACGACTGTCATGTTTTATTGACACACATAATTCCCGTTGCAATACGGGGAATTTTACCAAAGCATGTTCGTCAAAACATTACGAAGCTTTGTTCTTTCTTCAATGCAATAAATTCCAAAGTGATAGACCCTCTAAAATTGGACTCTTTGCAAAAGGAGGTCGTCGTGACTCTTTGCCAACTTGAGATGTATTTTCCGCCATCTTTTTCGATGTCATGGTTCACCTTGTTGTTCATCTTGTGAGAGAAATTAAGATTTGTGGTCCCGTGTTTCTTCGGTATATGTATCCATTCGAGAGATACATGGGCATCTTGAAAAAATACGTAAGGAACCGACATCGACCCGAAGGCAGCATTATAGAAGGATATTCTACGGAGGAGGTGATTGATTTTTGCACCAACTACTTGACCGGTGTGGATCCTATTGGCGTTCCAAAATCTCGATACGAGGGAAGGCTCCAAGGAGTCGGGACAATTGGGTTGAGAGCCGTAGTTGCTGATCTAAATGAACTACAAAAGGCACATTTTATTGTACTACAACACATGACAGATGTTGCTCCCTATATAGATGAGCACATGACAATCCTTCAACAACAAAACTACACGAGGAGTTAGAAGTGGCTTACTAACGAGCATAATCGTTCTTTTATAGGATGGCTGAAGGAAAGAGTGCAGTCACACCCCGTACCTGAAATTGTTAAACTGCTTGGCGAAGGACCCCAAATTGTTGTTAGAACATACCAAGGATACGAGATTAATGGATATACATTTTACACTAAATCCCATAGTGATAAGAGCACGATGCAAAACAGTGGGGTGACGTTGGTGGCGACCTCTCAAGAATTCAGTAGATCCGGAGATGGCCGGGCTGTAATATCATCAAAGTCATATTATGGCGTTATTCAAGAAATTTGGGAGCTCATTTACAGTCCTCGCCTGAGCATTCCCGTGTTTCGGTGTCAATGGGTCGAAGACCGAGGTGTTAAAGTTGACAACGACGGGTTCACACTCGTTGATTTAAACAGGGTTGGGCATGTTGATGATCCGTTTATACTCGCCAAGCAAGCCACCCAAGTCTTTTATGCCACTGACCCGAGTGATGCTAGGTTGAGCGTCGTCCTATCCGGAAAAAGAAGGATTGTCGGGGTAGAAAATGTCGTCGATGAAGAAGAGTACGACCAGTTCGACGAAGTACCTCCATTTTGTACCGATGTGCAAACTGAGGTAGCAACACTTGAAGGGGTAGACGAAGCTGACTACATGCGGTCCGACCACAATGAAGGATTATGGGCCGAGGGTACTGTTCAAATAGTGGAAAAAAGAAGAAAAAGGAAAAAAAAGCATAATGTATAATATTTATTTTGTTTAAGACCGTGTAGCTTTTAATATTGCAACCTTAGCTTGTAATATATCAAATAAAAAAGGAAAAAAAGAGGGAAATAAGGAAAAAAGCATAATGTAGTATTAGTATTATCAAATATTAGTATTAGTTTTTGAAACAATGAAGGATTATGTTTAATGAAGGATTATCAAATATTATCAAATATTGCAACAATGAAGGATTATGTTTAATGCTTATAATATTATCAAATATTAGTATTAGTTTTTGAAAATATTAGTTAAAACATTTAATAATAAAATAAAATAAATAAAATTTCATTATTAGATTTTAATATTAGTTGCTTGGTACAAATATCGGTATAAGTTTTTAAATATTAGAAATCTGAAATTTTACTTAATTTATTATTACTTTAGAAATATTAGAAATCTGAAATTTTACTTAATTTATTATTACTTTATAAATATTCACCTCCTGAAATTTTACTGAACCTGGGACCCGCCTGTCGGACCTATTTATACACGGACATTTAGCTAATAGTCCGTGTAGAAATGGAAGAGAGCTACACGGACTATTAGCTAGATGTCCGTGTAGAAAGGATATTTGCACACGGACTTTAGAGTTATGTCCGTGTAGAAAGCTCTTTGTACACGGTCTTTTAAGTTAAAAGTCCGTGTATAATAAGGAAAACACTATTGTTTCGAAATCCTTCTCTGCCAAAATTTTCACAAGTCCGAAAACACTCACAGAGAATATTAAGCGGTTCAGTTCCAATAACCCTCACAGAGAATTTCGAAAGCCTTCTCCGAGCTCTTCACCGCCTCGCCGCCTCACCGCCTCACCACCTCGGTCTCTCTCACCCGTGGTCTCTCTCTCTCTAACCCGCGGTCTCTCTCACTCGTGGTTAGCGTCTCTCTCTCTCTCTCGTTATTTTTCTTATTGGGTTTGAACCCGTTAGCCATGGTTGGCTAATTTTGTTACCGGATATCTTTATGGTGCTATACCGAGTTAGTATTGAATAATCTAGGTTAATTTGATATAGGGTATTTTAGGGTATTTTAGGTTAATTGATTAATCTAGGTTATATGTCAAAAATTGTGCATGCTATATATTCTTATTAGACTATAAGTTAATGAAACAACCAATGCATGCTATATATTCTTATTTCTATTTGACCGACACATTGTTTTTTTACCACCTCATCCCCTCTTTTGATATAATTATATTTCATAGTACATTTCATTTAATTCTTACGGTGTGTATATTTGAAAACTATTATTGAAATTTTAAAAAAAAAATAGCATCTATTAGATGTGTTTTCAATTATTTAGATTAAAATATTATAGATAAGTTTTTTTTAATATTAATAATTATTTAAAAAAAACTCACTAATTTGAAATTTAATATGAATTTGATCGATTGAGTCTCTACTTAATGTATTTGTTTCAATCAAATACCAAATCAGCCCTTTATAAATAAATAAATATATTTGAGAAACGGAAACAAATTTCACAAGTTACAAAATATTATTGGTACAAGAATATCAATTTTATGATTTGATCTTTAATTTCATAGGATTTTTGTACAAAATATCAATTTTATGATTATAGGATTTTTGTACAAAATATCAATTTTATGATTTGATCTTTAATTTCATGATTTGGTCACTTATGATTTGATCTTTAATTTCAATTATTGGTACAAGAATATCAATTTTTGTACAAGAATATCAATTATTGGTCACTTATGATTTGATCTTTAATTTCATGCAGAACCATGTCGGATGAGGATGAGTACGTCGATATGATGGCAGAAGAGGAGCAGCAAGCTACTGCATCATCAGAAAGAAGGAGAAGAGGGCCGACAATGTGCACGAGCATGTCCGAGCACACCCATCAAGAAATCTGGTTCACAGAAGACGGGCGTGCGCAGGGAGAAAAACGGCAGAAATACTCAAATTGGTGTACGAGTTTGGTGAGGCAAAAAGCGAGTATCCTTGTTGAGAGATGGGATCATTTTGAGGATGCGGTGAAGGACGAGTGGTGGAACATGGTGAAGGTAAAGTGCCTAACAACTCTTTGCTTTATTTTCACTTATGTATGATCTATACTTAAATACACTAAATTTTGGTGTTAATCAGGCTCAGTGGAACATCAAGAATGATGTTCCAAAGGATAAGACTTTGAATATTATGAACAATGGTTGGAAGCAATTCAAGAGCACGTTGAAGACGGAGTTCATGGAGAAAGGGAGAACTCCGATCGGCTACTACAAATGGCTAAAACAAGAGGACTGGGATGCGTTTCAAGCTTTGAAGTCTACCAAAGAGTTCCAGGAATCTAACTCGTGCCTCTTTTGTGCTTATTCTTTCTCGATATGTACTTATCTTTCTAAAACTAACTGATCGTTATTGTCTTGTTTCTGTGAAGGCAAAAAGTAATAAAGGCAGGAGGACCGTTGCCTTTAACAAGTATCCACACCATCTAGGGTCAGCTGGTTACGAGGGTAAGTCGGCAGAATGGAGGAAAGTCCTGGAGCAAAACAAGGATTCTGACTCACCCGTGGTTAGGATCCAAAATCCTAGGGGCAAAGATTGGGTCATGGGTAGAGCCGAGGTAACCGCTGACGGAAGGATAGTACTCCCAAAGGATTTGCAACCCGTGGCTCAAAGAATGGTAAGAGTCCTTTATACTTACTTTGTGACATTCATCCGAAAATTATAACTCCGAAAGTACATCAATTGTTCTTTTGCTTTAACTAATTCTTCTACTTGAACAGTTGGAAGTGGAGGAGGAGGTTAACTCGGGTGCCCGGAGTGTCGAACGACAAAATGATTCCTTGTCCGCAGCGCTCGAGAATCCAGAACACCCGGGTCGAGTAAGGGGTGTAGGGGTCTACAGGGACTGGAAGGAGGTGTTCCGAGTGGAGGGACAAAAACCTCGAAGAAAATCTCGTGCCAAGATAAACAAAGACGAGATAGTTGCGCAGATACGCGCGGAGGTGAGCAAAGAGTACGACGCAAGGTTTGCTGAGATGGAAGCAATGTTGACACAAATTAGATCAGCAACTACGCAGCCATCCGAGCAACCACCTCCCATTTCGCCAGGAATTCGGCGAAGTAGTCAAGCATCCGGCACGTGGGCCTTAGACGATTTGAATAATCTCAAGGTAATCAATACTTGTTCATAATATAAAGGTAATTAAAACCTGTTTGTAACCTTGTTAGACAATATCGCACCATCAAAATAAACAACTTTCTGATAATTGTAGGACCCCAGAGCATGCGACCTCGTCCTGTAACCTGATAGTGTTCCTCTGACCGTTGCTAAGGGTGTTGTACATCCAGGAGCGAAAAATGTACACTTTGGTCAGCTAAGGCCCGACCATGCATGCGTGCATATTGAGTTAGTCGTGGATGGATGGCAGCGCGTACCCCTTCCTGTCCCTACCGACGACATGCTTGTGCTTGATGAGGCACGGATGTCATTTGTCCAATGGCCCAAGAGTCAGATTATTTTGGATCAGGTAATCCATAAAAAAATCCATTTATTTGTTACATTCAACTCATTCTTTTTGAAATACTAGAATAATCCATTTATAATTTGATACAGACACGAGGAGATGATGTCACCGGTACGGCGATGTCACCGGTACGTCAGGAGGTGGCTTGCGACATCGGGGCTGACGCGCCACAATCACCGCCCCGTCCTATGGTTACCGAAGAAGAATACAGTCGTTTGCCCAGTGATTTGCGCCTTCTCCACGACTACTTGATGACGGCGCCCGAAGGCATGGAGGCTATCATCATCCCTGTCCCACCTGGGATGTTTCTACACGAAGGCAGGGATCTCCTGCTGTCGTTCAAGGACCTCTTCCACCACTCGTCATCCGACAAATGGCTCGATGTGTCACACATCACCATTTTCCTCATGTTAGTGATCAAAAATTATTTTCATTATTGTATAGAACTCAAATATATATTCTAATTACAATATGATGAGTTTCAGGAAGATAGTCCGAAACTGTGATGAGATGGTTGAAAAGAAGAACTTGTGCATGTTTCTGGACCCGGAGAAAGTGAGTTCTACGGCAGTGACATATTATCCGGATATGGCTATCGAGTACATATGTTCTGCGATGCATCGTGCTAAGGCGGAGGAGAAGAAATTCATTCTCATGCCATACCACGAGAGGTTAGTTCTAATCTTAACTTATGTGTTGTTTATATTTTAAATTAAAGAATTGTATAAAGAAAATAAAAGTTAAACATAAAAAAATGAAATCACACCATCAATCATAGCAAACACTTGTGTCACTTTTATATGCTAAAGTACTATAATTCTTCTCCTCGATCCCACAGCAAACATTGGTGTTCGATTCTCATTGTGCCGTACCTAAATGTGGGCATAATTGTTGATTCTTGTAAGCCCAAAAGAAGGATCGCGCTTGACAAGTGCAAAGTTATCTTCCCTTTTGCTGGAGGCGAAATACAAAAAATCTTCAACTATTTGTACACGGATATTTACCAAAAGTCCGTGTATAATAGCTAAGAGAGGTACACGGACTTTTAATACAAAGCCGTGTAGAAAGAGGAATCGTACACGGTTAATTAGGGGATATCCGTGTAGCTCGGTAACTTGTAGAGCGACACCCCAGGTCTTTGTACACGGCGGTTTACAAAGTAATCCGTGTAGAAATTGTTATAATCTCACACGGTTAAATATCCGTGTGTAGTCTGACCTATTCATACACCCTGGCTTTAAACACAGCAGGAAATCCGTGTAGCTCTTCCATTAATGTCCGTGTGCAATCTGTTTTTCTGTAGTAGTGGAGAGAATATACTAACGAAACTTTACACGTTTACAATTCATCATGTCTAAACACTAAAGCAGCTGTTGCTTTCTCCTTTGAACCTGAGCATTGCACTCAGGGAAGCAAATTAATTTCTCCGTCAACCCTTGAAATCTCATAAATCTGCTTTGATCGATTAATCTCATGGGCTCACATTTAGCTCATCGTCTCCATTTAAACTGCCCAATGACAGAGGGAAGTGAGGGAAAACGGGACTAAGTTCTCCTATAAATTAAAATTTGTAATTTTGTTTGCTAAATTTTATAATTTTTGCATGCATGAATATTTTTCAGCCTCAACCTTCAAAAAAAAAAAAAATTCAACCTCTTTATATAATAAAATTATACCACACCACATTATGCTTCTCCAATCTTAATTTTCTAACTCCATCCGTAAACACGTCCAAACAATAAACATGAGATCTATCCATGTACGGATTTCAAGATAAATATAACGATCAATTAGTTTGTGCCAACACCCAATAGTCATTCTGATCAATTTGTTCAAATTAATACCAAGTCAGATGATATATAACCTCCGAATATTTTCCGCTGACCACTATGTCCGTACAATATTGTAGTATGAGTTTTAATTATATTTCGTGTTTCAAAATATATGTACACTGACAGAGATGTTCGTAAATGCACTTGAATTGTATTAACTATATATGCATGTACATTATATTTAATTCATCCTAATTCATATAGGTGCTCGATTATTTTTTCTTAATTTACAAAAACAATGCCGAGCTCATGCAACCTTTAGCAATTTAATTAGTCGATATATACCAAACTACAATTCTAACAATAACAAAATTTAGAAAGTATATATGATTCAAATAATATATATAAACTATATATATTATGCATTGCAGCTCATTTATTTGATGCTATAAACATTGCTAAACATAATATATAGTTGACACATAATTTGGAATAAGTTTTCAGCTACCTAAGTGTCTAGCTAGCCGTCACATAATTTGACCGATATCCTTGATAAATTATTAAACATGCACAATTTGCACAATTTTGATCTTTAGGATTATGCCTTTAGTGGCAGTTGCCTTGTACATTTCAGATCAGAGGGATGCTTTGCCTGGGAAGTGCTCAACCAAACAACAGCCATTGCAATTCTTGTATGCACAAGGGCACCAAGCTGGTCTTTCCTTACATCGCATCTAGTACAAGGCCAATGGCCCAATGTCTGTAAAAGCTATATATACTTCCCACGAATCCTCCATTCTGGTTTTTTTTCTTATTATGGAATAGGTACCGTTGGATATGTATTGTAGAGTAGACTGCGGAGTCGACGAATTATAGTAATTTATATCCTCAAAACATAATATTTTTAGTTTTCAAATTTAAAGGTTAGTAGTAGAGATTGATACTTTGGTATATTATCTCCCTATAAAATTTTATTCAAACTACGTTATGAGTTATTTATTTTTGAGTTGAAATAAGGTACAACGAAATTACATGAACTGATTTTTTTTTAAGATCGGAAACAAAACCTTGTAATCTTAACAATATATATATATGACCTCAAGTTAGGAGCAAAAAGTTTATGTTGCTTGGACCTCAAGTTTATTGTAACACTTTATTCGTCCATGCTCCAATAAATGGACGAATATGTAACACTTTATTCGTCCGCGTCTTGGCACCTGCTGCCCAAGTGATATTCCAAACTTGTTCCCCAAGTAAGAAACAAGTTTGGAATGTCGCTTGGCAGCAGGTGCCTGGGCACTTTGGAGAGAGAGAAACAGGAGATTTTTTTCGAACAAGACTCGGCTCGTGAGACAACTAATAAATGATACAGCTATGGATGTCATTTCTTGGTCGCAATTTGCTTAGGTTTTTTGCGGGAATGGATCCGGCAGGGGCGTACTGCGCTCTCCTGTCGGCCATCTTTTTTAGTTAAATTTTCGAGTTTCAGTTTCATTTTACGGGCTTGATAATTAATCTAGCCCACAAATGTGTAAATAAATCTTTTTCATTATTCAATATATTGTTGGTGGCAATTTGTCGCTAACCTTAAAAAAAAAAAAATCTTGGCAATCATACATTTTCAAGAGCCGAAAGGGCGCATGAAAAATTAAAAATGTATTTACAAGCTCAACGGTTAATTTTCAACAGATAAATGATAAAAGAGGAGGGTTAAAATGCACCCTCCCTTTTGTGCTCCTAACGTGCATCCTCCCCTCATATTTTCATTTTCAAAGTTCAAATAGTTGATTCGAACCTTTCAACGTGTTCTTCATATTAAAATGTGCTTGGAGACCAAATTTTACATTTTTTGGAAAATGTTTACTATTTTTTCAGAATTTTTGATTAAACTAAACAATAATAAAAAATTCAGCAAAGTGATGATTTTCAAAAATTCTGAAAAAATAGTAAAAAATTTTCAAAAAATGTAAATTTGGTCTCCAAGCACATTTTAATATGAAGAACACGTTGGAAGGTTCGAATCGACTATTTGAACTTTGAAAATGTAGATATGAGGGGAGGGTGCACGTTAGGAGCACAAAAAGAGGGTGCATTTTAACCCTCCTCATGATAAAATATACTTTATAATCATGCATGACTGTGATATTTTAATGTTCAAGGAACTATTAATAAATGTCTCATTTTATGCTTTGAAAGAATTGTATAAGAAATATGAAAAGATAAAAAAAAAAAACATAACAATCAATCCCGTTAATATGCACGGTCTTCCATGTGCCCCTAAAATGATAAACATCACAGATTGAATGTTGCCTCTAGATTTGATTCATCTGCAATGGAGAATTGATGGAACACTACATGCTCCATCAACTGACTCGACTAACGGTGTTGAAAATGCAATGATGAATTTCAATCTAAGTATCAACAATGGCCATTTCACAAAAACGAAGCTGTTAAAAAATTATTGCCAAATTTGGCTCCAATTCCAAGCTAATACTCGAATCAAAAGTTCCACGCGATAGACATTCGTGACCAAACAAAACAAAAAACAAAGTGCATTAAATTCTACTAAATGGTCTCTACCAAGTATTTCAAAAAAAAAAAAAAATTCTAATAAATGAGATCCTTCTAAATTTGAACCTGTGAAAGAATCAGAAAAAACAAGTCTTGCGCTAACAATTGAGCACATCAAGACAATGAAACAATGAATGAAAATGAAGGCCTTAATATGATCTTCAAGAAATGTTACTACTATTGCTTAATTTAAATGAATTTTCTAAATATTAAACTTTTTAATTCTATTGTTAGAATTATAATAAAGTGTCATGAGGAACTGTCTTCGAACTTTTATTGTTAAAATAAAGTTTTTAGGAGTAATGATTTTATTTTTTGTTGTTGTATAGTTTTCACTTTATTTTTGGTTTCCTAGTTTTTATGTTTTATAATTTGTTAATTTTATAGGCTTGTAACTCTGTAATCTTTATTAGTTTGTTGATCTGACGGATTGCATTATAGGACTACTTAATTAGTCCCCTCTTCTTCTAAAACAAACGAACATAAATAACAGAGAAAAAGAGAGACAATTGCAAACCTTTCGGATTTTTCTTACTCTTAGTTATATTTTGCTCTGTTATTTTTTAGATTAGTGATAAGTTGTTTATTTTGTATACGTGAGAAGGAAACTACTGACTTTGAGGTTTCCCACAAATCCTCCATTAATTACTCTTAATTTTATTATTGGTGGATAGATATGATTTATCATTATGTCTGGTGTACTCCCGTACGGAAATAGACCTGCTAATTACAACTATAGTTTCCATCCAGGGGCAATTTTGTCAATACTGGTTGAAATGAAATAGAATTTGAATCCTTGTGAAAAATGGTGCTTCAACAATGTCCCATTTAGTTGGTTGTACAGCTTCAACTGATATTATACTAATTCTCTCCTATTTTTCATTGATTCTTTTTCTTCAACAGGGTCTGAGTTTGAGACAGAGAAGTGTATGTACGTTCAGAGTTGCAATAGTAATTAAAAATCATACAAAATGTTTTCATAATTCTCTTTGATTGACACCATATCAAATTTAATACAATTTCAAGATTGATCGACCATTGAGCTGGCGATTCAAAAGTTTACTTGTTTAGCTGTATCAGCTTTGGATCGATGCTGAGCCAATGACATTTGCCTCAAACTTGACAAGTCCACTTTTTTAATGATATAATATCAACAAATTCATAATAGAAATTGTTGGCAAGTCCACTTTTAAAAAAAAAAAAAAACCATGAATAACTTTCACCATTACTAAATATTATCCCTCTTGACAAGACGTGCGGGCGATCATCACTAAATTTCATTATATTTGACTTGGTTTTGGATAAATATTCGACTTCCATATATAAAGGAAAAATAATTGATGCAAATTAGTTGCTAGCAAATCAGTAAATCTCACAAAACATGCATGAATATTTTACACAACTCATGTGCTCTCACGACATGCCATAATAACTAAAGGATCAGAATTTAATTTTCTAAGTGGCCATAATTAAATGCTAACATTGTGTCCGTGTGTTGCAACGAAGACAAATTATAAGAGAACAAAAAAATTCTCATAAAAAATATCATAAGTCGAATAATGTGATTGAATGAAAATCTGTGGAAAGATGAGATTTAAGACTCGACATGTTTTTCAAGACTATCCAAAACAGATGATGTTATTTCCATAAAGAAAGAAAATATTAATTACCAATTATAGCATAATGCGTAGAAAATTTCATCAATATTTTTAGATAAGAAAGTTTCATTAATTGATATCTATATCAATACAACTTGTCTTCCATTTTTTAGGGAGGCGCTATTTTGAGAGCAATAATTAAGTTATTGAGAGCAAAGAGAAATTTTTTTCTTCTAAATACAATTTTACCCTTCTTAAATACTTTCTTATTTTTGCTTTCAGTTAAATACGGCTATAAATTAGGAAATTAAATAGACCAAATAATTCTCAAATAAGCAGTGTAGCATAAAAGGAAAATTTTAATATTTTTGATAGGGTAGTGATTATATATTTGGAAATTGTTTGGACTTTTGTGAGTGTCGTAAATTCAATTTGATAACTTCTGTTGGTCTTGCTAAAAAAAAGAGAATCATGTCCTCATTTGATTTCATTGATTACTGGTTACAAGAATTTTGTAACAATCTAAATATAACATAGAAAAAGCAATCAAAAATTATATTTTTTAGATTCTTTTTACTATTTTTAAATATAGGTACAAAATCACTGTTTTTGGACAGTCCATAATTTTCATATAAAAAAATATAAAATCCGATTTGCAAGTACATATTCATATGGGAATCATGTTAAACGGTTCTGACCGATCGTTAGAATTTTGAAAAAAAAATATTGATCTGTATTACAGACCAACCTGTGATATGCATAATACCATAGACTCACTCTAAAAAAATAGCTTAAAACATTTGAGCTTTGAAATCAAAGTAATAAAAGTTGAAAAACAAAATAGAGCAAACAAAGTGCAAGCCAGTAACAAATAAAGTACCGGTAAAGCGCCATAAAAAGTAAAAAAAAACTAAAAAATCTGTAGATTTTGTTCCTGATCAAGCTGTTAGGATCGCCTCCTACGTTTGTAGTACCTCATGAGCTAGTTCTTCTATGTCCTTTGTTTCTCTCATAGTGAAAAATGAATTATTTAGATTTGGTTCGGTGGAGTCAAAGTTTAGTGATTCAGAAATAATTCGAGTATAATTCAAGAATAATTCGAAATTATCTGGACCGGAGATCTCAGTTCTACAAGGGAGCAAAAAATAATCGCGAATAATTCATAAAATTCACAAATAATTCAGTCAAAGTTCGTTCTTCCTTAGAAAAGAAAACATTAGACTCTACAACCAGAATAAAATAGAGCAAAAAAGATGACATAAGATATTAAAATATTAAAATAAACAAAGAATCAAATTTCTATTTTGAAGCCTACGGACTTCAAATAAAAATAAAATAAAATTTTGTTTTCAATGTCTAGCAATTTCTTTCTACTTTTAACAGGTTATTAACTTTTCTAATTATAGCATATTTTAATTAGAAGCAGAAAATAGAAAATAGGAAGATATTTAAGAAGGGCAAAAGTGGTACATAGAAGAAGAAAATTCTCTCAGCTCTCAATTGTTGAATTTCTGCCCTCAAGATAGCAGCCCCCATATTTTTATAGAAAATTTTATCAACTAGACCGCATACTAATTAAGCGATAAATATTAGTAAATTTATAACTATGTTATTAAATATTAGCACATGACACATTGACATACGACAAAATAAAAAATTGCATCGATTATTATAGATTTGTATCCTTAAATGACATTTTAAAAATAGAAAGAAATATCAATCAATAAATCGATATTTGACAATCAAATAAGGGATTTACGAAAGTTTTCGGAAAAAAATGGAGAAATCAAGACATCTACATACGGTGAGTACGTGTCTAAATAAATTTAGATTTCTACGCGTAAAAAAACATAAAAAAAATGCATAAAATAAAAAAAAAGACTGACTATTTGATAGGAAAGCTGATATTCAATCTAAAATTTTATCTTTTAATCAAAATTGTTGGCAGATTTAAACATATACGTGCTTAATATAGGAATGGAGATATTTTATAAATTTCAAACAAAGGAGGTATTATGTGTGTGAAAGCGCTGCTGAAACCTAAAGGTTCATTTGGTTACGAAGCAAGCTACACTCTTCATGCATACCAGTACCGCACGAAAAAATAAGCCTCCAAACTTCCATATCAGGAAAGCACTGTCTTCCAACTACGATTATTAGGGGCCAGTCTCCTCCATTAGTTTCAGTTGCTTCTCAATTCTCTCATATATATAAAATAAAATAACCATCAAACACAGGACTTGAGTAAGCATAGCCGGAAGATTCTCATATTTTAATGTGAAGCTAGTGTCAGCAAGGAAGATCTGCAGGTGGTATTGACATGAACTGGGTCTAACCCTCTCCAGAAAAGCATGATGCTCACCTCGCGAGCCTGGTGGATAGTACGCCACATACCCAAATTGCTCAAGCATTTCTTATAAACCAGGGTGGAAAGGAGGGGAACATAGGGGTGTCAATGGGTACCATACGGTACAGGTGGAAGCATTTTCATAATGATAAGTTGACCTTACCCGTTTCCTACCCTTATCCATTAAGAATTATCTTTACTCTATTCTACTTTTACCCGTTAAGATTATCGGATAACAAAACGATAGCAAACGAATAACAAATAATATTAATATAATAGTTAGTTTTATTCTTTCTTTTTTTAAATAATAGTAAGTGGGCATTTGCGTACATTTAGAACTCTGTAAAAACTCTTCTTTATTAATACATTGTTAATGAGCACCTTGTCCACTAACCTTAAAATAAAATCCCATTGTCGAATGTATGAAGCTGAATATCCTGTATAGTACAAAGTAGTTGCAGATTCAGCGATTGGCCCAACTTATTTTCCATCAAATTGCAATTGGTAAAGTTTACTAAATAATATTAGTAACTATCTTGAAGGGAATAAAGTAAAACAAAAGAACAAGATTTTTCTGTTAGTTCTTACATTTCAAAGGATAAAATACAATTCTCAACATTTGTCAGGTCCGTCAGATATTTTTGGCAACTCATAATATCTCTGAGATCTGCACACAAAAAAACAAGAAAATCACTACAAAACTTCATCAACCGAATATTTATTTCAGTGCAAGGTTGATATAAAAATAAAGTGCCCAATTTTCCAAGGCAAATTCAAAAACAAATTCAAAGCATAAATGATAAAAAAAACATTTTAGGGACTTAAAATCAAAATTTAAATCATTAAGGGCGCATCTCAGAAAACTAGCCAGTGGAAACAGTACAGAAACCCACGCTTATCGGCATCTCGGTAATGATAAGGCCACTGGTCTCTTCAAGTGCTCTGAGAGTCGCCACCTCACCTCCCACCACCATGTTTATCACAATTCCATCTAAATTTTGCAAAATCATTTACTCTGGTTGAAATTGGGTTAAAAGCAACAATTTTTACAGCATCTGAGACTAACCTGTGGCCAAACATGAAGAAGTACGCCTACAGTATGTTTCCTGAAAAAGATTATTCGTGTAAGTAGTCAAAATCAAAGATGATATGAAAGGGAAACAGCAGATAAATAAATAAATAAATGGTTGGGCACCAAGCATCACCATACTTCAGTTATCCATGACCATATACAGAAAAAGTAGCAATGAATACATTCTTGCTTGCATAAAGCTATTTCTGGTGTTCACCTTCTTTGATGGTAATTCATAGTTTATCAGAAGACGTGCTGTGAGAGATGCCTCTCCTAAAGCAGAGGACGGCAAGCATGCATCAGTTGCAACTACCATGCACGCCTTTCTAGTAGCATGTTCAGGTTCCATACAATCCAAAGAAAGGACACTGTACTTCTGATTCCACTGCAGAGTTGCCAGACGAAACTTTTCTAAAATAGATGCACGCTCTGTTTCGGCTTGGTCGCTGTACTGTAATGCAAATGAAATGAGTATATTGTAAGAGAAGAGATGGGTATTCTAGATTAGCACCATGCTTCATCTCAAATTCTTGGGCACTTCACTAAATTTATAAAACACAGAAATAAAGTCCATCCAGCTGGCTCAGTTATTGGGGATTGGTCAAATTATACATGTGAACAATCCAAAATAAATTAATTAATAAATACAATTTTCCAGGTTTTGGTGCCGGTTTCTATGCCATGATGCCTGATTTAAATACTTGCGTGCATATTGAAATTTATACCATTTCCCTTAGTTGGAATCCCCAATACAGAGAACTGATCCCAGAAATACCACAAGAATATCATGCATTGGTCCAGGTAGAAGGTATGAAATGGGATTTCTCTTCTATTTCGGTAAGAAACTCATAGGTCATAAAATTAAATGGATACTGGATGTCAGTATTAGCTGGCTCCAGCCAGCATTTGGACTTTCAATTTTTAGTGATTTTTTTTAGTCTTCAATACCTGACACGCCAACTCTAGAACAAAATAAATCCACCAGAAGGCTAGGAGCAGCACCAGCTCATACAATGTGAGAACCATTGGTAACATGCAGGCCTAGTTTGCACTAAACCAGAAACTTTTCTAAATTGTCTCCATAACATATATGGCTGCATAGATATTTAGATGTCATTTAGTTATTTATATATGTATTTGATTAATTATTTATCTCTTCATACCCAATTTTTTACAATCATTATTTTGTCGGATTTTTTTTTATTGTAATATGCCATTTCCAGTTTATTACACAACTAGAAATATCATCACATTAAGGGTAGTTGGCATACCACAGTTCGTGCCTGATTCATTTGTATTAAAATCCAGATTATGACAACAATTAAAGAAGGAAGAACAGTTCAGAAAAATACTTGACATTTAACATCTATACAGCTAGCCCGAGCCACTAATGGGATTTTCACTGATATATCTGTATATTAAATAGACAAAACAAATATTAAAGAAGGGAATAACAAAAATTGTTAGCTACTATTGCATGAGATGTTAGTTAATAATTGGTGGTTGGTGGCAATGGTAAAATACCCAAACTTTACAATTGAAAACCATCAAATTTTCCTTGATTTACACCATAACAGTCACGCCTGCTAACAGTAAGATAACGCAGAAAAGTTAATTGCTTATTTACCAGAGGAGAGAAGGAGATATAGGAGAGATTGGCCACAGTGGAACAGACGGCGTCCAGCTCATCACGCGAGCTACAACAAATCACGATCGGCAGCGACGGTTGCTTCCCGGCTACTTCTAGAAGATCCACCAACGTCTCCTGTTTGAACCCACCATTCTCTCAAGTTCAGTAATAATCAGAGAAGCATTACACGAACGAAGAGAGAGGGAGCTACCATTTTGAACTGGAGGCGATCGACGGCGAGGTAATAGTGGCGGCCGGGGAAGTTCGAGTGGGAAGAAGGGGCGGAAGAGGAGGGGGAATGGAAGGAATCGGAGAGATCTAGTGTGCCTCCTCTCATGGCGGATTGCGTTACCGGGACTCGAGGTCGAATTACGAGAATTCGGATCGAGAGGAAGAAAGACTGTCACAGGGCACAGGAATTAACATCCTCCCCGATACCGTAAAAGGAAATCTTTTAGAATTAGTGGATCTGGACCGTTCTTTTAACTTTGCACGAATCTCAATGCCAAAATTATGCTGCCCAGCGAAAGCCCGAATCTCAAAGCGGTTGAGAGTACATATTGGGATGAATTTGCACATAGACACAGTATTGTTAAGAAATTGTAGAGCATTGCTTTGGTTTTTCCTTTTTTGTGATAATGCCCGTGGGCGGAGCACAAATTGTTTTCAATATCTTCAGAATATTCTCATTTTTACGAAGAACATTCAGAAAGTTTTCTGTATTGATGGAGAAATGGAAAACAATTTCTCTTCAATAAGTTCATATGTACAGCTAGCGGAGAGTAATTATGAAACATTTTTTTAAATTTTATGAAATAAATTTGTATTTTAGGTTCTTAACAAATATTGCGACACAAAATCCCCGTTTATTTGATTCTCAATATCTCTGTTTGTTAGCGGCTAATGAATGCGGGAACCTTTTTAAATTTCTTAACATTAAGATGTCTTTTTTTTTTGAAGTTTTTTATTTTTTGAAACCTTTGCAGACTGCGAAGTCGTGAGGAGAAATCAAACTTTTTTTGTTAAGTTAGTGGTTTTAAATAACTACTAATGATTTCATTGATAAAAAAAAACATATTTATAATGAATTAAATGACTCTAATTTTTATATCTATTCGTTTATTTTTCTAAAATTCTCTAAATTATTGCAAATTACTTTAATCCGCTAATTTTATTTATACACACTCTTAATTACTCTATTACCTTAATTCACATCTCTCTTGATGACTGGATCCGCTCTTCGTTGACCGCTATCACATTTCGACGACTGAATTTGCTCACTACTGTGCTCTGATCGACAACCTATTTGATGTCTTATTTGATAAACAACTTCCAAACAATTAATGAACAAAGCCTTGCTAGCAAAAAAATAATTATGAAAATGGATTCAAGTACAAAAGCCATGGTGAATGCAAGGAACAAGATATGAATTGAAATTGATACAACACGCATTTATTGAGATTTATGAATGAAATTCAACCTTTCTTCTCATTTAAGTAAGATTTATTTCAAGTTGGTTCACTAACACATGTCAAGTTTTGACAAGACTCAATGACTCATGGTTGCAACAAGCGTTTAATGTAAGGTATAAAAATCTCTACGAATATGCAATGGAACAAAATATGTCGGTAGCACAAGCAAATGCAAATGACCAATGGGAGTTAAATTTGAGACCACATATATATATATATATATATATATATATATATATATATATATATCCATTCAAGCGCGGAATGAGCATAATGATCTTATACAAGAATTGACACATGTTACAACCATGAGTCTTTATTTTGCCGTTCTTTTTATTTTCGTCTTTATTTTGATTTCTGTTAATAAGATCTATCTGTTGTCCTGTTTCTCCAATTCTTTTATCCCCTAACTTTCTTCTGAGTTGGGACATATATAGCGTATATTGAAATTTCATGGTATAGTAGATACTGAAACATAAATTAACATAGAGGAGGGTTCAAATGCCTCCATTTTTCATGCTTCCACCATGCCTCCATTTTTAAAAGTCAAAATAAAACCGTTGGATATGATCTACATCATTTTATCTATATGCTCATAAAAAATTATCACATTTTGGTTTGTTTTTATGTGAATCAATAAGTTGAAAAATCAACGTCTAGAAATTATCCACATTAGTACGTTTTTTTACAAGCTCTTGATGACAACCAAAACAAAATTGAAATGTCAATATTTTTTACACATGCATAGCTAAAATGATTTAGATCATATCTAACGGTTTTATTTTGATTTTTAAGTTTTAAATTTTGAGTTATTGAAGTTTTTAAAAATGGAGGTACGGTGGAGGCATGAAAAATGGAGGCATTTGAACCCTCCTTATTAACATATGTGATTAGAGTGACAGACGAAGAGATACACCTATACCATAACTGATGTCTCTATTACAGCTTTCCAATTTAGCTTTTCTTTTATTTCGCCTTTATTTGATTATTGATTGTGCAAAGATAAGATAGAGAGAGTTTAGTGACAAATTAGGTATAAAAAGAGAAAAAATTCTTTCAACTCTCAATAATAAAAGAGTAAAGATGTTGTCTTCCGCACTCCAGTCCCTTAAACGTCCCCCCATTCTAACTAACTTTGTCAATCATTAAACCACCTTGAAAAACGTGTAAAATGTGTACAAGATGAGTCCAGTTTTTTTCTTTAAATACTTGATATCTTAAGTATGAATACTTGATGAATTATATATGAATATTTGATAACTTATGTATGAATACTTTCCATATTTGAGTCCAGTTTTTTTTCTTTAAATACTTGATATCTTAAGTATGAATACTTGATGAATTATATATAAATATCTTAGGTATGAATACTTTCCATTTTTGAATATTTGATACCTTGAAAAACGTGTAAAATTATGTCATCATGGATCTCATTTGAAAGAGAAAATTGTGTAGAACACGTTTGTGGTTTTAGATTTGCAAAATTCCTCATAGATTATCCCAAAAATTGGTTAGATTGAACGGAGAAAAAAAAACCACATTGAAAAACGTGTAAAAGATGAGTAGGTATTGTGTCCAGTTTTTTTTAAATATTTGATATCTTAGGTATGAATACTTGATGAATTATATATGAATACTTGATATCTTAGGTATTCATACTTTCCATTTTGTATGTGAATTAATTTAATCAATGAATGTAGCACTGGTGGTGTGATCCACGTGGCTTTTTGGTTATTGTCCCCAATGCAGTCTGACAATTACTGCCCCCAAAAAGTAATAGTCCCCAGTTTGTATGTGAATTAATACTTGATATCTTAGGTATGAATACTTGATGAATTATATATGAATACTTGATGAATTATATATGAATACTTGATATCTTAGGTATGAATACTTTTCATTTTGTATGTGAATTAATGTATGTTGAATGGGGGACTGACAGTTGTACTTTGACTGTTAGGGGGGCGTTTAGGGGACTGAATGGGGGGGCTGTTAGTCGATCCCATAATAAAAATCTTGCTCTCAAATGAATACATATCCTCTGAGTCTCTAAGGTAACCGAATATTTTTAGGGGTGTCAATGGGTACGATACGGATAGGGTGGAAGCATTTTTATACCCATACCCACTAAGAATGATCTTACCCATACCCTACCCTTACCCATTAAGAATTGACCTTACTTTACCCTACCCTTACCCGTTAAAATTATCAGGTAACGAAACGGTAGTGGGTGAATAACGAATTACTAATATAATAATTAGTATTATTATATTTTACAAATAGAACATTGAAAGTCATTCATTTTGCAAATATGCAATAACATTACTAATAAAAAAATAAAAAAAAAACAAATGTGCAATCAATTTCAACTAAATTATTTTTTTATAAAGCAAGAGATTTCAAAAACACGAACATATCTTCCGACGAATTCAATTATTAAACTAACGAACAAGACATGCAAATAAAAGTAATATGTTTAACATTTTTCTTAAACAAAAAACAAAAGTACTCACTAATAATTGCTCAAACATTATCATACGAAATATCACACAAATAAATTTCACCATCACTAAATTATCATATAATTTTATTTTATATAATTGCCCTATAGGATAACGGGTACGAAATAGCCTTTACCCGTACCCTTACCCGATTAGCTAACGATTAAAAAATTCTTACCCATACCCATACTCAATAAGCTAACGAAAAAAAAATTTACCCTTACCCGCCTTATCGAATACGGTGCGGGTCGGATAAATGATTAAAAGGGTATCATTGACACCCCTAAATATTGCTAGTATAGGTAATATATTGTACTAAACTTTCCTTCTATTAAAAGCACACCCTGCTCAGATACAATATAGAATTATGGACCGTGCCTTAAAAATATCTTCTCCAGCAAAAACCCCTTTTAATTCGTAAATATATATTGTATAATTGATGCAGAATAAATTATCATCACCAAAGTCCTAATCAATGAACTATATCATAACCATTTAATGTACAATGAAACCGCTTTTAATTCGTAAATATATATTGTATATTTGATGCAGAATATTTATTATCATCACCCAAGTCCTAATCAATGAACTATATCATAACCATTTAATGTACAATAAAGTTCAGTTCGATATACCAGTACAACAAAATTATTCTTGTTGTTGTACCATTTTCAACAAGAAAAAACCTTAAAAGAATGCTGATATTAATTCAATATACGAAACAATTACATCAACAACCAAAAAGACCAGACAAACAAAAGTTACTCCCAGATAACAGAACCACACAAAAACTCATAACAATTTCTTTGCATTATTCACAAAGTTAATACCACAAAGAATCCCAAATTTACTGTCAAAATAACATCAATCGATTTATTACAAATGTACAAAATAAACACTGCACCGCACCGCGCAAAAGAATACATCATATAATCAAAACATATCAATCTTTCTTTTTTCATGCCGCCACAGACTGAGCCTTTCTCTTGGCCCAGAACTTACGGAAGAAATTCCTCTTCTTCTTCCTTGCCATCATCGGACTATCTGCCGGGGATGAGTACTCGGTCATCTCGCCATCATCAGAACGAAAATTCCTCCTTCCCGACAAGAAGCAGCCGTTACTTTCATCAAAACTATCATCCAAAATAGATCTGTCAAACATCCCTTTGTTAGGCTCTCCAGTTGTAGGCATTCCATTAACAGCCTCGTCTATTTTAACCTGTTGTTTATAATCCTCATCAGCTTCTGTATCCCTATCAGTAGCCACATCAGATCCAATTACTTCAGTTTTAGCCTCATCCACTGGTTTAAGGACCTCATCTGTATCAACCTCAGCACTGTTGCGCTGTTCTTCACTCATTTCTTTCAAGTGGTTCAGTTCTTGCTCGGCGCTCTGCGCTGCTCTTTTGCTCTTTTGTTCCGTCTCGTGCAGCACTTTTTTCTTTGCATCCAATTCGCTTTTCACCTTATATAATATCGAATAGGAATTATTTGCCGACTCTTTCGCAGTCTCGATTTCTGCTTCAACAGCATCAACACGCTCTTGTGCTTGCTCGGCTGCCTCATGACCCTGCTTGCTCAAACCAAAGTACTCATCGAATGAAATAGTCACTTTCTCAGAAGAACTGTCCATTTCACTAGCCGCTAAAGCTATGTTTGTTGACATTTTTGATGCCTCTATCCCCTTCATTGTGGCATTATTGTTCATCTCAGCAGTTTTCAAACTCACCAGAACTGGTTCGTTCTCTGCCTTGGCTTTGTTGAGCTGGTCTTCTGCCTCTTGTGCAATTGACTTTGATTTTTTTGCCTCTAGAGTTGCCTCCTCAATAATACTTAGCAACTCATCTATTTTCCCTTTTGCTTCTTTCTCGTTTTCTATACAGGCATCTATCTGTTCTTGTGTCTTTTCAATCTCGGCTTTGACAGACGGAATCGCAACAGAAGCAAGCTCTTCTTTCTGTTGCAACTCGGCTAATTCAATTTTCTTCTTTTCAAGCTCAGTTTTGAGAGAAGAAACCTCCACTTGAAGGACATCAACCTCTTCCTGCACCTTTTCAATTTGTGTTTTAACTTCCTTAAGCTCCTTTGTTTTTGAATCCAAGATTTCTTGTTTCTTCCTCTCTTCTTCTTCATTATCAACTCCATCCTTCTCCAGATTTAACTTCTCCATGTAAACCTCCAGCTCAGCATTCAGTTTCTCTAACAAGCCGGTTGCAGCTTCTAGTTTCTCTTCGAGTTCCTTGGCAGAAGCAATCTGCATGCTGAGTTGACGCAGCTCTTCCTCAGCCTCTTTCATTTCTTTCTCCCACATAAGACATTCTTCATCCTTTGCCAGACTGGCACTGACCTTACACTCCTCTGCCTCCAGTTTTTCTGCAGTGGCAATCTCCAGTGATTTCCTCGCATTAGCTAGTTCTTCAGTCAACTCATCCACCATTATTTCAGCTTTCTTCGAAGCCAGAACCGCCTCTTCTGCTTTGGCTACCAAGGTTTCTTTCTCTTTTGCCAAAGTTGCGCATTCGTCTTTCAAGGATTTGATCTCCTCTTTGACTGAATTCAGTTCACTGACAGCAGCCTCCTTCTGTGTTTTGACCATGTTAAGATTCTTATCTTTGCCACCTTCTTGCGCAAAGATTTTGTCAATTTCCAAGTAATGTTTTGTGCGACTCAATTCCTCCTTTACCTTCGCCTCCTCTGCTTCAGCTTTGTCTAGGTTGGCCTTGAGTCCATCCATGCGGCGTTTAGTGGTGTCTAGCTCTTTTAGGAGTTCAGCTCTAGATACTTCTATGGTTTCTGATTTCATCTTGTATTGTGATATTTCTCTGCGAACTTTATCGACCTCTTGCATAACCATCCTGGTAACATTCCCCTGCATTTCCAATAAAAGGATTAGAAATTTTCCTTTGTTTATTAATTGTTTTGTATGCAGTTCAAGAATATATATTTGTTTCTGATGAGGAAAATGCATCCATATATTACATATTTTAAGGAAGTAAAAACCTAGATTTGTTTCTTAAAAAAGAAGGATTTAAACTTGAGTAAAATAATCAGTTTATTAAATAAAAACAGATAAAAAAATAAACCCTCTATTGTGAGAGATGCAGAAGGACTTCTAATTAACAATGTAGAAAAATGAAGAAGTCTTAATATTTATCTAAATGACTAGAAAATAAGTATAACGGCGAAATTTGTTACAAAAGTTTTAATGATCACCGGTCAATGGGATTCAAATACCTGGCAAATTGTATTACTATAGTAGTTTGTCTATAGGAGGTAGTTTTGACATATTTTTACTTCTCTCTTGGTTTAAACCGGTACATGCTTTGGGCTGATACTATGCTCGGCAGGACAACCAACCTTTTGGGTTCTCTCTAAATTTTTTATCAGAGACTCAATAAATTAATGCAAGGCCTCAAGAGATTCAGACTGATAAAAAATAATCCTAAATAATATACAAATAGATGAATAAGTTGGACAAAATAATTCACTTTGAATTACTTGTCTGGTCTACTATTGTACCAGCTAACAAATGCAATATAAAAAAAATCACATGAAATTTACCGGTTGATTCTGAGTCTTGTGTGGGCTATTAGTTTTCTGGGAGCTCCAATCAACGCTTCCTCCAAATTTCGAAACAACCGATTTAACTGACTCGAGACGAGTCTGCGTTTCAACGTAACCTCTGCTGTTGGTAACCTGTCTCTCATGGTTTCCATTCACTCTGACCCTTAGTCTAACTGGCTTCCCGTCTGTTCCATTGGGAAACTCTGTTATTTCTCTATCCTCTGACAGCCCGTCTAAGGAACGCCTCATGACAGAGTGGGATTGGCTACGATACATCTTTTCGGGTTTGGTGTTAATTGATGACAGATCATGGAAATCTATGGTTGTGCCTCGCCGGTGATTTGGGCTGAGTTCCTTTTCATTTGCATCGCCATTCTGTTCTATTGAAATTGTTGGGGATACAGCTGTGGTTTCTGATGGTTCATTGGAATGATTTTCTTCTTCTGACGATGGTTGTTCCATTTATGACAAAACCAGAATACTTCCCCCTGGCCTCTATATTAAATAAAAATAAAAATAATTATGTCAGATCTTTTGCATAAGAAAAAAGCAAGGTCATTAAGTTTTAAGAGGGAAAATAGATATCTTAAAAAATAACCAAAATCCAAGCAGTTATCCTTTCCGTGTATATTTAGTTTGTAGTAAATGACTGCACTTTTTTTTCTTTTTACTTAAAAAGAGAATTTAAATGGAGTAAAAAGCTACACAGAGAAGATACAGTTGAAAAGTTGCATCAGAAGTTTGATTTTATCAAAGGATTTTGAATCCAAAACGAATCATATAATAGGATGATCTCCATTATTACCCCATTATATATATTTCCATATGTTAGAAGAAAATTTCTTTCGATCATGACAAGTTTTGACTAACTCAAATAAATTGCTCTAAAGAAGAAAAGCGACCCAACTAAAAAGTTACCTAGCTATGTATAAACAGAATCACAAGATCATAGGTATGAAGAAAGATGGAGAGGAAGAAAAGGAATACCTTGAGACTTAGGAGAAAGAACATAAAAAGAAAAAGGAAAAAAAAAAATGAAGAGGATTTGAATTGAGAATTTTATGGTGCATAACGACGTAAACAAGCTGTTTCGTTGGTTTTGTGTGGCCCGCGAGTCGAAATCCGACCCGTTCCTCTTGCTCTCCTGGAAATTTTATTTATTAAATATTAACGGACTATCAAAAGAAATGTTCGATAATTTTCAATTCGCTTTTGTTATCTTCATAGGCGATTTTGTTATTAAAAAAATCACAGGCCTCGCGTAAGCGGATTGTGCTATCAGCATTGTTTCAACGATTATCGCGTCGCGGAAAGGTTAAATAAAAAGCTATCGCAAATAGCGTAGCTATAGCGAAAACTATCCTACGGTTTTTTGTTTAAAAAATTATGTTTTATATTTCTACTAATTATCAATATTATCTAAAGTTTCATATAGCGATAAGTAACGCAAAATTAATTAAAAAATTAGAATATTCATATTGAACCAGTACAAAGTCTAAATTTCTATTCAAAATATCTCTAATAATATCATAAATTATCTATATTTTTCCATTCAAAATAACCTATATATTTTTTCTATTAAAAAAAATCTAAACATCATGGCATAAACTATTTATCTTTTTTCTATTTAAAAACAAAAGCAATCCAGACCTTGAAAAAAATGATTCTTAAAAAAAGTTTCAATTTGGACCTTTAAATAAAAGCCTATGTAACATAGCGTGTAGTGCAAATAGCGGACCGCTATTACCGCTATAGCAGTCGTAGCTAAAATAGCGCACTTTTATCCCATAGCTTAGCGTTTAAGACCCGAAAACGCTATAGCGTGCTATTTAGAACACTGGTTTCAACCCAACGAAGAAATAGAAATATTATTAACTAAATAGTGTAATTCAGTATTGTGAAAAATCTTACGTGCTTGACGTTTGTATTTTAATTAAATAAAAATAAATTATTTAAATTGTTGAGAATAGAATATGTGCTGATATTTATCAAATAAAGAACAAAATAGAAATGTAAGTGTTTGAATTAATTATCTTTTGTCATCTAGAAAATAGAATATGAATGCACTTATTATTGTCTTATTCTTTTAAGTCAGATAATAGGTACTAAAATTTTGATTAGTGAGAATAAAAAATAACAAAATCACTGCTCTTCATATATATTGTAAAAAAAATTAATCAATCATTTTAAAAAAAATGTACAAAATTCTCTAGACATTCAATTAGAAAATATATTACACTTGTAATAAAAATAAATTACACTTCCCAAAATACCATTAAGTCTAATATTCATAAAATTGAAAACAATCAAGACCCATTTTTCATTTAAAGAGAACAAAAAAATTATAATAATTGTCTTTAACAATATGCTTTTATGAAGCATGCAATTTTAGGGAAAAAGAATCAATCAAATTAGAAAAAATCATTGAAATGTTTATGATTGTCCAAATGAGTAAAAAATAGGGTAATTATATCTTCCCCCATCTATCCATCCCCCATTTCATCCCCCAACTAACTAACTACCTTTTCTAACTATAATTCAAAATTTTAACTACCTAATGGCCCTACAAATTAATTACCCAATTTTCTCCATTTTTTTCTTTTCTCTTTCTCCCTCCCTCTCCCACCTCTCCCACCTCTCCCTCTCCACCTCCGCCTCCACCTCCGCCCGCCTCTCCCATCTCTCCCTCTGCGCCTCCGCCCGCCTCTCCCACCTCTCCCTCTCGGCCTCCCTCTCCCACCTCCACCTCCGTCTCTCACCTCCGTCTCCCACCTCCCATCTCCGCCTCCTCTCTCTCCCACCTCCGCCTCCGCCGGAGTAGATCCATCACTGTCGACCGCCGGGTCAGATCCGCCTCCGTCGGGTCAGATCCGAGTTATTTGCAAAGACCAAAGCTTCATTAATGGTGAATTAGAACAGTGCGTACTAAGTACATATTGATGAATACTTAATGTTTTAGAGATGAATACTTCAACGTTTATGGATGAATACTTAATATCTTAGGCATAAATACTTTAACTTATATGTATGAATACTTGATATCTTATGGATGAATACTTTTTATTTGTTTGGTATGCACATATGTTTGTAATACTCTTGGTACATTAACTATTTACACTGACACGATGAGGATGAATACTTGCTTAATGCGGGATGAATACTTGCATGACGAGGTGTGAATACTTGTGCAACGGACAACTCGAAAGTATGTCATCATGGATCTCATTTGAAAGAAAAAATTGTGTAGAAGACATTCGTGGTTTTAGATTTGCAAAATTCCTCACAGATCGTTAGAAATATTGGTTAGATTGAACGGACAAAAAAAAACTCATCTCTAAAAACGTTTAATACTCTTGGTACATTAACTATTTACACTTACACGATGAGGATGAATACTTGCTTAATGCGGGATGAATACTTGCATGACGAGGTGTGAATACTTGTGCAACGGACAACTCGAAAGTATGTCATCATGGATCTCATTTGAAAGAGAAAATTGTGTAGAAGACATTCGTAGTTTTAGATTTGCAAAATTCCTCACAGATCGTCAGAAATATTGGTTAGATTGAACGGAGAAAAAAAAACCCATCTCTAAAAACATGTAAAAGATGAGTGATTGATGTGTCCAAATATGCTTCTATTGCAAAGATGGATACATTTATATAGATGGATGAATGCTAGTTGTGTTACAGATGAATACTTTTTTTGCAAATTTCTAAAATGAGCTGAAGGTAGTTAGAAGTCCCCCACTTAATTAATGCGCTGACGGTTATGCGGTCCCCCACTTAATTAGCTCTGACAGTTGTGAGGTCCCCCACACATGTTGTTTGTCCCCTACTTTCTTGTTGTAATATATCCAAATATGTTTCTATTGCAAATGTGAATACCTTCATATAGATGAATGAATACTAGTTGTGCTACATATGAATACTTCTACAAATTCCTAAAATACACTGACAGTTATAAATTCTAACTAACTAACTACCTTAATTAATGCAACTGACGGGGGATGAAACGGGGGATTGTTCACGGGGGAGAGCTAGGCGGACCCTAAAAAATAATACCAAATAAAAGAAGTTACATGAAGAAAGAGATTATGATAATTGAAGTAAAAATAGAAGAAGATATGACCCAAACAAGAAAAACTGCATGCATAGTCTACAAAAATTTATCATCTGAATGATCATTTTGGCAATCGACTGATCTTTCAGGTTCACAAATCAATTATCCTCCAATTACATAATAAATAGCAGTTTAACCCACCAATTTTTAACTAGCCGGCCGACTAATCGACCGTGACAGCAGAATGATTGGTGGTATGGGGGTCCGCTAGTCTGCTTCTGGATGATTGAGCATCACTACCCTGATCGGGTACTGCGTCAACTTGGCGAGGTGCCATTGATTCCCGCTGATCCTCAGTTGCCCAGGTTTGAGATAAAGGGGTTACACCGGTAAATCATACTACGATTATTCATTATCATGTTATTACTTGTTACATTTGTATTGTAACTAACATGTCCATTACAGGATTATGCACTTGGCACAGAACATAGACTAGAGTAAGTACTTCGTTGAGTATTACCATCAAGTGGAGCAGTTGTCAGGTTGCGAGACATGGAAGATGCCAGATCGCAGACTCAGGGACATCTGAGTTGAGATATCAATCTTAGTTCTAGCGAGTGGCCATGGCATCAGTTTATTTGCAGGGCGACTACAGTCAGTTCCTCCGTCAGAGGATAGAAGATGATGCAGATGGGCTCGCGCGGTAATGTTACCTAAAACCACATTTTTTATTTGATTGGTTTATTAATTTTAGACCTAATAATTTTTGTTTTACAGCTTTTAGTGGCACTAAGAGATGTCGCGCATGGCATCAAGATGTTGGGGAGAAAGGGGTGGAGGGCGATTGGTTGTAACAAACTAAAGACCTCCGCCATCATCGTTGAGGATTTCGGGCAAGAGGGGCAAATCATCAACATATTACGAGACGCCGGAGAGAATATCCACTAGCGTGATGTAGATCCGTACGAGACTGATGAGCCTACATCAAAGCATTAGAGATGCCATCTCCCCTACCAGCGGATACAGACTGGGACTACCACCGATGGGTATTGTCGAATGTTGGCTAGCATGCCTATTATGACGACCAGAGACGACATGTGTTACCTCCGATATGTCATTTTTTTATCAAGTTAGTACAAATTTGTTCTTTTAGAATAAAATTAAGATTATTTGTATGTATGAAGGGTCCATTTTACATGTCGCAGCTGGAGGCGCAGCAAGAGGCTCCGGAGTTTGTTCTTATGGAGGAGGAGGGGTCATCTTTTAGTCTGGATGATTTAGATTACAGTCACCCTACCAGCTCATGGCACGATTGTTCGCGCAGAAGCGCAACGCAAGTTTCGGTACGCTTGAGGGCGTACCTTTTAAAACCGCGTTTACACTTCACGAGTAAGGGTCGCAAGTGCACAACCCCTATCGAGTAGTATAATCGGGTATCGATCCACAGGGACGGGCAATTACTAGGTTAGAATCTACCTAACTCAATCAAAAACTAGAAGTGAGAAAGGTTTGGTTTGGTGTTTAATTTCCTAAAGGATCAGATCAAACAATTCAAGAAGATGTAATAAAATGCTAGAAGAAATGTAAATTGTGTTTTGATTATGGATAAAAGGCGTTTCCAGGGTTTCAGACTTCATCTCTGATCTGCCTCTAGTGGTACGGCCCGTACTAATTAGGTACGGCTAGGCCGTACCTCACTTGGTAAGGCTAGGCCGTACCACCCTGGTAAGACCCGTACCGGCTTCCCAGAACAGAACCTACCAGTTCGAGTAAATGCATTTCCTTGCTGGTACCTTGTGCTAAACTCTTTAGAAAGGTTCAATTGACCATACCTAAGGTTCCTAACCCTCAACCGTCGTTTGTTGGATCAAGATCTAGGTTGGAATGCGATTGAGAGCCTTTTAGGGTTTCTACACCTCAACCATCGTATGTTGGTACAGATCTACCCTAGCTGATTGATTAGATGTCTAAGGCACCCTCTAATCTGTCGATTAGAGGAGAATTCAACCTTTCGGCTTCAATTCGAACTATTCTACCCTATGTACTTGAATTGGATGAGAGATTGAGATGATCACATGACCTTGATAGGTTCGATCTAAACCTAAAGGGACATCATACAACAATCACAGCAAGCAAAGCAAGATATAGCAATGAAAATCACAATCAATCAAACTAAAGAGTTCATACAAAGTAAAAGTCAAAGAAAGTCAAAACAAATCAAGATTCGATCTCTAACCCTAGAAACTAAAATGATCTACTCACAGCACATAGCAATGTCTAAAAATACAATAAGAGGAAGAGAGATAGCCATGGATTGAAGGGAGATGGAGGAGGAAGCTAGATCCGTCGAGTTTCGCCTCTTCCTCTTCTTTCCTTCTTGCTTTCAGCTCCTTAGCCTTCTTTCTCTCTCCTACTGAGCTCTCAGATCTATCTGGAATGAATTGGATACCAAATCTGGAGAGTTCCCCGCCTTAAATAGCCTCTGCCCAAATTTGAATCTGTCAGGACGCCTTCATGTACGGCCCGTACCAATTTGGTACGGCCTGGCCGTACCAGGCGTGAAGAGCTGAAAATGGCTAAGTAAGGTCCGACCCGTACCAAGCCTGGTAAGGGCCGTACCTCATCATGTGAATCGCCATTTCTTCGTGTGTTTTGCTCCAAACCTGCAGAAAACAAACAAACACTCAGCAGTACCAAATTCTAAAGATATAACAATGAGATGCACATGATTCTGGTAAATTATGGCACGAATCTGGTACTAAAACAGGCCTAAAATAGACTAAATATGCGAGGTATCAAATTCCCCCAAGCTGAACCTTTGCTTGTCCTCAAGCAAAAAGTTTCAAACTCGGGTGAAAGTGCTGGAAAACTAAATCTAAATGCAGATACAAGTCTAAATGTGAAAACCTACGTGAGGGTGCTATAGTCAAGAATTTCTAGAATCGATTCGGTTGTAATTCAAACATTCCTTTGTAAACCTTGATTCACTCCAACAATTAGTCAATTGAACTTCTTATTTTGAGATGCTTCTAACAATGGAAAGACTAATTACCTAGGTTTGATCGAAACAATTCCATTCTTTTTCCGAATTATTGCTTTTATTCAAAGTGATTTTTCTTTGCATTTGCCCTCCCCCAAGCTTGAATCAAGCTTAAGGGTAAGAAAGTTGCGAACGAAGTGTGTTGGTATGAGCAAAATTTTCTTTCTTTATTTCTAATTGGGAGACGAGCTCAAAGGCGCCCATTCGAGGCTTATTGCCAATACTCTTATTTTCTCCATCTTTTCTCTTTTGTTTTCTCTTTTTCTTTTTCTCATTTTTTTATTTTTTTCTTTTTCTTTTCTTTTTTTGGTTTGCTCACACCATGAATACACACATCCATTGGTATTCATTCATACCAATGGATATTCCAAACTTTCTTAATTTGAAAATCTCAATTCCTAAAGGCACAATTCAGTTTTTTCGAATAATCTCGTTCGATTCAATTCTAAGTTTGTTTCATCTTTTCCATTATTAAAAACATCTCAACCTAAGTAGTTCAATAACCAATCATGGGTTAGTTCCAATTCACTCAATTCTAATCACAACCAAATTGTTTCAAAGTTATTCTCAATTCTAGCAATTCACGCAAATTTTCACCTAACAATGCAAGAGAAAAGTAAAAATGACCTAAGTGCAATCAAAATAAATCCTAAAACACAAAAGTAAATCCTAAGATACAAAAAGTCGTCTTCCCCCCCAAGCTTAGCCTGAGCATTGTCCTCAATGCTTCAAGACTGAAAGATAAAGAGATATAGAAGCAAAAGGGAAAGAGAAAACATACCCGCTCAGTCATCGGTGGGAGGTGGATCAGGTGGCACTGGTGGAAGCACCCACTTCTGAGGTACACGGCCCATGCGATCACACTCTTGCATCAGAAGAATCCGCAAGATTCCCATCAAGTTCTTGATCGAGCGCCCGATCGCGCTTTTGTGCGCTTCCAATTTCTCCAAGAGTGTAGCAGTCCGATCGGGTTCAAGATCTGCGCTTATGATTACATGACGACATCTATCTGGGTCTAGAAACTCGTACCTGAGGTGAGCTGCTGGAGGCTTGGGCTCAGGAGTCAGCCGCTCTGTCTGGGTCTTGACGCGGGTCGCATCAGGTGGAATGGCATCGCATGCTGACCAATCCCAATCGCTTCCTTTGGTCTCCAGGTCATCAGACCACGGCATGCGGGTCGCATCAGGTGGCGTGCGGGTCTCGTCTACATGCTCTTCAGGTGGAGATGCAGGTCGACTTGGCTCGATGCAACCTGGGTCCACATGTTCTTCCGTGGGTGATGCGGGTCGTGTCTCAATGATGCGGGTCGCGTCAAGTGCGGTCTGGTCTGTTGGCTGGGCTGGTCCTTCGCATTCTGGCTGAGCTGGCAGCTTTGCAGGTTGAGATTGGCGTGAGATGATGATGTGACTCAATTGCTCCAGCAACTTGTTTTGGGCAGCCATTTGATTTTGTTGAGCGGCCATCTGTGTGGACATGTTTTGCAACTGTTCCCACAGCATCTGGTTCACCTTCCCTTGCTCGTGTATGAATTCGATCTCAGCGGGATCAATGTACGGCTCGGGTGGATCGGGTTGGAATGCGCAATTGTTCGAGTCATAGAATGGTGCAGGGTCGTAGAAATTGCAATTGTTGTTGCTGATATAGCCATCCTGCTCCGGTTCCTCACTCCAATCAGCCAGTGGGCAATACTCATAAGAGTGTCTCCTGTCCCCACACAAGGCACATGGCTGTGGTTGCTGGTTTCTGGCTGCCCTCATGCTCATTCTGATTGAATACCTCTCTACGGCCTCCTCTAGCTTGGCAGCTTTGGCATGTAGAGATGCGATCTGATCAGCTTTGGATCGGCCGCCTCCTCCAGTTTGAAAATTTTCGCTCCCATACCAATGTTGGTCAGTCATCATGTTGTACATGAGATCCATGGTGTCTCGAGTTCCTCAGATAGTAATCGCCATATTGTTCCTGAAAAAGAGAAAATAAAATAGGATAGAAGAAAGAAGCAAAATAAATAAAGGACACAAGATAAAGTCTAGATTAATTAAGTAAGATAAAATCTAACTAGGCAATTGGTTACCGTCCCCGGCAACGGCGCCAAAAACTTGTTCGCGCAGAAGCGCAACGCAAGTTTCGGTACGCTTGAGGGCGTACCTTTTAAAACCGCGTTTACACTTCACGAGTAAGGGTCGCAAGTGCACAACCCCTATCGAGTAGTATAATCGGGTATCGATCCACAGGGACGGGCAATTACTAGGTTAGAATCTACCTAACTCAATCAAAAACTAGAAGTGAGAAAGGTTTGGTTTGGTGTTTAATTTCCTAAAGGATCAGATCAAACAATTCAAGAAGATGTAATAAAATGCTAGAAGAAATGTAAATTGTGTTTTGATTATGGATAAAAGGCGTTTCCAGGGTTTCAGACTTCATCTCTGATCTGCCTCTAGTGGTACGGCCCGTACTAATTAGGTACGGCTAGGCCGTACCTCACTTGGTAAGGCTAGGCCGTACCACCCTGGTAAGACCCGTACCGGCTTCCCAGAACAGAACCTACCAGTTCGAGTAAATGCATTTCCTTGCTGGTACCTTGTGCTAAACTCTTTAGAAAGGTTCAATTGACCATACCTAAGGTTCCTAACCCTCAACCGTCGTTTGTTGGATCAAGATCTAGGTTGGAATGCGATTGAGAGCCTTTTAGGGTTTCTACACCTCAACCATCGTATGTTGGTACAGATCTACCCTAGCTGATTGATTAGATGTCTAAGGCACCCTCTAATCTGTCGATTAGAGGAGAATTCAACCTTTCGGCTTCAATTCGAACTATTCTACCCTATGTACTTGAATTGGATGAGAGATTGAGATGATCACATGACCTTGATAGGTTCGATCTAAACCTAAAGGGACATCATACAACAATCACAGCAAGCAAAGCAAGATATAGCAATGAAAATCACAATCAATCAAACTAAAGAGTTCATACAAAGTAAAAGTCAAAGAAAGTCAAAACAAATCAAGATTCGATCTCTAACCCTAGAAACTAAAATGATCTACTCACAGCACATAGCAATGTCTAAAAATACAATAAGAGGAAGAGAGATAGCCATGGATTGAAGGGAGATGGAGGAGGAAGCTAGATCCGTCGAGTTTCGCCTCTTCCTCTTCTTTCCTTCTTGCTTTCAGCTCCTTAGCCTTCTTTCTCTCTCCTACTGAGCTCTCAGATCTATCTGGAATGAATTGGATACCAAATCTGGAGAGTTCCCCGCCTTAAATAGCCTCTGCCCAAATTTGAATCTGTCAGGACGCCTTCATGTACGGCCCGTACCAATTTGGTACGGCCTGGCCGTACCAGGCGTGAAGAGCTGAAAATGGCTAAGTAAGGTCCGACCCGTACCAAGCCTGGTAAGGGCCGTACCTCATCATGTGAATCGCCATTTCTTCGTGTGTTTTGCTCCAAACCTGCAGAAAACAAACAAACACTCAGCAGTACCAAATTCTAAAGATATAACAATGAGATGCACATGATTCTGGTAAATTATGGCACGAATCTGGTACTAAAACAGGCCTAAAATAGACTAAATATGCGAGGTATCAACGATGCACCACCTCTGTCACCGACTCAGCCTATGAGACGACGATGATATGCTATAGATCAACTAAACGATGCAAAGGCCAGTGGTAGCGGGTCACAGACTCAGTCTGACTATGCTACTGAGTTGGCAGTCCCTTTTTCATACACCCCGCCCCCCACGAGTCACTAGGGATGAGGATGTCTAGGATACTGCCGTACGGATGAGCAGGGAGGCTGAGGTCGAGGCCGCTACACCTGATCAGCACCGCTGGCAGCTACTCGACAGACAAAAGAGGGGAGTGCCAGCTGACAGATTATCCTCCTCTGGTGGTCATCGCCACTAAGCATAGTTTATATATAGTACTATTGTAGTTTTAGTTAGATTGTTTTGTAATATTTATGTTTGATATATTATGTTTGGTATTTTATGTTTGGATTATCGTATTTATTATGTTTTATTTTATTTATATTTGGTCCTTTATGTTTTGTAGTATTTATGTTTTATTTGTATGCCTCTTTAGTAAAACAAAACATAATCACATTGATTAAAACTAAAATATATAAATAAAAAATATCGTCACAATATTGTGACAAAACATAACTCACTTTGGCCGCTATATTTTATTTGTATGTCAATTAAAAAAATATCGCCACACATTTAAACAACTACTCAATTTCAACATTTCAACATAACTCAATTTCTTTGTTTTTCTTAATACATTAAATAACAGCTACTCAATTTCAACAAATTCATCTCAAATTTTAAAAATATATATAAAAATGTCTGGGCCGCCAAATTTCTTTTCCTCAACCGCCGAATTTCCTGGCGGTCCAGAAAAGAAGTGGACCGCCGAGTTTCTTAATGGTTTGGACATTTTTTAAATTTTTACAAAATCGTGGACAGTTCTGTTAATTTTATTTAATGTTGGATATTAAAAAAAATGGCGGCATTTAGAGCATCCTCGTTTGTGTGTGTCTGTGTGAAGAAATAAGGGCCGACGCCCGACGAGGATCACCTGCCACAAATTTGATGATATACCAAGAAGAATAATGATAATCATAAAATATATTCAGAATTTTTAATCTATATATGTAGATCGAATGTTAATTAGTGAAAATGTGTTAATATAATCTGTTAGGAAGCATAAGCGTGTTTAGCTGGGACGCTTCCAAAACATTTTATTTCAAAAAATAATAGTTATTAAAATTAAAATGAACAACTGTGCTGTGTTGACCAAAATGTGGAGGCCACTTCTAGGGTCCAGCTTTATACGAAGAGATCTACGGACAGTATTAATCTATGTATATGCACAAAACAGATGAGCGGTCAAGATTAAACACAAACTTGACCAGTGCGCTTTATAAAATTATTTTAGCTGTCGCTAGCAAGATCTTATAATATAAAAAATAAAATGAATAAAGCTAAGAGGAAAGAATAAATAATGATATAATACAACTAGAAAGGATTGTTTATTTTATTTTTTATTATATTTTTTTCATGTTAGGTCGGTTTGATAAATGATTATTTAATTATACAGTAACAGTACTGCTATTCGTCGATGTTGCTTGCACTTGTAATTAATGTAAACCTAGGGCTGAATTTTATACATTAAAAGTTAGAACTTAGAACAACCAATTAGGCTTGGACAGTAGGCATTAACAGACCGATTGCAAAGTTTCGCAATTTATTAAAACAATTTATAATTTGTTGCTTTATAATATTAATAATGGAAGCTAGGATGACCGCTTTGGAGCCCAATAGGGGCGATCTCGAGGCGATCCGAAAACCGATCAAAAATTCTAACAAAAATTTCCAAAAAAACACAAGTGAATCAGCAATTGATCTCTTGAAGACAAAAGCAATAATGTAGCTAGTTCACTAATGGCGTCTAATCGATTTGGGCCTTTGGCGGAGCTTGAACCATCTCTCTGGGCATTATCTCACGCTGTGGCAACGATCATGGAGAAGATCCAGCAGCCCTATCAACAATCATACAAGGTGACTGGACGATCTTTCTTGTGGCAATCCGATTCTCAAGGAGGGTAACAGTGTAGATTCGATCGAACTGAGCTTGTGCGGTCCAAAATAGAGTCCCTTAGGCGATTATCCCTTTGTTTCAGATATGGCGATTGCGGTCATCGCGCGTCGGATTGTCAAAATGATGTCTTGTGCTATGCTTGTGATAGAATAGGTCATCGATCGTCGCGATGTCGTGCGGTGATTGCTGTGAAGCCACCTCCGACCGACAATCTGACAGTGAAGCCATCTATGACCGACGATCTGACAACAAAACCACAACTGCTCATACCCTCTACCATCGGACCCGAGTCAGTCAAGAAGTCCATACCCGTTTACTGCGAGGTATCGGTCATAGATTCAATCAAGAGATTGGAGACGGAGTTAGCAGCGATAAAGCAAGAGTTGGCGCTGATGAAAGCCATGGCAGGTATCACTGTTGCATCGGGGATGTGTGAAGCTGATGAAGAGAAATCTACTACATGTGAGCCTATACCAGTAACTCCAGTGAAGGAGAATCCACATGAAGCTGTTGTTACCAAATCAGCTAGGACCACCACACCACAAATACAAGAGATTTTGGTAACAGTAACTCTAGTGGATCAAGATTCTTGGATAAGTCAGATTGCTCGAACTAAAAAGAAGACCAAATCTGGCTCCATAGAGCTGAACAAAGTGATCCTTAGTAAAGAGAAAAAAAGTGTCCAATTCAAACCGGTAGCAACAAAGGGCACTGAGAGAGAAGAGATGAGAGGTAACATTGGTACCAATATTATGGGTTAGCTATTTTCTGAGTGTTACTTCTTGGTTGAGAAGGTGAAATACATTAACTGTGGTTAGATGTGAATTAGAAATGATATACATTAGTTTAGTCAAATTCTTTACTGAATGGGTAGGATTTTGTGTTGTTGGCATAGGACTAAAGCGAAATAGAGATATCTAGTATTGAGGGAGTATCTTGTATTTTTTTTCTTTTGTTCTTTTTTCTCTTTTATAAAGCTGTTATAATTAAATGTTTCAGTTAATGAAACGGGCATTTTTGTCTTTTTTTTCAAAAAAAAACATTAATAAAAGTGAGAATTTTATATATACCATTCAAAAAATATGAATCACGTATTTACCATCTCAAATTTTATAATTATTTAATTATCATTCAAAATTCTAATTACCAACATATTTACTCAATTAATAAAAAACTGAGATTAATTATTTTTAATATTATATTAAATATAATTAATCACTTAATTAGTCTATTTTCCCTTCTCAACCCCTTCTACAAAATCGCTCCTGCAGAGTCATACATACCCCATATTATATGGTTGCTTGTAACATTGAAAAAAAAAAATAAGCCGGTAATTTATTTTTTAGAACTCCGTGAGGGTACTTCCTGGAGCGTGTCATTAACAATGTGTCACACAAAATTTTATGGTTATTTTCATATTCATACATATTGATGATAAAATTTGGTCGATTCAAAACTTTATTCCCACCAATGACCGAAATTTTTATTTATAACATTTTAACAAAATAAATTAATAAAATAACCATCGTTTCTGGTCAATTCTAAATCTAACACGGCCGCAGAATGCCGGAGCGGACCCATATGAGGGAGGCCGCAGAATGCCGGAGCGGACCCCAATATGGGTCCGCAGAATGCCGGAGCGGACCCGGGTCCGCACTATGCCGGAGCGGACCCTGTTCTTTATATCCCGAAAATGACAGAGAAATTTCATTCCACACTCTCACACCTTCTCTCTCCTGAGTTAGCTCTCTGATCTGTAAGTTTTTTCTCTCTTCTTTTAAATTTTTATTTTTATTTCAGTAGATTAATAATTTAATTAGAATAATTAATTTAGCAATAATTAAATTAGCAATAATTTAATTAGAATAATTAATTTAGAATAATTAATTTAGTTAATTTTTAATTGTAGGTTTTTTCTGTATTGAATTGGAAAAATGGCTCTTATGGTATCCATCTACACTGGTGGGGATGTTTTAACAGGTCATAACGGGGTTTACTATAGTATTGGACCTGTTACTGTGATCCCGGTATTGCCGGGTACTGATTATTTGGGACTTAAATCAAGTATAAGTCAGAATTTGGGGTTGGATCAGGGTCAGTATGACCTCAAAATTGATGCCAAAATTAGCATGCCGACTAGTTCGGCACAAACCTGGTTCCAACTATTTCCAGTTCAGAATGAGGGAGTCTGGCAGGTATTGTACAACCAAACCATGAGTTTTTCTGGGGGTGCATACAAGATAATTGACCTATATGTGGAGGTTACCAGAGCCCGGCGTTCGAACCCAGTTATGAGGTTAATCCAGGGTCGTAGTCGGGGTAACTCATCCGGCTCTAGTCCGTCCCCTGTCCAAATTGACCAACCGTCCAGTAGTCGGGCCCCAGTTCAGAGGGACCGACCCTCCCGTCGGGCCCCAGTTCAGAGGGACCAGCCTTCATCTAGTCGGACCGCTCATTGGGGTCAAACTTGTGATCCGGATGAATCCGATGAAGAAGTGGATCCGGAAATACTATAGGCAGAGGAAAATTGGGGTCCTGTTGATCCTGAGGGTATGAGCGATTATTCTGACCAGGAAGATACCGGGCCTGTGCTCGGACTATCAAAGAAATTCAAGATGGATCGCGGGTTTCGGATAATGGATCGCGGGTTTCAGTACCCGATTAATGCTTTCAACGACACATCAGGGTTTATGGAAGCCAATTTGGGTTTGTTTGGAAGTAGGGCAGAGTATGAGAATGAATTGTCCGAGGGACAAACATATGACTCAAAAGAGGAAATGAAGAGCGCAATTGCCAGGTTTCACATCATTTGCAACAAAGAGGTAAAACCTACGCACAGTGACCGCACAAGAATGAGGTTCAAGTGCAAGGACAGTTACTGTGGGTGGTACATACTCGCAAGGGCCACCGGTTATGGAACACAATGGCGTGTCTCCAAGTGCCCAACACAACATTCATGCCACGCGGATGCGACAAGAACAGATCACGCCCAGTTGTCAGCTGCTATGGTTGCCGAGTGTATATCCGCTCACATGAGGAACGATGTCGACTTGAGTATTCAGGCTGTCCGAATTGCTGTTGCTGAAAGGTACAACGGTCAGATACCGGCGTACAACAAACTATGGCGTGGCCGTGAGTTGGCAATAGCCCGTCAATTTGGCAGTTGGGAGGGGTCATACGCTCTTGTAGTTCCATTGTTGGAGGCAATCAAAAGAAGCAACCCAGGTACTACATTGTTCCTTCAATTTTTATGTCATTTCATTCTCAATCAAAAATTGAACTTATTTTTTAAATTTTTTTGACAGAAACATTGTTTGAGGTGACCTCATATCCCACTGGTGAACCTGGACCATGGAGGTATTTTCATAGGGCGGCTTGGGCATTTGGACCGTGCATAGCTGCTTTTCAACATATCAGACCGGTCATCACAGTTGATGCATGTTTCCTGTCAGGCCGGTATAAAGGTAACTAATTTGGTTGTTTTCACTTTATTTATTTTAGTTGATTTCGGCTCTTACAAAAATGGGTTTTAACCATAGGCAAGCTGTTGATTGCAACCGGGTACGATGCTGAAAATCAGCTCCTCCCGTTGGCTTTTTCACTGGTAGAATCAGAGAGTTATGACGATTGTGCATGGTTCATGAAATGGTTGCGCCGTAATGTAATACGCTCCAGATTCATGTGTGTCATCACTGATAGGGGAAAGGGTATCAAAAAGGTGTTCAGACAAGATGATATGGGGTGGAACGAGGAGGATGAGGATCAATGTGTTCACCGTCTTTGTGCTACTCACATAGCCGAGAACATGAAGAAGAACGGTTGCAGTGATAAGGCAATCCGTTTTTTTAGAATATGTGTGGCTAAGAGGAAAATGAGGAGGTACGAGCAAGGAATGCAAGCAATGGGGTAGGCATGTGACATTGCCCTCAATTGGCTGGACGGGGTGGGTAAATATTTGGATCAAGATGAGAACGAGTGCCCCAAACCATGGAAGATATTCCAAGCACTGGACGGTGGTTACCGTTGGGGCATCATGACTACAAACGGGTCTGAATCGCTTAATAAGGTCTTCAAGTCCTCTCGTAGGCTACCGGTTGCAGCAATAATTGAAGACACATTTTACAAGTGTATGACATGGTTTGCGCAAAGGAGGGCCAAAGCAGAATGGGAAGTCAGTCAAGGTCAACAATTCTCGTGTCGTGTGCATCAGGTACTTTTATTTGTAGTTCTTTCTTCATAATTTTTAATTTAATGAACTTTGTTAAAAAAATCTGACTTCTTCATTATTTTTTAATTTTTCGTAGCTGATCAACAAACGATTCGAGAGGTCCGATAAAATGAAGACGCTGGGGGGCTTTGGAAACAACAACGAGTTCGAGGTAACCTCCACACAGGAGAGAGTTCATGCTTTCATACCTGACGATTCTGGTCGGTTTACCAAGGCCAATTACAAATACACGGTGATAATCGGGGATGATCACACGGTAACTTGCACGTGCCAGAAGCCTCAATTGGAGAGAATACCGTGCTCTCATGTTCTGTCCGTTTGTCGTCTCCGAGGCATCGACCCTGGCGTATTTGTAAGTCACTACTATCACATCCATACACTTATCAACACATGGAGCGCACAATGGCATGTCTATGGAAATCAGTCGGAATGGCCTCAACACGATGGCCCGGTCCTTGTTCCAGAGAAAAAAAACATTGCTGTGGGCAGAAGACAGCACGACAGAATTCCGATGTGGATGGACGTTCTACATAATAGGAGAAGAGGACACCAAGCCGACCGAGATACACAAGAAAGACAAAACAGAGCTGCTCGAGCTGCACGAGATTGAGAGTTAATGTTGCTTTTTTAATTGTACTCGTAGAAATGTTGTTTATTTTCGGTTAATTAGACGTATTTGTAATTTCCGATAACATTAGCATTATTCTATTGTATGCTTCTTTATATGGCTTTCTATTGTAATGTTTCTTTTGATCAAACAAACGACGAACAACAATTTCAGATTAAACGACATTTCAAACATAATGCTATCAGATTAAACGACATTTCAAACAATTTCAGATAAAACGACAGTATAAACTTTACATTTTTGATAAAAATTTCCAAAACAAAATCATGATCAACTTCAGAATCAGATAAAAAAAAAAACAGGGGCCGCTCCGACATAGTGCGGACCCGGGTCCGCTCCGGCATTCTGCGGACCCATATGGGGGTCCGCTCCGGCATTCTGCGGCCTCCCTCATACGGGTCCGCTCCGACATTCTGCGGCCGTGTTAGATTTAGAATTGACCAGAAACGATGGTTATTTTATTAATTTATTTTGTTAAAATGTTATAAATAAAAATTTCGGCACCAATGAATTGTGTATTTAGGAGCGCAGCAAGAAAGCTTCCTTTTACAGAACCTTCTTTTTTGTCTGCCCAGGATCAAGCACTTGAATTCTGTCTTCTGGAGTTCTAAATTTTTGCACTTATGCTTATTTATTGATTTAAGGAAATAACTTAATTTGTTGTAAACTTGGGATTTTTTAGCTTTTGGTTTTGTTACGGTCTTTTTGTTTTTGTTGATAAAAGTGGACAGAGAGCTCACCTGTTTCCGTTAAAACAAATACTGTACTTACATTTTTTACTGGTATCAAACTGCTCAGGAGCGGATCTAAGACTTAATCAAAGGTGAATAAACCATCCTATGATTTTAATATTTTAATTATGCACATAGAAATTTAATTGAATTTTATCTATTTTTAAACTTTCTTTATAGTGTAACCACTCTCAATAAATAATAAATGTTTAGTTATGATTTAGTGGTTAAAATTTTATTTTGATGTAACGCCACGGAATTTAGGTAATAAGATTTTATAGCCAAATTTAAAATGTCATAAGCGCACTCTAAAATAAAACTTAGGAGACCTCGAAATTTCAGACAAGATAAATGTTGGTATTCTAATCACAGATCATTCATATTAATTCGGATTCGAATGAAATTTAATACCTGAAAAATATACCTAATGATCTACAATTTTCGTGTATAAGACTACCCTAAATTCAGGACGTAGAATTCTCCATAAAATTATAAAGTCAATAAACGTTGCTGTTCGGAGACTGCAGACCTTCGTCAACCATTTTTATCTTTTCTCCTCACTGGGAATCCCGATTAAGGTGAAACCAGTTGCGTTAGAACCGTAACAGAGAATTCTACAACTTCTATGTGGAAAATAATTTCATATTCCGAACCCATAATTCCAGTGTTGTCAATCTTTGAAGATGAAAATTAAAACAGCATAAACAGATCTCTGTTCTTAGTCCAAATTAACATATTCAATTTGATCATGGCCCATAAAAGCCTAGTTGAAGCCTACCAGAAGTTGGAGGCAGACCCTAGCCTCACTTCTATATAAACCCCCCTCAAAACCCTAGCCGCCACAGCCCCATTTTTCCCCAATTCGGATCCAAACCCCTACTGGCCCCAAACCAGCCAGCCTACTTCTGCGGAGAATTGCCGCCCGTACGTCCGGATTCTGAAGAAGTGTTCAACATAGGAGTTGTAGTGCTCGTTAATATGAAACCGTGAGCGCTGGATTCATCTCGATCGGAGTCTCGACCGCCAAGAACGGTCAAAAACAGTGACTGCTGCCGCCAGCCACAAAACTCCCAGCCGAACCCCACCACCCTTACCCTCTCTCCTTGGCTGCCGCCGGCCACAAGAGGGCCTAGCCGAAACCACCCTAGCCGGCCACCCTTTCCCCCCCCCCCCTCTCTTCTTCCCTGGGCCGAACCATCCAAAGCCCTCCCTCTCCCTTGCTCTACTGGCCGAACCCCAACCCCCTTGCTCTGCTGGCCGAAACCCCAACCCTCTCTTCCTCCTTTCCCTTGATGGCCGAAAACACACCCAAAAAACCCGAAACCCATTAAACCAAAAACCGAAGTTCGTTAAATCGAAAACCGAATTCCAACAATCCAAATAAAAACCCTATTATCTCATCAATTTGAATACAATAATTGTAAGTTAATCGATTTATTTATGGTCTAATTGGATATTAGAAGTAGTTAAGAATCAAATTGTAGGGTTAAATCATTTAATTTGATTTCATAGGGCTATTCAGGAAATGAATTGAGAGATAGGAATTGAGAAGTATATTGGAATTAAAGTGAATTGAATAATTGTGTATATCTTTTAAATGACAAAATCCTTAAATGCGATTAGGAACAAGAGCCTAATTAAGTGTATTTAATACTTAGGAACAAACCGTGAGACGCTAGGAGACGCTGAGTACACGCCAGATCCCAACCTACGCCCAAGCACAGTTACTGAGAATACAGGTGCGGGTTTCCTGGTCTTTTTACAAATAATAAGAAATGCATGGATTAAGGTAGGTAATCCTTTTTCCCAATCTGGTAGATGAACTGCATGTTGAGAATGTCGAATTCTCTTTTGTTTTGTGTAGAATTGCATGTTAGGAACTTTTTGGATGCATCGATGTGAACTGACAGGATAGTGTGAATGTGAACAAAGAAAGCTTTTAATGAACTGTTTTAAATTGGGACCGTCCCTGTGTGGCGGTTCTGCATGTGTTTTCGAAAATCGGATCGTCCGTGTGTGGCGATCTGCCGGTTGGGTCCCCGCAACGACCCTTCCAGATTCGTCCTCGTGTGGCGACTCTTTGGGCTATCCTGCATGGGCATGGGTTCTCAGAGAGAAAGGCCGGATTATCCGTGTGTGGTGATCCGGAGTAAGAACAGAACAGAACAGAACAGAACAGAACAGCTCGTCCTCGTGTGGCGACTCCAACTAAGTTTTCATGTACGGGCATGGATTCCCAAAGGAGAAAGGCCGGATTGTCCATGTGTGGCGAACCCGGAGTGTGAGAATTTTAAAGAGAAACAGGAACAGAACTGAGAATGTTTTTGAAAGAATTGCATGTCCGAAATTGATAGGAAATTTGGGGGTTATTTCAAAAACCTTTACTTTTATGTTATTTGGGTATTTAATGCATTCATTTGTAAAAACACCGGGCTGGAACTAAATCCCGCACTGAGAGATAGTTCGATCTCTCACCCGTTTTGTTTCCACTTTTATGTGGGTTCCAGGAAATGAAGAAGGAGACATGGAGGAAGGCCGTGAGTGAGAAAATTTAGCGGAAACTATTAAGAGTAGCCACTATTTGTTTTTAATTTATATTTGTATGAATCATATATGATGCAGACATGGCGGTAACTGTTTGACTAGCCATGTCTGACATATTTTCCCCTTTGTGTGTTTATGAACCTTGTTTATTTTTAATATAGTGGCTTATTTGGTTGTGTTATTGATAATGTATGTGATGTGCTTAACGCCTGGCGCATAAATGCGCGGCGGGTTGTCCTGGGGTGTGACAACTAAGTTGGTATCAGAGCCAGCACATACAATATCAATAAACTTCCGCTGAGAGAGCGCTAGCAATAGGATGCGGCGATAGGTCATAGACCAAAACTATATGAACTAGGCGTACCATTAGTAACAAATGTATATGATATCTGGTACCAGTTGGTGCGGCCCGTACCAGGCCGTGCGGCTAGGCCGTACCTACCTAGGTCAGACCAGGCCGTACCAGGCCGTGCGGCTAGGCCGTACCTACCTAGGTCAGACCAGGCCGTACCAACTAGGTCAGACCAGGCCGTACCTACTCAGTCGGACCCTCAACCGGCCCAACGAGCGTCTGAGAGAAATGCGTCGTCAATCCTCTCACTCCTCCACACCCTCTGACGCCTCCACCCTTCCGCCACTGACCCGACGGCCAACGTCCCTCCTGCTGATGCCCCCACGTTATATGATATTTAGTGACGGATTATGCCTTTTAGTAACGATTCTTTCGGTAGATGGCAAATCAACTTAACGGACAGCTCACTTGGCTAAGGACATTCGCAACCACCGCAAGGGTCAAGGAAATGGTCGGATGGGTCGACTTGTCCGGAATTACTGCCAATACTGCAATCTCCGTCAATTGTCCTTACTCCGTCATCTCGCCACACGTAGTGGAGACTAGCGGATTCAGAGTGAAGAATACCGGAAGACGTCGTTTCTTCACAGGGCTCGAACATAGTGTGGAAGAGCAATACTGTCCGGATCTTCATGCGAACACGCAGAATGGGAAATGGCGAGTGGACCCAATCGTGGCAGACACCGGAGCGTACGATATGGTCTTAGGAATGGACTGGCTCAAGGAGCACCACGTGCTGATAGACTGCGCGCACCGCAGCCTAGTGTTCTGGCCGCCCCACGAGCAACCAGTCAGGGCAGAAATGCGGAAAATATCGGGGAATAAGAGCAAACTCATCGGAAAAAAAAAAAAAAAAAAAAAAAACCCCAGAAGGAAGAAGATCATGCCAAGGACCTACGTACAATGTTACAAAGGTTACGAGAACACCAGTTGTACGCCAAATCTCTAAGTGTGAATTTTGGATGAAAGAAGTTAAAATTTTGGGACATGTAGTAACGGGGGAAGGTATCCGGGTCGACCCAGATAAAATCAAGGCAGTGGTAGAATGGACTCAACCCAAGAAAATGTAACAGATATACGCAGTTCCCTAGGGTTAGCGGGATACTACAGGCGCTTCGTTCCCGGATACTCCAAGATAGCCGACCCATGACCCAGCTCCTACACAAAGGAACTACCTTCAAATAGACGGAGAGTCAAGAAGAGAGTTTTCAGAAATTAAAGAGACTACTAACCAGTGCCCCAGTATTAACATTGCCCAAACCTGACCAAGAATTCACAGTGTATACTGACGCGTCAAAGAACGGCCTAGGATGGGTACTCATGCAAGACGGACAAGTAATTGCTTACGGGTCATGGCAACTGAAGAACCCTGAACAAAACTACCCTACACACGACCTAGAAATGGGCAGCAGTAATTTCTACACTCAAGCAATGGAGACACTACCTCTATGGGGCGAAGTGCCGAGTATTCACGGACCACCAAAGCCTAAAAAAAAAAATACAGTACTTGGCCGGGAAGGCAAATGTGGTGGCAGACGCACTCAGTAGGAAAGGAGCGACAAATTTGGCAGAAGTCATAACCCAAGAGACAGAACTGATTAAAGAAATGCGACACATGAATTTGGGAGTGTGTGTATCTACCAGCTGGATCCAGGAACAAACTGACATCAAGGGAATCGCGACGGACGCGGTACTCACCCTAGCAGCTATATCGGTACAACCAGAATTAAAGTCTCGGATACGGGACGCGGACCAAGGCGACGAGCAACACCAAAGGTATCGGGAGTTGGCCCGTACCAATCCAGCGTCGACTTTCAAGGAAAACGAAGATGGGCTCCTCTACTTCAACCAGCGGGTGTGTGTTACAGAACAAGGGGTACTGAGAAGTGAGATTCTGCAAGAAGCTCACGAATCGGGATATACCATTCACCCAGGAGAGGTAAAGATGTATAAGGACCTTCGTACCCACTTTTGGTGGCCCAACATGAAGAGAGACGTGTCAGAATTCGTTGCCAGATGCATCATCTGCCAACAGGTGAAAGCAGAACGGAGGAAGATAGCAGGATTGCGATATCCAAACTCCAGAGCACAAATGAAGTTCCAGATTATCACTATGGACTTCATCACTGGGTTACCGCGTACCCAAAAGAGGAGGCAATGGGAACCCAACTCAATTTCAGTACCGCTCATCACCCCCAGACTGACGGCCAGTCGGAACGAACAATCCAAACCTTAGAGGACATGCTAAGGGCGTGTGCCATAAGTTTCGGAGGATCTTGGGAGGATCACCTGACCATGGCAGAATTTGCCTACAACAATAGTTATCATGCTAGTATAGGCATGACACCCTCGGAGGCTTGGTGCGGGCATCGTTGGAAAACCCCGCTATGGTGGGGGGAGCATGACTGATCAAATACCAACAGGACCGGAGTTAATCCCGGATTGCGCAGACCGAACCCAACTCATCCTGAGGAGACTGGATACGGCTCGGGACCGACAAAAGAAGTATGCGGACATAAGAAGACGACCTCTGGAATTTGGTACATGTGATTACGTGTGGTTAAAGGTCTCTCCAAGGAGAGGCGTCCGACGGTTTGGAGTCCAGGGAAAGTTAAGTCCCAGATATGTGAGGCCATTCGAGATTCTACGACGTATCGGACCACTTGCCTATGAGTTGGCATTAACCTCTGCACTAGATAAGGTGCATTCAGTGTTTCACGTGTCACAGCTCCGACGATATATTCGGGACCCCTCGCACGTTCTCGACTTCTCTAATCTGGGATTTGACAAGACACTGGTTTACGAGGAATTACCCATAAAGATCCTGGACACAAAGGAAATAAGGCTTCGACGCAAAACCATCCGGCAGGTTCTGGTTCAATGGGGACGCCATACCAGCAGCGAGGCGACCTGGGAATTAGAGGGAACCATGCGAACGAAATATCCGGAATTATTCGAGAAAACAACAGACGAGCTTGTTCAGAGGACTGAACAAGATTTCCAAGTGGGGGAGGATGTAACGCCACGGAATTTAGGTAATAAGATTTTATAGCCAAATTTAAAATGTCATAAGCGCACTCTAAAATAAAACTTAGGAGACCTCGAAATTTCAGACAAGATAAATGTTGGTATTCTAATCACAGATCATTCATATTAATTCGGATTCGAATGAAATTTAATACCTGAAAAATATACCTAATGATCTACAATTTTCGTGTATAAGACTACCCTAAATTCAGGACGTAGAATTCTCCATAAAATTATAAAGTCAATAAACGTTGCTGTTCGGAGACTGCAGACCTTCGTCAACCATTTTTATCTTTTCTCCTCACTGGGAATCCCGATTAAGGTGAAACCAGTTGCGTTAGAACCGTAACAGAGAATTCTACAACTTCTATGTGGAAAATAATTTCATATTCCGAACCCATAATTCCAGTGTTGTCAATCTTTGAAGATGAAAATTAAAACAGCATAAACAGATCTCTGTTCTTAGTCCAAATTAACATATTCAATTTGATCATGGCCCATAAAAGCCTAGTTGAAGCCTACCAGAAGTTGGAGGCAGACCCTAGCCTCACTTCTATATAAACCCCCCTCAAAACCCTAGCCGCCACAGCCCCATTTTTCCCCAATTCGGATCCAAACCCCTACTGGCCCCAAACCAGCCAGCCTACTTCTGCGGAGAATTGCCGCCCGTACGTCCGGATTCTGAAGAAGTGTTCAACATAGGAGTTGTAGTGCTCGTTAATATGAAACCGTGAGCGCTGGATTCATCTCGATCGGAGTCTCGACCGCCAAGAACGGTCAAAAACAGTGACTGCTGCCGCCAGCCACAAAACTCCCAGCCGAACCCCACCACCCTTACCCTCTCTCCTTGGCTGCCGCCGGCCACAAGAGGGCCTAGCCGAAACCACCCTAGCCGGCCACCCTTTCCCCCCCCCCCTCTCTTCTTCCCTGGGCCGAACCATCCAAAGCCCTCCCTCTCCCTTGCTCTACTGGCCGAACCCCAACCCCCTTGCTCTGCTGGCCGAAACCCCAACCCTCTCTTCCTCCTTTCCCTTGATGGCCGAAAACACACCCAAAAAACCCGAAACCCATTAAACCAAAAACCGAAGTTCGTTAAATCGAAAACCGAATTCCAACAATCCAAATAAAAACCCTATTATCTCATCAATTTGAATACAATAATTGTAAGTTAATCGATTTATTTATGGTCTAATTGGATATTAGAAGTAGTTAAGAATCAAATTGTAGGGTTAAATCATTTAATTTGATTTCATAGGGCTATTCAGGAAATGAATTGAGAGATAGGAATTGAGAAGTATATTGGAATTAAAGTGAATTGAATAATTGTGTATATCTTTTAAATGACAAAATCCTTAAATGCGATTAGGAACAAGAGCCTAATTAAGTGTATTTAATACTTAGGAACAAACCGTGAGACGCTAGGAGACGCTGAGTACACGCCAGATCCCAACCTACGCCCAAGCACAGTTACTGAGAATACAGGTGCGGGTTTCCTGGTCTTTTTACAAATAATAAGAAATGCATGGATTAAGGTAGGTAATCCTTTTTCCCAATCTGGTAGATGAACTGCATGTTGAGAATGTCGAATTCTCTTTTGTTTTGTGTAGAATTGCATGTTAGGAACTTTTTGGATGCATCGATGTGAACTGACAGGATAGTGTGAATGTGAACAAAGAAAGCTTTTAATGAACTGTTTTAAATTGGGACCGTCCCTGTGTGGCGGTTCTGCATGTGTTTTCGAAAATCGGATCGTCCGTGTGTGGCGATCTGCCGGTTGGGTCCCCGCAACGACCCTTCCAGATTCGTCCTCGTGTGGCGACTCTTTGGGCTATCCTGCATGGGCATGGGTTCTCAGAGAGAAAGGCCGGATTATCCGTGTGTGGTGATCCGGAGTAAGAACAGAACAGAACAGAACAGAACAGAACAGCTCGTCCTCGTGTGGCGACTCCAACTAAGTTTTCATGTACGGGCATGGATTCCCAAAGGAGAAAGGCCGGATTGTCCATGTGTGGCGAACCCGGAGTGTGAGAATTTTAAAGAGAAACAGGAACAGAACTGAGAATGTTTTTGAAAGAATTGCATGTCCGAAATTGATAGGAAATTTGGGGGTTATTTCAAAAACCTTTACTTTTATGTTATTTGGGTATTTAATGCATTCATTTGTAAAAACACCGGGCTGGAACTAAATCCCGCACTGAGAGATAGTTCGATCTCTCACCCGTTTTGTTTCCACTTTTATGTGGGTTCCAGGAAATGAAGAAGGAGACATGGAGGAAGGCCGTGAGTGAGAAAATTTAGCGGAAACTATTAAGAGTAGCCACTATTTGTTTTTAATTTATATTTGTATGAATCATATATGATGCAGACATGGCGGTAACTGTTTGACTAGCCATGTCTGACATATTTTCCCCTTTGTGTGTTTATGAACCTTGTTTATTTTTAATATAGTGGCTTATTTGGTTGTGTTATTGATAATGTATGTGATGTGCTTAACGCCTGGCGCATAAATGCGCGGCGGGTTGTCCTGGGGTGTGACAATTTTGTACTTGAGATAACTTGAGATCAAATTACACTCACCATAATTGTACATTTTAATTTTGAACCATATCTGTTAAAATTTTCTAGTTCCGCGCCCGAAACTGCTGATACACATAAGCAAGACTTAAACCCAGTAATAGCAAACTTACAAATAGCCCCCAGCAATAAACAGTTTTATCAGAGAAGACTTGGAAAAAACATGAATTACATCAAAAGCAGAAATACCAACATCTCCGTTGGTGGACAAATCCAACATGAGCAAGCTCTGAATACTTATTATAGTGGTCTGCTTAAGGCTGAAGCATACAAAATTAATTACATAAAAATGTTATAGGCCAACAGTCACTTTTTTGTTAAAGGAAAAAAAAAAATCACTACGAGGCTGATAATTTAACTCATTTGCTCAAACTAAGTTTGTCAACAAAAAAAAAAAAGTGCAAACTCAAGTTAGCATGTGTTTTGAGTACGAGTTTTTCAATTGTATTTCGGCATTAATATTACAGTAATCAAACTCAAAACAAAATTCTGAACCATAACTCATATGTGGTAACTCAACAGAGGCAGAAGGTTGTAAATAGGGGTGTTCATCGGTTTGGTTCGGTTAAAACCGAAATAAAATAGACAAATCAAAGTTTTATTCGGTTTTCAAAAATAGAACCGAACCGACCGAATTAATCCAACCGATGAAAACCAAACCAAAGTAAATTTCAGTTTGTTTGGTTAAACCAATCAAACCGAAGTATACAATCACCACCGCAATTCAATTTCACATACGGGCAATCTGAAGTATCTCAAAACTGAATTAACTCGATATTAACAATTCAAGAGTGAAATCTAATTAAGACAAAAATCAAATAATCAAGGTCAACTACCAACTACAAAGAACAGCGGTACCAACTAAAAAGTTAGAAATCAATTAAGAACAGTGGCCAATTAAGACAAATGAATCAATTAAAACATTGACCAATTTCATGGTACCAACTACCAAGAACAGAAATATGTTCTTCAAATCAAGGCCATACACAGTAAAGAACGAAAAAACAAATAATCACATCGCACAAGATAGAACCAACCCCAGAATAAAGCAGTTTACAACACAAATCAAAAGGGGAGACAGCCCACACACGATAGCAGCTCGAAACAGAGCAAAGACAGAAAAATGGAGGTTTATTTGATATCCGGATTTTCTCCAAATTGGTGCCGGACGGCTCGATCGACACCAAATCTGGGCCGACGATAGCCTTCCCCACTTCGCGTAACGGCAAGCCACATGAGCACAAGAAAACCCTAACCGGGTTTGAGAGCTGGAAAGGACTAAAGAGAAGGGAAAAGAGGAAGAGTGAGTGAAAGAGTTCAAAAGAGAAGGAAGAGAGAGAGAGTAACAGTGGGAGAGATAATAAACCAAGAGAGACATAGGCATTCGGAAGAGAAAAAACGAGGATAGAGAGGGAGTGAAGCGATGGGTCTGGGGAATCACGCTCACGCAAAGAGGAGACTACTTCAGTCGGTTCGGTTAATGTGATTTTAAAAAGTCATAAACCGAACCAATATAGATAAACCGAATAATCCTGCAAATTGAACCGAACTGAACCAATTAAACTGAAAAGCCAAACCAATTAAACCAAATTTTTTCGGTTCGGCTAAAAACCAAATAAACCGGCACCGATGAACACCCCTAGTTGTAAACCTAAAGTAACAGAGAAAATAATCCCTTAAAAAAAGTACAGAGTAGGTCCGATGGACTTTGGACCTATTTTAAGTCCTATGGGCATCAGAATTGTCTAACGCACTTTAAAATATGTGAGCACGAATCTCATAGCAGGGCAACACAAATTTTAAAGTGCATAGGACGGCTCTGGTGCCCATAAAGATAGGTCCAAAGCTCATCGGACCTACACTTTTCTCAAAAAGTTAATTTTGTCACTATTTATTCAGCAATTCCTAGATAATACATTCTATACAGTCGCAAAATTAAATTATTTCATAGTCTAGAATACTTAAAGTTTTGTATACATTAATTTACCATACCAGCAATCACCTAATCTCACCTTAGAATATCTCTGTCTCCATGTACATAAACCTAGAAACCGTAATTTGTTCGTTTCATGATTCGCATGAACTCATCAGCATCAACTTCCCCGTCACCTGCATAATTTTATTTAAGATAGTTAAAAGTAACCCTTTATAACTTTATATAGGCATACTGTACCAGTTGGTAGGGATATAAATAAGTCACCGGATACAGTACGGCTTTGTCACGACACAATAAGATACATGTATCCATGACATGGTGTGAGTCACATGTCGTGTGTTGTGACCACCTTCCGAGAAAAATGACATGACATGTGAACCAGTTTGTTCACAACATGAAACGGCACAGGACACGGCACGACAAGTGACCAAAACAACATAAAATTTATGTCATTATTTATCGAAACAACAATTCAAATTCCAGTAAATTTATTTTTTACACAATATTATTTTATAACATTATTTCTTTATTTTATAATTTTATAATTATTTCACATTTTTAACATTTTTCTGATTTTTTTTTCCTTGACTAAACTTAAAATTGAAAAAAAAAATATATATTAAACATGACTAGACACGGAGTGACACATAAACGGACTTAAAATTTGACGCATAAACATTTTTGTCACGACACATAAAAATTTGACTTGATCTGACACAACCTGATCCAAATCACATAGTGACTAGTCACAACAATGCAAAAATTTACATCTCTATCAGTAGGTCATCTCAGTATTAACTTCACTATTATGCTGATAACAACCCTAATTTTTATGGTAACCGCAATTTGACTCAAAAGCACCACAAACCACAAGATGGAAAACTAGAAAAAAAAAATTAATCAGAATCTATTGGTCTAACTATAGGGCCCTGCTTAGCTGTAGCAACAGCAACAGATGACATACAAGGGCAAACTGGTACAGCACCAAGAATTTGACAATGAATACTTAACAGTAAGTGTTTTTTGTCAGGTCAGAACTATACACAACACCAAACGATGTGTAGGGAAAGGAATCACAGAAATTTTAGTAAAGATAGATACCGTTTTCATCAGCCTGTTGTACCATTTCTCGAATTTCATCCACAGTGAAGCTTTCACCTAATTCCTTTGCAATATTTTGAATATCTTCAATTGAAATCTTTCCCTGACACAAAAGAAAGGATCACATTACGTTCAGGGTTTGACAAGGACATATTCAGGTAGAAACAAAAAAGTTAGTGAGACTGAATAATTGATTATGAAAATTTGCCATAACACCACCAAAGCGGTACACAGGTCAGAGAATAAAAGAAGATACGCTTACCAGACAAAAAGGCATGTTTCACAAAAATGACATTATATTCAATCAATATATATGTATGAATTAAAGAACATATAGTAAGATTAAAAAAAAATGTGTGTTCTGTCAGAAAAGAAAAAAAGGATTTATTCTAGCAGCAGTTTGTCAATTCTCGTTTTGTAGACTTTAAAAGTTTTTGCAAATGTAAAATCAATCAAAAAGTAAATTTAAATATTGTTTACATTTTTATCATGGTCAATGATGCGAAAAGCTTTCATGAGTTGCTCTTTTGTGTCTCTTTCACCTATTTTTTCTGTCATCATGTACAGAAATTCATCGAAATCAATTCCGCCGCTCTGATCTTTATCCACCTCTGCCATCATTTGGTTTAATTGCTGAAATTATTTAAAACAGAAGAATTAGTTCTAACAAAAAGTGTTAGAACATTTTACTGTCTGTTGGTTCTCTCCAATAATGATAAAAAAAACAGGGATTTAGCATGAAATATAACTGGTACACCAGCAGCAGCGAGACAAAATGGAACTGCTAAAAGTATAAAATTGCAGTACAGATAAACAAAAATTAGGAACTAATATAACCCAACAAATCTTTGCTCAATTGTATTACATCTGCTGTCATTTCAAATCCCAATGCCCTGCAAATAAAAATAAAATTTTATATTTGTTAGTGATCAGTGCCACTGTTCTTTAAGGTTTTTATTTTCTTGATAAAAGTGTCAATCCACTGATTTTCATTTTAAGTTAGAAATCAATTAAAGAAAAGAAACTAAAGAACACAAACCATACCTAGGTGTGCTTAATTGAAACAGGAAAAACATTTTGGTACTAAAGCAAGAAGATGATCAAAAGTATACTATAAATGTACCTCATGGCAACAGATAACTCCTTTGCATCAATAGTCCCTTTTAAAGAGAAGAAAAGAACAATAAAACATAAATAATCAATTTTTTCATGGTTCTTTGGCTAGATAATTATTAAATAGCGCGAAAGTAGAAGTTCTTACCAGAGCCATCTATATCGAAAAGATCAAATGCTTCTCTTATCTCCTTCCTCTTTTGCTCTGTCAGACGACTTCTTTTATCTCTTCTTGGCCCTTTTATATATCCCCTTTCCTTTTGGAGCAAAAATTAATGGAATTATATTACCATAGTGATGTTAATATTTAGTAATCAGCTCAAAAACTACAGGTTCATGATTCTGACAGTAAATAAGTGCCATGTTGTTAACATAAATGAATGAATAAACAGATAAACAAATCCTTATGTGCCCCATGGGAAGGATTCTAAGCCATTTAATTGAAGATCAGAGAAGAGTAGGATTGTAGAAAATAATAACATACCATCTGATTATTCTTGAATCTATTCATCTCTGAAGAACAAACCAGAGCGTTTGATCGATTAATGAAGTTTAAAAAGTTGCTGCTGAGAGTAAAGGTAAGCTGATGGTGATTTTGAGGTAACTTCTAGTTAATCAAGATTCAAAAGCATTGTCGTTTGTATTGTAGTCTGTGGTGTCTGAGACTTAACTACTTCCATTACCTTCTTTTGATTTTCTGAATTTTGTATTTATGTTGTGTTTGTGTTCAAATTTTCCACGGTGGTACGGTGTTGCAACGTGTTGGGAGGCCACTTGGTGTAGTCTTTTTGAAGTTGTTTTTTTTTTTTTTTTTTTTGAAAGATCATGGCAGGGGCTGCCTTTTTAAAGATGTTAGCTGGTGAATCCATTTGTCAGTAATATGAGATACAGTAGATATGATATGAAGTGCCACAGAAAACTTGGATAGCTGTATTGTTCTTGAAGAAACTAGCCTACTTGGGAATCAAAAAAATTCTTCCTGGTGGACGCGTGTGTGAATTGGAATGGGGATCTCACACTCTAATTGTCAAAGTGTGCTGAGAGCAACGATGCACCAAGTGAGGACCGAAATGGTGAAACGGCAAAAGGTGAATCGAATTCCTGTTACCGATTCAGACAACTTTCTATTATAAATCACTGACAGTGGGCCCTCTCCAGTCCGAAATTTTTATTCATAAGAAATAAAAAAAATATATATTAAAAATAAGAAAGATTACCGTGGAATTCTAAAAATAAGAAAGCAACCTCATAATTTGAAGTCCCTGCGGAACGCCAAATTATCACGGAGCTTACGCCAAAAAAAAAATATAAGTGGGACTCCAAATGAGAACAAAATCGGGAAAATAAAATTTCTAAATATGAGACTCCAAATAAGACAAGCAATCGGAAAAGATTAAAAAAAAATTCTAAAGTGGAACTCCAAATCCAAAACAGCGCCATTGTGTTTCCTCTCTAAGTACTTTCTTTTTAATTAATTTTCTAAATTAAAAGTTAGAGTAGGTTATTTATTTAGTTAGTTTTAAATAGGTTTTTAATTATTGGATTAAGAATTAGGTTAATTAATTTTAATTTAATTAGATTATGTGAAATAATTTTTTTATTGAATTAGATTTTAGTTAATATATGGCAGAGGTCTGTTTTTGGTATTGTTATTGTTGAGTTATAATTATTAATGTAGTTAGTTTATTGTAATTATTTGATTAATTATAATTGTGATTATTATTTAGGGTTAGGGTTAGGGTTAGAGTTAGGATTGAGGTTACATTTTTTATTTGTATATGAATTGAAGTAATGTAAATTTAATTATGGATGTGAATAATCATTGTATTTTTTTATGTTACAAAATAAATTAATTTAGTGAATACAAGAACGTGCATGCATTGTTTTTTTTTTTGAGTTCCACTTTAATTTCTTTTCCACATTTTTGTCTAATTTGGAGTCCCACTTTTATAATATTTTAGAAATTTTATTTTCCGAATTTTATTCTCATTTGGAGTCCCACTTATATTTTTTTATTTTTATTTTTAGCGTGAACTGCGTGATTATTTGACGTTCCGCAGGGACTTCAAATCATGAGGTTGTCTTCTTATTTTTTAGAATTTCACAGTAACCTTTCTTATTTTTAATATCTTTTTTTTATTTCTCATGAATAAAAATTTCGGCCCTCCCGTACATAAGAATTTAAGATTATCCTTTAAATAGTAAAAGTTTAAACAAAAACAAAAGTGGATTTGATCGTGATCAGAAGCTTTGTCATATTATATGATTTTATTAGTTTGTTTGCCACTTTCTACAAGTTTGTAGAGATTTGAGAGGTAAAGCAAAAGATCTTTCTACATTTTGTGATCAGTTCAAGTAACTTCTATGTAAGTCGAGAAACTCAGCCTTTTACAAAAGTAAGTTATGTTTATCTTGTATACAAAATAAGCCTGCCATTGTAACAACAATAAGACAAAAATTTGTATACAATCAAACTGGCATCTTTATTCTTTATAATTTAATAATACTTACACGGAAAAATGAATATAAGCAGTGCATTTAGTTTCATAGATGCCCCCACAAGGCCACAATATTTAAGGATCCAAAAATATTGATATGCACTTTCGTTCGAATCATATGAACACTCTCCAAAGTTCCTTATTCTTATGATCTCTCTCGAAACAAAAACTCCCAACAGCTGAGAATTAACTGACCACACAACCATCATCTCTGCGATTCCAATCTCAACCGTTCACATATTTCGAGATTCGTGCACAAAAACTGATTTATCAAAAAAATTCTGGGTTTCATAGTTTGAATGGTTGGGATTATAATCGCAGCAGATTCGCACCCCAAGTCAACAACCAAATCTTTAGTTCCAAACAAGTTGGAGTAGGCTAGAAATGAAACTTAATCAGAGTAACGACGTCAAGAGAGATAGTAACCTATCATATAGATAAATAAAAATAGGCATAGGATAGCAACCTCTTTTTCTTAATCATTATTTCTTTCTTTCTCATTGAACATCCTTCACCCCCTCGCTAGTCTGTGAACTCTTTTGCTTGGTTCAATAAAAGATTAAAGTAGGCCCATCCTACATACTTCAAATAAACATAACAAAAAAAACGTAATTTTCAAGATGCCTGCATGATTGAACTGTATCAGGACTGCATTTAATTGATTCAATAAATTGAGTAAATGTATGCATTTTTACCAATTACCTTATTTTTCTATCAACAATTAGGAGTTCGTTTAATTCCAAAAATTGGAACAAAGTTGAACCTAACAATACTGGATCAATTAAATGGAGTTGACTTGGGTTTTGAGAGCTACTACATGAGAGGGTTTGGAATGGTATTAAGATGGAACATAAAATTATGCTCCATGCAACAACCCAATTCACAATGCAATTGCAATTTGTATCTCATTTGTAGTCGTCAATATTTTAAATCAAGCAATTTGCACATAATATTATCCTAATTTGCACAAGGTTAGCTGTATCAAATAGCTTGTTACGTAATGCCTTTTACTAATTTATTTTATAATCATATTTTTATGTTACAACTTCCCTACCTTTATCCTCCAAACAACTTCCCTACCTTGCACAAGCCTTCTGAATTTCAGCAATCACCCGATTCGCAATGTCGGAATCAAACAACCTTGGCAAGTTGGTGCAAAGATCAATTTCAATAGACTTTAATTTTACCACCCGATCTCTCCTTACCATGTAATCTCTCTCTTCTTGTCCAATTTCTGTCCCTGTACCTGCACCAACACAACTCTCAAGCCAAATTCCAAGAACCTCCTTAGCGGCACTTGCAATTGTAAGATTTATGATCTCCTCCATCTGCTTTGCACCGCCTTCTCCACAATTGATGTTAACCAGTATGGCGGTAGGAGACCAGATAGACCTTATATAAAGCGAAGGGGACCGGTATGGTGCTACTTGAGGTAGTTTCTCTAGACCTTGTCTTGATTTGTCTAAATTATATTGTTGATAGAATCTGTCAATGTAATCCGGACAGAATGAGAGATCTCTTCTGGGAATGAGGTCTAGTAGTAGAACTAGTGAGGTGGGCCCTGCTTGTATGAACTCAAGGTTAAAATGAGGTGCATCAGTTGAGTCATTTTGGTATGCAAGTAGTGTAGTGATGTCGATTGAGCCGGTGGGTACCTTGCAGTGCAACCATGATTCTAGTAGGAAATCAATCTGATCAACAAGCAAACTTTTCAATTTAAGCACAAATTATCATCATTGTGTCAGTAGACCAGCTAAAATTCTGTTCTGTAACCAAGCAACCCAAAACAATTTGCTGTTTGGTTTGGAGGAAAAATGTTGCAACCGAGCACCCAAATCTTATAGTATCTATACATATATCCAAATTAAAACCCCATAACGAGTACAAATTTCACATTATGAACCTGACAAAGATAAGCTCTCACACACTAATGATACAAATTTTATAGCTATGTTGGTAGGTTAAGTAAGAGAAGTAAAAGAATTGGGTAGATTTGCCAGAGTAAAAAAGTTTTTGTCAGGATTGAAAACTTTACTTTGAAGTACAGAACTAAAAGTTTTGATTTAGCTAATTCCAACAATAAGATAGCATATATGCTCTTTAAACGATCAATTGACAATTGTACACTTTGTCATGCAGTCATTTTAATATCACATGATTCATACTAAAAAAATATGAAAAATTAGGAACTTTGCAGAAAGAGGGGAACAACAATAAATCTTACAGAAGATCCAGGGGCTCCATATCTGATATCAAGAGAGCCAACAGAGGTGCCAGCTTGATTTTGAAAGGATTTTACGTTATCAGGAACTGACGACGGGAGAAGATGCGAGCCAAGGCGGGATTCCATGAGAGAGGCCAGCTCTAGCGCGAGGTCGCGGTGTAGGAGCGGAGGAAAGAAGGAGGAGATCCGGGACTCGCGGTCCATTCGCGGTGCACGGAATGCGTTCGACGCTCTAGCGCGAGGTCGGGTGGTGGGAAGGAGGAGTGAAGGGGAGAGTGAGAGAGGTAGCATGGGACCGACGGGATAAGGTATGAATGGAGGGATTGCTGCCTAATGCACTGGAGAAGAGATCCAAGGAATTCTCCCCTAGTTAACTCACCGAGGGCCGAGGCGCCCTTCCCTTGCTTGATTGCCCCTGTTCATGACCGTGAAAATTGAGAAGACGTCCAGCAACAGAATTGTCATATAGTCAAACTTTGACCCATGAGTTCAATACTTCGCTGTGACAAGCGACTAGCGAGCCTTGATAGTTAATATTAATGAGTCTGGCACTCATGGCCTAGTAACAAATCAAAAGTTCGGGTTCGGTTCGGCGAGGTTGAAAATTCGTAATTCGGGTATAATTCGGGTATAATTCGGGAATGATTCGGTACAACAAGGAAGCAAAAAAAAAAAAATACTTCAAAAAAAAACGTAAAACAAAAAAACAAAAATTTGAAAAAATTCAAAAAAAATATTTTTTGGCATTTTTTTCGCGTTTTTATCGCGAATAATTCGTATCTCGCGTTTTATACGCGTTTTATTCGCGAATAAAACGTATACGTTTTTCCGCGTATAATACGGTGTTCGGTGCGGTTATGTTGAAAAAACGAATTATTCGCGAATAATTCGCGAGTTATGTCACTATAGTCATGGCTAGTCTGTTAGTGTTATTTTTAGTTATAGTGATATTGACTCTAAAATCAATTAAATAACTTTTAAATAATAAATTTAAATTGTTTAGATTATGTATTTACATATAAATTTTTTGAATTTATTTAGTATGAATTCATGAAGTTAAAAAATAATGAAAAATAAATGCATTAAAATTAATTTAAAATTTTTTTTTTACCGCTTGACTTCATATGAATTGAATTTATAAATGTATAAAATTTGTATGTAAATTCATCACTCGTAAAGTAGATCAGTTTGAACAATTTTTTGATTTGTTGTTTATAGCATATTTGATGGATTTTGGAATCAGTATCACCACAGTTAAAATAAACAACACTGATGTCATAGTAGCCAAACTTTTTATTAATCTATGTTATGAAAAAAAATCGCGGTTTGTGTTGTATAACAACGAGATTTAAAAATACATATATAACAAATAAAGATAATTATTATGAAAAAAAATAAATAGAAAGATGAAGATCTAACTTTTTAACTTTTATTTAATGTTCATACCCACAGGAAGCACGTACTGCATTGGTGACTTATATATACATTAATCCATAACTATAGTGTTTGTTGCTGTCTCTGCAAAAGTAATAATATAATATAAATATTATTAAAGTTCATTGATAAATCCAAAAATAATATGTTTGTCACTATTTTTAAATTAGTCTTTGAAAAAATCCATTGTTTAAAGGTGATTATCAAAAGACCATATAATGAGGTGACATTTTTTTTTTTAAATGCATTTGCCAAGTATAAATATGAGTCATCCAAGATACAAAAAGTTGATTGTCCTATAGGAAAAAAGGAATAGGATAGTTAACATTCAAATTTTGTTATGGGGTGACTAAATTTAGTTAGATAAAATAAAAAATTACATTAAATATTAAAGAAAAAACTCAAGACGATGTTTATGAAATTCAAAGCAGAATAAGTTGGGAGTAACATAAATCTAAATTACCATAGCGGATAGCTGAATAGTCACTTTAACAATTGACTATAACGATCGTAGCTATATTTTTCTGGGGAGAATTTCACCGATATTTTTATTAAAACCCCAAAAAAAAAACAAATTATCAAATCTGCTCCCACTTCAAAGTTATAATTATTTCTACCCTAACCGCCCGTCGACTGGGCGGTCCACTTTTCCCACCAGACCGCCCAGCTACTGGGCGGTTCACTTTTGAAACTTGACCGCCCAGGGGCTGGGCGGTCTTCTATTGTTTTTTTTTTTATAAGATTTTTATGTTTTAATTTGTTTGAATGTTTTATATTAAATTGTTGTAATGATTTGTTTGAATGTTTCATATTAAATTGTATGATATATATTTATTATTTGTTGACGATTATATTTTTATAATTGACGATTATTTTTATATGTTATGTAATTGTCTAGCTTTAATATAATTGATTAGTTTTATATTAAGTTTTGTTAATGTTTAAATGTTTCTAAATGGTAATCGAAATGGTAAGTCTAAACAACAAAAGTAGTAATCGAAATGGTAAGTCTAAAAATGAAACATAACAGTCCAAACACGAAATATAATAATCCAAACTAAAATACTAGAAACCTATCAAACTAAAAAAAATATAAAAACCCTAACGGCGATGACGAGGGCGAGGTCCGGAGAGCTCCAACCTATTAGGTGCATGGCGGTCCCTCTGCGACGGCGGACGCCTCTGGGGAACCTCATCCACCTGCATGTCATCGTGTACGGCCTCGCGCGCCCATGGGTCCGCCCCCAGGTGTAATGCATGCTCCCCATGGATCCCCGCATGTGTACGCAACACCCACGGATCGGCCTCCCAAGTAGGAGGATACGTGGCCGGAGGTGGTGTGCCAAATATAGCAACGGCAAAGCCATCTGCAGTCTGTGCCCCACTCCCACTGGCATCGCCGTCGTGCTGTCTGGCCTCCATATACTGCGGTCGGTGGGGGCTAGCTGGCTCCCATCCGCCCTCATCTCCAGTGAGGTCATCCAATGAGAATGAGGCGGCGACGGCAGCTTCATCCTGCATGTAAACAATGTTAAATTAAAGACATAGAAGTAACGAGTAAATTAATTAAATAATGAACTTTTGCTACCTCGGTAAGCTGCACTGGAACCCCATGCTCGTTGTAGTACGCGTTCCACGCGTTGTTGTTCAACACCCATTGGTGGATCGCCCAACCCGAGTCATCTTCTGCAGAAATGAAGATAAATTAATAAGAATGATCTTTTAGAGATACACTTAATAATGATCATTTGTATGACATATTATTACCTGCAGGAGGTGGCGGCATCTCCGCAGCGTAGATAGGGTCTCCAGGCTGCTCCGGATCTGGTGGTGGGGCCTTTATCTCGCGCTAATTGATGTCCTCTCCAGCATCGTGCAACATACCAACGAGGCGCCCGTCCCAGCCAGAGTCCTCCACGATCGGTGCACTCTGTTGGAGCATTTGACATCCTATCGCTCTCCAACTTTTTCTCGCCATGCACACCAAGCTGTGTGCCACTCCTCTAATAGCTGTCAAAATCTGCACACAATGTATTTTTATTATTATTATTATTATTAGAAGATGAATAAATAACAACAATTTTTGGAGCATGTCAGTTTCATTTAAACATACTGAACGAGTATGGATCGGGCCGAAAGGCAAGTAAGTCCTAGATCCGTCACCCGTGAGTCTCCGTCGAAGAGCATCACCATAGTCCCCCTGTAGATAAACCGTCGGCATGCCCCATCTCTGGTACCAGACTAAATATCGCAATCTCCAAGGCCCGACCGGTATAGGGGCATCTGGAGCTGGAGGCAGTGTCCATAAGTGAAACTGGGGTGATGCAGCACGCTGGTAATGCTCCAAGAAATGGACTTCTCCATTTAGATGCACTTTTATCCCACTTTATTCCAAACTATTTCATCAAATGGACTTCTCCATTTAATGTTAAATTGGGCTTGGGCCAATTTCTATTTATGCCATTTTCGTTTTTGCCATTTATGTAGGGGTGAAAACGGAGCCGGATTATCCGATGGACATCCGCACTATCCGGAACCCAACTTTCTTAAACGGATCGGATATCGTGCGTTGCTCTGAATCTGCCTCAGCTCTTCACGTGGGTTGAAATGGCCAGCTCAGCAGCCCTTCACGTGGGACGAAATGAAGAGTAGGGGCTGATATATAAATGCCTCACATTGTATTTGAATATCATCGTGGGACTAATGGTATATAACTTGTGCTCCGGACCCGAGCAAATTTTTTTTTCTTCACTGTTTCAAAAGGCTGTTAAACTAGTGGTATTACTACTTCAACCAATGGTCATTTATTAATGAATTGCTAGTGTATGGGTTTATCTAATATTTGATTTTGTTTACACTTATCTTAATTGGGTTTTTATTTCGAATTTCCTCAAATTTTTTTGCTCCCAAGTCTATGTGACTCAATTATCCGACAATTATTCGAATTCATATCCGTAAATTATCCGCTCCGTATCCGTATCCGTTTAAGGAGGATTTGATTTTACATTTTGATATCCGTTTACTATCCGTATTCGTATTCGTATCCGCTCATTAAAATGTGGATATGGATATGGTTTTACCACTATCCGCTCCGTATCCGCTCCGTTTTCACCCCTACATTTATGCCAACTTTTGGCCCACCCGACAATTGTTACGATTAATTGTATTTGCTCAATTCTGTTGAGAAATAAATTTGTATACCATGTCCAACATGTAATAAATTTATTCTAAGATCAAGTTAGTCATCTCCATGACACTTTTATTTATTTCGTTTTTCTCTCTTGGGTGTGACCTCGTAGGATCTATATCGTGTTGACAATAGAATCAAAATTTCTTTTAATTCTATAAATTATAAGCGGCACCTAGCAATATGCATTATAATTACTCAACAGATAAAGATGATATGAACCAATCAACATCACGATCCTAAAGCAATATTTAATTGCTTGTGTCAATTCACGTGCCACATGATATCGGGAATAAATCTAAGGCAGGAGAGTGTCATCCTTGCAAATTTATTTTTTTCTTGATTCCAAGTAATTCAGTAAATAATGATCAAACTCATTGATCATAATTGCATGCATACTTTATTACTCCATCAAGGGGCCCGAAGATATCATCACTCACATATGAAATATGAGGGACACTGGTATTCTTGATAAATATCTTTTCCTCCGCACAAGACACACATATTGAGATATTATCTGTATAGCTGCCAGTTTCGGTCAACGTTGGATAACACCTACAGATACATGTATCTCATGTAGGAAAAATAATCATCTCATACCAAAGAATTCAAGACACAAATGAAACATTAATGACACTAACACAATCCATGTTATGTTTCATTCTTGGGTCATGTCCAATCCCCTGATCTCCATCAGGTATTTATGTGATTAAATTGGTAGCTCCTTACCATATGATCCGTAGAACATGATCATCATTTAATCCACATACTAATCTCGTACCGGTAAATAGTGTTCCTTCTTAATTACCAAGATTAGGGACATTTAGAGTATTCGTTATATTATTATTATAGAGTTCTACATTTCAAGTCCTCAACTCGAAAAATCCATAATGTAATTAAATACTCAAGGAACAAAATGATTCTTTCATTTCATGAACAAACATAGAATACATCCATAAATGGTTGGCTTCTAGATCATAACACTAACAATCTCCCACTTGAACTAGAGCCAATCCCATATACATCTATATGCATAAAAGCCCTAAACAAGTGTAGTCTCTAATACAACTCCATGTACTAAATCTCAAAGCCAGTCACTAACAAATCTAATCCCCATAGATGCAGTGTGCAGCGTATGCTTGGCTTGAGAGAGAGACTTTGTCAGCGGGTCAGCTGTGTTGCTGGCCGAATCTACTCTACAAACCTTGACGTCACCTCGATCGATGATCTCTCGAATCAGGTGATATCTCCTCAGAACATGCTTGGATTTCTGGTGTGACCTTGGTTCCTTGGCTTGTGCAATGGCTCCATTGTTGTCACAATAGAGCTCCAGAGCACCCATGGAACTGGGGACCACCTCAAGTTCATTCAAGAACTTCCTAATCCAACAACCCTCTTTAGCTGCTTCTGAAGCGGCTATGTACTCTGCATCGGTGGTTGAGTCCGCTGTTGTTTCTTGCTTGGAACTTTTCCAGCTTACAGCGCCACCATTGAGGATGAACACAAATCCTGACTGTGATCTCATGTCATCATGGTCGGTCTGGAAACTAGCATCGGTGTAACCCCTTACAACGAGCTCAGATTCCCCACCATAGACAAGGAACATATCCTTAGACCTCTTTAGGTACTTCAGGATATTCTTGACGGCAGTCCAATGCACCAAGCCTGGATTTGACTGATGTCTGCTTGTCACACTCAATGGGTATGACACATCAGGGCGAGTGCATATCATGGCGTACATGATAGAGCCAATGGCGGAAGCATATGGCACTCTACTCATGCTATCTAGCTCAGCAGATGTCGATGGACATTGCTTCTTGCTCAGATGAACACCATGCGACATAGGCAAGAATCCTTTCTTGGAATCTTGCAGGTTGAACCTTTTCAACACTTTGTCAATGTATGCGCTTTGACTCAATCCAATGAGTCTCCTTGATCTATCCCTATAGATCCTAATGCCTAGTATATAAGCAGCCTCGCCCAAATCTTTCATTGAGAACACCTTCTTCAATGAAGACTTGACAGAATCCAATGACGGGATGTCATTTCCGATCAGTAGTATGTCATTCACATACAACACAAGGAATATTACTACACTCCCACTAATCCTTTTGTATACACAAGGTTCTTCCTCGCTTTTAACGAAATCAAACTTTTTGACTTCTTTGTCAAAGCGCTTGTTCCAACTCCGCGATGCTTGCTTCAAGCCATAAATGGACCTCTGAAGCTTGCATACTTTCTTAGCATGATTGGTATCTTCAAAACCAATCGGTTGTGTCATATACACGTCCTCTTCTAAATCTCCATTTAGAAAGGCAGTTTTGACATCCATTTGCCATATTTCATAGTCATGAAATGCGGCAATTGCTAAGAGAATCCGTATTGACTTAAACATAGCAACGGGCGAGAAGGTCTCATCATAATCAACACCTTGAATCTGTCTGAAACCTTTCGCTACCAGCCGTGCTTTGTAAGTAGTCAAATTACCTTCCATGTCTGATTTCCTCTTGAAAACCCATTTGTTTTCAATAGGTTTTACCCCACTTGGAGGATCAACCAAATACCAAACTTGGTTGTCATACATAGATTGTATTTCAGATTTCATGGCTCCAAGCCATTCTGCAGAGTCGGGTCTCGCCATCGCTTCCGTATAGGTCAAAGGATCTTCAGTGTCTAACACTGTCACCTCGTGAAGTCCCAACCATCTTTCAGGTGGGCGACTTTCTCTCATTGACCTACGAAGGACTTGTGCTTGTGGTTCAGAGATCTCTTCCACAAACTCTTGTGGATTCGTTCCTTGATCCTCATTCTCAACTTCTTGCGAATTTGGTTCTAGGGGTGAGTGTTGAATCTCTTCCACAACTTCTTGTGAAATTGATTCATCTCGACTCCCACTGCCCACAATATCCACGGGTGGTTAAACATGATCATCATTGATCATTTCATTTTGTAGTGTAGATTGATCATCTTCAAGTCTTACACTACTCCCACTACTTTCTCTTGAGAGAAACTCTTTCTCCAAGAATACACCGTGTCGAGCAACAAACACTTTGTTCTCACACTGGTGATAGAAGTAATATCCCTTAGTCTCTTTGGGATATCCTATGAAAATGCACTTGTCTGATTTGGGTTGAAGCTTGTCAGACATCATGCGTTTGACATAAGCTTCACAACCCCAAATCTTTAGAAAAGACATACTTGGAACCTTTCCAAACCATAACTCATGTGGTGTCTTTTCCACGAATTTTGATGGAACCCTGTTTAGTGTGAATGCGGCGGTTTCAAGCGCATGCCCCCAAAATGAGAGTGGTAGGCCAGCTTGGCTCATCATTGATCTAACCATGTCCAACAAGGTTCGATTCCTTCTCTCAGAAACACCATTCCATTGTGGTGTCCCTGGAGGAGTGAGTTGTGAAACTATTCCACAATTTCTTAGATAGTCGCCAAACTCGTGACTCAAATACTCACCCCCACGATCTGATCGTAAGACTTTGATCTTCTTGTCGAGTTGGTTCTCTACTTCATTCTTGAACTCCTTGAACTTTTCAAAGGATTCAGACTTATGTCTCATCAAGTAGACATAACCATATCTACTGAGGTCGTCAGTAAATGTGATGAAGTATCGATAACCTCCTCGGGCACTTGTACTCATTGGTCCACACACATCACTATGTATGAGTCCCAACAAACTACTTACCCTTTTACCTTTCTTGGTGAATGGTGCCTTGGTCATCTTTCCAAGTAAACAAGGTTCGCATGTCTCAAGTGATTCTAAATCAAATTGACCAAGAAGTCCAACTTCTTGCAATTTCTTGATGCGTCTCTCATTTATGTGACCTAGGCGACAATGCCACATGAGAGTCGTACTCTCATGACAAGTTTTGAGTCGTTTGTTACTGATGTTCATAACTTGTTTATCCATTTCAAGCAAGTATAGACCATTCCTTATATAAGAACATCCATAAAACAAACCATCTCTATAAAAAGAACAACAATTGTCTTTGATGGTAAAACAAAAACCATCCATGTCCATACAAGAAATAGAGATAATGTTTCTCGAAATAGAAGGAACAAAATAAACATTTTTAAGTTCCATTACAAGCCCACTAGGTAAATGCAACTCGACACACCCGACGGCAACTGCTGCAACATTTGCACCATTCCCAACACGGAGCTGCACCTCACCCTTTCTTATCATTCTTCTATCCTTTAGTGCCTGCATATTCATACAAATATGAGCACATGATCCAGTATCTAATACCCAATCATTGATAGAGGTAGCTAAGTGAACTTCAATGACAAAAATACCTGAGGAAGACGGGACCTTCCCATTTTTCTTGTCCTCCAAGTACTTAGGACAATTCCTTTTCCAGTGCCCCTTCATCTTACAGTAGAAGCACTCGGAATCGGAGGCAACCTTGACCTTGGGAGTGCTCACAGTCACCACTGGAACCTTTCCCTTGCCCTTGCCATTGCCCTTGCGCTTGCCTTTGCCTTTCTTGACTTTCCTACTTCCCTCACTGACTGCAAGGACATGAGAAACACCTTTCTGCATGTCAGCCTCTGCAGTCTTGAGCATCCCATGTAATTCACCCAAACTTTTCTCCATTCCATGCATGTGATAGTTCATGATGAATGAAGAATACTTTGATGGGAGAGAGTTAAGAACGATGTCCGTGGCCAACTTCTTGTCCACGGCACACTCGAGCTTCTCCATCTGCTCCACATAACTTATCATTTTGAGTATGTGAGCACTCACGGAGGCACCCTCAGCCATCTTGCATCCCAGAAAACTTTTAGTCACGTTGTACCTCTCTACACGGGCCTGCTCTTGAAACATTTTCTTGAGCTGGTCCATGATGTAGTAACAAGAATTCTCCTCAAACCGCTTCTGCAGTTCAGGGTTCATTATTGATACTAAGAGGCACTGTACTTCAAGGTCGTCTTCCACGGCCTTGTTGTGCTTATCCTTAGTTTCCTGTTTAGCTTCATTATCTGGTAAATTAGGGATGGGAGTAGTCAAGACGTATTCCTTTTTCTCATGCCTGAGAACAATTCTCAAGGCACGATGCCAGTCTAGAAAATTCGATCCGTCATTTTTAAGTTTTTCTTTGTCTAACAATGATCGCAGGAAAGAGGTTTCTTTTGCCATGATCTACAATTTAAAGGTTTGAGTTTAGTTCATGACAATGTTTTATTTTAAAATAAAACTTCCACTACAATATTAATTTAGTTCCATTTGTAGTAGGTCCAAGATCCATATTTTCACTAAGATAAGTCAGCGTCGGCATGAAACTTAAACTTAGCTATTTTAGGTAAGCAACCCCTTGCTAATCACATCCGGGTGACTCTTGGTGTTTATCCATCCAACTCATGTATGAACAAACTATTCCCCAAGGCCCAAAACTGTTTTGGATTATCCATGTCAAGTAAACCTCTCTCTATTTGGTTTGACATGACGGTCATGCCCCACATCTCCTAAAGATAGAAAGCGATGCCTACTGTGTAGGTCCCACCGACTAACGATCGATAGTTTGACATGGATAGAGAAGGAAGGGAATGACGCTTGATTTTTGTTTGGAACTCTTTTGTTATTTATGGTGGTCATGTAAGCATACACCCATACTTATCATATGACTCTTATATTTCATAAATACACATAAATGACATAAACACATCATGCGGCTGTGAGTTTGTATGGCCTTGTGCGAAAAACTACTTTCTCGCATTTGTCACTTGTTGCGCCAACTCCTTGGATGTGGCCACCACATTTCACAACTATTCTATGCCTATTTATTTTCTATTAAGACTTTCTTAAAAGAAAATAAGTTACATTTAGAATTTCTAAAATTTCTAAATATAGGCATGCAAGCCTTGAATGAATTACATTGAAAGGCATCCTAACATTTGTGCCTTAATTATTAATCTAATTAATTATTATGGGGCACCTTAGGCCGCATTACAACCATTCAACAAACATTCATTACATCCCACATGGCATTGGAAATGACCATACAAAACTCACATTTTTGTCCCTACAAAAACAAGTTAGGTGCATGTGCAAAAATTGCACCATACATGCATAAACAATTCATGCATATGCAATTAATTAAATTAATTCCTTAAGCTTATGACCCATAATAATTTGTTTCAAAAACAAAATTACAACTGGAGGAGAAGGTTTGATTTATCACATAATTCATGCAAATAATAATTTACAAACTAAAAAACTATTCCAAATAGCACAAGTAATAGTCAACCCGTTATGCCTAATTAACAAATGTGCTTAGAAAATTAATTTTAACCTTTAAAATAATTTTCATCATTCCTAAAGAGGAATAAAAATTTTCCAATTACTTCAAAATGCATTTCATCAAATAAATATACATTTTAATCATTGGATTTATACATTTTGTTAATTAGCACTTAATTATCCTCTAAATTAGGATTATTTATAACAACTCATAAAAAATGCAAACTATATATAGATGCACTCCATATGACATATATAACAACACTATTAAATTGGATTTAAAAGATCTCATACAAAAATGAAAAAATTTGGTGCATAGTAGAACTCGAGCCTTTAATGGCAAATTTCTTCATTTCATTAATTTGTCCTTTTGATCTATTTGCTTTCAAATTAATTTAACACTTAAATCAATTTATTTCCAGATATTAAAACATTACTAATTAATGTTTAAACACCTTAGAAGGCTCCAAAATAATTGTGTAAAAATAATCCTAAATTAAAATGCAAGATGTTCAAAAACACCGACGGTTGTGTCATAAGCTTCCAAGACTTAATTAAATTAATTACTCATGCTAATTTCGGCCAAAAATTAGTCAAATAAAGCCTTAAGCTCTGATACCAATTGAAGAAAATATTAGTTTCATGCAAGAGCAAATTTCAAAAATTTAACTCAAAGAAACCAACATAGATCTACTTATTTGACTAACGATGAACCGTATTTAACATTTTAACTTGTTTAATCTTTATACCTCAAATCTTGGTCTCTAAACCAAGAAGTAGGGACATGAGATGTAGGGTTGTTGCCTCCTTGTCGAGCCTTCACTTCTCCAAGTCGGCCTCGAAATGGCACCCGCTTCGAACGCACGAAGCCTCTACGAGTATCCACCCGAGATTAAACGAAACTCTTGTTTTTCCCTTGCTAGAGGTAATCAACCAAGAATCTAACTTAACCTTAGCTTCTACCTCTTCAATCAACTATTAATTTTAGTGTAGAAGTTGTGCTCAACACATGAGCAAAAATGGTGGAGACAAAATTGCAAAAACTCTTCTCTTTTTCACCTTGTCTTGCAAAAACGTTTTTCCCTTTTTCTTACAAGAGAAGGAAGAAGAGAGAGATTAGAATGGTGGCTAGGGTTTGGAAAAAGGTGGGGTATTTATAGTGTGAAGTTAGGGTATATTTTAATCATCTCAACCACAATGGATGGCTAGATTTAAACATGACAAAAGTAACTTTTATTTTTGCCATCCAATGGAGCTCTCCATTAGATGCACTTTTATCCCACTTTATTCCAAACCATTTCATCAAATGGACTTCTCCATTTAATGTTAAATTGGGCTTGGGCCAATTTCTATTTATGCCATTTTCGTTTTTGTCATTTATGCCAACTTTTGGCTCACCCGACAATTGTTACGATTAATTGTATTTGCTCAATTCTGTTGAGAAATAAATTTGTATACCATGTCCAACATGTAATAAATTTATTCTAAGATCAAGTTAGTCATCTCCATGACACTTTTATTTATTTCGTTTTTCTCTCTTGGGTGTGACCTCGTAGGATCTATATCGTGTTGACAATAGAATCAAAATTTCTTTTAATTCTATAAATTATAAGCGGCACCTAGCAATATGCATTATAATTACTCAACAGATAAAGATGATATGAACCAATCAACATCACGATCCTAAAGCAATATTTAATTGCTTGTGTCAATTCACGTGCCACATGATATCGGGAATAAATCTAAGGCAGGAGAGTGTCATCCTTGCAAATTTATTCTTTTCTTGATTCCAAGTAATTCAGTAAATAATGATCAAACTCATTGATCATAATTGCATGCATACTTTATTACTCCATCAAGGGGCCCGAAGATATCATCACTCATATATGAAATATGAGGGACACTGATATTCTTGATAAATATCTTTTCCTCCGCACAAGACACACATATTGAGATATTATCTGTATAGCTGCCAGTTACGGTCAACGTTGGATAACACCTACAGATACATGTATCTCATGTAGGAAAAATAATCATCTCATACCAAAGAATTCAAGACACAAATGAAACATTAATGACACTAACACAATCCATGTTATGTTTCATTCTTGGGTCATGTCCAATCCCCTGATCTCCATCAGGTATTTATGTGATTAAATTGGTAGCTCCTTACCATATGATCCGTAGAACATGATCATCATTTAATCCACATACTAATCTCGTACCGGTAAATAGTGTTCCTTCTTAATTACCAAGATTAGGGACATTTAGAGTATTCGTTATATTATTATTATAGAGTTCTACATTTCAAGTCCTCAACTCGAAAAAGCCATAATGTAATTAAATACTCAAGGAACAAAATAATTCTTTCATTTAATGAACAAACATAGAATACATCCATAAATGGTTGGCTTCTAGATCATAACACTAACAAGGCATCCAAGCCAAACTGACGGGGCACTCGATCAGGATAGTGATACTCAACTATCCAGAAGCATACGCACGGCCCCCGATAAAACGAGAGGTATCTCTGCTCTAATGTCAGCGGGCACAGAAGGCCCTGATCATAGAACAGACGATAGGGGTACCAGGTGATGCTCACCTCGTGAAGCATCTGGAGCTGACCCCGGACATATGAAATCCCCACGGTCCTCCCCCTGCCCGTGTCCTCGTATGTGTGGGGAGGAGCCCATATGGCACCGTACCCCGGACGTCTCTCGGGGTCATCTCCCGTCCATAACCCAGGCTGAGCTGGAGGAACAGGCCGACACACTGCTGGAGTAGAAGAAGCGGTCCGGCAATCTGCTTGTTCGTTGCCTAAATTTTGGACATGCGATGCATTTCTAGTAAATATGGAACCCTAATATATATAATAAAAATATTAAAATATTTGTACAAACTTACCAGACAAGCATGACACAAGCCTCGGTATAAGTGGGCGAGCACGGCTCCACCCCAATTCCACTTCGACGGACGCTGAATGTCCCTCAGCAGAGAGAGGAACATAATCGGGACTGCGTCACCGCTGGAATCGACAAACATGACGCTGCCACATAAATCCATGACAAACGCCCTCACGTACCTGCAATATAAATTAGAGTCATAAATAACTACATTTTTTGTTGAATCCATAACATATTTTAATTTGCAACTGTTTGTGTTTACCTCAGAATGGTCTGCTCGTCACGTGTCTCGGGGGTGATCCTACGCCGGTGGAAGTAACTGCGGAGCGTCGCAAGACTGATGCAGTACTGTGAATACCGGTACTCCTCCTCCTCCTCTCCTTTCTTCTTCTTCTTCTTCTTTTGCAAGTCCGTCGGAGCGGCCCCCTGCAGCTCCGGTATCATGTGCATCAGGTCTGGATGGTCTGAGACACCACCGATGGGGTCGCCGTCTATCCGTAAACCCCACAAGGCGCTGACGTCACCTAGTGTGACTGTCATCTCCCCAACCGGAAGGTGAAATATATGCGTCTCCGGTCGCCATCTCTCCACTAGACCGCAAACGAGAGCCTGGTCAATATCGCAGTGAGTCATAGTGGCCAGCTGATACAACCCGAGATGCATGATGCACTGCTCCATCAACGGGTGACGGACGTATCGTATCTCGGGGGTGCGATGTCTCACTGTCAGCATCGTCATGTCCTGCATTTTACAATGATTTCAATATAAACATTTAATTAAATAATGCTATTTAAATTAGGAATACAAAACCAACGTACCTCCATAGATGCAAGTGAGACACGATGCCTGACATGTGGGGTCCACAGAAGAGGACTAAATGTGTCAGGATGGTGAGGGGGATAATCTCCAAAGGGAGCATCTGCACCGGACGTCTCTGCACCGGATGCCTCTGTACCGGATGCCTCTGCACTGGATGCCGCTACACTGGATGCCGCTGCATCGTGATCATGTGAACTCTCTCCCGTCTCCAGAGGGGCATCCCATGCACGTCCCCGTCTAGTTCTGACCATACTACATTTCAATAAACAGAAGATTCTATCTTATAAATCCTGATTTATAAACCCTAACTTATAAAGTCCAATTCTGTCAACCCTAAACCCTAATTTAACAATTCAACCCTTATCTAACAATTCAACCCTAAACCCTAATTTAACCCCTAAACCCTAAATTAACAATTCAACACTAAACCCTAATTTAACCCCTAAACCCTAAATTAACAATTCAACACTAAACCCTAATTTAACAATTCAACCCTAATTTAACAATTCAACCTAATTTAAACAATTTAACCCTAAACCCTAATTTAACCCCTAAACCCTAAATTAACAATTCAACACTAAACCCCAAATTAACAATTCAACACTAAACCCTAATTTAACAATTCAACCCTAATTTAACAATTCAACATAATTTAAACAATTCAACCCTAAATCCTAATTTAACAATTCAACCCTAATTTAAACAATTCAATCATAAACCCTAATTTAACAATTCAACCCTAATTTAACAATTCAATCGTGTCGGGAAAATCAACAACCCGCACAAGATAATTAACAATTCAAATTCTACCAATCGTTCCAATGCCAATACAAGATACAAAATATAAATTCAAAAATTTATTTAAAAACTTACCCGAAAATAATCGGATTGTCGCCGAGATGGCCGAAAATTAGGATTCGGGTGAGAGAGAGAGAGAGGAAGAGGGAGAGGAAGAGAGAGAGCTCTAATGGCAGATTTGAAGAGAGAGAGAGGAAGAGAGGGAGAGAGAGAGGAAGAGAGAGAGAGAGCTCTAGAGAGAGAGCTCTAGAGAGAGGGAGAGAGGGATGGGGGTGGTTCGGCTGGGCTGGGGTGGCCGATCGGGCTGGGGTGCTGGGCTGGAGGCAGAGACGAAAGAGAGAGATGGGGGGAGCGGTCTGCTTCCAGCGGACCGCTTATAAAAAAAAAACTTTAATAGTGGACCGCCCAGCCCCTGGGCGGTCAGGATTGAAAGTGGACCGCCCAGCCCCTGGGCGGTCAAGTTTCAAAAGTGAACCGCCCAGTGTCTGGTGGGAAAAGTGGATCGCCCAGTCTACGGGCGGTTAGGGTAGAAATAATTATAACTTTGGAGTGGGAGCAGATTTGATAATTTGTTTTTTTTTTGGGTTTTAATAAAAATATCGGAGAATTTCATATATACCACTCAAAAACTGTGAAATTACGTATTTACCATCCAAATTTCTATAATTACGTTACCATCTAAAAATCTAATAACTCACATATTTACCCAATATAACTTTAGTACATATCAAATATATCCAAAACTAAGATTAATTATGCTTAATATTCTTAAAACTATAATTAATTAAGAATTAACTTAACACCCTCTCTTTCTCTCCTTAAATACGTATTCTAATTAATCAAGGATTAACTTAGCCCGAGCACAAGCAACTGCCTTCTATTTTCCAATAGGTACATGAGCAACATAACTAGAAATGTGAAACTGTTTCGCTAATTTTAGGATTTCTTTCTAATTTTCAATTCATGTTATTTAGGCTGATTATGCAACTAGTTTATTTATTTGAATAATTATTTTAGTACCCACAGTTGAGTACCCGCATCGTACCCGCACTTAATTCATTCCCAATTAACTGCCATAACTATAAGCGGTCCCCACAACTACCAATTAACTAATTTACATACTTTCCAGTTTGAATTTTAAATTTCCCTTTCTCTCTGTTTCTTCCTTTTTCGAAGCTTCCGCGATTTTGAGGTGATTTTAGATCGATTTCGAGGCGATTTCAAGGCGATTTGGAGACGATCGTCTAGCGATTTCGAAACTGGAAGCGGGGATTTTTCAAAAAAAAGTGCGGGTACGGTTATTTAAGGAAAATTCATATATCATATATGTAGTTCATTGTATAGATATAAATACTTGTAAAATAAAATTATAGTTTTAGAACGGTTGTGTGGTCCCCTAGTGCGGGTACGACGCGAGAATTTTTCAAAAAAAGGTGCGGGTACGGTTATTTAAGGAAAATTCATATATCATATATGTAGTTCATTGTATAGATATAAATACGTGTCTTGTATAGGTATAAATACTTCACAATGTTACTATTAATACTTGTAAAACAAAATTACAGCTTTGGAACGGTTGTGTGGTCCCCTAATGCGGGTACGACGCGAGAATTTTTCAAAAAAAGTGCGGGTACAGTTATTTAAGGAAAATTCATATATCATATATGTAGTTCGTTGTATAGATATAAATACTTGTCTTGTATAGATATAAATACTTCACAATGTTACTATTAATACTTGTAAAATAAAATTACAAGTGCCGACAAAAAAAAAATTGGTTTTAAAAAAAATTGGTTTTAAAAAAAATTGGTTTTAAATACTTGATATCTTAAGTATAAATACTTGATGAATTACTATTAATATTTGATATCTTAGGTATGAATACTTTCTATTTTGTATGAATACTTTTCATATTTGAATATTTGATACTTTGAAAAACGTGTAAAAGTATGTCATCATGGATCTCATTTGAAAGATAAAATTGTGTAGAACGCGTTCATGGTTTTAAATTTGTAAAATTCCTCATAGATCGTCCCAAAAATTGGTTAGATTGAACGGAGAAAAAAAACCACCTTGAAAAACGTGTAAAGATGAGTAGGTATTGTGTCCAGTTTTTTTTTAAATACTTGATATCTTAGGTATAAATACTTGATGAATTATATATGAATACTTGATAATTTAGGTATAAATACTTTCTATTTTGTATGTGAATTAATTTAAGTGCGGTCCCCAAAAACAGTTATGACAGTTTAGGTGCGGTCCCCAAAAACAGTTATGACAGTTTAGGTGCGGGTACTCAACTGCGGGTACTCATATCAGCTTCCTATTTATTTTCATCCGCAAGTTAAGGTGTGATGTAAGATGTGTAAACTTTTATTTATTTTCGTCCATTTGATGCCAGCATTCCTTTGATGAAGAGAAAGTTTTACGAAGCAGGAGAGGAGGAGGCGAGAGAGCAATAAATTTTAGTGTAGAAAGGAAATGTTGCGTCAAAAAGAGAAGAATTATGTGCGTAGAAGGGGAAGGGACTAATTCAAGTATTAATTATATTCTTTATAATATTAAACTTAATTAATCTCTAATTAATCTAAGATTTTGATTAATTGGATAAATATGTGAGTTATTAAATTTTTAGATGGTAAATACATAATTATAGAAATTTAGATGGTAAATACGTAATTTCACCGTTTTTGAGTGGTATATATGAAATTCTTCCATTTTTCTGATTCTTTTCAATCGCCCAGCGTTAATAGAAATAAAGATATCCCAGAAAAAAAAAATTGAAAGAAAATTTGAAAGAATTTTCCGACCATGGGAGTAGCCAAGTAGGTAAAGGATCCATATCCTCTCCGGTACCGTAAAAGATTCCATTCATTTTACGGTTTGAGATTAACTCCCAGCCGGTTTGGAATTCGGGCTGACAAAGGAGGCAGTATTATTGAGCTTTGAGATTCGTGCCAAGTTAAAAAGAACAGTCTAGATCAAGTAATTGTAAAAGATTTTCTATTACGGTACCGGGAGTGACGTGAATTCGTAGGTAAAAGAGTAATAGACAAAATTGGATGTACCCATCAAGGTTTAGTGACGTGGGAAAATTCTTTTGTCCAGAGACGTGGAAAATGACTCCCAATAAAAGCATTTTACTAACAGTGCGGCCTGGTGTGGTGTTCATTCAGTACGCATCTTCGAGCTGAATTTTGCAATGAGTTCCTAGTTTCAATTCACAAGTGATATTCCAGGCAGACACGAGGTATTTGAACCCGATTGCTTATATTTAAAATTCACAAGTGTATATTCCTAATATGTAAAATATTCATCACTTTTCTTTCTCTAAATAATCAAAAGACAATTGAAGTTAAATATCTTTTCAAGTAAAATTATAACTGCTATTATCGAATATAAATATTTTTTTTCATAAATTTATCAACACTTCTTAAGTGCAAATTATTGCACTTCTAAGATTTTTATTTATATCACACCATCAGCAATTCAGCATCCTCATTATCTGACTATATTTTCGTTTTATTAATTATAATCAGATGACTCATATTTTCTCATTCTCTCCTCTATAAAAAGAGAACATATGTTAGTCCTGCGGTTAATTGTACTTTTTTTTTTATATTACGTAAGTTTCTAAAATTTTACAAAAATTATTTATTTATGTTCAAAATGTATTTGACAGTAAGATTTTTTATAAAAAAATATTATTATAAAAATTCAATTTATTCTGAAAAATATATATTCTTTTTTTCACTACAATATTAGAAAACAATCCTAATGCAGATAAAGGATGCAGTTATAACTCCTTAATGAAAAACTGAAAGCCTCCAAAATTATGCAGAGAGGAAAAGAAGAAAAAACAAAGAGTTTTCACTTACTTTTCTAAATACACAAAACTTTGACTGCTTAGAATATCCAAGATTAGCATAGAAAAATAATATAATATAAACTATCCGGCGAGGATATTGGCAACAACAGGAAAAAAAAGATAAGAGAGAGAAGAGCCTCCTATTCTATCAGACAAATATAACTTCAAATTTCGCACAGGGATGGCTTCGAACATGATTTGCAAAATCAGAATCTATGTTGAATTTATTGCCAAACAATGCTTGCCTTTGCGTAATCCCTACAGGATATATTTTGTATACTTTCAAATTATTATCACCTCTTATTCTTTCAGGCCTTTGATCTTTCCAAATAGGTGTGTAATTCAAAGACTTGAACTTGTGAAGCACTGCATTCTCCATAGCTGTTATCTTCAAGTCACTACATCAACAAAGAAGTTTTACAATTATAGTTTTGCTATACAAAACATTTTATAAAAAATTAGCAAAATCTCGGCACTTGCTTTCCAGTTTCTACTAAACAAGTCCTCCGAAGCATAAATAAAATGGAATGCAAATGCTGGTAGCCACATGCAAATTCTGGTATGACAACTGGACAAAGCATGCGAAGAAACTTCCCAAGGGGGAAACAAACATTTAAGGGAATTAACAAAAACAGCTTCTTTTAGATAATAAAATTTCTGAATAAACTAATTTCAAACACACGCACACTCGCATGCAGATCAAGAAAAGTTGGCAATATAAATACGTAACAGTCTGGTATAGCGGTCGAGATTGAGCAGAACCAAAACAGAAGGAATAAAATAATAAAATATCTAAGTCCAAAGAATTACATAAGAGTGGGTGGGAAAAGGGGCACAAGTTTTCAGCTTAAATTTACCAAAAATTATCAGTTTGACTCATAAAATAAAAAGAATGGCACCTGAGGAAAACAGACACCATTTCAAAATGCCCCCTTTCACGCACATAGAGATGATACATGATGCCTCTATTACTCCTACATTTGCAGGGCCGTTTCTGGAATTTAAGCATCTTTTCCTCTTTTTCACGTAGCTTTGTCGCAATATAAATGCAAAGACGGCAAGAGGAGTGCACCACTGACATGTCAATCAGGGCCTTGAAAGAGTCTATTGGTCCCTCATACTTCCATCTATAACGCAGTTAATAAACTATTAACACACAAGATCAGGAAAAAGATACTATGCTTAAGGTTCACAAACTAATGCAAGACAGCAGATACGGATAAATTACAAGTCTGGCGTCATGCACCAATCATCATGACTGAATGGTTTTACCTATACAGAACCTTGAGTATCATAATAATCCATCATATAAGAAGTATCTCGTACACCTATATAACAGATATATCAATTATGCCACATAGGTCCAGCGCACCCCCCCCCCCCCCGAAATTTTTTTTGCCCCCCTCTAGAATCCTGATTTGTAATTTGCGTTAAATTTAGGATTAAAATTAGAATAAATTCTTTGAATTCTGATTGATAATTAGGACTAGAAGTCAGAGCAATGGAAATTATAAGTCGGAGCATTGTTTTTTTATCTAGTATCCGATTAACTAACGGATTTGAACCCGATTCACTATTTTTTTGCGCCCCCCCCCCCCCACACACACACACGAAAATCCTGGATCCGCCCCTGCCTCCCGCCTCCTTATTTTTGTAGAGGGAACATTCCAAGGAGTGAGGAATTGGGGTACTGTAGTTTGAAAGGTATTAGTAGAAGCATAAATCTTCAACGACATGCATAAATTACCTAAGCGTTTGATTGAAGGCTTCTGGGTTTTGGTCAAGAAATTTCATGACCTTAGCAACTGTAGGCACGTCATCTAATGATTTAATATGCATGACAGAACCATGACCTGGCTTAAAATCTTGTATGTTTGGTGCACCAACCACCACAGGAACTGATCCTGCATTGTTCAAAATTTGATGTCAACCAGCATATACCAGCACCGAGTATCTCTTGCAGGGAATAAAGATTTAGTAAAGGTAAATTCATTCTATTGCTAGAATCTGTATGGTAGTTAGATTTATTATTTTTGTTTAAATTTAGCTAGAGAGATCCTAAATTAATAATAAAACAACATACCATACAAGGCCCTGTAAATCAAGAATTCAATACTCCTATGAAAGATGGGAACTATTGCATGCAATGCTAAGGACCATGAAAATATAAAACTAACAACCCTACAAAGTTTATTTTTTAAGATGTCCAAGTTACCCTTCGTCAATGTTTAACTCTACATCTGCATGTAACCTTAAAGAGAGGGGTGATTCTGTTTCTTAAAATAAAAATAGAAGAAGAAGGTTCTATGTGACAGTGGTAAGAAATTACCAATAAGGGTTTGCACCAATGGTACTTTGATATTTCATAAAACTGATGAAATTGCTTCTTTTTATCTGGTGGACCTGTTGTTCAATAGCAAGGACCCTAAGATTTTGCTACAACAGCATGTTCAGTAAATTTTAATTTGGTTCAAACAATGCTTTGATTAGCTGATAATACCTGCAACAAGTGATTGGAAGAACTTTTCAGTGACATAATCCTCTTCATTTGAGTTCTCAAATGCCAGGCTGAACTTATAGCGCTTTAATATCTCCAATTTGTCCACTACATTGGTCGGAGAGAGAGAGAGAGAGAGAGAGTCAATTAAATCACAAGGGGTAACCGGGCAAAGCTGAGTTCTACTGTTATTTTACTTTCCAGCCAATGGTTTAGCATCACAAGCAGTAAATGCTACATTTAAAACCGAAAGACAATGTCTCCAAAGCCCCATAAGCACAATCTATTGGACTCTTAGCCCTCATCGTTTGAAAAAAGAAAGGCACTGGCGTTTCCCATCTTTGTTCCTAAAATTTCTCTTATTTCATGCTCTAACATTGCAAATATATCTTTCTGGTATTTAGTCATTAGCATCATCTTTCAGTGCCAATGGCTAGTTGTTAGTGATAAATGCAAGGACAGCAAGTTAAAAGATCATTGGTTCAAATCCTCATTGGAACAAAAAAGAATGCGGAACTTTGGACCTTCTCCAATTCATCAAGAAAAAACTACTGCCATCTTGCAGTACAAAAAAAGGATGGAACCCTAGTCATCACTGACATGTTTGTGCAATTTTTTTGCTTGATAATAATTGCGAAAACAACTTTCCATATGAGTGCTAGCCGGCAAATCTAGCCATCTCTTTGTGGTATGGACTAAAGTGATAGAAATTGGATTTATCTACCATTTAAGAAACCAACTAAACAAAGGAACTTCGGAAAGGAAAAAAAAATCAAGAGAAGTTAAAAAGAATTGAGATATAGGATATGAATAACCAGAAGGAAAAGAGCAGTTCAATATATAAATTTATAGAAGTTACCATGGCCATCACGATTATTGTGACAACTTCCATAAGAATCAATTTTAATTCCAGTTTTCTCTAGCATTTCAAGAGCCTTTAAACGGAAATTGTTGCCGTTACAGTTCGAAATAAATACAGCTGCCAGTGCCTTTTCAGTTTTCCGTTGTACTGGTGCCATTATGTCATACTCGGCCCATGAGAAGTAACCAACCGGTATATCTGATGAGAGACTAGTGGTCATTATGATGTTAAATCCTCTCCTACCAAAAGAGAAAAGGAAGTTAGAATCAGATTCAGATAAAAGGCACGTGATATCTTTTCTAAAGTAACAAACAATTACTTATCAGTCAAAAGTGAGTTTAATGTACCAGTACAGCATCGAGATGGCGAGACTAAGATAATGAATACTTACAATGTTATATTGTACTTTTTGATGATCTTTAAACTCCGAATACTACTAGCATCAATTTAAACCGAGCAACTTGATAGTGACAAGAGTGGGAAAAAAAATCAAAAGGCAATTGGATGAAATTGGGATAGAATTGGCAAAACAAAGTAAAGCACAGAATCATCAATTAGAAGGAACAGATGAAAAACAGTACAGAAATCTGGCATGTCAATCCTTTAGTTACTAAAAAATGAAATACTCTTACCTAATACCTACCCTCGTGCCACATCAATTTTGTTCTCTATGTAATACTCTGCAGACTCCATTGACCGCAAGATTCTATCAGTGTGCCTAGATAGAGGCTCACCAAATGTCGCATCTGCTATCTTATCTAATCCTATTCCAAATCTACACCCAACTGAGCATGATCTCTGCTCCTGAAAATGTTAAGGAATATTATTCTTGTTTTTAACATCATTTTTAATTTTTTACTTTAATAATGAGGTATTCTTTACCTTCTAGAATAGTTTGATAAGCACCCCTAGAAAATCTAAACAAAAATACCTTGCTCACAATGAGAAAATTCAAGATAAACTTGAGCATTTACAGAAATTAGGGGGATGGTATGTCTGGATCTTTCAACGACCATACAAATTTTTTTTTTATTTCTTTCTGTAGGGACATTTATGGAATTTGAAGTTTTAAAAGGGTTAAAGGAGATCATCTTTTTCTTTTCTTATTACAATTCTAATAACATACTGATAAGTGTTATATATTACACTCCATGCATAAATACATCGATGCCATTATCTGAAAATGAATAAAAAAAAATTCACGGAAACAAGGCACCAAGTTAATCGGTATTTCAGACGAATAATCAAATAATAATTAGGCAAACCTCTTGCTCAGTACTGGAGACAATAACCGGATCGATATGAAAATCTCTTGAGTAAGCTACATTATCTTGCCTTTCAAGCCAGTTTTCACATGTATGGCCGTCAGCGAAGCGGTATCCGTGAAAGGTATCCGATAGAGAGAAATAGTTGCTATATTCCAAATCGAGACGACCGCCTAGAAGGAACATCTCGGTCAGTACCACCAACGCAATCGCCATTGGAGCCAACACCGGCCATCTCCATTTCCGGCGCTGTCTCTGGTTGGTCGATGAAGTCAGGCTTTTCATCTCCGTCGCGATCAAGATGGAAATGGGGAGATCGGGTTCGGTCAACGATCGCGCGTTTACTGTTTATTTTCGGACGAGGCGCGAAGGGAAGGAGGGGACGAGGAGTACGATCTTTTATGCGCTGGTGTTGTGTTGTGGCGATTGGCGATTCGCGCAGCTAGCACCATGTTTGGTTGGAGAGTAGAGGAACGAGAGAGTGGGAAAAAAAAAATTCACGTTTGGTTGAAAAAATTATATTAAAAATTTAACATTTATATTATTATAATTAATAGAATCAATTTTTTCTTAATTTAGAGTGTAACAGATGGAAAGAAATTTTGTTATAAATATTTTAAAAAGAATAACACAAATGTTCAATTCTCTATCTTATAATTCTCATTCAAGTTTTTAAAACAAACCTACACTATCAAATTTCTCATTAATTTTTTAAATTTTAATCAATCAAACAACAAATAAAACAGAAAAAAAAATTAAATTTATTTTTCCTCACTAATCATTCAAACATAAAAAAATTAAATATATTAAAAAATTAAATATATTAATCTTCTTTTCTATTCTATTCCATTCTTCACGTTCCTTTCTCTTCGTCTACTCTCCATCCAAATAAAAGAAGATTAATGCAAAACATGCAATTAATGCACGCCACGTTTGAATATATTAAATGGACCATATTGAACGGTCCATCTAAATAAAAGAATACAAAACATGCAATTAATGCCCGCCACGTTTTTGAAATGAATCAACACAATCAATTTGCATAATGATTTTTTATTGTGTTTGACCAGTTTACTGGGTTCCACAGTTTCATAATACAATTAGGGCCGGTTCGGCGCTACCCAGAGAATGGGTGTGGTTGTGGAATCAAAAAAAATTTAAACATTACTGTTCACGTGGAAAAAAAAATTCACTAAGAGTGAATTTTTTTTTCTTACGTGAACAATAATTTTTTCATAGCAGACGAACAGGCCCTTAATGCATGCCACTCTTTTTAGCTAAATGGTTTATTTCAACATATTGGTGATTTAAATTAATTTTTTCTAGGTTTATTTCAAAAGTGACAGGATCTGAGTGAGGTGCGAGTGTTTAACTACCACAAAATGGTAGCTAGCTAGCTTCACCCGTGATTTTTATTTTTACCCAAAAAAAATATATTTTAATATAAATAACCACGTTTTTAAAAGAATTTTATTTCTACCCAAACCGCAAATAATATTTGCGGTTTGAATTAACAATTCAAACCGCAAGGAATATATGCGGCTTGAATTATTAATTCAAACCGCAAATATTCCTAGCGGCTTGAATTAATAATTCAAGCCGCATATATTCCTAGCGGCTTGAATTGTTAATTCAAACCGCAAATATTATTTGCGGCTTGAATTGTTAATTCAAACTGCAAATATTATCTGCGGTTTGAATCTCTGTAGTTTTGAAATCTATAACTACGGGGGAGAGCTGCGTAGAAGAGAGAGAAAAAACACAGAAAGGAAGAAGAGGAAGGAAGAGGAGAGGAGAGGAGGAAGAGGAAGAGGAAGAGGAGAGGAGGTCTGAAGGAAGGAGGAGGAGACGGAGAAGTCTGTCAAGTCAGGTAATTTTTTTTTTACATACGTATTTACTGTTTACTGTTAATTACATACGTATTTACTGTTCACATACGTATTTACTGTTCACTACTAATTACATACGTATTTACTGTTCACACACGTATTTACTGTTCACATACGTATTTACTGTTCGCATACGTATTTACTGTTCACTACTGTTCACATACGTATTTACTGTTAATTACTGTTCATTAATGTTTATTTACTGTTCATGTACTGTGTATGTACGTATTTACTGTTCAATATTGTTCATATACTACTATTCACAACTGTTCACAATTGAAATCAGTAAACTGACCAAATATTTGTCATTTATGAATGTAGTTTATTGGCCATGTCTATTGCAATTTCAATACATTTTGGAGGAAAGTTCATAACTGACCAGTATGGAGTACGTTACTCCAAACCTGCAGCAAATACGTATTGGGTTGATGAAAATTTCTCATTTGAGCAGTTGCAATCGCTTATTTATGAAGCGAGCGGCTACAATAGGAATCGTTGCCAATTACAAATTCAGGCCCGAATGGTCCACGTAGGAAAGTATGTCAAAATCACATTGGGAGATAACGGGGCATTGAGAGGTCTAATAGCGCAGGTTTTGAGGTCTGGCGAATCATTACTGGAAGTTTTTGCACGCAGAATTCGCGAAGAGTCGGGGCCGGAAGTTCAGGCCAAAATTCGTTTGCACAAAATTATCAAGAAGATAATGAACCACACACTCCTTTTATCGTAATGCCTGTACCAGAACCGGAACCAGAAATATACAATAATTCACCCCAATCTCCACCTTTTGTCCCACCACGAGTACAATCTCCACCTTTTATCCCACCTATATCCGTGTATGAAGGTCCTTCATCCTTACCTGGGCCTGAACCAAATCCTCACCCCAGACCGCCACCAGTACAGAAGATCCAAACGAGTCGGAATTTGAATTTATGAACAAGGTACCGGAGGAGAATCTGCAAACTGGGGATGAATTGGGGGAAGGAGACTGTGACATTAATGATGAAGGAGGTGAAGAAGATGAAGAAGATGAAGAGGAATACCCACAGCCCACTGTGAGGCAAAATAGAGAGAATATGCTGTTAGGTGGCCGTTCTGAGACTCACCCTTTTGTAAACTTCAATGACACATCTGCTTTTCGAGAAGCAGATGTTTCTTACTATGGTCGTCGGATTGAATACAAGAGTGAACTCGCAAAAGGCCAATACTTCGTAAGTAAAAAGAAACTGACGAAAAAGATCAGATAGTACCATGTTGACAAGAACAAGGAGACATATACGAAGAGAAGTGACACATCCCGGCTGGAAATTAGATGCAGCACTCCGGGTTGTCGTTTCAAACTGAAGGCAAGAGCAACAAATGCTGGAGATACATGGATGATAACTGAGCAAGTACCTCTTTAGATGCCTCTGAGACTCGGTGCTCATCGTGAGGCATCCATAATAAAGGACTGAAATGATCCTTGCTGTCAGTGGGAATGGGCTCATCAACTGGGTCGGCTGCGGGTGGTCTCCTAGGCCGTCCCCTAGCCATCCTACGTTAAAAAAAAATTAAACATGCTACAATTGGCTAAAATATGCTAATTGCGGTAAAAATATGCTAAAATACGCTAATATGCAAAAAGATGACTATGGAGTCAATCATAACATGCATTGTGCCAATAAGAACAAAGAATCACTCCATACAAGAAAGCCAAAAGTTCGTATTGAAGCGCCTTTTTCTTTAAGGAAGGGAAAGCCGTGATTTTTATTTTTACCCAAAAAAAAATATATTTCAATATAAATAACCACGTTTTAATATAAATAACCACGTTTTGGCTTTTGAGTTTACAAACCATGAGAAATCAAACATTAGGACAGCTACTGTTAGGAACATTTTTCAAATAGGCTAGGATCTTTTCAAAAAATATCCGAATTGCCACTCCAGCAAAGTATGATAAATGTTATAAGCGCAGTTATATATTGAAATATAATTTCGAGCAGGGACCAAATCGAAAAATTTAGATTAAAAGGCTGAATGTAAAATTTATAATAACAAATGAAATTTTGGATATATAACTTCGAGAAATGACGCAATCAGTAAATTTTGATGGAAGGGCTCAAATATAAAATTTATAATATCTGGTAATTAATATTAGAACTTAAGTCTCTACAACTATAAAGTAAAGTTTTACCGTACAGCTACACATTGAACATTTTAAAGAGAAATTAAAGTATATGCACATTTTAATAAAAATATAAAATGTTAAGAATAAAAATTTTAATCTGTAGTTATGATGATGGCTTAGTTACTCCTGGACTCCTTTTAAATCCGCCCCTGATTTCAAAAAAAAAAAAATTGAATTATTTCGCCAAGTGGATCAGTAGTAAGATTTTTGTAGCAATATAATTTTATATTTAAAATGGAGTGAAGCTATGGCACTATGCATAGTGTATAGTGATATGTACTAATTTATTATAGATCAATATTTTTATTTTAAAATCTAAATAATTGAACCGTTCAATGTGATCATGTACTTGTAGATTAAATTTTACATTTTAAGAATTTTTTGCTATTTCTCAAAATAAATTGAAAATCACTTGATCTAGAGATTCTAGAACATTCAAAATCAGTAGTTTTTTACTTGTATAGAAAAATAGTAAAAAATGAAAAAAATTGAAAATTTTGTATGAAAATATATTTTCATATAAAAATCATATTAAACAATTCAGATTAACTATTGAATTTTTAAAAATAAAAATATTAATATGTAATATGAATTAATCCACGATATGCATAATACAATAACCTCACTCATTTAAAACGAGAATCATTTACAGCAACTTGTTTTGACGTTCTGCATTTAATTGATTTTTTTGTCTAAATATCCTGTTCAAAATATATTTTCGTCTTAAATTGTGTCCTAAATAAATTAATTGTTTTCATTTACCGGCGGCTTGACTTGTACTACGACTTATCCAGCAAATAAAGAAAAAGTATTGAGAATAAAAAGAAATAAATAAGTCTAATCTCTTACTTCTCTGGGTATTAATTAGTAACATAAAGGAGTCAATTCTGAATATCAATATTTCAATTGTTTAAATACAGACTTTATAAACAAATTCTATACTAATTAGTAATTGTGATTGTGATTGAATGGGGAGAGCCCGATTGAACGAATCATGAAGAATCACACAGGATAAACCTACTATTTAATACCCAGGAAGTAGGCTTCATAACTAATTAGTAGAACTAATTAGTAGAACGAATCATGAAGAATCACATAGAACTAATTAGTAGTTGTGAACAGGAAGTAGGCTTCATAACTAAATTTAATCATACACCAGGAATAAATTCAATCACACACCAAGATTAAATTCAATCACATAGCAGTTTTGACCAACTACTTAGTCTCACAGATGACTATATTTCATTCACTAAGCAGTATTAACCTACTTCTAAGTTTACACAGAAAATTCTTATGATGTTAAACTGAATCATCAAAGCTGTTTAGATTGAGAAATTGCACAAACCAATCATGAAGAATCACAATTACAGAGTTAAATACAAACTTTAAATCATGAAGAATCACAATTACCTTCAAAGATGATTGAATCGACGACCGGCGGTGAAGAGGCGGAGGGACGGCTAGGCGGAGGGGTGGAGGGACGGCCTAGGAGGGGCGGAGGGACGGCTAGGCGGAGGGGCGGCGAGGCGGAGGGGCGGAGGGGCGGAGGCGCGCAGCCTTCTTTTTCTTTTTTCCTTTTTTCTGGCGGAGAGGCGACACAGAGAAGAAGAGAAGGGATCACGGGTTTTAGGTTTGAATTAACAATTCAAGCCGCTAGGAATATATGCGGCTTGAATTATTAATTCAAACCGCTAGGAATATTTGCGGTTTGAATTAATAATTCAAGCCGCATATATTCCTTGCGGTTTGAATTGTTAATTCAAACCGCAAATATTATTTGCGGTTTGGGTAGAAATAAAAATCTTTTAAAAACGTGATTATTTATATTAAAATATATTTTTTTTTTGGGTAAAAATAAAAATCACGGCTGCTTCACCAACTCTTTTCTCTTTCTTTATTTTTTTTCTTTTTTTGGTTACACACCTACTCCTCTTATACAAAAAGGAAAGGAGACATGGTGGCTTAGTCGCTTAGATTAGATAGAAAGAAAGGGATTTATTTTTCTCCTTTTCTTTTTACTTATTTGTCTCCTTTTCTCATGATTTTTGTTCCTTCACAGATAATTTTTGTACGATGCAAGTAGGAATTATGCACAGAAATTAGATTTTGTCCAAAGAATTTTGAATATATTTAAACTTGATAAATTTAACCAAATATATTTTGACCATCTTTAAAAAATATACAATTAAACTTTTTTTGAAATTTTTGAATTTTACCACTTCCACAGGTTGTAGCTGCGAAACCAGCAGAGTGGTTCCACAGGTATAAACACAGACCAAATTAATGTACTTTAGACTGTGCTCCACAAACGCCTCGCAAAGAGAAAGGGGAAGGAAGAGAAAGGAAGAGCCCGAGCGCGGTTCCCCTCGCTACAGTGAAACCTACATCTCAAATCGGAGGTTACGAATTTCAAAACTTTGTACAGCGCTTTCCCCTCGCTTTCCCCTCGCTATAGTAGCGTGTTCATCTCCTTCCCTCTCCGATTACCTCCTTCTGGAGCGGGTGAGTGACGTGGGCAGACCGCGTTCCTCTCCTCTTCCCCTTCGTTCCCGTTTCTTCCCTTTAAGGAAGGAGTTTCTACCCCTCTCTGGAGCACACCCTTAGTCTCGCAGTTTATACATGCGGAACCAATATGTTGGTTTCATACATATAATATGCGTAAGTGGTAAAATTCTAAACAAAAAATGTGGTCGTTTATTTTTTTTAAACAGTTCTGTAAATTTAAATTGTTTGTACAAATTTTGACACTAATCGAGAGGTTCAAACCAATTAATTTTTTTTAGTATTTTTTTACTTGGTTAAAAAGGTTCCACTTCATATTTGTCAAATAGTAACTGCTTGAAGATGTGAAAATTGAGCGGCAGTCTATATTTTCTGAACTGTGACCAAGACATGCATGCTGGTACAACAAAACTGTGAAAACAAATAAGTGGCTTGAAAAAAGAGGGAGAATCGATGTCGTTTGTTCTTTTGGTTTTGGTGCTTTCAATGGGGATTCGCATGATATAATTGATATTCCAATTCTATTAGAACACTCGCTAGTGAGTTTGGTAGTGTGTAGCACATGCAAGCTCCTAATTTGTTCACAATACATGTTTTATTTGGTTGTATCTATTCGGTGGCGGGGTTAAGTGAGCTCTAGTTTATTAAATTTTTAAAGAGCTGCTTGAAATTATAATATTTGTAATTTTATCCAACAAATATTATTTTGGATGTGTTTGTTGAGTATTTTAGATATAATGATTTTGTACTATTTTGCCTTTAATATTTATAAAACCTTCGTACTCAATAAATAGGTTAGTTGCAAGCGCACAACCTATCGATTGTAGTATTTAGGTGTCGATCCGCAGGGAGATAGGGAAATACCAATTTTTAATAAAGAAAACTACTTCTAAAACAAAACAATAAAAGTAAAGTGGGGGGGTTTTGTTCTAAAATCCTAAGGTTGGGTTCAATACCCGAAAGAGAGGAGTTTCAAACAATAAATGTAAATAAAATAAAGGAAAAAAAGATTGGTTTGTTTTCAAGTTTAAGGAGATCTAGGGGTATTCGGTCTACAATTCCTTGCTAATTCTATTTATTCGGTTTGTTTAAATTCATGTTTGATTTGATGAGGTTTCTAACCTATGTTAGTCTTTGGAACAAATATTAATACAAATATTTTGGGCTTTATGGATTAATGTGCCTCGAATTCTAGGGCTGTCACTAACCTAGAGGGATATTTAATCTCATGCTTCAAAGCATATATCGATATTTGTTCTAAGGTGTCCTAGTTAGGATTTGCCTTCGCCTTTCGGTCCTTCACCAAAATTCTAACCTTAATTTCTATAGTTCCGGATTGGATATCAAAGTACGGTCGCTTCTAACCCAATCCTAAGGTGTGTCTTTATGGTTTCAATTAGTAGTCTCCTACTTGACCAATGCCGGAATTTAATAAACTTAAAGCGGAAAACACGATCAACGCGATTTCAAAACTACTTCAATTCAATAAACCCTAACCAGGTGAACTCAAAGGAACGAGTACTAATGAAATTCATAAAGAATAAATCACAGAAATTAACAATCAAATCCGATAACACAATCATAATAAAAACAAATATCCGAATAATCTAGAATTAAACAAGTTCATGCATTGACCTAAACCCCTAGAAAGAGAACTACTCTCTCTTGGAGAGATCCATAACAAAGATTGGCAAAAACAATAAGAAATGAGATAAAGAAATGATACACCCTTTCTTAGATCTAAAATCTCGATCTTGCCAACTCCTTGCTTGAATCTTCTTCTTCTCCTTCCTTGAAAAGCCTTCGAGAATTTCTGCAGGATCTCTCTCTCTCAATTTGTGGAAAGATGGATATAATAATGGATGATTTCTCATGTGGTCTCCTTAGCCTTATATAACGTTTTCTGAACTTGGAGATCAAGTCGTTTTATTTTCGGCGCCCACTAAGCCTACTAACTTTTATATTTCTAATTATGTGATTCTGAACTTGGAGACCAAGTTATTCTAATTTTGGCACCCACTAAGCCCACTAACTTTCCATATTTAGCAGTTTTTCAGGCTGATGCGGCCATTGATGCGGCTGTACAGAATTATACATTCCTAATTTGGATATTTTTCCTTCATGAAAGTTTTAGATCTCTTTGTCCTGGTTCCGTCAAGCTTTGAATCACCCAAATCGGAGTTCGTATAACCAAGATATGGCCAAAATACGAACTGTGTGTCGGCTGAGTGCGGCCCGAGTGCGTCCGCACTGCGCTCGGACTTTTCTGTTTTCTGTGTCTGATGGCTGAGTGCGTCCGCACTCTGGGTCAGTGCGTCCGCACTGGGCTCGGTTTCTCCTGTTTTGCTCCAAACTTCAAACGGGCATAACTCATGATCCGTAACTCCGTTTTCAGTGTTCTACCACTTTTCGGAAAGCTTGCGAGAAGATCTACAATTTGCTCCATTTCCTGTAATTTAAATAGACTTCGGCAGTAATTTAATTCTTGGATATATTTCATTATATTCTCTACTAAAATACAAGATATTTGGTGTTATTATGTGATAAAAACTAGATCGAATGTGTATATAATTTAGACCTATCAGTGTTACAAAAATTGTTTATAGATCTTATTGGCTTAAAAAAATTATAAAGTATTTTTTAGCATTTCTATTTTGCGTGTAAATATTTTGTAAATCAAACGTTGTGTTGATATCCTTTTTGTGTCGAGTTTCTAGTTTATTTAGGAGAATTTTATGTATACCCTTCAAAATTTCAGGAATTATGTTTTCGACCTCTAAAATTCATAATATCATAAAATAGATACTTTATAAATCGGTCAATAAGAGAATGATTTTTTTTATTTTTGTAATTTAGAAGGTTAAATATGATATTATGAATTTTAGAAGGCTAAATATGTATTTTTGAAGTTTTTGGAGGGTATACATAAAATTCCCTCCTTAAATTTTCGTTTTCTTTATTAGCAAACTATTCAGTTGTCAAAATAATTGGATATAAAGAAACAAACACTTCAATATCTAGTTATTTTACACATGTTTGCGGATGAGGTACTTCGTAATTAAGGGTTTGTTCGACAAAACTCGAAGAATGCTACAAAAATGGTGATTGAAAGAGTATGAAAATATGATGTTTTTTTAGAAAGACTGGCAACCAAATTTAATTTGGCGTTTGGGCAGAGTCGTTCGATCTCTATTAGCACAAAAATTTTAAAAGTTTGTGCAGATCAAGTATATACAAATTTTTATGTTTATAGAACAAATTATGACCAGTGTTATAAAAAATGGCCAAGTTAGTCGACTAATCGGTCGTTTAGTCAGTGGTGATGATCAAACCGTCACAAACAGAGGGTGCATAATGCTATTTGCTGATGAAAATGTCAAATTGGCCGATTTGTTCAATTAATCGTCTTTTTTTTGTTTAAACGGCCCGATTAATCGTTTATTTTCCATTTAAACAACCAATTAGTTGGTCATTTTTATTATTATTTGTTTTTTGCATTAATCTGTTGTCTTATCTAGTTATCTGGACTTTTTCTAAATGACAATTTTATCAAATTTTATTAGTTAACAAGAAAACAAAGTTAAAATAAATTTATTTGTCAAGTTTGATGAATTAAATTAATCATTTTAATAAATTATAAGTATATACATATAATTTTAATGAAAATGCAAAATTATCCGTAAAATATTGATTACTCAGTCGAATACCAATTAATCGTTTGATGATACTTTGTCTGTCCAACAAACGCATATCGTTTTTTTACAGCACTGATTCTGACTAGGCTTATTGAACCACTCCCCCACTCCATGTATGCGTTGTAAATGAAGATGAAATAATATCAAGATGAGTATACTTAGTCTCTTTTTTTCTGATTTTTGTATTAATCAAAAATAAATAAATAAAATATTGCGATAGGTAGCATTTTAGTTGGAAATTGAAATATAGGTAAAACGGGATTGTTTATCCTGTACTATTAATTCAAATTCGTAACCCTACTAATATAATTAACTAAGCAGAGAGAAAAAAAATCTTGGGACGGGATAATCCTTTCCGTTCGGGTGAAAATAAATAAATACACAAACAGTGTAATTTGTCCCGTCCCGATCCAGCGAAATGTCCCTCGTCGCTATATCTTTTTCTTTCTTGTCTCCCTCTAGCAAAATTTATTCACCCAACAAATTTTTTTTCTACCTATACGGAATGGATTGTACCGTCCTCAATTTTTTTGTCCGCCCGGACAGGAAGAATTATCCCGTCCCTGGATTATTTTTTCTTTGCTTAGTTAATTAAGTTAGCGGGGTTACAAATTTGGATTAGTGAGACAGAATAAATTGTCCGTCCGTCTGAACAGAATAAACCAACCCAGTTTCCCTGGATATCGAATTTCCTATCCAATCGATCCCCTTTCGAATAAAAAAAATCGGCTCTTTCTCTATTCTATCTCCTTTCGCCATTTCTTTCATTTTTTTTTCAGAAAAACTTGGATCTAAGTCACCCAATTATTTTATAAAATTTAAAATTCACAATAAATTTTCATCTATATTTCAGACTTGTAACTTTTCCCACAAACAACATTACTTAGATCAAAAACTGATTTTTGTTTCTTTCGTTTTTTATGCACCTTTTGTCTTTTATAAATTTTTTTGCGCAAAATAGCATTTTTATTTAGAGTAATGGTAAAGAGCGTGTTGTCAAAGTGTCCGTATAAATAGTCTTCAGTTTGTTCCTAAAATTTAAAAAGGAACATAAAAGGCACAAATAGAAATGAGCATTTTCTTGGCTGAGACAATCTTCCTTCTGGAATGCATGTATGTGGTCAAATTAAATCATGTGGCCATAAAACTTTGCGATTCTTCTAAAAATAAAATTGTTTTTCATGTCGAAATCATGAACAAAGAAAAATATATTGATTCGACTTTAAGAAGGGAAACATTATTCTATACATTTCTGTCACAAATTTCAATTATTTTAATTCTTAAACAATCTAGTCATAGGTACAGGTGTAATTATACATACACACGAAAATTTCTTCCGTTTTTTTTCAGCGCCTGAGTGATCGTTACTTGAGCGATATTCTCACCGACATTTTTATTAATATCCAAAGTTTAATAGAAATTAATATTTATGCTCAAATTTTCGGATTTTACCCTATATATACCCCTTTTCTCTCTCCTCCTCACAACTCCCTCATCTCTCAATCGAATTTGCTCTCTTCTTTGAGGTAATTTTTTTTTTATCTAATTTAAATTTACATTTATTTAATTTAGGGTTTAGGGTTTACGGTTTAGAGGTTAGCATTTAGAGTAATTTGTTGTAATTTAGTGTAATTAGCACAGTTGACCATATTTTGGGATATTTTGGCATTTTTTAACATAATTAGGCTAAGTAAGCGTAATTTAGCAGAATGTAGCATAATTAGGAAAATTAGACCATTTGATCATATTTTACCGAAATTAGGCTATTGTAGCATATTTAAGGTTATTTTAGGCGCAATTTGACCCATTTTAGTATTTTTAAGCGCTATTGCGGCATTTTTGTCCCTTGTTAGCATATTTTACCGAAATTAGGTTATTGTAGCCTGTTTTACCATGTTTTAGGTTATTGTAACCGCAGTTGACCTATTGTAGGATGTTTAAGCAGAATTAAGCCTATTTTGGTCGTTTTTAGCATATTTTACCGAAATTAGGTTACTGAAGCTTATTGTAGCATATTTTAGGTTATTGTAACCGCAATTGACCTATTTTAGCATGTTTAAACAGAATTAAGCCTATTTTGGTCGTTTTTAGTATATTTTACCGAAATTAGGTTATTGTAGCCTGTTTTAGCATGTTTTAATGGCAATTGGCCTATTTTAGGTTATTTTTGACATTAGGATACCTAGAGCACGGTCTACCCGTCGTCCAGTAGTGGACGAGCCGATCAGTACCAACAACACGAAGCATATCAATCATCTCCTGTGGATTCCCCACGACGATCACCGAGTCTCACTGGCTTCTCGTGAGGTACATATCTTTTTTAAGGTTTTCTTAAAATTTTGTTGAGTTTGAATTTCGTTATGATAACACCTTGTGGACTACTTTTTTGAACGCATGACACGTTTCTGTTGGATATTAAGTTGCAGTGTGTTCACATGCGGTACTACGAGATGATGGACCAATACCTCATCAACCTGGGTCTCTACTAGGTTATGGACATCGTGCGGGCGGAGAGAAACATCATCAATGCAGAATGAGGCGCCGGATACGAGTACTCCAGCTTCAGCACTGGTCATGGTCACCCTATGCAGAATGAGGCGCCGGATTGGGGAGCGCCAGATACTTGGAGATGCCCGGCATACGGGAAGAAGTGGCACGGTTACCACCACTACTCAGATCGGGCCCACGGTGCTACCGTTGGGATCAGGCCAGTCCGCTCAGAGCTTCAGAGTTTGCATGCCGATCTTGTTGAGTGGCAGCCGTACGATCAGTTGTACGCGGAGGATCTCTTGCCGGGGATGTGTCTCCAACAGCCAGAGCGGGAGATGTGGTTGTACAGAGGTCTACTCATACACTTCTGGGTAGTGGAGCACCACTACCCAGATCGGGTACTCCGCCAGTTTGGACTACGGCCGTTCATTTCCACAGATCTATCGTTGCCGAGGTCCACGCACACAGACCTGCATAAGTAAGTCGTGTCCTATTGTCAAATACCTCATATTACTTGATAGCTTTGTATTGCAACTAACGTCTTCCTTACAGGATGTACCACCAAGGGCGACTGGACCGGGACTGGAGTATCCATCTTTCAGACTACTACGGTACGGCCCAGGATCCCCAGTATCTGGACTTCTATCATGAGACAGATGCGATCGTTCAGACCCAGGGGGATCCCCAGTTGAGGTACGATGTTTGGTACATGCAGATCTGCATGGCCAGTGTCTATCTGCAGGGCGATTACGGTGCCCATCTCAGCGACAGGATCAAAACCGATGATGGTTACCATCTCAACGGCATCCCATTGGCTCACCAGGTAATGCACCTAAAACTACATAGTTTTTCCCTAACTTAATAGTTCATCAAGGTTTGATCTGACATGCAAAAAAAATTTCAGCTTCTGGCCTCGATCAAGGAGTGCGGGCATGGGATTATCCTCAGCGATATATCCCCTCTCAGTTTTAGTTGTATTTTTGCTAGTTTTGTACTATTTATATTTGGTATACTATTTATGTTTGGTATATTTGGATTATCCTATATTTCGGTTCTTTTGTATGTGTACTTTTATGGTACTATTTTTATATTTTTCAGATAAAATAAATTATCATGATAATGCTAAACAGAAAGAGTGAGGCTACGGTACTATGCATAGCACGGATTGGTCCGTGCTACGGCTCAATATTTGAGTTTTTAAAATTCTAACGGTCGATCCGAACCGTTCAACATGATTATAAAATGAATATGTACTTGCAAACCAAATTTTACATTTTTTCAATTTTTTTTACTATTTTTTTAGATAGGTAGAAAATCACTGTTTTTGGATGGTCCATAATTTTCAGATCAAGTGATTTTCTACCTATCTAAAAAAATAGTAAAAAAAATCAAAAAAATGTATAATTTGGTTTACAAGTACATATTCATTTTATAATCATATTGAACGGTTTGGATCTATCGTTAGAATTTTGAAAACTCAAATATTGAGCCGTAGCACGGACCAAACCGTGCTATGCATAGTACCGTAGCCTCACTCAAACAGAAAATATTACAACATTAAATAGTAGTACAACATACAAAATAAACAGAAAAATATTTAAAACAATTGAATAAGTGCGTTAAACAGCAAAAATAAGCTTTAAAGATTAAAGGCACACCAATTGGCGCATCCCGAAATACATTGAGTCGGTGTGACTAACATAAGTGCCTGAAAAAATAGTTAAGAAAATAATATTACAATACAATAACAAAATAAAATTACACTATATACAAGAAGAAAATAATTTGTGTAAAACCAAAAAAATAAAAAAGAGGTAAGCCGGCCACAAAATGGCTGGCTTAGGGGGGAGAGTAAGCCGGCCATTTTGTGACCGGCTTGGGCATTTTTGGCGAAAACCTGAGAATCTGGACATAAATATTAATTTCTATTAAACTTTGGATATTAATAAAAATGTCGGATATTCTCATTTCCATTTGATTAATACAGATCTCAGAAAAGAGAATATCTTTATTTGTTATTTTGCCTTCATTATTAATTAAATCAAGAGCTTTCTTTACTTTGCATTTGATGGCTATATATATCATAGTCAGTTATATATACACGTTTTGGAGTAGAACTAGGGTGCTCTCGAGTTCACCAAGCCGGTGAACTCAAGTCCAAAACTCATCGGATCGGCTTCAAACGACGAATCCGACCGTTGAAACCCGTCTACCTTACGAGTGATGCGTCTACATGCAAAAATTTAAAATTTTAAAATTAATTTTGCATAGAGTCAAGTGGTCAAAATTAGTCAAAAAATGAATACATTAAAATTAATTTATTAACTTTCTAATTTTGACCACTTGACTCTATACAAAATTAATTTCAAAATTTAAAATTTTTGCATGTAGACGCATCACTCGTAAGATAGACGGGTTTCAACGGTCGGATTCGTCATTTGAAGTCAATCCGATGAGTTTTGGACAACTCGAAGAGCACCCTACTTCTACTGCACGTTTTGCACTATCTCATCAAGAAAGTACTTAAATCATTTAATTTTCACCTCATCTTTTGTACCTTTTGCTTTCATTTGGGGGCTCTCAGAAAGAAATACATATGTCCTTCAGTTCAATGCATCATACACTATATCTATGTCTATATTTATATATCTCTCTATATATATATATAGAAAATTGCTAATATGCTACGCGTAGCATAGAGGGCCTCCGTACTACGGCTCAATATTTGAGTTTTCAAAATCCTAACAGTCAATCCAAACCGTTCAACATGATCTTCATATATAGGGGCGGAGATACATGGACATAATGGGGGTCAATTGACCCCATTCTTTTTCAAAAACTAGTAGTTATATATGTTTTTCACATATATTTTATTCTAAAATGCAATGGGAATCTCAAAATGACCCCCATATTTTATGTGAAAAGTTTATATTGTTGACCCCCATTCTTTTTTTCAAAGAAAAACTAGTTATTGTATACCGTGTATAATTTGGAGAACTCTAGCATTTCATATTTTTGAGAATTACCTCGAAAATTGACCCCATTAATCAATTTTCTGCCTCCGCCCCTGTCCATATGAATATGTACTTGCAAATTAAATTTTACATTTTTTAGAATTTGTTTACTATTTTTTTAGATAGGTAGAAAATCACTTGATTTGAAAATTTTGTAACTAACATCGCATCACTATTCAGATCGGGTACTCCGTCAGCTTAAACATGTGCCGTTGATTCTCAGCGAACCTGGATATATTAATTAATTTGTAATAAACTTTGGATATTAATAAAAATGTCGGGAAATATTGATAACAATACATATCATAAAAAAAAAGTAAAAACCAATATGTAAAACATACATTATAGATTACAACCAAAGCTAGCAAAACAATCTAGCTTAGGTCCACTAACTGTATCTTCCTGATCTCCCCACAAGCCCCAACCAACATTAAAGAAAAAAAACAAATCCTAAATTGCATCACCAGAAAGATGTCGTTTTGTGGGACACATTTCATGGTCTCCTTAAAGCTATAGGATATTTGGTAACCATACATCCATGGAAATAAATCTGCTGCGATTCCAAAGAATTGCAGGGAGCCTGCTTTTCCAATTCCAATTGTTCATCTGTTATGAGATTCGTGCATAAAAACCAATTGCTTTGAGATTCGTGCATTCCAAAAATTAACAGTTCGGTTTGAAAAAGCAGGAAAAAATCGCAGCAAATTTATTTCCTACATCCATACGAGACAATAGACATTGATTTTGACCTGACAACACCACTGACCCATAGATCTTTTCTGTGCTTTCTCTCTCTGAAATACCCTCTTCATTTCTTCAGTTAAGAATGGCAGTGATTTAGAATCAATACCGTTCTTAGCCACCACAAACAGCAGTTCCTTGTGTGATAAGACAGCTGCCTTGTGCTACCTTCAGTACAGTTCAACCCCAACACCTCCATGTGGTAACCAATCAGCTGTGGTGAAATTCACAGCCTCAGCACAGTTTAACCATGGATATGTACAGATGCAAGGATTTAGAAATATACTATCTAATTATATGAACCAATAAACAACACACCACATACATATGCTTTAAGAGCTATAGTAATATGACAAACTCCAAATAAATAAATAAATATGAACAAACTCTTTCTTAGGTGCCTAAGTAATGATCATAAAAAGTACATTTTTAGCCCTCCAAAGTGTAGGCGTGCAAAATTAATAAACTTAGTAATCAGAAACAATCAAAAGCAAAGAGCAAAGAGTTACAAGAAAGAAACATCAAACTTCAAAATCCACCAAATTGCACTAATTGAATATGTTTTGAATTTTCGTAAATTTCTACATTTGATCTATGTCCAAGGATTCTAAGTAATCGCTTCAATTAAACTTGCATAAGAATGTGAATTCTTATTTCAGTGCAAAATTTGTTCATTTATTGAAGCAGCAGACAAGTTCTTTTTTTTTTTTTATTTAGACGTGATGCCTAAATGTGAAATTAATAAAACCAAAAAAATACCTGAAGGCTTGTACAAACCGATAGAAGTGTCTCTAATTCCCAGTAAGCAGACTATCCAAGCAAATAAAGTGTTGAAACAAATGTAAGAAGAAAAAATAGCATCATGTCATGATTGTAACTGTATATACATAGTAGAGAAGTCAACGTAGTGATAATTAAGAATAAATGTTGATTTTATTATGAATTCACTATAAAAGAAAAATCAGAGGACTGTTTACTAATGCAACAATTAATATGTTTTTCAGCAGGTGCATTATATAAATTTTTTTTTATCCATGAGGTGCATTATATAAATTTAAGAAAATGCTATAAAGAATCAGGCTTAACAAATAAATAGAAGTGTTTTTTGTCATTATTTAGTAACTAAATGCTGCTATAAACTTTTGAGGGGCAAATTGCTTCTCCAGATTTCAAATGGAAACAAAAAAGTCAGTATCAGAGTTCTCTTTGGCTGTGGTAATACTATTTTATTGAAGCCAACGTACAGTAACAAAAAAATATTTATTCGTGAAATAATGGTGAATAATAAACCCTAAAATTGGCCATCTATTGTCAATCATTGGAATCTCAAAGCTCAAAACTTGAAACAATGACCTATCCAAACAATTTAACTCAAATACATGAATCGAAAAAACTAAAGGAGAGCAGATTGACAACTCTAAACTCTAAACCCTATATCCCAATTCCTAAACACTAAACCCTAAACCCTATATCATAAATTCTAAATCTATCAATTTTTAGCAACATTACCAAAGATAAAATCTAAAGCAACGAAAAAGTAAAAGAAATCAGTTTGAAATGTTACCTGGACCTGACAGTGATCGAAAATGTTGGTGCGCAGAGGGCTGATAATGTGTTGGAAAGTGTAAATCGGGGTAGAGAACGATGTGGTCGGTCATGCGAGATCGAGAGTGGAGAGTCCGAGTTTTTAGAAGAGTGCGAGATGGTGATTAGAGAGTTGTTTTTGCATCTAGAGATTGTAGGAATGAAGGAGAAGTCTCCAGAGTTTTGTTGCACCATTTTTTTATTAAATTAATAGAAGACAGAAGCGAAGAGACGGCGATAGGCTGACAGTGGGATCCATCTGTCTATTCCACTATTCATTTTACTGTAGGTGAACACTAGATTCGGAATCAAAAGTTAGATCTATAGATAGATACATTTGTACTCTTGGAGCATACATTCCTGAAACTATTAGAGTTTCTAATTTGACGTGGCAGTTGCTAAATCAGTTTCAGGAATGTAGATGGATTTCTTATTTAGCAACTTTGTTCAATAATTTCTTATTAAGAAATCGTTTATAAACTCTGACGTGGTAAAACGATTAGCTTGTATTCACTAAAATTAGTTTAATTTACTGCTGATGTGACTTATCAATTTTAATTTACTGATGACGTGGCTTATTAGAAACTCTAAAATTAATTTCAGAAATGTGAACATTTAGAAACTCCAAAGTCTATAATTTCTTAAAAACAGTTAATAATTATTTAGAAACTCTAAGAGTTTCAGGAATGTAGATGCTTTTATAGATAATATGTAGATAATATACATCATACTTAAAAGTTATAATATTAGATTCAAATTTAAAATTTAACAACTTTTTAGATTTTCAATATAGAAATTGTCAAGTAAATTTCATGATTATATTATATTTTATATTTTTTTCATTTTAGAAAGGATGTTGAAACTTAGACAAAAAAAACAAAAATAATAGAAAACTTGTCCTCTCTTTCAAAAGAAATTGTGCCCTTCTTCCATATTTTTTTTCGGTCTCTCTGCTACTTTATTTTTCTATATCTTAGCACGGCAGAAGGGAAAGGTAACTTCTCTTTTAAGTTCGTTTGGAGTTGATTTAAACGAGAGGAGGGTTCATATGCCTCCATTTTTCATGCCTCACCATGCCTCCATTTTTAAAAACTTAAATAACTCAAAATTTAAAACTTAAAAATCAAAATAAAACCATTAGATATGATCTACATAATTCTATCTATACATGTGTAAAAAATTATGACATTTCAATTTTGTTTTGGTTATCATCAAGAGCTTGTAAAAAACGTAATAATGTGGATAATTTCCAAACGTTGATTTTTCAACTTATTGATTCACATGAAAGCAAAATCAAAATGTGATAATTTTTTATGAGCACATAGATAAAATGATGTAGATCACATCCAACGGTTTTATTTTGACCTTTAAGCTTTAAATTTTGAGTTATTAAAGTTTTTAAAAATGGAGGTATGATGGAGGCACAAAAAATGGAGGCATTTGAACCCTCCTCTTTAAACGATCTACTAGCTAAATTTTTTTATTTTTTTAGCAAAAGTTGAAAATCAAGCCACCCAACTATTTAATATCTATTTTAATAGTCTTTTCTGAATTTCAAACCTACGACTTCTCACACGAAACACATGATCTACTATCAAAAACTTTGAAACAATTGCACTTAATTTTCACTCTCAAAATATCTTTATATTGGACAAGCTTTCGCTGTCAATCTCTCTCCCAGGAGAATTTTTGTGATATTCTTCCATTGAAGACTTTATATTGACGAGTTGAATTAGATATTTTTATTGATGAGAAGAATTAGAGAGTTATTATTTTTCTTTTAAGATATCTAGTCCTTAACTTTTATTTATTTAATGTTCATAAAAAATTCTCATTTAGATTTCGAACTTATAACCTCTTACACGGAGAGTGTTATCTTTTGTCGGTCGACCAAAAGTTTGATTCTTAGAAGAAGTAGAAAATTAGATATTAATATTTGAAATGGTATGTTTTTTAGATTAATGTTTGATATGATACTTATTATCCTAGGGGCGGAGCCACATACAATGAATGGGGGTCAATTGACCCCATTCATTCTGAATTTTTTTTTATTTATACTCTATTTTAATATAGATTAAAGTAAAATATTATGGATAGTAGAAAAATTTTATATGCTTGACCCCCATTCACGTTTGACCCCCATAGTCTGAAAGTCTGGCTCCGCCCCTGATTATCCTTTACAAATTTTATGACTTGGCGTTTATGATGTATACTGATAAAGAGAATTAGAGACTTGGAGATATAATTACGGCATTTTGCACCTTTGTTTTGATACACAGCAGAGATTTACATAACATCATTATTGTGTACATCATTAATTTCTAGACAAGCTTTTTTATTTTTACATTTCATTAAAATAAAGTTGGAATATCATACATTTTCACATCATACAATCACATAACGATTTTATTTTATTAATTATATATCTAAATTGTTAAACAAAATTAAAAATAAACAATAATAGAGATAAAGATTCATACCTCTTGACGACAACACATACAACAGCACGAATAAACAAATGAACTTATTTGGAATCCTATATAAAAAATTATAAAACATTTGAAAAAAAAAAACAAATATTTCCATAAAATTAAGAAATTTTTGAAAGAAAAAAAGAAGAAGAAGCTAATCATCAATGATAAACTGACACTCAGCTTTTACATGAACTGATAGCTATTAGCTAGTATACATAAAATTAATATTAAATCAAGGATGGAGAAACATCTAACATAGTAGTACCCACGTCCCTTCATAAATAAAACAAAAAATTGAGGTTAAAATAAGACAATACATTGAAGTCAATTAGTCACTGCCATTGGGGCTTCTGGATCTCTTCTTGGAGGATATTTTATTGGATCCCACAGCTCCTTCAGCTCCTTCATCCCAAAAATTCTGACCGGACATCTCTGGGGACAATAAATTTACAAAATTAGTTGAATCTTAAAGTCAATTTAATTTTTTTTCTTCATTCATGTGAAACTCTCAGCATCATTTATTTTGGTTAAACATCGGGTTTAGCTGAACCATTATAGACTAGGATAGAAGCTAATTAGTTTTCATACATAAAGCATAAAAACTTCGGATAGAAAGGTACATACCTAACAATTCTGATTCCTGATCTCCTAAATTGTGATCTCTAGGGTATCTCCACCGTTGGATCCACGGATTAGCTAGCAACATGTTTCCATTTGTCCGTCCTTTGTCGGGCTTATTTACTTCCCCTGGTTCCCCAGGACTCCCATATTTGACAACTTTTAACCCGCCTTCATTAAACATCTTGAACAAGACATGCATTACTAAAAATTAATGAAGGACCTTAAATAAAATGATCGTCTATAATTACAGCATCCAACCTCCTTCCATAACATAACTCTAACTATAAATTGAAACATGACTTCTAGGTTTCATAATTGAAACACGCTTTCTAGTGTGCCAATCTTGCAAGACCTTGAACCTTCATATCGGTCATCCTGGATTTCAAAAATATTTCATTTGTATTCTTTAAATCCAATTGGAACTCTTTAAAATCCCTTCTTTATATCATTTTTTTCTCAAGAAATTGAAGCAATAAGAGCAACTTAAAATCCAAAAGCCTTTTAGAACTTAATAGTAGACAGCAGTTACATCTACATTTTGGAAGTTCAAAGGGGAAGTTGCCACTAATTGCAAGAGGAGAGATCAATTTCTATCATTTGTGTTGACAAGATCAATCATCTCTAAGTTCTCATGTATCATTTTTAAGGAATATAAAATTATGAAGAGGAAATTATACCTGACCATGGAACAGTTGACTATCAGTGGAAATACGAGCCAACTTGGTTTTTCGGTGCAACCCATCGAGCAACTCCTCACAATATTTATTGTTGAGTTCATCAATAAAGGATTGCTCCACTGAACTAAGATAGTCCAGGTGCTTTTCATTTGTCCATCCACTCGATGTGAGACATCTTGATTCACCACCCTTGACATAAAGAGGAAATTGTTTAGTTCTTGTTATTCTGCTAGCTTAAGGTTTTTCACTATATTAAATGAAGAAGGTTTGCAAGTTTCATATTCATATATAAATGCTCCCGTAGGTTCCAGTTGTCAGTTAGAAGACATCAAAATACCTTACAAAGCATTAGGCATGCAGCTTAAGTTCTTGTAGAGAAGTTGTTATTCGTGAACAAGCTAAACAGTTGAGTTGCCCACAAACAAATATTTCAGTAATACCAACTAAGACCTTTAATTTTTGGCTGACAACACTAAAATAAAATCAAGCCAATTTTGAAATCTTGCTAGTTTTAATGCTGTTATTGTCGCAGTTGACATCTTATCAGGAAATTTTCATTGTTCAGAAAATAAAATTTATGCAAACGACACAACAATTAAATGAATAGCAGTAGGTTCAAGCAATTTAGTCATTTCCTGCCAAACAATATGATTCTTGTTAGAAAGAGAAAATTTTGGGTTTATGCAGAAGCACCCCCCAAAATATGCATTAATTGTTGAACTAGCACACAATACACAACAAAGCCATTCTCAGTGAAATTCAAGTTTCAAACAAACTAGTTCAGGAAGGAAAATAAATTATACAATTTAGAACAATTTGCAACAAATGGAACCTGTAAAACATAAAAAAATGTAAAATATACGGTATTACTTAAGAATAATTCCCGGTCAAATAGGGTAAAGATTAATCAATGTGGTATTACTTACGAATATAGAATACCAACACCTCATGAGCGGTATCAGTATACAATCTCCGTGAATTCTCTATTTCGTAGTTCAATAGCTAATTGTCCAATACCATCATTGTCTACCTCATTACCAGAAAGAAGTATTTTCTTTAAATAAATACAAACAGTTTTTAGATCCAGACAAATAAATAAAATAGCTCAATACTTAATTGATCCGATGAGAATCTAGTCACTACCTTGTGCTTAATCTCTTCATTTTCTTCCTTGACTGTTAGATCAAATCCATGGTTGTTATCTTCCATTTTCTTAAGAATTTCTTGAAGAAAAGACTCAAAAGTTGGTTTAGATGAGACCGATGAGCGGTGAAATGGAAAGAGGATAAAAAGAAACCTGACTACGGATGAAGGCGAGGTGAGGAGGGGAGAGCAGAAACGCTTTTTACTGTCGTGGCTGTGCTTTTACACGTGGCAGGGGCTCCATCCTAACCGACACGTGGGAGGGAGAAAATATCTAGGAGATCAGATATTTTTGAGGCGAAAAAGATCTTTCATCAATTCCTGTTATGCCGGTGGTTTGGGTCCACAGATTCTCATCTTACGTATTAGTTAATAATTTTGCTTTAATACAAAAATAAATATATATTATTTTGAAATTATGTTGATAGAAATAGTTATTTGTTTATAAATTTAAGAAAAGACATTGATAGTTTTTAATGAACTAGGAAAATAATTAATTATTTTTAAGTAATATAAAAGAAACCACATCAAATATATTATTTTTTCAATAGAATTAGCTAAGGAACCATATATTTGATGCGGTTTATTAACGTGTCACAGTGCTGAAGTAAAACAAGTCACGTCTATATTTAAAGTTCAAAACATCCATATGAAATGTTCAAGTTGATCTCCATATTAAATTCTACTTGGAGGCTGAATTTTTAAATTTTTAATTTTTTTACTATTTATTTGAATTTTTTAAAATCATTGTTTTTTAAAAAAAATCGTGGACCATAAAAAATCAGTGATTTTAAAAAATTCCAAAAAATAGTAAAAAGTTTTTAAAAATTGTTATACATTTGAAAAAAAAATTGTAAAACTTTTTCTGACAATTCTCTGACAAATTTTTTTTTGAAAAACTTTTTCTGACAATTTTTTTGTTTTTTCAAAAATGGAAGTATCACAATATTTTCTGTATTTATAGAAGTGACTTTTAAACCGGATCAATAACTCAAATTCAAAACATTTTTATTTTTTTTCAATAACACACAAAGAAATATTTTAATTTTTCCTACATCCGCAAAAATCGAGCCTGAAAAATGTTGATCCGAGTTATTTGTCGCATTCTTTCTAATAAATTAAATTATATAGTATTCGATATTCAATCTATTTTCAAAGCAATATATAAAATATTTCTAATATTTCAATACAAAAAATAAATAAATTATAACATTTCTGTTTAATTAAAAAATAAAAAAAAAAACCTAAAACCTTAGCGGTTTTGGAATTTGGAATTCCAATACTGCAAAATAATTTTGCAGTTTAAGGCTGAATTTTCGCAATAAAAAAAATTACGGTTTGGACAGATTTCGAAAAATTTCAAAATTGAGTGTAGATTTTTGAAATTTGATTTTTTTTTTTTTTGGATATTAATAAAAATTTCTTGGTCAGGTCCCCTTACAAAGATCTTGCACTATTACTTGATTATGGAATCCTTCGGTTTCTTACTTCTTAGTTATGTAATATATTTGTTCGTTCATGCTAAGTGACTTTTACAAATACTATTCCCTCAGCATTTTTTTTTCATGCTTTAGGATTGTCACACACTTTGTACTGCCTTGTTTCACTTTCCCCTCAAAACTTTTATATATTTGATAACTTTGTCAATCAAAATATTTGAAAAAATGAATAGCAATTTAGCTCTTTACTTTTTTAAGTTGTAGAGGAAAATTAAGGATCTTCCATAAAGATGTTCGAAAATTCGGAATAAGCATAATTGGAAAAACAAATAGTACTTTAAATTATGGCGGTACGGAGTACCTAAAGTGAGAATTCACATAAATTGGTGTCCGGATAAGAAGTGAGAATCACATGTTACCGATATAGAAGTTTCATTTCTGTCAATTGTTGAGGAGTAAATTATAAGCGTAACAATTTAATTCAGTTAAGATTGTTCATATTTGACATAGAATTTAAGTGTAAAACTAAATTAAAGGTAAACTTAGAGAAACTCTACTAGACATGCAGTGGAGACCTTGAGCCCGAGTAGCAATCTTTTTTGTTTTTCAGTCTCGTTTCAGATTTATGTAGCAAGAGCAGTCACGCCTCTATCAGTATCCACACGAACAAGTTGAAATACAACTTCGAATTGGAGTGCTAACGTCGACTGACAAGTCTCTCTCGGTTTCTGGAATGGTGCAAACAAAATAAAACCCATTAATCTACACCTTTTCAGATATACTTATCCGGATGCGATTTTATTCAGAGAACAAAAATTTCAGATCCATTTATTCTTGCAGCCCAATTAGATTTATTCATATTTAATTTCAGAAATTATCAAATTCGACCTAGATAAATTTGTCCTATAGAACAATTCTGACAACAATATCATTCACACAACATCATCAAATATGTACATGCTAAAAATTAGAAAGAAAAAGAAAGGGAAAAAATCATCAATTATGTGATTAAAAGCCATAATTGTGCGCAAAAACAATTATAACTAAAATAGACGAAGGCTACACTAGGCGGTCAGCCTTTTTTTTTTATTGGTTTGTCGTGAACTGTATTAAACCTACCTCTAAAAAAAATGTTACAAGCATAAAATGGCAGTGGTGGCCCTGGTGGGCTGTCCCTCTTTGTAATGGTATTGGTGAATATAGCAAGTTATTAGTCGAATGAGGCTGTAACACATTCTATAAGGATCAAGCCATTACATTTCAATTAATCAGTAATCACTAATCAGTGAATAAGAAAGTACAATATATAGTCTGTTCAATTAATAAGGGATGGGATGAGGTGTGACTGGTCATGCGGATTTTGTCAAACGGATCAGGCCCTTCACGGGCCCACCAAGAGTTCATCGTGGGATGGATTTGTATGGGCTTTAAATTTTAGAGTTCAGGCCCAACGGCAGATCCTTACAGAATGCTCAATAATCTGCCGTTCATTTTATGAATTCAGATCCAGCGCAATCTGACCATGTAGAATGAGATCTCAGTTGTTCGTTTTAATTTCAGCACGAATCTCAAAACGGACCTTCTTATATTCTAAACAATCTTTGAAGTAAAAGTTTCCTAATTCCTCCGCACCTTAGAGACTATAGCTCTTTGAGACCCTAGCTTCTCCCAAAACCCTCCTTCCTCCTCCACCAACTCATAAACACCAACCCCCCACACACTGGCTCCTTCCGATAACCAAACTCTTAACACTCCAACATCCGCTAGTTAGAAAGCACTACTTGTTTGTGTTTTCTTTGAGTCTCTTTGTAAATATGTCGTTCTCCGGCTAAGTTTAGATTCTTAAGACTAGACAATAAATCTTGTTACTCATTATGCTTTGATATATATACTTTTATATTTGTGTAGTCTTTGTTGATTTAATTGCTTTTGCATTTTATGTTCTTCTTACTTGGTTTCGATGATCTAATTTAATCCGTCATGGTAAGTGACAGTGTCTTGAAGGTAAGTAGAATTATGATGGACGTGCCAAGGACAAGGAGAAATATTAGACTAGTGTGAAAAAAATCTTAGAGGGAAAACTATTAGTTGAAACAACAAATTGCATGTGCGGGAGTTCCGGCATTTGCGCATTTGTGGATGAAACATCGCAGTGTCTTTATAATAACCTCCGCGGGAGTTCTGACATTTGCGTAAGAAACTCGCAGTGTCTTTATAGTAACCCCCTTACAACAATTGAAAACCAGCATCAAATAAAGTCGAGTAGTAAAGCGGATTGAAGTAACAACGGTGTGTCAAAACTCTAGAAATTCACATCTCTATCTTTATTTTACTTATTTTTAATTTTCGCCAAATTTACATTGATCACAATTACAGCTCTTGATTTTCAGATTTTGTCTAACCTTTCGAAAGGTTGTGATTCGATCGCTCAAGACATTAAACTAATATTCTCTGTGGATTGACTTCGATTATACTACTCAATAAGATTGTACACTTGCAATCCGACCCGATAGCATACCGAGTTATAAATATTAAAAGTACAATTGCGTTTTGCGCGATCACAAACTGGCGAAAAATGAAAGAATTCAAGGGGGTTTTCACGAAGGGTTTACATTCTCAATTCTCAGAGAGATGCTGAACAGCGTTGATATCTTCTAGATAGGAGCATTTTTTTTTTCCTTTACATATTATCTCAGCTCTGTTGTAAAGATTTTGATGGAGATATGCCTAAGGGCGATATCTGACACACACAAAAAAAATGATTTTGACTCGGCTAATCGGCTTAGAGTATTGAAGTATTTTCATATTCATCAAAATATATAATTACATATGTTGCAAATAATACAGACGCTGCAATCTCCATATTCATCTAAGTCCGTGTTTTTATTTTCTGATCAATACTTTATTTATGTTTCTCAGCATTCTTTTAGTGAATCCCTTTTTAACTTACTTTGTGATGAGTGAACCAAATTGTTGGTTATTTTTTCTGTATCGACTAATGTTGTAAATAGTGCGCTAAAGCATTTTCGGGCCAAAAAAGCTATGACACTATGGCCATATAGCGCCACTCTAGTGCGCTATTTCGCGCTATAGCGGCGCTATATGGCCATAGCGCCGTTTTTTCAGCCGTTCCGCTATGACGCGATAAACGCTATTTAAACCTTTGGTATCGACTACTACTGAATTATTTTTTGGTAATTTAAAAAAACATTTTTTTTTAAATATTGTTTGGTTAATTACAAGTTGGTTAGTTAATTACCTTATGCATAAAAAGTGGATTTTAATTTGTAATTTTAATTTCATGATTAATTATTTTAAATTTCCTAAATGTACCAATTTTTCATTATTAGTTTCGGAAATATTTTCTTTTTATCTAAGAACTATTTTTCTAATTTTTTTTCATGTTCATCCGTGCTTGAGACAGGCTAATAAGTTTAAAAAATAAACTATAAGCAGAGTTAAGAAATTGAATATTAATTGCAGATATACTTCTACATCTATAAGTGGTCCTCATCGCCCCTGGCATTGCTTGGGACTTGGGTCTCTGTCTAGCCAATTTCAGAACCAGTCTCATACAGGTGCGTTTTATCTGATGGAAATTATTTATTTAGGTGGGCTCAATAAATAAATTGTATTCTAGACTTGATACATGAACAAACTTAATAGAGTCAGAAATTAGAAATAGAAGGCTTTGAATGGCTTTCCATCAAGTTTAGGCTTTGAATGGCTTTTCACCAACAGTTTAATTGATATCTATAAAAAAGTATATTTACAAAAGTTCCGGAGCTCTGTAAGAACCGGAGATAGAGATAAAAAAAAAAAAAATTACAAAGAAATGAAAGAGTCGAAGTCTCGAGACTTGACTTGTCATTTGTCAGCTACCAACTGCAAGCTACACTCCTAAGTCCTAAAGTGGCTAGCTTGCCTCGATTGTTGCCAGGAGAAGGCAGTAGGATCCACCATGACACTTACAACCTGGTCCCATGCCACTAAACATTTTGCAATCAGAAATGGATATCAATTGATGTATCATTAATTAATAATGTCATCGGCTTTCGCTTATTAGAAAAGAACCTTCTGTTCATTTTCCTCTGTATTGCTAGTGGTTTGAAAACGGTCCGGGGCGGGTCGGTCCGGTCCAAACCCGTCCGGTCTCCGGGTTGATTCGGACACGGGTTAGCCCGGGTCAACGGGTTGAGTCGGGTAGGGGGTCGGGTTGGGGTTTGAGTCGGCCGAACCTTACCCGGCCTAAACCCGGCGGGTTAGGTCGGGGCGGGTTGGGTCGGGTTGGAACGTCGGTCCTGTCCGGGTAGGTCCGGGTCGGTTCGTTTTTTTTTTCCTGTTTTTCTGTTTTGTTTGGGGGTTTTTGGCTTTTTTTTTCAATTTTTTTCCTTTTTTTTATTTGAACTCAATATATTTTTGTTTAAAATCAAATTATGTTAAACCGAATTTTGTTAAAACCGAATTATTCTAAAACCAAATTAGTTTAAAACCAAATTATTCTAAAACCGAAATACCGAATTAGTTTAAAACCGAATTATTTTAAAACAATAGATTTAAAAACAAAAGTTACCCTCCCTATTAACATTTAAATCTAAGTTAAATCTAAATTAATTCTCTATTGTTATAATTTAAATCTAAATCTAAATTAAAGTAAATATAAATTAAATATAAATCTAAATTAACTCTAAATTAAATTAATTTATTTAGCGTAATTAAATTGAAATATCTAAATTCTAAGTTTCTAACCTATTGGCTATTTCCCAAATGCCAATTGCCATTTGCCTATAGGCTATTTTTTTTATAATTGTTGTGACGAGAGAAGAATATTAATAGATTGAAAGAGAAACTATAGATAAAATAAAATAAAAATATATAGCGTCATGAAAAAAATATTCTATGATATGTTCTTTTTTTTTATCTTATGTATCATATCATTTTTTTGATAGCATGCATCATGCAGTATTTGGATATTTATAAGAAAATATGATTGAAAAAATTCAAAAATAAGAGAGAAAGAGACCATGATGTAGGTTGAGATTCCTTTGTTCAAAATAGTCCGATATTTTTATAAATAAGAAAATAAAAAAAATCGTTCCATGAAAATTTGGAATCTAAGAAGAACGTAATGGTTTATAACGTTCATAGAACGTTATAAACCATAACGTCCCGTCAAATTAGAATTCTAAAAGAAAAACCTTTAATACATTGTATAAATATGCTATTTGTTGGGTGTAATCAAATAAAATGTAGAATCTCCAATTTTACCAAAATAAAAAAAATATAAAATGATCTAATATATTGAGTTTTAGTAAGAACTTAGTTCTTTTTAAACATTAATTTACTAAGATAATAGAGAAACTCAACACCATTTTATAATATAGCTTATAAAATTTAATATGTTTTTATCACATGCATATAATATTCTCATAATTATATTAATTTTTAAATTAATTACTTATCATTACATCTGTCCATTTAGCCACTAACCTCTTTTATATCTTTTGATTGGTTTTACTTAAATTCTCCTAAATTCTCCTATTTTCTATTTTTGAATAGAAAAAGAAGAAAAAATAAGTAAGAATTCTTAACTTGTTATTACATTTCTAAATATTTTTTTGAAATGAAATTATGTAGTTAATTTAATATGTATTATTTTAATTAATAAAAAATAGAATAGAAAGTAATAGACATTCTTTCAATTATTTCTAAATACTATCTAAGTTTGATTGGAAATCTTTATAACTTACTTATTTCATTTTTTTTCAATTATTATTTCATCTAGCTTACGCTAAATTAATGAATCACATTTTTTCCAAAATTCGATCTTGTAATTTTTAAATTTGTTTTATATTCAGTTAACACTAAAGCAACACTAGAGCAGTTAAAAATCCCGTTAAGAAAACAATAACATAACATATTGTAATCGTATGTAAATCTAAATTAAATCTAAATTAAATATAATCTACATTAAATCTAAATTTAAATATAATATAAATTAAATTATCTAACCTATTTGTAGTTTTGTACCTTGGCTTAAATTAAAGGCAACACAATACACAAGTACACATACACAAGCCATGAATTAAAGGCAACACAAGACAACAAATAGCATATTTAATTTAAAGACAACACAACAAATAGCATATAGCATATTAATACAATGGTAAAACTTAAAGGCTATCTGTCAGAGGTACAAATAGCAAATAGCATATAACAAATGTAGAATCTCCAATCTTGTGTTGCCTTTAATACATTGTATAAATATGCTATCTGTCAGAGGCTAACCAAGTCAAAAGCAGCGCAAGTCACAGGCAGCGCAAGCCAGAGGCAAAAATTTGAAATTTGAAAAACAATTGTACTGTTTTTTTCAAAAAAAATTCAAATTCGGACGGGTTGACCCGGGTTGGGGCGGGTTGGCTCGGGTCCCGCTGGGTTTTCAGCGGGTTCGAGTCGGGTTTGGGGGGGTTAGGTCGGGTTAGGGTCGGGTTAGGGGGGGTTAGGTCGGGTTCACCCGGGTTAGACCGGTTTGGGGTCGGGTTTAGTCGGGTTTAGGCCAGTCCGGGTCGGGTTCGGGTAGGCGGGTTGAAACGGTGGGGGTATGGTCGGGTTTCGCCCAGAAAACCGCATCCGACTCGTTTCAAATCCGACCCAACCCTTTAGGACGGTTCGGGTCGGGTTCAGGGTCGGGTCCGGATCGGTCCGGGTCCGGGTCCCTGGTTTAGTCGGTCCGGGTCGACCCGGTCGGGTAAAATCAATACACTATGTAGTGCTCATGCACCGGCTGCCCAAACTACATTTGCCAGCTCCGTGGCTCTTGTAGATAGACCCGGTTGTGATAAAGTCCAAGTTGTACAGATCGTTCCTCTGGAATCGGATCTGCTGAAATTCAAATTTCATGAACAGTGTTCGTGGAATTTCTGAAATTCCGAATCCAGCGGTTCAATTTTTTCTGTGCGCGCATCTCAAAACAGCTAGTTTTTCTGTGCACGTATCTCGAAACAGTTCAATGGTTGGATACTGAATTTCAGAAATTTTAGAAACACTATTCATGTACTGGAATTTCAGCAGATTTGGATCCCGTTCCTCTATCATGGCAGGTCATATTATGTTGTGCAGGAAGGCTAAAATTAAAGCATCAGTTTAAGCTCTTCAAATATTAAAATTATGGTCATGCGGGGGATAATTTAAATGAGACCTAATTATGATTTGGTGAGAATTGGGAAGGTCTACTTTAGTCTTATTTTTATATATTTAAGTACAGTAGATGGTCTCTTTCTCCACCCCCCAAAATTGCACTAGTCATATCTTTAAAAATCATTGGTAGCCGACATTTTTATTAATATCCAAAGTTTAATACAAATTATTATTTATGCCCAGAATCCCATCTGATTTCGAAAAATACCCAAGCCGGCCAGAAAATGGCCGGCTTACTCGTTTTCTGGCCGACCCCCCCCTAAGCCGGCCATTTTCTGGCCGGCTTACTGTTTTTTTTTTTTAGATTTTTAAACACTATGAAGAGCAAAATAATGAAATCTAACACTGAAAATTTAAATTTTGTGTTTAAATTATTTGTTAGATTACTTCTTTTGATTTATAATTAGCATATTTATACTAAAATACACTAGATTACTTGAAATTATGTTGAATTACACTATATTACAATAAATTATGTTGAATTACACTAAATTACGTTAAATTACGCTAAATTACAATAACTTCGCTAATTATGCTGAAATACGGTAAATTACGCTAAAATAGACCGATTCTGTGACATCTTTCATGAATCATAAAAAATACTAAAAAATTTCTGAAAATAGTAAAAATTGGTATTCTACAAGTTCATTATGTAACTAATTTACTGAGCTACTTGGATTGAATAATAGAAATGAAAATCTTAATCGGAAACTTCAACTCAAGTTTTGAGACTCTTCCCTTTGTTTTTTGTCGATTCTGAATTTTGAAATCCGACATAGCAGGCACGGACGCATGTGCATTTTCGCAAGCTTTCCGAAAAGTGGTCATTTGTTGAAATCGGACACTTGAGCGCCGTTTTATGACTGTTTGAAGTTTCGCCGACGTTTTTCGTCTTTTCAGTGAAGATATCGTCCCTATTCATATGTAATTTAGCGTAATTTACCGTATTTTAGCATAATGTAATGTAATTTAGTGTAATTTAACTTAATATAGTGTAATTCAACATAATTTCCAGTAATCTAGTGTATTTTAGTATAAATATGCTAATTATATATCAAAAGAAATAATCTATCAAATAATTTAAACAAAAAATTCAAATTTTTAGTATTAAATTTTATTATTTTGCCCTTCATAGTCTCTAAAAAAAACGAGTAAGCCGGCCAGAAAATGGCCGGCTTACTCCTACCCCTAAGCCGGCCATTTTCTTGCCGGTTTGGGCATTTTTCGAAATCAGATGAGATTCTGGACATAAATAATAATTTGTATTAAACTTTGGATGTTAATAAAAATGTCGGCATTGGTAGCATCTGTTACACCCAAAAGGTATAGTACAAAGTTTTTGGTACAGCAAGCTGTACCTTTTTAAACCTTGGTACACGTCTCGAGTCAGATTGCAAGTGTACAACCCTATCGAACAGTATATTCAGGTATCGATCCACAGGGACGGTTGAGACAGATTGGATTCTACTTAGATTATATAGAAACTCTAGAAGTCTGCAAAAGGTTGGTTTTGGTTTTGTTTAAGGTCCTAAATGTTCAATAACAGTACTTAAAATAACAAAGTAAATTTGGTTGGGTTTTTAATGAATAAAAAGGGGTTCCTAGGGTTTTCGACTTCGTCTCAGCTTTGCCTCAAGTGCCCGGTCCGTGCACTCTCATGCACGGGCCGTGTACTTTCATACACGGTCCGTGTGGCCCTCGAGTTGATACAGCAGCTATTGGTTTCTGTATTGATTTCCTGTGCAAAGTTATTTTGGCCGTACCTAAGTCTATAATCCTCAACTTTTGTTTATCGGCTTAGTTACTCGGTACGAAACTCAAATTACACTTTCTTAGGGTTCTTAAACTTCAACTTTCGTTTATTGGTTTAATTATCCTAAGTTATTCGTTGGTCTACTAAAGATAACCTCGATCTCTCGATACGAGGAAAACTTCACCTTTCGGCTACCGCTTGGTCTCACCTTTCGGTTCACAAACCTATCTCAAATACCTAGATTGGTCGAAAGAATATCAAAGTCTTGGAATACCATCTAGATGTGGCCATACATCTAACGATAAACAAATCAATTCAAACGATTTCAACTAAGCAATAAAATACTACACAACAAACAAGCACAAGATCCAATACAAATTTCAATAACTAGCAAATAAAACAAAGCATTCAACTAGATCTTAACCCTAGAAACTAATAAATCTACTCAAACATGGTTCTAAAGCAAATAAAACAAGAGATAAATAAGAAGTTCATGACAAAACTCGAAGATTCAAGAGTAGACGTCGCAAATCTCTCGATTTTCGCCGTTTTCTTCTTCTCTAAGCCTAGCCGCCACTTCCTTGCTCTAGGGTTAGCTCTCAGATCCAGAATGAGCCCCCAAAAATCCAAGGATCTCGCTTTTAAAGCCTTCCATTCGCGACCTCACCAGCTGGCCTCTGTTTCCAATTCTGGATTCTGTTTCCAGAAATGCCGTGTACGGTCCGCACACAAGAGTGCACGGACCGTGTACCTGTGTCCTGAAGAGTGAGAGGTATGCGGGTCGTGTGTGTCTTCAGCTAGTGGTCGGGCAGGGGGTATACGGTCCGCATGCAAGAGTGCACGGTCTGTGTAATGTCCTTCAGATTCCAGATTCTTCCTCTTTTTCGCCCGTTTCCTGCAACAAAGAAAGAAAGAGCAGCAGTACCACATCCTATAGATATTCAATGAAATACACACATTTTTATGGGTTTTAGACACATGTTTTAATGTAAAGTTCGGTCGGAATGTAGACAAAATAACGAGATATCAGCATCTACCAAGTTTCTCAAAAAAAAAGATAAGAAGAGAAAAACATTTTTAAAAACACAAGTGATAGGTCCATATACCAATGGCCCTTAAAAAGCCCAAGCCTGACCCAACTAAACACTTCCAGAGTTAAATTTACAGCAGGCCGGCCCAAAAACAGGCCACGGCCCAAAAATGGCTCGAGACTCGGACCCTCTCCCAGGGCCAGCCCGAGAATGAAAAGTAACTCGGGATTCGGACCCCCTTCCGGGGCCAACCCGAGGTTAGAAACAACTCGGGATTCGGACCCCCTCCCGGGGCCAACCCGAGGTTAGGAACAGCCTGGGGCTCGGACCCCTTCCCGGGGCCAGTCTGAGGCCAAACACAGCCCGAACGCCGGACCCTCCTTTAGGGCCAGCTCGGGACCAAGGTAAAACAAGGCCCAAGGCCAGACACGCCGAACAGCCCAAGAAGGCCGACACACGGCGTCACTGTTCGGCTTGAGACGAATTATGCGGATATTATCGCCTATTATGCGGACTCCCTCAAACAGCTGTACGGACTCCTGTCATTAATGTTGACAAGACCCCGCTACAGTAGTGTTAGTGTTATGATCTAGAAGCCAACCATTTATGGATGTATTCTATGTTTGTTCATGAAATGAAAGAATCATTTGTTCCTTGAGTATTTAATTACATTATGGATTTTTCGAGTTGAGGACTTGAAATGTAGAACTCTATAATAATAATATAATGAATACTCTAAATGTCCCTAATCTTGGTAATTAAGAAGGAACACTATTTACCGGTACGAGATTAGTATGTGGATTAAATGATGATCATGTTCTACGGATCATATGGTAAGGAGCTACCAATTTAATCACATAAATACCTGATGGAGATCAGGGGATTGGACATGACCCAAGAATGAAACATAACATGGATTGTGTTAGTGTCATTAATGTTTCATTTGTGTCTTGAATTCTTTGGTATGAGATGATTATTTTTCCTACATGAGATACATGTATTTGTAGGTGTTATCCAACGCTGACCGTAACTGGCATCTATACAGATAATATCTCAATATGTGTGTCTTGTGCGGAGGAAAATATATTTATCAAGAATACCAGTGTCCCTCATATTTCATATGTGAGTGATGATATCTTCGGGCCCCTTGATGGAGTAATAAAGTATGCATGCAATTATGATCAATGAGTTTGATCATTATTTACTGACTTACTTGGATCAAGAAAAGAATAAATTTGCAAGGATGACACTCTCCTTCCTTGGATTTATTCTCGATATCATGTGGCACGTGAATTGACACAAGCAATTAAATATTGCTTTAGGATCGTGATGTTGATTGGTTCATATCATCTTTATCTGTTGAGTAATTATAATGCATATTGCTAGGTGCCGCTTATAATTTATAGAATTAAAAGAAGTTTTGATTCTATTGTCAACACGATATAGATCCTACGAGGTCACACCCAAGAGAGAAAAACGAAACAAATAAAAGTGTCATGGAGATGACTAACTTGATCTTAGAATAAATTTATTACATGTTGGACATGGTATACAAATTTATTTCTCAACAGAATTGAGCAAATACAATTAATCGTAACAATTGTCGGGTGGGTCAAAAGTTGGCATAAATGGCAAAAACGAAAATGGCATAAATAGAAATTGGCCCAAGCCCAATTTAACATTAAATGGAGAAGTCCATTTGATGAAATGGTTTGGAATAAAGTGGGATAAAAGTGCATCTAATGGAGAGCTCCATTGGATGGCAAAAGTAAAAGTTACTTTTGTCATGTTTAAATCTAGCCATCCATTGTGGTTGAGATGATTAAAATATACCCTAACTTCACACTATAAATACCCCACCTTTTTCCAAACCCTAGCCACCATTCTAATCTCTCTCTTCTTCCTTCTCTTGTAAGACAAATTGGAAAAACGTTTTTGTAAGAAGAGGTGAAAAAGAGAAGAGTTTTTGCAATTTTGTCTCCACCATTTTTGCTCATGTGTTGAGCACTACTTCTACACTAAAATTAATAGTTGATTGAAGAGGTAGAAGCTAAGGTTAAGTTAGATTCTTGGTTGATTACCTCTAGCAAGGGAAAAACAAGAGTTTCGTTTAATCTCGGGTGGATACTCGTAGAGGCTTCGTGCGTTCGAAGCGGGTGCCATTTCGAGGCCGACTTGGAGAAGTGAAGGCTCGACAAGGAGGCAACAACCCTACATCTCAAGTCCCTACTTCTTGGTTTAGAGACCAAGATTTGAGGTATAAAGATTAAACAAGTTAAAATGTTAAATACGGTTCATCGTTAGTCAAATAAGTAGATCTATGTTGGTTTCTTTGAGTTAAATTTTTGAAATTTGCTCTTGCATGAAACTAATATTTTCTTCAAGTAGGGCTCCCCCTATTTAAGATAGAGAATTCCCCAGAAAAAAGGGGACCGCATTTATCACAATCTGAGGAGGTATTAAAAAGGGTTAGAGCGTTAATACCCCTCCGACACCCGCGTGTCCACCGTCTTGGCCCGTTCCACTTGAACCGGGACGAGTTACACTGTCAGCAACCAGCCTCCGCACGACCTGCTTCCTGGGAACAGGACGTGCACGCAACTCACTGGACCGAGTCCAAGTACGGCCCGGCCCCCTTGGGAAGGGACGTATCAACAAGCATTCATTTTTTTATTAAAGAATATTTGTACATTCAGTATCTTTTAAATGTTATTATCGAAAATTAAATATGCGTCTATAAGTCCATACCAAATGTGTATTACTATATAAGAGGAGGGATCAAGTTACAACAAATTTGAGTTACAACAAAGTTACAACAACTATTTTTTTCATTTTCAAAGTTCAAATCGTCGATCCAAACCGTTCAACATGAACTCCACAATAAAATGTGCTTGCAGATCAAATTTTACATTTTTTTGAATTTTTTTACTATTTATTAAGTATTTTACCAAAAATAGTCATATTCAGACCATTGAATTTTGTACCCATCTTAATAAATAGTAAAAAAATTCAAAAAAATGTAAAATTTGATCTGCAAGCACATTTTATTTAGATAATCATGTTGAACGGTTTGGATCGACGATTTGGACTTTGAAAATAAAAAAAATAGTTGTTGTAACTCAAATTTGTTGTAACTTGATCCCTCCTCACTATATAAAGAAGTGTGTATTAAATATGTCGCGACTTTGCATTACTCTGCTACGTTAGAATCCTTGCGACTTGAGTCACAATGCTTAAAGCTTGTTCAATTATCTGCTTTATGGCAAGGATTTTATTTTCAAGAGTTGATAGGTTGAGTTTCATCTTGTATCGTTCTATATTATATTTCTGTTCATAATATACACAATATTATAAATGTATAATTTATTACTAATAATAAACTACAATATTTATAAGAAATATTATATCATGCCGTATCGTATTGTGTCAAATATATATATTCATAAACAATCCTACATATACGGACGAACTGAATCATTACATTAACAAATCAACTATATCTGTAATAGAATTTATACGCATTACATAATTCCGTACCTGAAAACTATATCTGTTTCTGTATTGATATATAATACCTGTATTAATTTTTGTGTGCCCCAAACTTGATATGTAAATTTGCATATATCTGCGCCATATATTTTTAACCCTAGAAACGAGATACTTGCCTCGTATTGCAATGTTAAAACGAAATTGGGCGAATCAGGGCTCAACAAATGAGAAGCTTAATTACCAAGTTATTATTGTCAAATTTTTCTAGTTAGCATTTGAAAAAAAAAAATGAAAATACAAAGTTGACATATAATTTAATTTTTTTAATGCTAATTGATTATCTGAGTACCACCCAGAAGTAACACACATGTATTACCGACACACTATCTAAGAATTCGATAATACATGTGTGCCACAAGAATATCGTTCTTGGATGGTACTCAGATAATATTTACTTTTTTTTTTTTCAATTTCATGCCAAATTTGCATAACTAAAAGAAATTCGGTTATTATTAGGTATTTTATTATAAAAGGAAAGCTTTTTCTTACACTAATGTAAAATAATAAATCCGATAAGGCGATAACTGCCAAGTGATCCGTGCTCACTGCTCAGTGTTCACTGATTAGACTTTTTTTTTATTCTTTTTTCTGGCAATATACTTCCGACAAATAGTTTTTTTTTACTTGAGTGGGAAAGTGCTTAACACCTTCCTTCCCACCTCTGAAACATAACCACCCGCATATTCAACAACTTTCTACTAAAAGTCTGATGTGGCTTAATTAATTATATAATCAGTAGAGCCACTGTGTAACATACTAACGAGTCCAGCTAGTATAACATTGGTGTCATTTCGGCCTATATAACACCAACTTCAAAATCTATCGTATCGACTTCAAACGGTTAATCCAACCGTTCAAACCCTTCTACTTTATGAGTTGTGCATTTACATGCAAAAAAAAAAATATTTTTTAGTTATTTTAGTACCAAATCAAGCGGTCAAAAATCTTGAAAAATGAATGCATTAAAATTAACTTAAAAACTCACACATTTGACCGCTTGATTTGATACTAAAAAAATTCAAAAAATTATAAAATTTTGCATGTAAACACACAACTCATAAAGTAGAAGGGTTTGAACGGTTGGATTAACCGTTTGAAGTCGATACGATAGATTTTGGAGTTGGTGTTATATAGGCCGAAATGACACCAATGTTATACTAGCCGGACTCCATACTAACATAGGTAGGCAATTGTCTATCCCTGAAATTTTAAAATCGGGTATGAAGTAATATAAATATGTCGGCCTACCTACTCCTGAAAATTAAATTGCATATCCATGTTCTTTGACAATTCAATACTGCAATCCAATCGAATGAATTAAATTGTAAATTGCGACTGATAATTGACTAAAATTGTGGAGTGTTAATGTTTTTCTTGATTTATGTTTAAATCTGATTTAGAATTTGGTGAGATTGATTAAAATGATTCAAGTATATAAGTTAATTTTGCCACTGATCCGGTAACTCGAAACTTTTTGTCCACCCCTGGCACTTTAGCTGTTAAGTTGATAATTTTTTTGTTAGTGAAACGGAAACCGCACCCTAGACATGGTTCTGGAATTCATTTTAATCAGTTCAATAAACAAATGAAGTCTTATTTATTATTTCCATAAAAAACATTAAATAGATTGACGATTTTATTCATCTAACCGTTTCATATTACTTGTTATGGCTATTTTAATTTTTTTTTAAATTCTATGTATGCTAAAATGAGAACTATATTATTGATTAACAATTTAAAGTGTATAATACTACTAGGAAACATTTAAAAAAAAATCAAAATGCTAAAATCAAATAAGATTTAATTATGTTATAAAAAATGATTAATAGACCTTTTTTCAATTTAATAATATGTTTAGTACCAGAGAATCACAAGCAAAATAAAAGTATAAAACTATGTCACGTCGTTGGAGATTTGGAGTAGAAAGTTGTAGAAAGTTGTATAAAGCGGTATTTGCTACGTACGCAGTGCTTACTGCGTACTTCTCTCATCCAAGCCCCTATTAAATATTTGGTAAATCCGACGAAGGACCACCCATTGTAATTTGTAAGCCTTGCGTCTTTTCCGGACTCAAGTTGTTGCTCCCTATTAAAAATTTCTCTTAGCGCCTTCGTCGATTCATCTCTCGCGTGCAAGGGATTGTGGATGTTGGTGGATCCAATTGGACATTCTCAAGTTCTGATTTCAGGCAGATCAATTCGAGAATCCTCTTGAGAAATGGTACCTGCTTGGTCTATGTTCTTAGGATCTAAATTTTATTGTTTTTCTTTAGTAGGTTACGATTAAAATTTTGGAAATCATGCATCCCTGCACCGGCTCTTCTCTTGATGCCACAGTCGGATGTTAAATCGCTGGATCTCAACTTTCCGTTGTTTGGAATCAACAAAGTTTGAGTCAAATATTGTCGGTGGTTAATACCGATGATTTCAGTGGAAACTGAACCGACCTGATAGATATAATCATTGCCGTTTCATTCAATTAGACAAATACCAATATATTTCCTGCTTAACTATCAAAATTAATCCCTGTTGTCTGTAGTATTATTCCCAATTGTTAACAGTTTAACGATCTTATTGCACAGATGGCATCTGCAGAAGAAGAGAAGACAGGATTGCAAGAGGAGGCCATCACCATTAATGGTTCCCCGCTGTCAGTTCACAAGATGCAAACGTTTGAGCATATTGGATCCCTTGCGGCAGTAGCTCAGACCTATGGCCCCAGAAGTGTGAAAAGTAGAATTTTGATGAGCATTTATGTTGTTTTAATCAAGGCCAAAATTAACGTCCTTTTACCCTTTGGGCCACTGGCTGTTATTCTTCATTACACCACTGGCAAGCATGTAAGGGTTAAATAATTTATTGAAATTTTAATTTGCACTTTTGATGTCCTTGCAGAGGAGAACTAATTGTATTATTTCATAAACTTTGTTTGCTTTCCCACAGGGATGGGTATTCTTTTTCAGCTTAATTGGCATTACACCTATGGCCGAGCGGTTGGGTTATGTTACTGAGTAAGTGTTTTTGAAAGTAAATTAAACTTAGTTTATTTGTATCTATGCTTTTCAACATGTACATAATCATCACTTTCTTTTTTTACGCAGACAGTTGGCTTCTTACACCGGCCCAACAGGTTTGTTTATCCAACTCTCCTTTCTCTCTTTACAATTGAATGAGAAGGCTAGTTGCCCCTGTTGAAATGGGAACTGGTAGATGGGCAATTTGAGTCCAATTTATTGATGTACATGAATTTTGAACTTTTCTTGCCCTCTTTGTTTTTTTTTTCATTTTCTGGTGGTGTAGACTGGGTTTTGATTAAAGAGAACTACCAGCAGTATCAATAATGATATTCTGAATTTATGAAGATAATCTTTTGTGTGAATTAGTAGTAGGGAGGCAGGGAATAGTTTGGGAAATTACTAAACAAAGAGGGAAGTACAAGGAAATGTGAGTTATATTCTTATTTCACTAGTTTAATAAATATGGGACTGATGTGGTGCAGTTGGTGGGCTGTTGAATGCAACATTTGGAAATGCGACAGAGATGATAATATCAATTTATGCCTTAAAAAATGGTATGATAAGAGTGGTGCAACAATCTCTTCTTGGCTCCATTTTGTCCAACATGCTTCTCGTTTTGGGTTGTGCTTTCTTTGCTGGCGGTCTTACCCATCCCCATAAGGACCAAGTCTTCAACAAGGTTATTTTTGGAAATATTGCACCTATTTCTTATACAATTTTAGAGGGCTTGCTAACTTTTCTGACCTACAAAATTTCTATGACATGGTCATCTAAATTTATGCTGACTTTCTAAGGATGAGGTTTTATGCTTGTAGTTATGGTCTTATACTGGTTAAAATTTAGTGTTCTCTTCCTTGTGCTGATATAATGTTTTCCTTGGTGCCTGTTGGGTACATGATTGTGTCGAAGGTTTTGACATAACCTATTGCCAAATAAGATTACTCTAAGGTCAAGTAACAATATTAACTACGGAATGTGTAAAGATGGATTGGTGTTTTGGAATCTGCTTGCTGTTTGCCAAGATTTTTTTTGTTAAATTAGGAAAAAAATTGGACATTGACTTGTTCAATTTTTCAATTGGCAAATTCATATCTGAGTGTCCATACAAAAGAAGTCTGTTTGTCACAAGTTAATGATGAGCAAGTTATGATTCTTAAAATTTCATGTTTAAACAATTAGGTGCAGATGACCCATGTTTTTTCGTCAAAAAAAAAAAAAAAAAGGTGCAGATAAAACACTGTCTAAACATGGTAAGGAGTCAAAGCAGCCATATGATCCTGTGTGTCGGATCAAAGCAACCATATATACTGAGAAGTCTTTTAGATTAAAAAGGCACTTTAACAGTAACATTTGCAAAGGTATAGTAGATTATTTTAATTGACTGACTTCAGATTGTCAGGCTTCAGCTGTGGTGAACTCGGGCCTTTTACTGATGGCAGTCATGGGCCTTCTTTTCCCGGCAGTGCTGCACTTCACACACTCGGAGGTGCATTATGGAAAATCAGAAGTGACTTTATCAAGGTTCAGCAGCTGTATTATGCTTTTTGCCTATGCCAGCTATCTCTTCTTCCAGTTAAAGAGCCACCGCAGCCTATACAACCCTATTGACTCGGTAACTAGTAATCCTAAAAGGCAACTCGATTCAAAAAGAAGAATAGGAAAAGAAATATGTTATTTTAAATATCCGTAGTAGCATGCCATTGAAATGTTGAATTCATATGCCAGAAGGCTAGGTTGCAGGGGAGCGATCTAACTATCGTACCAACTTTTATTTGTGCAAGTTGTAGGCTTAAAGTCTGCACAATTTCTGACAGACTGTTTATTACATTTTAATTGTTCAATTTTAAGTGCCCTTAATGCTTTGAAGTTTGTATTGTTGTCCTGTCTTTTAGTCAAAATAGTGATCACTAGAAATAGCATTGTGAGGCTGTTTATTACCTGTTTTGGACTAATCAAATCAGGCTAGCAGTTACTAGGGTTTCATCCATTTTTGCTTGAAAGATAATGGCATGAATCTAAAACAACATGAATGTCAAGTGTTTAAAATGGAGACTTGAATCTTTAGGAAACAAAGGGAAATGGTTGATACTTCAGGGTCCAGTTCTGTAGTTCATTTATTGGTTTTTTTTTAAGCATGGTAATTCGCTCTATTGTTGGAGATCCAAAATTTGGAACAACTTGGTAGATGATGATTAAAAATATATGAACATTCAGGATGTGGGAGGGCTAGGAGCTGAGGAAGAAGAACAAGAAGAAGATGCACCAGAGATTACACAAGGGGAAGCGATTGGTTGGCTATTCGTTCTAACCATTTGGATCTCTATTTTATCAGGATACCTTGTTGATGCTATTCAGGTAAATTATATAGATTAATGTCTTTTTTATTTGCTTGTTTGTTTGTTCATGACATTTGCTTACACCTAATATTGATGTTTCATGTTTATATCAGGGTGCATCGGAATCAGTTAACATGCCAATTGCGTTTATTAGTGTCATTCTTCTACCTATTGTCGGTAATGCTGCTGAGCATGCAAGTGCTATTATGTTTGCTATGAAAGATAAACTTGTAAGTTCCATGCATTTGACTTTCTCAGTTAATTCGTCTTACAATGGTATGAGTGAGGCTATGGTGCTATGCATAGCACGGATGGTTAGTGTACTACGGCTCAATATGGTACTTTTTAAAATCCAAACGGTCGATCCGAACCGTTCAATGTGATATCCATATGAATATGTACTTGCAAACTAAATTTTATATTTTTTTGAATTTTGTTACTATTTTTTTAGATAGGTAGAAAAATCAGTGTTTTCTGAAAATTCTGGACCATCAAAATTCTACCTATCTAAAAAAATAGTAAAAAAATTCAAAAAAATATAAAATTTAGTTTGCAAGTACATATTCATATGGTTATCACATTGAACGGTTCGGATCGACCGTTAGGATTTTAAAAAGTACCATATTGAGCCGTAGTACACTAGCCATCCGTGCTATGCATAGCACCATAGCCTCACTCCAATGGTATTATTATGAGATTCATGGTACCTTTTTTTTTGTTGCTAATTTAGGATATCACTTTGGGTGTTGCAATTGGCTCTTCCACCCAGATATCAATGTTTGTGGTAAGCACAATTTTTTTTTTTTGCACGATCTATGTAGCGACAGTAATGTTAAATTGACAAATGGTTTTGTTATGCACTTATGCTCAACTTGCAGATTCCATTTTGTGTGGTCATTGGTTGGATGATGGGGAAACAAATGGATTTGAATTTCCAATTGTTCGAGACAGCAACTCTTTTTATTACTGTTCTGGTTGTTGCCTTCATGCTTCAGGTCTGTTGAAAGTTCCTTGCAATTTTAAATATGACAAATTGATGTGAAAACATTGTTGGCTGATTGAGTATGGTTAATCATATGAGCTCACTCCCATTTTTTTTTTATTGTTGGCGCTTTTTAGGAAGGCACAGCTAACTATTTCAAGGGACTGATGCTTATATTGTGTTATTTGATTGTTGCCGCCAGTTTTTTTGTACATGTGGATCCCACTACTGGTAAGTACATTTGATAATAAACAGTCTGTTCTTGTTCCAGAATACACACTTGATTTTTTTTTTTAGCAGCACATTTATAATAAAAAAATGAATTGAGAGTACTTCAATTTTTCTCAGAATTATTGTTTTCTTGGAGAAATTAAACCCTTTCATCATCTTTATGGAGAAATATTGATTATTTCACAATTTCTCATTTAAGGATTAGAATAGGATGTCAGGGGAAAAAGACGAACAATGATATAAAGAAGGAATTAGAAGGAAATTGGATTTAGATGAGAGCCTTTAGAAAACATGATAGTTAATAGCAATTACCTCAAATCATTGGTGCTCCTGCAAAATACTGATAGTTCTTTTTGTAAAGACACAGTAGCAAAATGTCGTTTTAAAAGCTATGCATGTTTGTTCCTATCACCAGATACTGCTTAGAATTTAGATCTTGGCTCTTGAATATTTGGTAGATGGAAGTACATTGAGCAAACAATATGTTAGTTAATACCCTTATATTTATCCATTGGCTTCACAGTGTCGACATCACTGTCCATCTTCTCAGTTGTATTTCAGTGAAAAATATCTCTACTCTATTGGAAAATATCTCTACTCTATTGGATACTATCAAATATCAATAGTATAATCTAATATTATGTGCTTTCTTTTGTTATCATTGTTACAGATGATAATTAGCTACCAGCAAATGACTTCGTCAGATATTAATCCATCTCATGCCGTATATGACCTGAGACAGATTGGGATATAGCCATGGCAAGCCTGCAGATAGAAAGCTGTGTTTTACAAAGTTTTACTCATAGGCTTCAGGAATTTATTACTGGCCTCATAGATCGTTGGGTACTGTGTAGTTGATAGAACAAATTCTCAGCTCAATGAGCAATGGCAATGGGACGTGGTCTCTGTAGCTTCATAGAAGCCAAGGCTTTTTTTGGATCTATGTCCCTTCATTTTTGTTGTAGATGTAGAGTGGAGGCATCTCTGAAGAGAGTAACTTTGTTCATTTATTTGTTGCATAATTTTTATATATGCAATATTTTTGTGCTTTTCATTTCAATCCATTTACAATATATTGTGAGTATAAGATGTCCAGTGCCAACCATAGCCAAAAGCTATACTGTACGGATATGGATACGGGTATTGTATTGGATATGATACGGGTACAGTGATGCTAATCACTGTACTTGAAAATTTAAGGATACAATACGTTGTATGTGTATATATTGTAATTTATTTTACATATAATTCTTAATTTATAAAAAAAAAATGTACGAAACATGGTTTCCCGACAAATATTTGGAGTAAAGATGGAATTTTTTAGCAAAGCAGAAAAATAAAAATTTAGGAACATAACAATATTATTTGCAGCAAATTTTGAATTTTAAAAACACTTAAGGGGAATACAATAAGAGAGTATCTATTAAATGAAAAGGATTTGAGCAATACGTGGGCAAACCTCCAATCCAATGCAAATGGGAACACTGGAGAGTGGAGGAAACATGTTGCGAGTCTGAAACGTGGATTTTTTAATCCTGTTTTTACACGTACAAACCGCTACTTAGTCCTAATGACGTTAGACTGTCCGGATCGTAACCCAAATTTTGAGCTTGGTTCCGGACAGTCGGATCCCAATCTGTTCGTTGTAAAATGCATGGCCCTTTCAAAATCCGTACCAGAGCAGCTCGGACGTTCCAGATTAAATCTCAAAATTTGGATTACTTCAGGATCTGAATTCCTAGAAATACAGCCTCAGTCGCTCCAACTTAAAACCCGAAATTTTTATTAATAGAAAATAAAACAAAATAATATCGACATTGAAGAACGTTTTCGTTGGAATTCGAGATCTAGCAAAAACGTGATGGTCCATAACGTCCAGAATATTGTAGCTGGATGTTATGATCGATAACGTCTAGTTAATCTGATCGCTAATGATCTCTAATTAACAAAAAACACTGTAGCTAGACGTTATGGACCATAACGTCCAGCTACAATATATATTTTTTTTGTTTGCTTCAGTGATTTTTTTGAAAAAAAATCACTGTAGCTGAACGTTATGAATTATAACGGCCTGGTTTTTTTTTTTTTTTTTTCAGCGCGTTCCTGGCCGTTATGGACCATAACGGCCCGTATTTTTGTTATAGTAACGCAGGAGTTAGATGCTAATTTGGCCGTGATGATCCATAACGTCTTTGTTATATCTCGAATTTCTGTCAAATTATTCTTCAATGTCGATATTTATTTATTTTATTTTCTATTAATAAAAATTTCGGACTTAAAACCCACAGCAAAGGACTTTGGGGACCGAATTAAATGGTCAAAATATGTTATTTAATTGGATACGCCACCTATTTAATTGGATAAGGACATAAGGTAGGTGGCCAATCTGATACGTATCATAGGAAATTTGTGCGCGAATCTATACCCGATAAGCAGCAGACGCGGTCCGACCCATATCAGATAGGGGTAAGGTGTCATCCGTATCAAATTACGGGTACAATCGTACAAAGAATGTATCTGCTTAGCATACTAAATTATATTTGAATTACTTTTTATATGAACGGGTTGCCATCCCGATTAAATTATATTTGAAGATTCCCTTCCCGAATAATAAATGTATTATATCTTAATTATCTTTTTTAATTATTTGACCAACGACATAAGATTTATCTATATTATTCGTGAAATTATGTTTTTTTTTTTACTTTATACAAATAATAATTTCTTAACATTAACATCTTAATTGCATTACTAAACAACGAATTATTCTCAAATTATATTTCTGAATTTATCACTATAGTCAGAAGTAAGGCGAGGCAAATAAAATTCTACAACGAAGTATAGTGTCACAACGAAGTAAGGCGAGGCAAATATATTATTCACAACGAAGTATAGTGTCAACAAATAGCAGAAATCTAAGGCGAGGCAAATAAAATTTTACAATTTTCTCGGTCGATACAGTCATACAGATGATTATGAAATTATGTTCCGTGTTTGGTATATCTGACAACAAATCAACCTAAAGGAATGATTTTTAATCTCCACAAGCTGAGAGGTATACAAGATACTACGATGCTATGATGCAACAGGCAACTCAACTCGTGCACTTTTCTGGCTACGGGCAGCTAGCAAATCATAGTCCTAAAAATTTACACATCATAATAAAAATAATCAGTTAATAAAGACAAGAATTTAACGAAGGTTTTACAATACCGTATAAAACAATTTTGAGAAATTGCTATTATGGTTTTTATGGTGTAACTGATTACCGTAAAATCAGTATATAAAGAGCAGATAATTCTAAAACAATATTTATTTCTACATTTCATCGAGTGCATACAGACGAAAGAAATAGATATGAAACAGATGTTAAAACTCAAAACCATATCCACACCAATACAGATATGAACACGAAACTGATATTCAATGGATGTGAATTTGTAGTACTTGTGAATATTGATAGAGTAGGGTTAAAATGCCCCATTGGTTTTGTGCCCCATCATGCCCCAACATCATTATCTCTATTTTCAAAGTCTAAATAATCGATCCGAACCGTTCAACATGATCTTCATATTAAAATGTTTTTGGATAACAAATTTTATAATTTTTATAATTTTTTTACTAATTGTTTAGAGAGGTACAAAATCACTATTTTTGAATGGTCCAGAATCTTCTAAACACAGTGATTTTGTACCTATCTTAAAAAATAGCAAAACAATTTCAAAAAATATAAAATTTTGTATCCAAGCACATTTTAATATGAAGATCATATTGAGCGGTTCAGATCGACTGTTTAAACTTTGAAAATAGAGATAACGATGTTGGGGCATGATGGGGCACAAAACCAATGGGGCATTTTAACCCTACTCATATTGATAATACTAACAAAAATACTATTTCATATTCGTAATAGATAACACTATACAAACATATAAGTCTGCCAACAGGAAGGAAAAGAAGAGCTAGGATTTGATATAAGCATATAGAAATTCAGATAATTTAAATATATGCACTTTTGAATGAGACTAAACTATCCATATCTGTATGCGCATCATTCTTATCTTTAAGTATCTGTATCTATGGTTGTGCATACCTGTACAATGGACTGAGCACAGAGCTTGCCGGACAAAACAGCACCCTCCATTGAAGCTAAGTATTTCTGCTTTGTGTAATCACCGGCCAGGTAAAACCCTTCAATGGGTGATCTCTGCAAAGGCCGGCACGGCTCACAGTTTGGAACAGTTTTGTACACCGACCTACAATAAACAGCAAGTTCCAATCTTCAGCAATGAATTAACTAGACATAAATTTATATTGAGGAGATCTGCAAAAAAACACTCAATAAGGACATCTTTGCATATTTACATACTGCACCCAACGGTCACAGGCAAGGCCATGTCATAAATACCCATGACTTATCTTAATATTAACTCACCCAATCCTTCATAACATTTTTTTTATATAAACTTGAAATTAAGCATATAAATCCACTCGACTTGATTCTCATTAACTTCAATTTGAGCTTGGGGGGCGGGGGCGGGGGCGGGAAATGCTTGCAAGGGTGGAGCAAAATTGTCACCAGTTCAGGAATTCAACCTATATAATCACACCATTCCAACATTCGAAAGCTACTTATATCAATACTCAATACCTCAAAAAATGTTGGTTGGTCGGATATATTATAATCACTTAATATAAATTTTTTTACAATATTGCAAAAGGACACAAATTTTAGAGGCACAGATAATTTGTTTCCAACAAAATGTCACCAGATCAACTATGCCGTGAAATTGTTTACATCATATGTTTCTCTACAAAACTAATAGGAATATCACAAACCTCCAAAGATGAAAACAATGTAGTTAGAATCTCAATGACTCCTGGTTTAAATTGAATGATTCAGTGTAATTCACTAGCTGAGTAGTTTGGTTCACGATTAGATTAGCAGGTTTAGACCCCACACAGAATTGTTAAATGTCCATGTGACAAAGCTTGGATAGCTACGTAGGATTTTAAGAAACTAATAGAGGCTTGGATTTGATAATTACCTAATTCTCTGAAAGGCATGTGAGATGTTTCAATTTCTTTTCAGTAGTCTATACAGTATTTCTATTTTTCTGCAAGGCGCATATGCAACGTTTACGTGCAAAATAAATTGTTCCATACCGAGGTGTTTTGATGACTTTGTATTTTAGAATCTTGGCTTTGCTCTGGTCAGCCGCTATCTCATCAGGAAATAATTTTGCTAATTCATGCATGGTCGCGTCTATTATGTCAGCATCACTTCTAGAAACCCATTCCTCAGCCGGTGCGAAAACCAACTCCAGCATTGAGCGATTTGGGTCATAATATTCCTGCATTAATTTTACAAATATAAGAAAACTGCAACCATAATTGTTGCATAATATAAATATAAGACACTGTTACAACATAATAATCATTACCTTGCATGTGACGGACATGTCTGCATACACACTCAATAGTGAGCTCCTGAAGCACAAAGAAGTTGGGAAAAAAATACAAGAATAAGAAGAAAAGGATTGCTAACAAAATTTTATTCAAGCGATGATATGTGATAAGTGAGATCAAACCATATTAGAGAAATGAAATTAGATGATTGGGAATTCTGCCAGTTATTGTTTCACGCATAAAATTATAAAAGCATTGAAAATGTTAAGAAGATAATTGATGAAAATCAATGATATTGTATATTAGTACCTGCTGAAAAGTAGGTGATCATAAGTATTCTTGAGCTTCCTATCAAACCTGTAACAAAAAATCCAACTAAATATTAAATGCAGCAAGAGGACAACTCACAGCACATTGCACATCAGAGGTATGGAATTGGTTCAATACAGAACTCAAGAGAGGAAATTGACAAATTTGAAAGTAGAAAAATTATAGGGAAATGATAAGAACATGACTCATGGAACATCAGAGCAAACTATAATAATTAGACCAACCATATGTGAACATTAATCACAGGAACTCCGACTAGTTTTTCAAGCTTCTTGAAGTATGAAATTTCTCTCCACTCTTCCGGCACTAGCAGCTTCAGTATATCAACTGATTCAAATAGATACAATCATATAAGCTTACAGAAAAAATTCAATGAGAATTATCAACAAAACATCACACTCTTTGTTTAGGAATTGGAAGCTTCAGTATATTGACTGATTCATATAGATACAATTATACAAAAGCTAACAGAAAAAATTCAGTGAAAAATTATCAGACAACATCTAAATCTTTTACAGTCTTCCAAAGTCAATGAAGTAGAAAGGGATCCTGATACAACAATAAAAGAATTATTTTTCCATAGAGCCCCTCTACTATCACACAACTGCAAAAGAATCTTTTATCTTCAACATTTGCAACAAAAAACTATGAAGAAACTGGAAGAAAAAAAAAAACACTTCTTTCACAAAAGCATTAAAGATTAATAAATGTAAAAAATTTGTTTCTCTTGAAATTCATTCAAGAAAATTGCACAAGTTAGAAAGGTTGTTTCTCTTGCAATCTGTTAAGCAACTTTCTCAAAAACACATGCACACTATAATCCAAAATTAATTTCATAGAACTAACCAGGTCAAGGGTTTAAAAAGCAATTATGATTCCACTTTATCCATAAACATTTGCCAAAGCAATGGCAAAACTCCTAAAAAGCTTCAAAACAATGTGCTCATAATCAAACATATGTATAGAAGTACATTGCCTTTGACCGTTTTTTTCTTTGTCATCAAGATAATTGTGACAAAAAGACATAGCATCATACCAGGAGTTGCAAAAACATAGGCATCTCCAGTCACAACACCTCCATTAGTTAGAACAAATTGTTTCACAGTGCCATCGGAGTTCAACTCAATTTTTTGTATGCGCGAGTTTAACAGCACTTCACCACCTAGCGATTGAATGTGCTCACAAATCGGTTTACACAGTCGCTCTGGTGGGTTACCATCCAAGAATGCCATTTTTGAACCATGCTTCTCCTGTTTATACCAATTTTTAAATTTAAGAAGTGAATGGATATAACTTGTCAAGGATTTTCAAATTTAGATTTACAATGGAAAGTTTAGCCTCCAAAACTTAAAGCATGCCTTCCATGAATTTGCTTGCAAGAACATTCATACTCTTTAACATTATTCTATTGTTCTGGCTTATTAGTAAGTACATGTCTTGTTATTGTCAGAACTCAAAATGTTAATTCTGTGTGATGGCACTAAGCCTGTCGATCTGTCGTGATATTTGCTAACCTGATTACCCAGAACATACAATCTTCAGTGAAATAACTACGGTTTTCTTTGAATCAAAAGAATAACCATAGGAAAGAAAAGGGGGGAAAAGCCATAGTTTTCAACAGGCTGGTAAAAACAAATACATAAATAAACATAAGGAATTGAAGACAGGGGCAAAGGTTTTACCTGAAGGAAGCGATTTAAAGCAATCAGAATGCATTGCATGGAAAGCTCGTCAGGATTTATAAAATTAAGCGCCTTCGACATGGCAATGAATACTTCCTCACTTACTCGATCTGGTACCCCCTGTGCTGATCAAGTAGTAACCATACTGTGATATCCTTAATTTGCACGGAAAAAAGTATTTAGTAGAGAGAGATATTTGTACCTGCTTTTTCATCCACTGAGAAACGGTAAGACCATCTTGGGCTTCAACATAAGGTTGGCCGCCAGCCATGGCTGGTAATAATCCAATGGCAAATTTAACCTTCTCAGGCCATGTCAGCATTTCGTTATTTCTCAGAATAGCCCATATTCCTGGCCATTACATAAACAAAAAAAAATATTTAACTTTCTATTAAGTTAATTGTAATTTAAGGGCCTTTTTTCTGACTGAATAGTTACTATATTTGCAAAAATGAAGCAAACAACCTACATTTTTGGGGTATCTGTAAAATACGTCAACTGTCACACTATGGTTAAATCAAACAAGTTAAAGATCTCTGGTATTTTTCATCTCAACTCAGGTAAATAGTTTCATAGCCAATAAAGATTGCCACCCATTATCTAAATTTTCTCTAACTTAATATATGTCTAATTTAGGCTTAAAGTTGCAACTATTAACAAAATATGCTTTGTGCTCAAATGATCTAAAGATAGTTTTATCTGCAAATATCTCAAAAGAAAAGAATCCCTGAGACAACTTGCAGGTGTAATACAAAAAAATTGCTGAAATGTCAACAAGTAAAGAACCTTTGAGACAACTAAGAGTTAGTCCCGTACCATTAAATGGTGCAGGAAGAGATTCTGGAAAATCAAACCGACTAAATTCACCAGGTTTGTCAGGCATTGCAAAAATCATAGAGTGCTCCTTCCATTGCAACCTATCGTTTATTCCAAGTTCACCAAATAAATTCTGTATATTGGGGTACGCCCCAACTGAAGAAGGAAGATCAACAGAAAAATTGTTCAGAAGAATTGTCAAATGCAATTATGAAAGAATGGACTCCGAGAGTTTTAAGGCAATTTGCATACAAAATATGTGCAGGCCAGTCTCGTACCAGTCTCCATCCTCATCTTTCCATGCTGCGACCTATTTAGAGTAACAAAATATTTAAATAAGATAATGATAACTTAATCCACCTTATCATTTTTTTTATAGTTCTTCTTTTTCTTTACATCCCCATTTATCACCATTGCAGTTGCTTTACCTAATTTTTGGGTGGCTTTGCAGGGAGCACATGTAAAAAAATAAGAATAAAATGCAGACTTTTGGAAAATGAAAATCCAGTAAATGCAAAAAAAGAACTTTTAAAAGCCAAAAAAAATGACAGCATTTAATAATAAAATAACTGCTCGAGGAAAAGATGTCATTATAAGATCGAGAGAAGATGAGAAAATAATTACCTTGCCACCCAAAACATCTCTTGCCTCTAATAAAATAGGCTTATGACCAGCATCAGCAAGATATTTGGCTGTCGAAAGACCAGCCAACCCTACAAATATTGATCAATATACTAAAGTATTATACCATAATAAACAACTAAACAAGGCAGATATTATATTAAAAAAATGTTATAGATAGTTTAAGTACTACCTGCGCCGGCAATAACAACTTGCAATGGTTTACTTGGCCGTGGTGAGCTACGAAAAATAGAAGAAAATTGAGCGGCTTCTAGAAAATTCACGGTGTTCTCAAGTTCGGGTCTTGGAAAATCTCTGCACACAACCTACAAAGAAGCACAATATCACTTTTTTATTAAATGTTTAGGCATACCTTCATACTTTCCCCTATTAATCATCTATTTAAAATTGTAGCCCACTCTAAAAAAAATTCTGGCTACGCACGGAGCCACTGAGATAAACCCCTATTCTCCCAATATTTTTGAACTTCAACAAAAAAAGCCTGTTTTATTCATGTTCATGTTGGGGTTTAAAATCAGGAGGGGGGTAGTTTGGGATCTCTTTGGCTTCAATGATGAAATAAGGATTATAAATGACATTTCATGATTTCTATGATATATTGATGTTACAATTTTTCTATGCTCTTTTTAAGGTATGCATGATAGTTCTCAGTTTGTTTGTTATCAGGGCATTTTTCCTGTTCAGCGAAGGTACAAATTAAAATTCCCTTATGTTTAAATGTTGTTGTATGCAACTATGATGAGCTCATCAGAAAGCATCAAGAGGATATTGATCTATGTGTAAATAAAAATAATACATAGGAAAGTTTGCAAATGTGCCCCTACAAAAACATCATAGTTTTGTATATATAACAAGTATCTCTAAAAAACTCAGAAACATAAAAGCATCTTACATGCCTCTACTCCCACACTATCATTATCTGTTAAACCCGAAAACTATCCTACCACTTTTCTTCCTCATTCAATTGAAAATCATGGACAGATAGTTTGTGACCATGGCTTGGAAAATCATGTACAACAGTGCAAAATGAGAAAATTTCGTATAGAAAGCATCTCATATGCACCTCCTCTCCTTGTTTCAAAGCACCAATGCTAATCCTCTATATTTTCTCATTCAAGTGGTATTTTCATTTTGTTGTTATCGTATGCATCATATATACTCCAGCAAAACAATTAAAAGTCACTTGAATTTTTTTGTCATTCACATAAATGTTAGGAATAAATGGTATTTGGGAATATTCTGATAAATGACCGGGGCAGTTAAGAAAATACTTCTATAAAGTACAGGAATACTGTGTTTCTCAGTATAGTCATGGTACTTCTCATTTCGCAGGAGTAAACGTGGTTGTATCCCTTTTGCAGGATTACAGGTTAAATCAAACAATTGCTATATATGCAACAAGGAAACTAACTTGGAGACTGCTGGCTCTACGACTTGATTTTCTTCGCTTAAGACTTGCATCAGTAATTTTCAAATTTGGAATTGAAGATTCGAAACTGCATGTACATCCTTGTACTCCAATTGGACCCAGCTTGCATCTTCTCTGGATGATTCCATTTATGTTTGTAGCAGAAATGTACTGAATATCCATTTCGATATTAGTAGTTCAGTTTTAGCATAGATCAAAGCTGTAAAGGCGAAGCCCAAACTGTAGTGAAAATTAAAGCAAATTATTGGCTAGCAGTTGGAAAGAAATTGTATGGCCTAAGAATGTTTGTTATAGGAAAAAAAAAACGAGGATAAATTCCAACAGAAAAGCTTGGCTAAATAATTTCCAACAAAGCTATTTAGTTAATTGAAAAAAAAATAGAAAAAAATCAGACAGCTAAGAGGGAGGTTAATATCCGGCCATCGTTACCTCAACAGAGAACGAAGTCGCCAATTCTCTCGGAAGGATAGTACACCGGAGAAAGGGGGAGAAGGATTTAATTCAAGTGGGGATGTGGCCACGTGTCATGTGGAGATGAATGGACGGTGAGGGGTTTTTATGTTTAATTGTAGATGGTTTGGGTTTTCAATTTGTCGGGCAAAGATTTTAGCAGAGCATTTTTGGCTTTATGAAGCGCACTAATCATCAGCAACACTTTTGATTCTATATTACGTGCGCTGCATAAAGCCAAAACTATTCTGTTAAAATCTTTACCCAATTTCTCCAACTTATTTTCCTTTTGGATGAAGAGAAAGAGGCGAGAAAAGGGAAGGAGTGTGTGGTTCAGGATGTGCCCTTTTTTGGCACTTATTAGAAACGCTCCTACTGGAAGATTAACTAGCAAATAATGGTGCACTGACAAAAGAATTAATTATTGTTTTCTTTGAGGAAGTTAATTATTGTTTGAAAACGTTCAACAACGTTGAAATCTGAACCGTTCAAGTAAATAATTAGCTTGATAATTCGGTCCCGATCACAGCCGTCAAGTTCACATCAGATATGATAATTTCTTCGATAAAAGATTGTCCGATTTTGAAGGAAAATTGCAAGAAAATCTTAGACAGTTCAGTGTAATATTAACAGTCCTGACCTACACGGAGCCAGTAGATCATGTGCAAGGGCAACCTCAAAAGGCCGGTTGAAAATTGATATAACCCTGCATTGTCCGATTTTTTAATTATGTATGTTGACATTTAATTATGTTTTATGTATATCAGTCATTTTCATAAATTATCACATATATGTTTATATTCTAATAGTTAGAATTTTAATTTGTTATTGTCTTGGAAAAACTTGATTTCAAATTCCAACCATTGATTGTTATTTAAAATTTTAGATTCCTCTATCTAAAATTTCTAGTTCCGTCCATGTCTGAGACGAAGCAACCCTCATGGAATGGGTCAATTGATCCTCATTTATTTTCAAAATTTTTATATTTATGTCTTATTTTGTACATAATTTAGAGTAAAATATTATAGACAATATAAAATTGATCTCTATTTGTAGTGGGAAAATTTTATATGTTTGACCTCCATTTATATTTGACCCCCACTGTCTGAAAGTCTGGTTCCGCTTCTAACCCCTGTCTCTGCATTAACACATCATTTGAGTTTAAATTTGAACCGTTCGTTATATACTAGCACGAATTTTCAAGGGCCCCGCACATTACAAGAGTCATCGGATTAACCCGAATTCAGACGGTCCGGAGCCAAATTTAAACAATGCGTTAAAAACAGAGGATGCGGACTCAATTTGCAGTCGGTTCTTTCATGAATTTTATCAGGACGCCAATAAAATTCTTTAATTTGTTTATCGTATCATATTTGGTAAGACAAATATAAATAAGAGCTTTTTTTAATAATTTATCGGATAATAATAACAAAATTTAACAAAATTCTTAACTTATCCAACAACGATGTAAACAAAATCTATTTAATGCGTATTACATTATAGATAATTGATACATACAAAATCATATACGATAAAAATAGCAAACAAATTAGCATTGGATTAGAGATAACAAACAAATTAGATTCACTGAATTAGAGATACCATGTCAATAAAAATAGCAGGCTACTTTCATGTCCCATAGAAGCAGCAGATATAGACTCCCTCCATCATATTTGATCAAATCCTTTTTAGAGCATCCTCGTTTTTTTTTTTCCTTATTTTTTGAGATAGAAAAATAGAGGTCTAAATCATCAACTTCTATTTAATTGTCCTCATACTTGTAACTTGCAAAATTGAATTTATTTTCTTTCATTTAAATTTAGAATGTTTTCATCTCTATAATCTAATTGAGGAGGGTTCAAATGCCTCTATTTTTTGTGCCTTCACCATGTCTTCATTTTTAAAAACTTTAATAAATTAAAATTTAAAAATTAAAAGTCAAAATAAAACCGTTGAATATGATCTACATCATTTTATCTATGCACGTGTAAAAATTTATGACATTTCAATTTTGTTTTTATGTGAATCAATAAGTTGAAAAATCAATGTTTAAAAATTATCCACATTAGTACGTTTTTTACAAGCTCTTGATGACAACAAAAACAAAATTGAAATGTCATAATTTTTTACACGTGCATAGATAAAATGATGTAGATCATATCCAACGGTTTTATTTTGACTTTTAAGTTTTAAATTTTGATTTATTAAAGTTTTTAAAAATAAAGGTATGGTGGAGGCACAAAAAATGAAGACATTTAAATCCTCCTCAGTCTAATTTTGCTAACGTGACAAATTTTTTTTTTTGCCGGTATTAATAAATTTACAATTGATAACATCCATTTTTTAAATTATTACAAAATTCGATGTGACATTTTGAGATCAATTATTAATTTAGCAAGATTATTAAATTAAAAATGGTTCCACATTTCTACTATTGGAAATTTGGAATAATAATTATCGAGTGAGTCTATATGGTACGTACTATGCATATCACGGGTTAGTCCGTAATATAGATCAATATTTTCACTTTTAAAATTCTAACAGTTAATCCGAACTGTTCAACATAATCTCCATATGAATATGTACTTGCTAGCTGAATTTTATATTTTTTATATTTTTTTTTACTATTTTTTAAAATAGGTAGAAAATCACTTGATCTGAAAATTTTGGACCATCCAAAAATAATGATTTTCTATCTATCTTAGAAAATATAGTAAAAAATAGTAACGATCTGTAAGTACATATTCATGTGAAAATCATGTTGAACGGTTCGGATCGACCGTTATAATTTTGAAAACAAAAATATTAATCATATTGCAGACCAAATCCTGCTATGCACAGTACCATAGACTCACTCGTAATTATCGTGTCGATATTTTAAAAATACTTTCTACTGAATTAGGCCCAGAAAATCTGATTTACAAAAATGGGCCGAATTTGGGCTCTCACGAAGCATCCGGGCCACTAGATTATCCCGGTTCGGTTCTAAGTTGTAACCTTGAAAAAAACATACCTCTAACTTGAAAAAACGACGGTTAGGTTTGACCGAGAAGCTTGAAGAATCGTTGAGAGATTCTACAACTAAACACTCCAGCGAGAAAAGCAAGAGTTGAGACTTGAGACCAAAAAGATGGGGCCAGCTACTAAACTGCTACCCAACGGTCAACGGTCAAGCTCATGGCCACCAGATAACTGTAATAATCTCATGTTTAAATCACAGTACTGCCGTCTCTTTCTCTCTTCCTCGTGTTGTAATAATTTCCTTCGTTGTTGGGTAAGTCATTATTAAACATTGTTTTTTTGTAATGTTGAGTTGATACCTATAGTTACTTCATGTCATTGTCTGAAGCTTGCATAAGAAAATAATGTCGAGTTGTCATTGCGCATATATGTTGATTACATTTGATTTATTGCATTTTCTTCTGCATGTTTTTTTGGCAGCTTTTGAATAAAGATTGTGATTAGGAATTAAGTGGAATTAAACATGGATGAGTTGGAGACACCTTTGCTCGGTCCCGAGAGTTTCGGCCGAGACTCCATTGATTTGGTAAAGCTTAAATTAAGATCTACAACTTATACGAGGAATGTCTGTGCTCGTTTTAAATTAGTATATATTATTAACTTTGTTCATTATGATGATAAAAAAGGAACATATTCCTTTGGAAGAAGTCTTTCAGCTACTGAAAACATCATCAAGAGGGCTCTCATCAACAGACGCAGCTGCTCGGTTGCAACTTTTTGGCTGGAACAAATTAGAGGAGACGCGTGTAACTCCACTTTTTTTTTTTACTAGCATTTAATTTCATGTTCAGTGCTGATTCTCAAAATTTGCAGCTCCAATTTTCTTGTTTGAATTATGAGAAAAAAATTTAAGTTTCTTGTTCATTTCTTCTTTTTTCATAACATACAGCTTCAATTTTCTTGTTTGAATTACAGGAAAATAAAATTTTAAAGTTTCTCAGTTTTATGTGGAACCCCTTGTCATGGGTCATGGAAGCTGCAGCTGTCATGGCACTTGTTTTAGCCAATGGCGGAGTAAGTTTGCTATTGAAAGCAAATTATGTTTTATTAAATGAGTACTTAAAAAAATATTCATGTCGAGTGTTTGCATTCTTTTCTCAAATTAATATTTAGCCTTTATTTGTATTTTTCAGGGACAAGGAACAGATTGGCAAGACTTTGTTGGGATCATCTGTCTTCTGATCATAAATTCAACCATCAGTTTCATAGAAGAAAACAATGCAGGAAATGCTGCCTCGTCACTTATGGCCCGCCTTGCTCCCAAAACAAGAGTATTTTTTTTCCCATGCGAAAAGCTCCCTCAAATATTAGTCTAAGCAAATTTATTTATTTCAAAGTATTTCAAATTAACAGGTTTTAAGAGATGGAAAATGGCAAGAGCAAGATGCGTCCGTTCTAATTCCAGGAGATATCATAAGCATTAAGCTTGGAGACATCATTCCTGCGGATGCTCGACTACTTGAAGGAGACCCTCTGAAAGTTGATCAGGTAATTTTTTCATTTGCTACTTTTTTTAATGATTAATATCATATATATATATATATGCTAAAAGTGCTTTCAATTTTCATATGTACAATGTACCATGTAAAATATGGTAAATTTGTATACCTTACAACCGCGTGCTGTAGACGGTTGTGCAACTTTTTATGTATGGCATTTTAGTGCTCCTTTTAAAAATTCTCAAATATCATAAATTCATGGTATTTGTTTTATTTTGTTTATGTACAGTCGGCTCTTACAGGTGAGTCTCTTCCAGTTACCAAAAAGCCTGGAGATGTTGTCTTCTCTGGTTCGACATGCAAGCATGGAGATATTGAAGCTGTGGTCATTGCAACCGGTATCCATTCTTTCTTGGGCAGGGCAGCTTATTTAGTTGACACCACTGAAGTTGTCGGGCATTTTCAAAAGGTGATTCAAATATTTGATCAGTAATACATTACAAGAATGTAGATCTAGCACAAATGGTGATGGACCTCAGTTCTCTACATAGAAACAGATATTTATTTTACACATATTTATTTTTTACAAAATATTTCAAAAGAAATAGATGCTATCAGACCAAGTATGCATATTGGAACAATTTTTCTTCAATGCATGCCCTGCAAAACATTGAATATATCATGTTTTGCTTTTTAACTATCTCTGTTTGGCAGAGTCAAACATGACATTTTGAAACTTTTCAGAGGCATACATCAAATTAGCTCCCTTTTCTTGTAATCTCCAAAGTTAAATTTTCTGGTGCATCTCATAGTGTTTGTTCTGACCTTTTGAATTTGGATTGCAAATTTTGTGTTGATTTAACTTGCAGGTGCTTACCTCCATAGGGAATTTTTGTATATGCTCGATAGCAGTTGGAATGATCCTGGAAATAATCGTCATGTTTCCGATTCAGCATCGATCATACAGAGATGGAATCAACAACCTGTTAGTGCTTTTAATTGGAGGGATCCCAATTGCAATGCCTACCGTTTTGTCGGTTACTCTTGCAATCGGCTCTCACCGCTTGTCTCAACAGGTACATAACAGACAACCTTTGTCAAAATTCAGATGGAACTGAACCAATCATGTATATTGTCAACTATGTCAGAATCAAGCAGTTCTTGTTCATTATTTGATGCTCATGCTTGAGAGACTTGGTAAGAAGCCATTGATTTTTCTCAGAAATTCCAAAATCAATTGTCTGGCCTACTTATAGTTACAAGGCTATAATCATAAATAATCAACGACATTAAAAATACCAATTCTGATTTCTAAAGCTCTAACATCGTGTGTGTTGGGTTTTCACAATTAACTGCGGCCCAATATGGATCCAGCCCAAAATTTGGTACTTCTTTGGTGTCTGAGATTCAGAGAGGCGGAGATAAGTCCATCTGCTGCCTGACCGCGTGTGCAACTGTGCGCACACACACGAGCGGGACTGTAAATGACTCGATCCTCCACTCCACAATTGTATGTCCGTATGTGTAAGCGCGCGCGAGAGAGAGATGAATAGGAAGAAGAAAGAAAAGAGCGAGATGGCTGGTTGGTTGAATTCGGGCAGTACGGCATGGGATGACGAATGCGTAGCTCTCAGGCATAGCTCCATTGACCCTCACAAAGCCTCCTCTGAGAATTTATATGCTATATATTTAGGGTCTTTTCGTACCCGTCCTGGACCATTTTATTTGGTGCACACAATGTATTCGATAAATGTTTCACTGACTGTTTCCTCTGTTTATAGGAATCTAACAGTTGAAATTAGAACAATTGTAATGATACTGCAAAGTACAATGTCTAACAATTGGTCTGGGATGTTCCATGTGTAGGGGGCTATAACAAAGAGAATGACGGCGATAGAAGAATTAGCTGGCATGGATGTGCTATGCAGTGATAAAACAGGAACTCTCACATTGAATCGCCTCACAGTTGATAAAAATCTAATAGAGGTATGAACGGTTAAATGAGAAACTTTTTACTAACTCAACTACCTCCTTGGCTACCTTCTGATTCATTTAATTTGGATTACCTAGATTTTCAATAGAGAAATGCACAAAGATACTGTTATTGTGCTAGCAGCTAGAGCCTCGAGACTAGAAAACCAAGATGCAATTGACACAGCCATTATCAACATGCTTGCTGACCCAAAAGAGGTTTAAAATGACTACAAAATTTTTTTTTGTCTTCCTAGTCTAAGAGCTTTTTTTTTTATAAGTCCTTTTGTTTTTGGTTTTGTTTAATTCAGGCACGTGCTAATATAACAGAAGTCCATTTTTTGCCATTTAATCCTGTTGACAAGCGCACCGCTATAACATACATTGATTCTGAAGGGAATTGGTTTCGGGCTAGCAAAGGTGCTCCTGAGCAAGTAAGATAAGTTTTAAAGAAAAAAATATTCACAGTTCCGTTGTCAAAAGAACCTTATAACTACAATGATATTCAATTTTTCTTTTTCTCTTTGCTTCAGATTCTGAATTTATGTTATAATAAGCATGAAATTGCTGACAGAGTACATACAGTAATTGACAAATTTGCTGAAAGAGGGTTGCGCTCTCTTGCTGTTGCCTATCAGGTACAAGATGTACACTTCAGTTGCTATATAGTAATTCATATAAGTTTGTGGTGTTGCTTCTGTTAATGTGCTTTACTGTCAGGTCGTTCCAGAGAAAAAGAAAGAGAGCCCAGGTGGTCCCTGGATTTTCTGTGGCTTGCTACCATTGTTTGACCCCCCAAGACATGACAGTGCCGAGACCATACGAAGAGCTCTAAATCTTGGTGTATGTGTGAAGATGATCACTGGTATATTAATATTAAATCATTTTTCCTGGTAATTTTTAATTTAAAACTTAAAGTTCAGCTCTAATTGCATTGCATGTTATCTTAATTTTTTCTTTTGATTCATATTTTAGTTAAAAAAGTTTTTATTAGGACTTCAAGGAAGCTTGATTCAACCAGCTCAAGGTCCAAACTAAATAAAATTCACAAATTGAAGAAAAAACAGTAAAATAAAGCAAATAAGAACACGAGCAGAAATTAAATTAAGAAAGCACACCATTAAACAATGTGTTACTGAGATGTAGTGCTATCAAGTGTGATACATAAATCATGCAAAATTGGTTTAAATTTTCAGAAAAATAAGTGACTTGGCAAGTATTTGTAATTTGTAAAATATAACAGGGGATCAGCTAGCCATAGCAAAAGAGACAGGGAGGCGCTTGGGTATGGGAACAAACATGTACCCTTCCTCCTCTCTTCTAGGCCGAGATAAGGACGAAAACGAGGTTCTTCCTGTTGATGAGCTCATCGAAAAGGCTGACGGCTTTGCTGGTGTTTTTCCAGGTACTATTTAAAGTTTAATATATTCGAACTTGTTGTTTTAATTTCTTAAATTTGATTTTATGTTTATTATGATCAAGTTTGAATTTCAACTAATAGGAGGAAATCCTACTGGTTGGAAGTTCTCACCATAGTGACAAATGAATTATTCGGGTTCGGTTCGGCGAGGTCAAAAATTCGTGATTCGGGAATAATTAGGGTATATTCAGGAATGATTCGGAATTATCCGTATCAGAGATCTCAGTCCTACATGGAAGCAAAAAAAAAACCAAAAAAAAAAATGTTCCGGGAAAAATTCGGGAAAAATTCGTAAAATTCGGGAAAAGTTCGTAAAATTCTCGAATTATTCGGGAATAATTCGGTCAAAGTTCGGTCAACCGAATAATTCGGCGTTCGGTTCGTCATCACCAAAAAAACGAATTATTCGCGAATCTTGTGACTATGGTTCTCACACATGTAGGGGCATAATTGTCAATTTATCCAAGTGAGGACGACAAACTTCACGGATTTTCTTTTCAGTTCTTTTTTTAGTTTCTTGCTGCAAATAAACTTGCAAAAGGAATCTTGCCAAGTTGGTATACATGCTTTTGATCAAAACCTTTCTACCTCCCAATTTCTGTCTCCACAGTTCCACTATAGAATTTCAACATTTCACTCTATCTCTACTAAAGGATTACCTAGTCTAGCATCTCGGACTGTGTACCTTACAAGCTAGTTCGCAATCTATGTCATAGTTTACTTATTTTTTTCGTTATTAAATCTTAATGAAATGCATCAATCATCAGAGCACAAATATGAGATAGTGAAGATTCTGCAAGAAAAGAAGCATGTATGTGGTATGACTGGAGATGGAGTCAATGATGCACCTGCATTAAAGAAAGCTGATATAGGAATTGCTGTGTCTGATGCAACAGATGCCGCACGAAGTGCTGCAGATATAGTTCTCACTGAGCCTGGCTTGAGTGTGATTATTAGCGCTGTCTTGACCAGCCGTGCCATTTTCCAAAGGATGAAGAATTATACAGTTGAGTAGCAATCCCTCTTTCATTTCAAGTTTGTACTATGTTTTTTGGAACAATATTGAACTAAAAGTCACTTCCTGTCCTTTAAAAAATTTCGGCATGAATATTATGTGGGTCTTTTTTTTTATTTGGTAATTTATGGTGTTTTAGCAACATTTGGGCTGCAATTAGTCTAAACTAAGCAACTAATAACAAAAAATGAGTTACTTGAACTAATTTAAATTGAGATCAACTAATATAGAAACCATCACGGACCAAATTCTGGGTTGAACATACTTGGTGCCGGAATGGACTGGACCAAGACAGCCAGCAACCTAGATTGTATATCCGCTACAAGTTATAAATCTTGGATGGGTGCACATATTTGAAAAAAAAAAAAAATCAAAGTATAATTTGTAGCACTGTGTTACAGATTAATGTGTTCCCCTAATGGTGTTTTTGCTATTTCATTGCAGATCTATGCTGTATCGATTACAATCAGAATTGTGGTAAGTGTGCTTCTAAAGAATACCAGTAAAATAGAATAAGAGCTGGAATGAACAACTGTAATGAGAATCCCTTTTTTTTACAGCTTGGGTTTGTGCTTCTTGCTTTAATTTGGGAGTATGACTTCCCACCATTTATGGTTCTTATTATTGCAATACTCAATGATGGTACACTTTCTTCTCTAAGCAAAATGTTGAGACCAAGCCAAAACTTGAAAATCACTAGGTACTAACATTTCTTGACTTTTTTATTTTCAGGAACAATCATGACTATATCACAAGATCGCGTAAAGCCATCACCACGGCCAGACAGCTGGAAATTGAATGAGATTTTTGCTACCGGCATTGTCATAGGCACATATCTAGCATTAGTCACTGTTTTGTTTTACTGGGCAGTTACAAGAACTACCTTTTTTGAGGTTCTAATAACAAAGACTTCAAATTTTAGAATTTCTCTTCATTTTTTTACCATTATGAAGCAACCTTTCTATATCTTCGTAAAAAAAATAATAAACTGTATTCAACATACCCCATAAGATTCTAAGAATATTCAACATTTTTTTCAGTATGCAACATTTCATAGGAGCACAAAGGGTACTTTGAGTGTCTGCTTGACAAGGCGAGAATGCACTTCTTACAGTAGAAGTATTTAACCATTTTTTTTGTTTCTGCTACCACTGCAGAGTCATTTCAGTCTAAAATCTCTGAGCAATGACGAAGAAAAGGTATCATCAGCAATATATCTCCAAGTTAGCATCATAAGCCAAGCTCTTATATTTGTCACAAGGAGTCAAAGCTGGTCTTTTACAGAGAGGCCTGGTACTCTTCTAATGTGTGCATTTGTCGTTGCCCAATTGGTAATTTTTTTTCCATTCTATGTTCTAAAAACATGATGACTATAATACAAAATGTGGGTCTGTGAAAGTTTGCCAAATTCTTCTTCATGAAAAATTAAAGTGCAAGCAATTTAACATTTTGGACTCCAAAGGTTCTACCAGTACCATTTTGGTAAGGGCATTTTATTTTGATCAAAGCAGAAGAAAATTCTAATTTGCTCTAATGTGGCTTAGGGCATTTCTTTTTTATGGTTTTGCTCTTAAAGACAGTCAGCAAATTCCACGCCACCACTTTACTATTTTTTCATTGTTTGGTAATGGTTGATGATGGTAGGACCAAAAATAACAAATTAATAGTGTTTGAGGCCCTCAAATAGAACTTTTGTTGTACCAGTAGGCCTCAATAGTTTTAACCTTGTTAATGTCTCTTGCTTTTTCATTGCTGAAATACCGATTGAGATAGAAAACTATCCAATCATAATTACAAGTGTATAATAATATTTGTTGGGTATTTTTTTTTTTTACTTTTTCTGTAGGTGGCAACGCTTATTTCAGTATATGCACACATCAGCTTTGCATCTATACAGGGTATCGGCTGGGGGTGGGCTGGCATTATATGGCTATATAGTTTAATATTTTATATTCCGCTTGATATTATCAAATTCGCTGTTCGGTATGCTCTTAGTGGAGAGCCATGGAATCTTCTGTTTGATAAAAAGGTCTGTCCCTTAAAACTTATTTGCATTTGTTTAATTTTTTCTAGTCCCCAAAGACTTATCCTGAAACTGCTAATACCGAGTAAGTTCTCCAGAAGGATGTGTTTACATTTTCTTAGATTAGGCTTTAAATCCCGATTTTGTGAGAAAAAGAAATGTTGAAGGCTCAATAAAATTTGGCATAGAATCATCTGCATTATTAATACTATCAACTGGTGCCTTGGTTACCCTAACATACATCTGACCGGGATTTTGAATTACAATATTTCTTCTAGAACTCTGTACATGTAAACATTACCAAGTTTTTTTCTATGAAATATACATAAGTTAAGATTTTTCTCTTCGGAAATTTTTCAACCTGGACAGACTGCATTTACAACAAAAAAAGACTATGGGAAAGAGGACAGAGAAGCACGATGGGTTCTCTCTCAAATGCACCTACAAGGTTCCTCTTCTGAGTTGAATCTAACTCGGTCAAGATCTTCATTGATCACTGAACAAGCCAAGAGACGTGCTGAGATAGCCAGGTTGAACCAAAACCTACATATTTCAGTTTTTCAATCAATCCACATCTATTTAATTATGGACCATCTTAGCGACATGTTATTAAATTTTAGGTTGCGAGAGATACATACTCTAAGAGGGCATGTGGAATCTGTGGTGAGACTGAAGAACCTAGACAACGCTGCAATTCAAACTGCTCGTACAGTTTGAAATAAACTATAATTTTTTTTTTCTAAATAATTAAATTGGTTGTTTTACTGGTGGCAATTTGGGATATTATGTCCAAGAAGAGAGCAGAACCAGAACTTATTCTAACGTTGTGCTAGCTTTTTCTTGCTATTCTTGATCTTTTTTTTTTGTTATCCAAAGACCCGTAGGTCAGTTACAATTTCCTCTCAGACAGAAGTTGTATCTAGGAAAAATAAAATCACAACTAACCCTCTGCCCGCGCCATTACAACACCCATTATGCTGTCAACTTACAAAATAAAACTGGGGAATGTAAAGCCTAAATGATCCCAACCATTTATTCTCCCTTTTTTGCTAAATCGTCAGCCAAATCATTCTGGCATCTTTGCACATGGAGACACACATAAGACTTGTTTTCCTGCAACATATTCCAAATTTCCAGAATTTCATCGAACGCACGCCAATCTGCATCAATAGGAGGTTGAGGACTGGAGCAAATCTGAACCAGATTAAGACAGTCTGAGAAAAAGGAACATGAGACTATTCCCTTGTTATTTGCTAGAACAATTGCTTCCTTGAGGGCCATAGCTTCAGTCTGCAATGGGCAACATCCCCTGACGGCCTTTGACTTGTATAGAACCAGCTCATCCTTATGCCACAGTACCACACCAATTCCCCCGTACCAGTCTTCTACCCAAGAGCCATCCGAGTAACAGTAAAAATCATTTTGGATTTCTGACAAGATAGTTGGTTGTTGTACCCGACCCGACATCACACAAAATTTGCGAGTAGCCCCCAGTTTTGACTCCCAATTGACTTTGTTTAGATATGACAAGAACTGACCGAACTCGGGTTGTTTACCACCATAAACTCGATCATTTCTACAGCGCCATATGGCCCAAGCTGAGTTGACATATAGAAGCCATTGTTCGTCATCCAAACTGTCGGAAATCTCTTGAAGAACCTGTTCAAAGCTGCCACTCAAAACATCGGTCCTTAGACCTAGAGGGCCTGCTAGGAAACAAGCTCTAGCAAATTGACAGTGATGCAATAAGTGGGGTACATCCTCTTCATGGCTGCCGCAGCTTGCACATATCGGACTGATCAAAGGAAATCTGCGTTGCATAATCTTTGCAAGTGGGAGTGCTTTATGAATTAGTTTCCAAAGAAACATTGTTACCCTTGGAAGCACCAGACCCCTCCTCCATACTATTTCCCACAGTTCCTTTGTTCCAACACACAAGTTAACATGCGGGTCTCTCAGCAGCTCATATCCCAATTTCACTGAGTAGACTCCATTGGTAGACTTTTTAAAGATGAGATTGTCGCCATTAGCTTCAGGAGTCGGAGGTTCTACATTAGCAAGGATTTCCATGCAATTTGTATAGCCAAAACATTGAATTAATCGGTTCACATCCCATGTACCAGTATCCACATCCACCAGATCTCTTACTAACATATGTCGCTGGCTTTCCTCAGTCGGTTTGCAATCCAGTGCCCCTTGAAACCATGGTTGAGCAAAAGCACCGCACACATCTCCACCACCTAATCTCCATTGAACCCATGGCTGCAAAACTGCTCTAAGATTCATCATGCTTTTCCAAAACCCGGTACACTTATAGTCCCTTTTGCTATGCCACAAATTACTTCTTGGAAAATATTTAGCCTTGACAATTCTCACCCACAATGCCTCTGATCCAGCTGCTATTCTCCACAGAAACTTCATGAGCATGCTTTCATTCATAGCTTCTAAGTCCCTCACGCCTAGGCCCCCCATCTCCACTGGTTGCATTATTTTTTCCCACGAGACATAGGCCAAGTATCTATGTTTATTCACCTTTCCCCAAAAAAATCTTCTAACAATTGAAGTAATCTCATTTATCACCGCTTTGGGGATTCGAGACGTGGCCATGTAATAGATGGGTAAAGCCAAGAGCACAGTGCGAATCAGAACTAGCCGACCTGCTTGAGATAGCAATGCACTTTTCCACATCTGCAATTTGCTAGAAACCTTTTCAATTAAGAAATCAAAAGAACTTCGATTGGTTTCAATAGGCGCACCTAGATATGAATTACACTGCCCATTATTCGGAACCAGCAGCAAAGAGGAAATTTCAGCTCTGATTTCAATCGGAGTTATAGCGCTATACCATATAGAGCTTTTTTGGGGTCCAACCCTCTGACCCGAAACATCAGAGAACTCTTGAAGGGAGTGCATGATCAGTTGCGCCTCGTCTTTATTTCCTGTACCAAAAATTAGTAAGTCGTCCGCGTACAGACAGTCAGTCAGAGGCTGTGCTGAAGGGGCTAGCCGAACACCCCTTAGAGCTCTAGTTCTCACGCGATACTCCAAGCTTCTAGATAGCACGTCCATCCCAAGAATGAAAATGTACGGAGATAACGAGCATCCTTGCCTGAGTCCACTTTCCGGCCTTAAAAACCCATCTCCCTTCCCATTGAGAACAATAGTAAATTGAGCCGATTCTATGCAGCCCATGATCCATTTGGAAAAATTTGGTGGGAAGTTATAAATTGGCAGAAGAGATCTTATGAACTCCCAATCCATTCGATCAAAAGCTTTGGACAAATCCACCTTTAAACAAAATTCTTTGTTCTTGTAAGAGGCGAGACCGAAAGAGTGAAGTACTTCTCTGAGTAAAATAACATTTTCAGATATTTCTCGACCCGGTATGAATGCACTCTGAGCTCTTGATATACAGGAACCAATGAAAGGCTTTAACCTCAAGGTCAAGATTTTCGAGATTAATTTGTAAATCACATTACACACCGAGATAGGCCTAAAGTCCGTAACATGAGCAGCTTCTTCAATTTTTGGTATCAAAACCAAGTTGGATCGGCCTATATGAGGCGGAATTATCCCAGTTTGAAAAAAATTTCCTACCTCCTTCAGAATTGCTGGTCCGAAACTGGACCATTTCTCTTGTATGAGCCTTGCACTAAACCCATCAGGCCCGACTGCTTTATCAGGGCCTAGAGTCATCAGTGCCTTAAAAGTTTCATGAGCAGTGGGTACAGCATCCAGTAGCGCATGAGCCGTGGAGGGGATCCCTGTCACCTCTTGGAAAACACCCCTGTTGTATACATCAGCAATTGGCTTGACCTCTGCTTTCCTGAAAATATTTTTAAAATGGTTAACAAATAGGACCCGAATTTCCTTCTCATTCGTAACCCAACTCCCGTCAGCCCCCTTGAGAGCCCGAATTGAGTTTCTTCTCTTTCTAGTCACAGCCGCCGCATGAAAGAAGCGAGTATTGCTATCTCCAAATACTGCCCAATTCAGACGAGCCCTTTGATGCCAGAATCTTTCTTGCATCATGAGAATCTGTTGGTGCTCTTTTTGCAACTCCCTTTCTCTTCTCACAATGTCCTGCTGCTGCCTCTCACCATTTACTGAGCTCATTTCATCTTCAACTTTCCTTAGCATCATATCAGGAGTCTGGCTATCCCCCAACCAATTTTTCACTCCATGTTTGAAACATGACTTCACACTACTCCAATCAGATTGCCCATTCAGAGCAGCATTCTTACACACCTCATCAAATCCTTCTCTCAAATTCCACCAGTTCTCGCATCTAAAAGCCGGTCTAGCACGAATAGGTTTTGGCTTAGTGCGGATTAGGATAGGCATATGATCACTATTAAATCTAGGGAGATGAAATACGGCTGTTTCATTGTAGGCCATTGCCCAGGAAATAGTTGCCATAGCCCTGTCAAGTCTTTGTGAGATGTTTGCCGATCCCCCTTGCTTATTTGACCAAGTAAATGCCGGTCCATGATACCCAAGATCCAACAGACCCATTCTACTAAACCATTCTCTAAACAATCGATTAGGGGTTCCTAGTACCTCTACACCACCACTTTTTTCTTCCAAAGACATGATAGCGTTAAAATCCCCGCAAAGGCACACATGACCATCACATTGATCAATAAATTCCTCAATATCCTCCCAGATTTTTGGGTTTTGTATCCTTGATGGATCCCCATAAACAGCTACTAAACCCCACGGCTTAGAGCCATCTTTATTCGACACTTCCGCAAAAATATAAAATTTATTAGAACGACAAATATTTACAAGCACATCATCACTCCATAATAACCATAAACCCCCGGATCTACCTTCCGAGGGAACTCCAAAAAAATTACACAAAGGCAAATCAGCCACTCTCTTACTAGCTTTATTCAAACAACACCTCGTCTCAGAAATAAACGCAATTGTGGCCTTTGTGCAGCGAAGATATCTGTTTAACGTGGATACTGTCGAGCCTCCACTGCCCTGACAGTTCCACGATATGATATTCATGGAGGGGGTGCCGGCGCGTTATTGAGAGACATTTTGCAGATAGAGCTTTCAATTAATATTTTTGGCGAGTTTTGTCTGTTTTGTATAGATAACAGTTGGAAGGGAGCATTTATAAAATTTATCCTTTTGCTCGTTTTTCATTTGTGTTGGTGCAACAGCAAAAGAGAATAATTGTTTTATGGAAGTAAAAAAAATTTCTCGTTTTGTAGGTCTTGAAAAAAAAAAGTTTTCCATTTTGTAGGACTTTCACTCTTTTAGAGTTGGTGCTTGTGCTTCGATATGATTATCGCTATGCATTTTTGCAATTTTTTTTAATTGAGAGAATTAAAAAAAAAATAGGCCGAGAACCACAAGTAACAACGCTGAGCAAACAAATGCTGTGTCATTGTGTGCGGGAGACTGCTCGAAACCAATTAGGTGGTCTCGATGGAGTATTTAAAAGCCATGATACCTAAGCTCCTTGGTTAAATTAAAAAAAATGTATCATTATTTGAAATGTTCCAAGTTTCAATTAGTATGACAAATTTTGAATCAAAAGAATAAAGTGAAGTAAATACCAACTCCACGAGAACTACCTGTCGATTATTGAGTATATTAAAGTAAAACGGAAAATACAGCCTCCTATGTTCTATTTTCATATGATGAAACATAAACCTAACAATAAACTTTCAGATGTATATATATACCAGAAACAAGTACAACAACAACTTGAAACAGGAATTGCAAAATCGTACACCATCAGGAAATTGGACGAGGGTGCCTTTAATTTCATTATTTGCTAGCATCGAGCGTTAAAGATTGAAATTTCCTTTTCTTTTCTTTTTTAACAATCAAAAACCTTTTTTGCAAATAATGACAAAGGGGCTATTCAACAATTTCATAATAATATACGGGTTTCTTCACAAACTAGCTCATTTTTCTTTTTCTTTTTTCAAATTATACGAACTCCTGCATGTCAGGGTCGTCCAACCGACGAGAACTTCCTTGCGTGTCTCCATCAAGCATGCGCTTAGTCATGTTGGCTCTTTGGACCAATCGAACCAATTGTTGCACCACCTCTGACATGGGCGGCCTAAATTCTGGTTCCGGCTGTCGCAAACAATCATTAGTCAAGATTAGTACTATGCCTCAATTATTCTTCATTAGCTATTTTAAAACTTGGGGAAAATAATATGCACTGGCTCATCAAAAGTATGCAAGTAGAAATTCCGGTGACTGTAGAAATTCTCATTTAAATTTTAAGTGATCCCAATACAGTAAAAACAGTGTTCCAGAGAAATTCTGGATAAAATTAACAGGATGCCCTAGAGTATGTAAACAACATCAAAAGTTATTATTGAGCTAGAAATGATAGTATATAAGGTAAAGGCATTTATTTCAAAAAAAAAGAGATTGGCAATCTAAGATTTAGCTTGGAACTCTTTTAGCTGGTTAAATTTGTTCTCAATTAATTGCTTTTACTTAGTTAAAATAAATAACAATAAATGAACTAAATTACCTGGACACATAATGCGATTACATCAGCAAAACGAGAAAGAGATTTAGCAGGGTACAAGCCCTTGAGAGCAGGGTCCACCATACGATCTAGTGCATCTATGTCATGCAATTGTGGGGCGGCCCATCTGACCAATGACTGCTCAGATCTTGGTTTAGTGCTGTAATTAGCGCCAAAATTTAAGTAGATGGAATTTTTAAAAAGGCAAGGTTATAGTAACACAGCAGTTAAGCAAAAATCATGGATACCGCAAGACCTTCAAATTATCATGAATAGCCAAGAACATTTAAAATATAAACAGATCAGTAGACAGCCTTGCAAAAAATTTTAAATATCATGCAAACCTTCAAACAAGAACACCTATCTTACACATTCATTGTCCTTACTACTTGAGAGAGGCCAGAAGTACCCTATCATTCCCTTTTTTCATCTCTAAAAAAAATGAGTGACATGAGGACTAATTCAGGTTATCTTTTGAATACCCGGAGACTAGAGGTATATTATTTTTGACAATTTTTCAGGGTTATATGAGATATTTTCCAAAGTAATGAATGAAAATCTCAGAGCGTTAATCTTTTGCAATGGCAGCTACTACCAAGTTTGGGGTTTTACACTCAATTTTTCTTCATTATTGAATACGGATGATACTGATACAATAAATATGCTAAAACATAATACCTATCAAAAGGCTTGCGGCCAGTCAAGAGCTCCAACATGACAACACCAAAACTGTAAACATCACTCTTCAAGTTATACTGTCCTGACATGGCAACCTCTGGTGCATTATATCCCGTGCCATGATCTGATGCCTAGTTATTGTTTTGTATCACCAAAATCACCAAAAGGGAAAGAAATTTAATTTAACAAGCAACAAAAATACAAATGTTAGTTTCTAATTGATCATCAATGTCTAAAAATTACTTGGAATTGATCATCAGAAATGAGGTTCGCAAGGCCGGCATCAGATACATGGGGGTTGTACTCAGCATCCAATAATATATTTGAAGACTTGAAATTCTTGTGCACAACAGAAGGAGAACAAACCTCGTGCAAGTACCTGTCGTATGGTTTTTGCATGACATCATTGATAAATATCCAAAAGGAAAAAATATAAAAGGATTTTCTTGCTTATGGTGTTTGTAAATGAGGCAGAAGTTTTCTCCAAAAAACAACTGGCCAGCTGTATAAATCACACAAAAAGGTACATGGTCTTCATCATGACAGATTTTGTTATCTAATTTGGTAACACATAAAACAAATTGGGTAAACATTATTTTTTGTTTGACTTCACCTTTGTTTTGATAATCGGGTTGTTATCTGAAACCAACATGTAACGGCCTAGTGCTTACTTTGCTAAACAGACACGAACAACAAGAGCGCAGAATTAAAAAAAAAAAAACCAAGAAGTTACATACTCTAAAGCACGTGCAGAGCCAAGTGCAATTTTGACACGAGAGTTCCAAGAGAGAGGCTTGGTGTACTCATCAGAGACGTGAAGCAAGTCATGCAAAGACCCATTTTGGTGGAACTCATACACCAACAAGTGTTGTCCATGCTCCATGCAGTACCCCACCAACTCCGTCAGATTTGGATGATGCAGCTTTGATATCTTTGTTACCAGCTCAGCAAACTCATCAGATGCAGTATGAGGCAAGATGGCCGAGCTTAATTTCTTCACCGCCAAAACCTACACCAGGAATATTATATTGATGGCTACAATGAAATAATTGCACCATGAATGGTACCATTAAGTTAATGGGTTGATTGAGCTGTACTTGTGACTAATTGTTGATCAGGTTAAATTGCGGCTAAATGACCATTTCCTTACTTTTTATTGGCTTCAATACATTTCTATTTGCACAATATGGATATGCAAAGGAACCACTGAACAATGTGGATTAAATTCAGTCTTAATTGACAAATAGTATATGTTATGATATTGGCAGATACAACCAAAATATGAATCCTTGATTGAAAGTGAATCCTACAATCTAGTACCTTTCCGTCATTGAATTGGGCCCTATAAACACGACCAAATGTGCCTTCTCCAATGAGATTATCTATACTGAAACTATCCGTAGCAATTTGTAGGTCAGCAACAGAATAGACAGTTGCCTTTATAGAAGACATGCTTGATTTTTTGGTAACTACAGGCTTATTTGAAAATCCGTCCTCCTCGACAGCTTTGACTTTCTCAATCTTAGGTGGCGGTTTCAGACTAACAGGCGGGACCAGCTCAGTCACTTCTATTCTGTGTGGAGGCGATGATTGAAATGGCATAGGTGGAGAAGGTGAAGGCTTCGTATCTGTAAAATTGAAACAGCCAATAACAGATTTTTTTTTTTTAAGTTTGTTAGATACATATATAGAAGCAAACTGAGTTATTCGCCAGTAATCTATGTAGCTAATCTCTCCATACCTTTGACATCATTTGATCCAAATTTGAAAGGCTGGTGTTGTTCAAAATTCTCCTCACGAAACTGCCTTGATTTCTTTTTCTTAAAAACAAAAAATGCGGCAATTGCTCCTATGACCAGAATAGCTATAATAATTCCAGCTATGCCCCAACCACCTATTCCAGAACTGCCCCCGCTACTGTTGCCAGACTTGCCATTGTTCCCATTAGAGTGCTGACCTGGACTACTCTTGCGGGGTGGTGGTGGTGGGGCTGTGTATGGTGGAGGAGGGGGTGCAGGCCCCGAGTTCCATGAGTTTCCATCAGTTCTGTGAATTAATAATTAAACACTAAATTGCACAAAGATATAGGATAAAAAAAATACATTTACAATGGTACTTGGTGCCAGTTTTTGCAAAGCTTAATAATCCTGTCAAAAAAAATATTTCTCATGAAAAATTCAGATATGAGATAATAATGAAATGCCAGGAACATTTTTATTATTCATTGTTGGTTCTCACAAACCTTGGTTGTACCTTTTGCAATTGTAGAAGTACCTTCTTCTTTCAAGCTGTTTTTGCTTTACCTTGTTTTGGGGTGGTGGTGGCCTGAGGATGGGTTTTTGTTGTGGGAGGTGGTGGTGGTGGTGTGTAATTTTTATTAGCAACCTTTGTTCCAAGTTTATTTAACCTTCACCAGATTCTTATAAATAATCCTGTGCAACTACACTGCCTTTAGATCAGAAAACCTAATTCCATATCTACAAAACAAGTGCCCTGACTGAAAGGGAAAAAATGGACTTACGAGAGACTGTTTATTTTTTTGAGCTGATTAGGTATCCATCCTGTGAAGCGGTTGTTTGCAATGTTCCTATAAACCATAAGAAATTCAATTAAATATGAATAACCATTTTCCTCATAGAAGTAATTGACTTAGTATCAGATGAAGTCTATCATGTTGATCATATTTTTACTTACAAAGTTTGGAGGGGAAGAAGAGCAAGCACATTAATGGAGCCAGTAAACTGATTATTCTGTAAGTACCTGAAAGACAAAGTAGAACTATAATTAGTACAAGAGTCTACTTAGAAATATTTTATGACATATGAAGTCCAAACTTTTACTTCCTTACAATGAATTCAAGCTAGACAGTGCACTGAAGCTTTCGGGCAGATCACCAGTAAGACCATTAAATGAGAGGTCCCTAGAAAAAACAAATAGAATTAACATAGTTCGTGGTTCTATGAGACAAGTAAAGATGATATTTTTTTTAAATAAAATAATTAGAGACACTAACAATGTAGTTAAGCTGGAGAGCTGGGAGAAATAATCACTGAGATTTCCTTGTAGCCCGTTATGTCCAATATTTCTACATTCATAAGATGTTTATATATAGTCACATTGCATAAGATATGTTGTGAAAAAAAATGACCAAAATAGCTCTTTCTCTTAAAAAACTTACAGGGTCTTAAGTGAGGTCATCAGGGATATTGAGTAAGGTATCTGACCACTGAATTGGTTCTGACCTAGATTTCTGAAAAGAAGAGAAACTATGTTTAGTGCCAATGAAATATTAAAAAAGCAGAAAAGATATGAATATTTGCATAGCTTACAGTGTCTGAAGATTAGGAGGCAAGTTGTAAGGTATCTGACTTCCAATGTTATTGTTGCTCAAATCACTGGATCAAAACTTCATATATTAAACCTTTTTATAGTTACAACTTACAAAAAATCAAATGTAACTGGCATAAAAAGAAAAAAGCAAAAGTGTTTTGTTGATCTTACAGCTCAGTCAGTGAAGTCATTTTATCCATATTATAGCCCAGACTTCCAGTGAGCCCCAGTCCATTCAATTTTCTGATGATATTTATACAAAAACCGCAAATTACAATAATAAAAATGTAGCGTGACAACAATTTGTATTGAGAAAAGAGGAAGTTTGGTAAAAGGTGTATGATTTAATTAACAGAAATTCAGATGCAAAAACAAAAGTATAGAAGTAAACTAAAATTGGATCACTAGAGTACAATGAAGATCACCTAATATATAATTTGCAAAATCTATGTAGTTTTGGTGATATCAACAAACTTTTGCTTGGTAGAAGTATTGCTTAATGAAACAAAACCTAGTAAAGGTACAAACAAAAAAGTAAATAATAAAAACTAACATTGAAGTGACTTTTGAGCCTGAACAGATAACACCGCGCCACGATTGGCCACATGGGTCACCAGCATTTCCGGTCCAGCCTTGTAGCTGAGACGGTGAATTGAAGCTTTGGAATAAAACATTCAGTGCCAATACTGCATTTGGTAAATTAAGTTGTCCAAAAAAAAGATTAGTACCAATTCAGAAAGATCAATAACTTTTAAGTTGCTAAAGGGAATTAATGTTTGAGAAAAAATAGTATAAACTTCCAAGAAGGAAGCGATACCAATTGACTCTGGATTCCTCCTATTTCTTTTCTTTCTATTGTTGAAGTAAGATTTGATTTGGAAAAAAGGTTATTATGGAATACTCAAGTAGATCTATTTCAAGGGAACCCAATTTTTATTCCCTTATTTAGAAGACTGGGACCTGTTCAAAAAATCTTATCTGTTGAGCTTCTCTGATATCGCAATGCCTGCCCAAAACTTTATGCCAGCTTTTTAGTAAAATTTTAAAATAAGCAAAAAAATAAAAAATGAAACAGCTAAGCCCCATAAAAAGAGAAAAAAAATTATTTTGGGAACTCGTCTAGTTCAATCAAGTCAAAACACAGTGAGCAGACGGACAGTACCAAATGCTGAATATAATCCCAAAATGAAAAAAAAATGCAGAGAAAAAATTGACTAGTGGTTTCATGCAAGTGCTTGCTCAGGTTAGTATTCCCATTCCTATCCAGTCACATATTTCCTCTTCAAAATCAAGTTCAGAAATTTCCGACGAAAAGATAGTAAATTAAAAGTCACTCACCGTCATTCTGGTCCGTATTGGCATTGCAAGAGAAGGGATTCAACAACAAAATGCAACCGAAAAGAAACAATTTTGTAGTTTCCATCTCTACTATTCTCGCTCTTTTTCTCCTCTCTTTCCCCATTTCTCTCTCTCTCTCTTCTCTCTCTTCTCTCTTTCTCTCTCTTCTCTCTCTCGCTCTGGTTATAAAAGAGGTCGCACCATGTGTCGGGAAATAATAATTTATTATTCCTTCTGTTAAAATGAAGAACGCCTTCCTTTATTAAATAAAAATATTTGTTTTTCAATTATTTTTCTCTCAAGCTCTACCTGTGAAACGAATGAGACAGACTGAGAGACCGAATGCTAGCTCGCACCGAATTCACATCCTCCTTTCCGGTACCGTATTACAGAATCTTTTACAATTACTGGATCTGGACCGTTCTTTTTAAATTGGCACGAATCTCAAGTCCAATAATACTGTCCAGCTGGCACCAGGATCAAGAGAGAGAAAGTGAAGAAGAATACAAAAGTACACTAGGTAGACTGCATCAAAAATGAAATAATTCCTTTTGGTAGGTTGAAAGTAAAAAGAGACTTATAAATTATATAAAATTATAAATAAAAAAGTTACTCTTTTCATTTTCCGACATTTTTATTAATATTCAAAGTTTAATAGAAATTAATTAATATACCCAGATCTGCTGAGAAGTTATAAAAATATTCATACCGGTCATTTTCTGGTCAGTACTCAATTTAATTCATTGCCGGTTGAAAAATAACCGGTACTCAAATTTTTTTTAATACAGTACCGGCCATTTTTTGGCCGGTACTTAATTTTTTTTTTTTTTTAGGATGGGCATAACATAGTTGGCTAGAAGAAAAAGTCGTAGGAAACTCGGATTAAAGTTTGCACTCGGTTTGGCTAAGATCAAACAAATGCATTTGGTTGGATGCGTGTGTTACATCGGTTGCATGTATCGGTGCATCATCGATGTTTTATTAGCCGGGTAGTGCTAAAAAAACATCGGTGCGTCGCTGATGTTTTTGTAATGAAACATCGATGTTTTATTAGACTTAGCATTGGCAATTAAGCAGGGTAGTGTTAAAAAAACATCGGTGCGTCGCTGATGTTTTTGCAATGAAACATTGATGCACTTCTGCCATCGTTAGGTCGTGCATAAAGCATCGGTACTCAATTTTAGGATGTTGCTTATTGTCAAATTAAATTCACTAGCCGCATGCGAGCACTAAACTTTAGTGTCATACGACACTATAAAAAACATCGATGATGCACCGATACATGCATCGATAAATGCATTTGTTTGATCTTAGCCAAACCGAGTGCAAACTTCAATCTGAGTTTCCTACTACCTTTTCTTCTAGCCAACTATATTATGCCCATCCTAGAAAAAAAATATTAAGTACCGGCCAGAAAATGGCCGGTGCTGTATTAAAAAAAATTGGATACCGACTATTTTTCGACCGGTAATGAATTAAATTGAGTACCGATCAGAAAATGACCGGTACGGATATTTTTATAACTTTACAGCGGATCTGGTATATTAATTAATTTATATTAAACTTTTGGATACCAATAAAAAATTTCGGTTTCATTTTCAAACAAGAATAGAACTGTAGAAGCAATAAAATACGGGTTGATTAGGAGGGAGGTCCCACCACCCGACAGACCATGGAATCTCAGGCCCCACTTTCTATTGATTAATATATAACTCCAATTTGAATCAACTGGAGAAGCTTTTTACATTCACTTTGACCGTCTGGAAGTTCTTATGTGGCCCACTATTTCCGAACTCATTTGTTGCTCAGGGCATAAAATGTGTGCATTCGGTTTTGAACCTCTTTTAGGCAAAGAGATATATTAGCGATACGTATTTAATAATCATGAAAACTGAAAAATATTATTTAAAATAGAAAGGTAAAAATTATAGTTCTGCTCTTTACTATACAATACAAGTTGTTTATCAAAATTTGATGTAATTTGAAAATAATTTGATTACCAAGAAGTGATGATGAGAACTAAACTATAATATTTTTTCAAATGGTACGATAAAAAAATAGTAAATTATTAAATTACATAAGGTTTCATACGCGGACTATTTAAATTATAGATAATTGTATCTCTAATTTCACTTTTTATCTAATAATCATTTGTTCAGTTGTTTGATATGCCTAGATGTTTTTTTTTTAGCATTTTACTTTAGCAAATGAGTGTTGGTAATAATTTTGTATGGATAAAATATTTGTTTCATAAGCATATACAAATTTTTTTAAAAACAAATAAGTATGAAACATAATTCAAGCAAATGAGTGTATTTTTCTATAACAGAATAAGGAAAGTAAGTAGGACGGACTTATCCCAATAACAAATAATTATGACTAACCTTCACAATTCATTATTCGAATAATTAATTGTGTACTTATTTTATTGTAAGATATCCTGTATATTATTTTAAGAAATAGTTTCTTTATTATGTGGCTGCGCTGCTCACAATTTTTTTGTCTCCATTCACAGTTCTAAATGATATAGAGAGCTCCATATTTATTATAGGGTAAATTTCACTGGAGGTCACTAAATTTTGTCATCTGTCACGAATTGGTCACTCAAGTTTGATTTGTCCCTTTCTAGTCACTCAACTTTGTCATTTGTCCCAATCAAGTTACTCTATACTTTTTCGTCCAAAATCTTAACGGAATATTCTCATTCCGTTCAAAATATTAACGAAATATACTCATTCCGTCCAAAATACTAACGGAATAAACATATTATGTCCAAAATACTAACAGAATGAGCATATTCCATTAACATTTTGGACGAAAAAGTATAGAGTGACTTGATTGAGACAAATGACAAAATTGAGTGACTAAAAAGGAACAAATTAAATTTGAGTGACCAATTCATGACAAATGACAAAATTTAGTGACTTTCAGTGAAATTTACCCTTTATTATACTACGAGAATTATATACAGTGTTTGAAATTTTGAACACATGCAGTTTAGCTGCATAATATGACTTCACCAAGGTCAGCCACGGAAAATTCATATCATCAGCCAATCTATCCTAGAATCCTTTCCAAGCTGTGTTGTCACAAAAACAACCGAGCATGGGGAGTAGACAAATTTTGGGGACTATATTTAATTTGATCACCAGTGGGGACCGTTTTGTATTGCGCAGTAATTTTCTTTCTTTTCCTTCTTTTTTAATTATTTTTCTGGTCAAAGCCCGTAGGTACGCAGTCATTTTTGTTGCTCCCAGGCTCCCAGCTGCGAACCAGCTATGTGCCTATGTGATATCGCTGCACGCGATCACATTGCTTGTTGAAGCATGTGTTGCAAAATAGAACCATGTAAAAAAAATTCAATGAAAATTAAGCGCAGCAATAGATTTGAGAAGCGTAAAAGGGCAAAAAAGAAAAAGCAGGGAGTAAACAGTAAAAGGGCCTAAAAAGCGAAGGGATAATAATAAAATTCACGAGAATCACGGGGTTCGCATAGGAAAGTGCACAATAGGCCTCTTTATTAGGGATTGAGAACGGGCCCGCAGAATGGGGCACTCGCTCAGTTTATATATTACTAACTTTTTCTTTTTCTTTTTGTTCTTTTGAATTTCCAAATTTGCAATCAGTTGGGGCTCCGTTGTGGGGATTATATTAGTTTTATGTTATCATTAATTAATTATCATATTACATAGGTAATGGAGGATGGATGGTAGAGAAGAGAGGTGATTGATGGAATAATTAGGGGAGGGTGGATGGCAGGTGGAATAAGCATTATTATGTTAAAATTAAATTAACACGATAGGTCGGATATCTTGTTGCTGCGACAAAGTTAAAAGTGTTGTTCCGGGTTTAATCGTTGGGACTTGGGAGCCAAATAATACTGACTAAAGCAACTCATGACACAAATCGCTACGATTTTGATGCCACAGAAGACAGCTTCGAATGAGGTGGCCAGGGCCAGCCGGCCAGCTGACGCGGTTTGTTTATAGGATGAGACATTATTTATCACGCGGTGCGGATTGATGCAATGGCAGCAATGCTAATGTCAATGGCAGGTTGGTTCGTTCTTCTTTTCTTTTTTCTTTTTTCTTTTCTTCGTTCCATGGTTTGTTAGATTGTTGATATGATTGGAAGGTGGATAGGATACCATTAACGATATGATAATGATGCATATTCCTTTTTAATATTTACGAAGAGATTTCGAATGCGTTTATTTATGTTTTCTCATCAGTTGATTAATTGATTAATCTTCATGAAAAATCAATTGGGAAATGTAAGTTTGTTTTTATTGTAAACATCTTGATACTCAATGAACAATACAAAATAGTACTATTTTAATCGGATGGTCGAAATCTCGTTACTAATTATTGCTTTTGGGACTAACGAAACCGAAATCAAAATGCAAAAACAAAAGTGTAGACATATTAAATAGTCCTTGATAAGAGCCAATAATCCTGCCAGATAATTTTTTGTCTTGATAAGACTTTGCTAGTAGCTACATCGAACCGACAAACTAGATCACACCTCATTCAAATGATTTGATCAAAGACGGGCTAAACCTAAGACTGCACGAGCTGACAATCAAAAACTAAAAAGGTATTTCTTTCAAAAAAAAAAAAAATCTTTCAAAAAAACTAAAAAGGTATTTACAGAAAAATGCACATGCAGACAACATCAAAACGATACATTTTCATTTTTCCCGTGACAGGATCTAGTGTCAAAAAAATTACGGTCAGGTTTGGTGTCAATAATTAAATTGAGAAAATCTATTTTGGATCTAAATAATAAAAAAAAGTCACAGTGAGGCTATTTTACTATGCACTGCGCATGTCCACCTGCGCTATCAATTCAAATTTTCGGTTTGAAAGTCCTAACGATCGATTTGAACCGTTGAACAAGGTCTCAGTGTGAGTATGTACTTGTAAATTAAATTTTATATTGTTTATAATATTTTACTATTTTTTATGGGTGCATTTGGATGGAGGAGTGGGTTAGTGAGAATAGTCAGCTAACTTAAAAATTGAGGATGCGTTTGGATGGGTGAAGAATAGTCACTAATTCGGGTTAGCACTATTGCGAACTACTATTCTCTATTTGACTGTGTTTGGATTAGCAAATACGAACTATTTTTTGTTTGTCTTTGTGGATTAGCTCCATTCTCAATTCTGGAATTAACTCACTATTCTCATGACCCACTATATGGGATGGGTAGAAAATCACTTGATCTGAAAATCCTGAATCAACTGAAAACAGTAATTTTCCACCCATCTAAAAAAATTATAAAAAAATTATAAAAAAATATAAAATTTAGTTTACGAGTACATATTCGTAGGGAGACTATTGTGAACAATTTGGATCAACCGTTAGAATTTTAAAAATAAAAATATTGATCCATAGTACGAACCAATCCCCGCTATGCATAAATCCATAGCCTCACTCAAAAAGTTATTTGGACATCTTTTTAACATTAATATAATGTTCTCAAGCGCACTAAGTTTTTTTTATGAGGTTAAATATTCTTAAGCTCACCAAGTCTTTTGATGATCTTTACTCTAATATTTTAATGGATTAATTTCAAACGACGAATCTAAATTGGTAAAAGCAATCTACTTGAATGATGCGTTTACATGTAAAATGTATAATTTTTCGAATTGATTTAATATAAATCAAGGGATCAAAAATTTATGACAAATGAATGCATTAAAATTATCTTCTAACCTTCTTACTTTTTATCCATTGACTTTATACTAAATTAATTTGAAATTTTGAAAATTTTATGTGTAAATATATCACTTATGAAGTAGATTGATTTGAAAGATTTGGATTTATAATTTGAAATCAGTCTGATAAATTCTGAAGTTGAGCTTATATATCAAGAGGCTCGATAAATATAAGAACACCCTAGCTCTGATTATAGGACTACTTATAATTAATGGATCATACACTGTCTGTAAATCAATAGATTAAATTTTGCAATTTTTTCGCCCTTTAATGGCTGTTGATTTGAACTTAAAATACCAGTTTTTTAGGGTTTAAGTACCATTTTTTATATGAATGTAATTGAGTTAAGAGTAAAATACATCAATTACCACTATTTTAACATAGAAAACTATTGATATTGTATTCTCTCTCTTGGCATAAAGGGTATTTCCTTTCTTAATAATTTCCAAATGGTATATATATATATATATAGAAGTTCCGTACATCAATTCAAGCTTTCCAGCTCTACATGCAACATGTCACGAGAAATAGTTGGTTGTCTTATCTGAATTTTGGGGTCAATAATGACACTGTACCTCATTTCGGACTGGTAGGTTGCTAAACAAACTTATTTGTTATTAGCTAACAAAACATAAAACAATGATTTAACATGATAATAATGCTTAATTAGAAAACAACCCACTTTGCATTACTTGCACGTTTCAACAAAAGAAAGAAAAATCAAATAAAATGAGAAAGCAAGAGAGATATGACACTCAGGTCAGATCTGACTTTGACAGGTTCTTGTGCAAGCAAGTTATATTATGTATTGATTTTTTTTAGTTTGTATTTTATAATTAACCATACTTAGCTTCAAATATCTGAATACTTAGCTGGTAAAAGAAAAAAAATAGTGGCTAAAGGTTTTTTTTTTTTAAGATGGTAAAAGAAAAAAAAAATTCCGGATGTATCTAGTACCTAAAGAGGAGTCTTAATTCTTTATTTCAATCGGTTTCGTTTACACTTTATTGACAAAGGTTCCTCGCAACTTTTGCTATTTGCATGACTAATTTTTGTTGCTATTAGCACCTCGTCTGAGTGAATTTAGAATCCTATAAGAAAAATAGAATTGTTCAATTTTGTTGGACACTCTAAATAAACCCTCCATATTTATTTTCACACCTTACATGGCTATAAAAACTTTTATGATTTGACACCGTGCCACTGAAACATATCAAGTTATCATGACACATGCAGCACAAGTCTCTTTCTATCCAAATCAAATCAAAGAGAGATTGCACCACCTAATCTCTAACAAAGACAGGAGCGTCGCTGTAGTACCATTTAAGCCTATGCTCCGAATAAAGAGTTAGTTCTACTATCTCCTTCAATTTTAAAAAAGCTCCTGGCATCGACATTTATTGATAATTTATTTAAGCTAAGCAGAGCTCTCTTCCCTTCTTTTTGTTGATTACCACTCAAGTTAAGATGTCTTTAATTAATGCGCCTGAGCTTCTCAGGTAAACAACCAAACTTCATTATGTGCAACTGGAATAATAAAGTACAGTACATCACGGGCAATATACACTATCTTGTTTTTGCAAATTTGCATTGACATAATATAATTGTTATCGATCTGAATAATTTGATTAAAAATTTAACCATTTGAATTCAGCATCGGAGTCCGACTTCTAAACTATGAGAGTTAATCATATAAAATTTTCATGCTAATAATGGAGATCAATTTTTCGGTATCAGCAATATATAGAAAATCATACATAAAATACATTTTTTTTAAACAATAGAAATCAATTGACCTCATTCACATTGAATGGATCCTCCCCAGTTTGAATCGATGCTCTTAAATTATGAATTCTCCAATTTTTTCCAAATAATATTCTTTCCTTTTTAAATATGTCAGCACAAATTAGTAATGGAAAAGGATATACAATACACTTAAACGGGGTAGGTAAAAGTCCGAGTAGGTTAAATGCTTGCATCAGGCGCTTTAGGCCTTTTACACATCAAATTCAAAGATTTAAGTCTTATATTCTAGGAAAAGAAAGCATGTTTTTTTTTCAAGTAATATGATAGTTATATTAATAACAGAAGGCACGATGACAATGTGTGACAATGTGCCACTTAATTTCTTTATTAAAATTGGCATGATTTTGAAAGGTGACAAACTCGCTGTAATTTATTTTTCTGAGTCAGGTCGGTGTCATTTATGGATTAGGCCTGTACTTGTTGTTCTTAATGGGCCCAAGCCCAATTTTACTTGGGCTATTGTTCGACATTATATTTTACAGAACCAGAATTTCAGTTATATAAACGAAGCATCATTTCGTGGGCTCCAAAACCTAAGCTTGGCCCAAGTGTATTATATATAAATTCGTCAAATTTAGGAACAATTCTAAAAGAAATACGAATGTCCTACAAAAATTATTCGGAAACATTATTACCAGAGAAGAGTTCTTAATGCTTTGTGCTAGGTTTTATGGTAGGTTTCAGCAAAGAGAAAAGTGTAGGTCCGATAGAAATCAGACGTACTTTTGGATCCGATGGGTATCGGAACCGTTGATGCACTTTAAGATTTGAGCACACAAATTCGGACCGCTTTAGTGCTCATTGGATTCAAAAGTACGTTTGAAGACCCGCTATGCGCTTTTTAGCAAAATCTAAATTCCTGAAATATCAACTTCAAAAAGGATTAGCCTAAGGAATTCGTATCCTCTGCATTAACTCAAAAGGGAATCTTTTGAGTTAATTCATCTCGACCATCTGATATGTTTTAAGATTCGTGCGGACTAGATCCGCACTAATATTAAAGGGTCTCCTATGTTATAGACATGAACTGAATTGGCTCCGTTTAAAATCACGGTTGAAATTCATCAACTCAAAAGATTCCCTTTTGAGTTAATGCACATTCTAGCCTAAGGGCATTTATGAGACACACAAAAAAAAGGATTGCAAACATTGACGAAACAAACTACAAATCAATCAGTTGTACTGAAGTCCTAATCATACATCTAACAGAGAATTCCGTGGCCTAAAAGGAAAGCAAAAATGAAATAGAATGTAAGATTATGAAGAATACACTTTAAGTGAGCCCTTTAAGTAACCATATAAATGGGTCCAAATGCTTCTCTTCTCAAAGCATAGTGCCCCAATTTCTCTAATTGAATGTAAGGCACCTCGATTTCTTCTTCTTTTGCGGGATTAAAACAACGGACAAGAGGTCCAGATGCTGTTCTTCTGATTGCTTCATGGATGGAAGCCAACTTGCATGCAACTCCAGTTGCAGGACCAAGTCTGGGACAACGCTTTGATTTCCATGTAAAGCTATATGACATATGTTTCTTTTGTGATGATGTCTTGGATTGCTTGGTGAACTTGCTCAAAAAGGAGAAATATTTTATCCATGACTTCTTCTTTGTGGTAAATTTTGGTCGATTTGTATTTGAATTATTCTCAGATAAATATGGAGACAGCTTTAGTAAACTGTCTGCTGCTTCATGATATTGTTGTGCTTCCTGTAGGAACAGAAATATTTAGAAAAACAAAAGAATAACATGTATATTAAATTTGAAAAGTTTACTTAATCAATATTAAGGGATTTCGCCCAATATAAAAGAAGATAGAGTATTTGCTCTGAAATTGTTGAAGAAATTTGCAAAAATAAAATCAATTTTGTATACAAATAAAATAACATTCTAGCAAAGAAAAAATACTCGCAATTAAAACTTTTCTTTATCTATTAAAAAAAACAAAGGCTAAATGAACGGGAAGTCGAATTCCGATATTCTTCAAAAAGGGTTATGCTAATTTGAGTTATGAAAGAGAGCCTTATAAACCAAAAAAAAAAAAAAAGATTTAAATTTACATACCTCTGACAAATCCAACCTCAAATTCAAATAATTCTCTTTCCCTTTCAAATTGGAATCCTCATATCCATTATAGGCAGAAAAGCTCATTATCTCCACAAGTTTTCTCTCCAGGAAAAAGTTCTTCTTTCTCTGTACCTGAACAGATGCAAAGCTGTGATAAACATCAAGAGCCAACAACCAAATTAATTCATTACCAAAGGTGGTCCATAATAATTAATTCTCAGAAAATCCAAATATGGGAATTTGAATAAAAGTAATAAATGATAAAGTTGCTACAAACCAGAACAACAAAAAAAGATGAAAAACAGTTCATACAATTTAAGTAGCCGATTACTGCCTCGCTTGTCTCACAAAACTTTTACACTTATAAGACCCCAAAAACATGAAAAAAGGATTCATTTTTGTTCGTAGAAAGAAGTTGGAAAAAGGTGCGATCTCATATTCCCATGGCGATTAATGTGTAGTTGATAGTGATGTGCAAAATGCTCCAGTAGTGCCCAAAAAGAAGAGAAGATAAGATGAAAAAGATGAAGAATAAAGAATGGAATTTTTAGGAAAAGCCTGAAAGTAGCTGACTATAGTAAAAGTGTAAAACCATTTTTCTGTGTTAGGATGACACATAAAAGTAGTAAGGTACTAGGCTACTAGCAATCGTTAATTATGTATGTATAGATAATGCAATTTAGAAAGGTTTTTTTTTTTTAAGTTGTTGCGATTGTTTATTGTTGGAATTATAAATGGCGGAAACTAATTGATGAGGTATCTGTTAGACATATTTTGATCATTTTGAAAGGATTGGATTAACCGAATTTTTTTAGTTACCATTTAAAAAAAAATAGACGAAGTTAATATAGTTTTGGAAAAAAAAAATAATATCTGCACACTCTCAAGAGGCGGCATGCATATATTATCTGCGCAATTATTATTTGGTAGAAATTAAGCAAATTTAACACAGTTTGGGAGTGCGCAGATACGTATAAGGTAATATTGATTTTTTTTTTTTAAATTCATGTCAACTCTGCCTATTTTTTTTTTTTTGAAATGGTAACTGAAAAAAAATTGGTTGGATTATTATCAATTGAATTAAATAAATTTCAACCAAACAAACTAAACATGAAGCGGAAAATGCAATCCGTATCAGAGAATGTGATCAAGCCACATTTGATCCTTAAAATGTCACACCCTTTCACTTCCAAATTTATTGTATTGGTAAGAGAAGTGACGATAGTATAAAATATCATAAAAAAATAATTTAGTGATTTACTTTATTTCAATCGTGGAAGTATTTTAATTTTACTACACCTTAAGCAACTGAAATAACTCTTGTTTACCGCTTTAAAATAATTTAAAATTGTCAAATCATCACTACTTGTCAAACGCACAAAATTTATAAGTCAATTAATGAATTTCTAATATGGAATGTTCGTCATACTAAATTCAATATTTGCACAAGAAAATCGCGATCCATTTCATTGTACCTTCGTTTTTTTTTTTTTTAATATCAGTCCTTGAAAAACCTCTCTAATTGGGATAAAATACGGCATATTGTTTTATAACTCTTGTAATATATATACAAAATAACAATATTGGAACGAAACAATTGTCAACAGACAGAGCACGATTTGCTGTTTGGCACATTTTCCTTTTGATAAATTAATTATACCCCGACGCACCGAATTATACTAGATGAGGAATTCACTTATCACATTTGTAAGTTATAACATATTGACACAATTCGGTTTTGTAATTTTTAAAGTCCAAACAGTTGATCTAAATCGTTCAACATAATCTCTATATTAAAATGTAAATGGAGATTAAATTTTACATTTTTTTTCATTTTTTTACTATTTATTAAGTATTTTACAAAACTGTTATTTTTCAATGGTTTAAAATTGTCTAAAAATAATAGTTTTGGTAAATCCTTCATAATAGTAAACAAAATGTAAAATTTGATCTCCAAGCCCATTTTAATATAGAGATCATATTGAACGGTATGGATCGATTGTTTAGACTTTGAAATTTGTAAAACTAAATTGTTATAAGATATTATAACTTATAAATATTGTGAGTGAATCCCTCCTCTTATTCCTGTTTAATTAAATCCATATGGATATTATGTTTAATTTAGCGACAGATTTATAATTGGGTCATGATCGGGTCCATGGTCCACCATGAATAGTTTGAGTCATTGAGTCCGAATGAGATCCTCTAGGTAACTAATCCAGATTGTCTGATTAGAATTCTAACCAATTTAATATAAGATGCAATGTAGAATTTTTTTTAATAGTTGTGTCAAAGCAAATGAGGAGGTTTGAATCTAAACTTAAAATTTAAGCTACCTTAGGAAAAACTTTTTATTTTAAAAATTATATAAAAGTAATAAACGATATTAGATGAAGAGGAGATTCCTCTATTTTTAAAAACTTAATAACTCAAAATTTGAAACTTAAAAATTAAAATAAAACCGTTGGATATGATCTACATCATCTTATCTATGCACATGTAAAAAATTATGACATTTCAATTTTGTTTTTGTTTTGGTTGTAATCAAGAACTTGTAAAAAATATACTAATGTGGATAATTTCTAGATGTTGATTTTTCAACTTATTAATTCACATAAAAATAAAATTAAAATGTGATAATTTTTTATAAGCATATAGAGAAAATAACATAGATCACATTTAATGGTTTTATTTTGACGTTAATGATTTAAATTTTGAGTTATTAAAGTTTTTCGAAATGGAGACACCATGGAGGCAAAAAGATGAAGGTATTTGAACCCTCCTCTTAGATGAATTGCATCCATATTTTGATTTCATAAAAGAAAGTGACTTTTTTCTGGTTCTCTTAAAATTTGGTTCCTTTTGAATTCTGCGTTGTTTGCATAATAGACATTATGCTCCTTAGAGGAACCGAAAAAAAATCAATTTCTGCTGTAAAATCAAAATATAGAAACAATTCATTTAATATAATATATTCTTTTTATATAATTTCTAAAAAAAAATTTGTGTAATATGAATTCATAGGTCGTGACCCGGAAATTCAATTCAATTCATACCAAATTAATTAAACACCACTCAAACCAACAAAATTCAATTCATACTACTCACGTGCCCTCAGTCTGCGCATCAAATTGGGCTGGTGCGTACACTGGGGAGGGCACCAATTTGGTGCGCGTATTGGAGAGGCGCACCACTTGGTGCCCGTACTGGGGAGGTACACCAAGCCTTTTTTTGTTCTGTTTTGGAATTAATTTATTTTAATTTAATGCTCACTATTATTTTATTCTGAATTTTGATAAAATTACAATGTACGTCGTATATTATACGTATTTTCGTATGTCCGGCATATTTTATTGGAATGATACGATATATAATAAAAAGAAAACATATGCTAAAAGTAGAATAAAAACAGAATATCAAAATATAAGTCCCTAATATCCAAATAATATCATAAAAGTCGACATACGTAATAAAAGTCTGTTACAACATAAGAACTAAATAACAGTCCGGAAAACGTAACAACTAACGAAATAATGATCACTCAAAAGAGAGCAATGTTTATTTTAATATTTATAAACTCAGAAATGCTATCGGTTCGGACTGCAAGCGCACAATCCTATCGAGTAGTATATTCGAGGTCGATCCACACGGAATATTGGTTCAGGGTTTTGAGCGATCGAATCACAATCTTTCGAAAGGCTAGACGAAATCTGAAAATTGAGAGATGTTGTTGTGATCAATGTAAATTAGGAAGCAATTAAAAGTAATTAAAATAAAGATAGAGATGAGAATTCCTAGGGTTTCGACACACCATTGCCACTCAATCTGCCTTGATAATATATTCCTGTTGCGTCTGATTTCTTGTTGTTGTTTTATGAAAGATACCACATAGGTCACTGCGATTTATGTTACGCAAGAATGACAGATCTTTCATCGAGATTCTACATAGGACACTGCAAGTTCCCTTACGCAAATGACTGATATCTTAAATACCCCAAATTACTACACAGATCACTGCGATTTTTCTTACGCAAGTGGTGGAATTTAGTTCGCGTTTTGTTGGTCTGGTTTATGGTTTCCCCGCTAAGATTTTCTTCACATAAACCTAATAGATCTCAACGAGGCAAATTCATACAAATAGTTTCTCTTACCATTAAAGTACTGTCACTACCCTAACGGACTCAAACTATATCATTGGAGTTAGATGAAGAGATAGTAAATCACAAAAGCATTTAGATTCAACAACAAGAAATCATAATCAACAGAAATATATATATCAAAACATCAAGAGTAACAAAGTTTACTGCCTAGCCCTAAGAAAAGGAACTTAGCCGCGGAACGGCATTGTTACAAGCACTCCTCTCTTCTCACTTTAATCAAATCTAACCCTAATTACAAAGATACTTTATTCTTCTGCCCAGGGGCCTTATATAGGAGTGGAGGGACGTCTGGAGATTGAGTAGGGGCTAAGAAACTGATCTGGATACAGCTGTCGGCAGTTATTCTCCAAGAGTCACCTTCGGTTACGGGCCGTATCAGGTGATACGATCCATATTAGGACCTTGACGGTTAGGGTTTTAATGCTTCCAGCGCTATCTCCTGGTCTGTGCTAGGCCTAGTCCGTATTAGGCAATACGGACCGTAACAGAGACTTCGTCGATAAGCGTCGCTGATCCGATTGACCCGATTCTAGCTCCATTTGGTGTAAAATAGTCCCAAAACCTGTTTTCTGCAATAAAACATAAAGAAGGGTGACAGTAGCCTTTTTCTCTAATATATCAAACATAAGTCTGAGAAAATATGCAAAACCTAAGCCAAAACCCTACGTAAATCATCATTATTTTGGCTCTGATCAAATAACAAGTAAAAAATCTCCAACTATTTGCTCGGTGGTGTGTACGACACCTTCTCTTTCTCTCCATCCGCTCCAATTGCACCAGCGGTGTATACTCTCGTGATGGCTGTGGCGGGGCCTCCTCTGGGATCTCCCCTAAAAGTGTCTCCTCAGATGGGCCCTGATCTGCCCCAGGACCGAAAATAACTTCATGTGTATCATCTGAAGTGTACATAGGTCAATATGGGACATTATGCTAGATCACTGCTGCACTGTCATGTGGGAGTGGCTCTTTATGTGTGTAAAATGTAGGAGAAGAGTAATCCTGAGTGTATGCACCGTACTGAGAACCGTCCAAGTCAAACTCAAAGGGTGGCGGTGGCGTGGGCTCCTCATCATGTCCCCGTGGTATATCTCTCTGAAATAAATGGATAATTATGTTTCACAATGTAAATGATATTAAAAGTTATTATAAAAATACACGTATCACTCTTAAGACCAACTGTCTCAAATGCTGCCCCATCAGTCGTCGCAGAGTGAATCTCTGAATAATTCAGCTCTGAGGTGCTCATCAATTTCACGGAATCCACATCATCGTAGTCCTTCAAATCTTTGTATTTTGACAAATCTAACAGCACGAGGACCCTATCGAGGTGGTCCTTGTACCTAGAAAGAAGCTTTTCATAATACCTAGAAAGAAGCTAACTGCCACGGTCCATTGCGATACCCGATAGCTTTTCAGAATACCCAGAAAGAAGCAAGGACAAAATCATGTGGTGAGATACATGTGCTAAACCGGCTGAAATCACGGGTACAGTAACATGGCTTGTTTTAAAAATTCTAATTGATTGTATTATATAACATGACCGAGGCTATGTTACCGTGCATAGTGCATAATGGTTCGCATTATGGATTTAAATTTTTGATTTCATAATTTTAATAATTGATCTGAATTTTTTAACATAGTCTTTATATATAAATATGTATTTGTAAACAAAATTTTATATTTTTTAATATTTCCTTGCTAATTTTTAGGTGGATCACTTGATTTGAAAATTATAGACCATTCATAAACAATAATTTTCTACCCATCTAATAAAATAGATAAAAAATTTAAAAAATATAAAATTTAATTTACAAGTATATATTCATATGGAGACGACGTTGAATGGTTCATATTGATCATGAAATTTTGAAAACAAAAATATTAACCCGTAGTACGGACCAATCCGCACAATGCATACTCCCATAGCCTCACTCTTATAACATTCCTCAGTCCAAAGTCCAAACCGATTGTATCAATTAATTTCTTAAAGCAACCCATCTAAGCCATCCGAAATTCTGCACGGATACAAGGATGGATCTTGACCATCCGTCCAGTAAAAATGTAACGTGTGTTTGATAAACGAAGTAGGTGTGATATAAAATTTTAATTACTTTAAAGCACTATGATATATCAAATTAAAATCCTTTAGGATGAATAATATGCAGTAAATTCTATTGCTTATATAGACTGAGTAAAGTTGAAGCACCGAATTTCTTATTCTTACTATTTTATATGCAAATGTAATACAAGAATATTTCAATTTTTATAATTAATACTGTCTGATCTAATTACTTTATTATTACCGTACAATAATATTTTAAAAATATTTAATATTCATTTCGTATTAATTTTATTTCACTTGTCAAAAATAAGGATAATATTAGAGAAAAGATTTTTATACCCATAGTTCTGTATCCGATTTTTACCCAAGTCATTTCCGAATTAGAGATATTTGCGTGTCAGTTGTGTTTATGTATTTGTTTTAGTGATATAATATGTATTTGTTGAACAATATGTTTCGTGGAACATTATGTATGTGTTGGTGAACAGTAAGATGTTTGGAACAATGACATTTATGTTGTTTTATAGTATGCATTTTTTGGTTTTACAGTGCCCATATTGTGTTTTAACAATGTCCATCTTGCTGTTTTACATGATCTTGATGTAGAAATAAAAAATTGAAATTTTGAAAAAAATTTGCAGTATTAATCGTGTTGTTTTACAATATCCTTCATATTGTTTTATAATATCCATCTTGTTGTTTTACAGTATCCATCTTGTTGTTTTACAGTATCCATTTTGTTGTTTCACAGGATCTAGATACAAATATAAAAAAATTAAATTTTGAAGAAAAAAAATTGAAAAAAAATGAAATTTTGATTTTTTTTTTTAATTTTACAGTATTCTGTACGGCGTTTTATTTACATGATTCAAAATATAGTTTACAGTGTTTAAAGTGGTTCCGAATTAGTTGCAAAGTTGTTAAAGAACTTCTAGAAGTGGTCCCGACGAAAGTATTGCAAGTTGTGCAAGTGGTCCTGGTCAAAGCAGTTAGCAACTAACTCGGGACGACTTTCAAAAGTGGCTACGTGTGAGAACTTTCGGTTCCTTATTTTACAGGATTCGATATTAAGATTTACAGGACAATATTGTAGTTTACAGAATTCAGTGACAGTTTGTTTATGACAATTAGGCTTGGATAAAAACTGAACACTGAAGCAGTGAAGCTTACATACAATTCGCTTCCATAATATTAACATCTCTTGTCAGCCTGATGACGTGGACCTATTCATAGTAATTATTTTATCAGAAAAAGTTTGGAGCTCACCTATTCAACCTGGAATTCTTAAGAAAAAGTTCCAGTGGATTAAATATACTGTACTTCTATCGTAAATCTTGTTTCATCAAGTCTAGTGCTCAAATCTAAGGGCTTTTCCTCTAAAAAAAAGTTTAGTGCTCAGAGTGTTTCCCTTAAAAAAAAAAGTGGTGAGATGGACGGAAATTTTTTCTTGGTAGTAATTAATAGAAAAGAAGAAAGAGTACAGTAATATTTATATTGATAGTAAGATCGGTAGGAATTCTACCGATCTCAACTTTTTTTTAATCTGATGTATAGATAGAGAGAATTCTTATATTTTATTTCTAGTAAAATATGAAAAGTTTTTCAAAAAATAGATGAAATGTTTTTATAGAGTCCGGCTAGTATAACATTGGTGTCATTTCGGCCTATATAACACCAACTCCAAAATCTATCGTATCGACTTCAAACGGTTAATCCAACCGTTCAAACCCTTCTACTTTATGAGTTGTGCGTTTACATGCAAAAAAAAAATATTTTCTAGTTATTTTAGTACCAAATCAAGCGGTCAAAAATCTTGAAAAATGAATGCATTAAAATTAACTTAAAAACTCACATTTGACCGCTTGATTTGATACTAAAAAAATTCAAAAAATTATAAAATTTTGCATGTAAACACACAACTCATAAAGTAGAAGGGTTTGAACGGTTGGATTAACCGTTTGAAGTCGATACGATAGATTTTGGAGTTGGTGTTATATAGGCCGAAATGACACCAATGTTATACTAGCCGGACTCGTTTTTATATATCTAAATTTTAAGATACTTTATCTATTTTTGTAAAAAAGTATTTTACTAAAAAAATTAAAAGGAAAAAAAAATGATTTAGATTGGTAAGATATCTACCAATCTAAACCCTTTTATTTTTAAGATCGGTAAAATTCCTAATGATCTTACTATCAATATAAATATTACTGTACTCTTAGGGCCTGTTCGGCAGCTGTTGGAAAATTACTGTTCACGTGGGAAAAAAAAAATTCACTCTGAGTGAATTTTTTTTTTCCCACGTGAACAGTAATTTCAGTTCAAATTTTGTTTCCCAAACTCATTTCTCTACCGCCGAACAGGCCCTTACTATTTGTCTCTCTTCTTTTCTATTAATTACTACCAATAAAAAATTTCCGAGATGACTGGGACGCGTTAAACACTGTTGAGAATGTGACTTGCTAAACCTGTCCTATACGGCAATAAACAATAAACAAACCTGTGCCATTACATGTGTGACTTCATTTATGAAAAAGTAGCACGGCTAATCACCAAAAAAACAAAAAGTAGCACGGATATTTTATTTCAAGAGAAAAAAAAAAGCATAATGATACCTAAAGATAAATGCATACCTCCGATAATACTAGCCAACAGATGCATGCATGAAATTCAAATGTAGAGGAAATATTGCTAAGAGGAAAGTTTTCAGAAGACTCTAATAGATACCAAGACAGGGCCCTTTTAGTTTATTATTTTTAGTTTCCAATTTGATTGCAATTTCAACTTTTAATTCTCACTTAAACTATAGTTGTAGGTCACTGTTCGGGTGCCAGTAAGTAGGGCCCTGTAGAGGGAGATGGTGTTTGGTCATTTCTTGACTATTGATGTAAGGACACTATTTATTTATAATTAAACAACTTGTCAGCCTCTAACAAGCATTAAAAAAAAAAAAAAGATATTTGTGCTTTTTGAAATAACTATCTACCGCCTTTTGTTCTTTTAATTTGAGGCCTACGCACTTGAGCATGCTCATAGTCGGTTCGCTCTAAATCACCAGCTAATAGGACTACATGTTCACTGCCATCGGAACAGCGTCACCTCTGTATATTATAAGTGGTCAGGTACAAAAATTATATTTTATATTAAAAGAAAATTGTATAAAGCCTTAGAACTTGAGTTAAAATTTCTTATTTAAGACAATTATACCTTTTTTTATTTGAAACCGAAACAGTCCTTTTATAGAAATTTAAAATTTCAAGAACAAATTAATACAATAATTAATAATCAATTAATGCAATTTAACACTTCAATTTTCATATTCTAACATTTCTATTTTAATTCTCAAATTAAAATAGAAATGTTTTTTCTTTGAAAAATCTTGGTAGCCACTACCAAGCTTTTAAAAAAAAATATTTGTATTTTAATTTGAGAATTAAATTCTTGTAAATCAAATTTAATATGATTTATGTGGATGTTCAATTCATTGCCCCACTTCTTCCACTACTCCACTACTCCACTACACCACTACTATGGATATTTATTTTCTTCTTTATTATTGTAACATCTCTTTCTAGCCTATAAATAGAGGCTTTGTAAAAGCAAGAATGTAGATACAATTAGAAGAGAATAAAATTCTGCTCTTGCTCTCTCTATCTCTCTTGTCATTTATTTTATTATTGTTGCAACTTCATTTTAATTTTACAACACGTTATCAGCACGAATTGCTCGGAAGAAGTTGCAAAGTTATTCTGTAAGTAATTTATATGATTGATTATTATATCTTTCATTAATTTAAATTTCATTTGAATTTTTTTTATTATGTTTGTTTTAGTTTATAAGAAGCATTCCTTGAAGTGAATGATGGAATAATAACCTAAAGTTATTATCAAAACTAATTGTTTATCAAAAACCTGAAGTTCGTATTACTCGAATATAATAATAAGAATAATAACATGAAGTTATTATTATAATTGTTTAGAACCTGAAGTTCTATTTGAAATTTTAATATAACATTAATATAATAACCAGCATTTATTATAGGCTACTGGATGAATAATAACCTAAAGTTATTCCCAATTAAAACCTGAAGTTTTATTAGAAATTTTCATATAAAATCAATATAATAACTAGAAGTTATTATAGGTCATTGGATGAAAATATAACCCGAAGTTATTTCAAATTAAATTTTACATAGCGCAGTCAAGCAATTTAATAACCAGAAGTTATTAAATAAGTATTTTATTATAACTTGAAGTTATATAATATTAACCTGAAGTTATTAATACATTTAAATTTATTTATTTATTTATGCAATTTACATATTCTTTTATTTATATTTATTCATCTCCCTTTTCACAACCTGAAGTTATGATATTAATAACCTGAGTTATGGCATTAATAACCTGAGTTATGGCATTAATAACCTGAAGTTATGGCATTAATAACCTGAAGTTATGATATTAATAATCTGAAATTATTAATACGTATCTATTTTGTAGTACATATGACAAATCTCACAAAGTTTGAATTTATCTCCTTTTTCATTTATCATAACTCGAAGTTATGGTATTAGTAACCTGAAGTTGTATTTTGTTATAAATACGTATTAATGAAAAATGAGAAAGGAAAACATCCTGAAGATGTTTGTTACATATGTGGGATGACAAATCATTGATTGCGTACCTGTCGTACGCCCAAGCATTTTGTAGGGCTTTATCAAGCCTCAATTAAGAAAAAAAAATGTGGAAACTAAAATGACCCCGAATATGAATGCCATATAGATACACATTTTGATGTATCAGATTTCTTCCATAATGTGGATAAAAAAATAAACACTTTACTAAGGGAGAAAATATAATGTAGAAGTTTATGTTTATAAAAGTTTAGTTTACATTTTTATTTTTATATTGTATGCAAATAAAATTAATGAATAAAGTTAGTTTATTTTTATTTTTATTTATTCTTGCATTCTTTTATTTTAAAGGAAAATGACTGACGCAATGGTAAGTAAAGAAGATCCATGTTTAGTAGACAGCGGAACAACAAATACTATATTGAAAAGTAAGAAATATTTTTCACAATTGCATCTTGGTGTCCACACTATATCTGGCACAACTAATTTAATTGAAGGCTCCGGAAGAGCTTGTATTTTGTTACCTGAAGGAACAAAATTAATAATAGATGATGCATTATATTCAAGTAGATCCAGAAGAAATCTACTAAGTTTTAAAGATATTCGAAAGAATGGTTATCATATTGAAACTATGAATGAGAGAAATTGTGAATATCTTCATATCACATCTATTAAAAATGGCCAGAAAATTATAATGGAAAAGATGCAAGCATTGTCTTCTGGACTATATGGTACTTATGTAAGTACAATAGAATCAAATATGGTTACTAACCAGAAGTTAATTGATCCAAAGTTATTTACTTTGTGGCATGACAGATTGGGTCATCCAGGAAATATAATGATGAGGAGAATAATTGAAAGTGCAAATGGGCATCCCCTAAAGGACCTGAAGATCCTATTATCAAAAGAATTGCTCTTGGAAAACTAATTACTAGGCCATCTCCAAATAAAATTAGACCTGAAGGTCCTTCATTTTTAGAAAGAATTCAAGGAGATATATGTGGGCCTATTACACCTCCATGTGGACCATTTAGATATTTTATGGTGTTAATTGATGCATCAACACGCTGGTCACATGTGAGTTTGTTAGCAACAAGAAATGTTGCGTTTGCTAGACTATTAGCACAAATTATCCAATTGAGAGCTCATTTTCTGGATTATCAAATTAAAAGAATCTGGCTTGATAATGCAGGAGAGTTTACTTCTCAAACTTTTAATGATTATTGCATGTCTATTGGAATTACGGTAGAACATCCAGTGGCCCATGTTCATACACAAAACGGTCTAGCAGAATCGTTAATTAAAAGGTTGCAATTAATTGCTAGACCTTTACTTATGAAATCTAGTTTACCGTCTGCTGCATGGGGACATGGCATATTACATGCTGCTGCACTAATTAGGTTAAGGCCAACTGCAGATCATAGGTATTCCCCGTTACAATTGGTCTCCGGAAGAGAACCAAATTTGTCCCATCTAAAGGTATTTGGTTGTGCAGTATATGTTCCAATTTCTCCTCCACAACGCACAAAAATGGGACCTCAAAGAAGGTTGGAAATTTATATTGGTTTTAACTCTCCTTCTATTATTAAATATTTAGAACCATTAACAGGAGATATTTTTACAGCAAGATTTGCTGATTGTCATTTTAATAAATCAATATTCCCAAACTTAGGGGAAGAAAAACCAAAGCTGGATAAACAAGTAACTTGGAATTCATCGTTATCTTATCTTGACCCCCGAAGTGGTCAATGTGAACTCGAAGTTCAAAAGATTATAAATTTGCAAAGAATTGCAAATGAATTGCCTGATGCATTTACAGATACAAATAGAGTTACTAAATCGCATATTCCAGCTATAAACGCACCTGCTTGAATTGACATTACAAAAATATCTAATGAATCTACTATGCGTAGAAAACGTAGAAGACCACTTGGTTCTAAGGATGTAAATCCACGTAAAAGAAAAGAGCAGAATAAAGCAGTTGGTCCAACCCCAGAAGAGGTTGATGGTAAAACTCCTGAAGAAGTCAATAAAATCCTAGAAGAGGTTGATAGTAGAACTCCTGAAGAAGTTGATAAAATCCCAGAAGAGATTAATGGTAAAACTTCTGAAGAAGTTGATAAAACTCTAGAAGAGGTTGATGAAGTTCCAGAAGAAACTCAGGTACCTAATGATTATGAGATCTCAATAAACTATGTACATAATGGTACAATATGGAACCAAAATGAAACATGTGCTGATGAAATTTTTGCATATGCTATAGCAATTGATGTGCTAAATGAGGAAGATTATGTGCCAAAAACTCCTGAAGAGTGTATGCACAGAAATGATTGGCCAAAATGGAAAGATGCCCTGAAGGCTGAATTAGATTCGCTTGAAAAGCGCAATGTTTTTGGACCTGTAGTCTTAACCCCTAAAGATGTTAACCCTGTAGGTTACAAATGGGTATTTGCAATAAAAAGGAATGAGAAAAATGAGATTGTGAGATATAAAGCAAGGCTAGTGGCACAAGGCTTTACACAAATACCTGGAGTCGATTATGAAGAGACGTATTCACCTGTAGTGGATGCGATAACTCTCAGGTTTCTAATAAGTCTCACAGTTACAGAAAATCTAAAAATGCGACTTATGGATGTCGTAACAGCATATTTATATGGTTCACTTGATAGTGACATATACATGAAAATCCCCGAAGGATTGAAAATGCCTGAAGCATATAAATCAATACCTAGAGAAATGTACTCTATAAAATTAAGAAGATCTTTATACGGACTAAAACAATCAGGCCGAATGTGGTACAATCGACTGAGTGAGTACCTTCTAAAAGAAGGATATAAAAATAATATAATCAGTCCGTGTGTTTTCATTAAAAGATCAAATCTAGGTTTTACAATCATTGCAGTGTATGTTGATGATTTGAACATTATTGGATCTCCTGAAGAGATTGAGAATACTGCAAAATTGTTGAGAAATAAGTTTGAAATGAAAGACCTTGGTGTAACTAAATTTTGTCTTGGCCTGCAGATCGAGCATCTAAATAATGGAATATTTGTCCATCAATCAAATTATGTTGAAAAAGTACTAAAGAGATTCAATATGGATAAAGCTCATCCTTTGAGCACACCAATGGTCGTACGATCGCTAAATGCAGAAAATGATCATTTTCGTCCGCAAGAAAATAATGAAAAAGTGGTTGGTCCTGAAGTACCATACTTAAGTGCAATCGGGGCATTATTATATCTTGCAAATAATACAAGACCCGATATCGCATTTGCAGTAAATGTGTTAGCAAGATATAGTTCCAAACCAACCAGAAGACATTGGAATGGAATTAAACACATATTTCGATATCTCTGCGGAACTAGAGATATGGGGTTATATTATCAAAAGGATACAAAGTCCAAATTAATTGGATATGCGGATGCGGGATATTTATCGGATCCACATAAAGCACTATCCCAAACGGGATATGTATTCACTTATTGTGGAGCTGCAATTTCATGGCGATCAACAAAACAAACTCTTACGGCAACATCATCAAATTATGCCGAGCTAATCGCCTTATACGAGGCAGGTCGAGAATGCGTTTGGTTACGGTCAATGATTCAAAATATTCAAGAAGAATGCGGGCTTGAAAACATCAAGGAAAACCCTACTCCACTGCATGAAGATAATGCAGCATGCATTGCACAAATCAAAGAATGATATATCAAAGAAGACCGGACTAAACATATTGCGCCAAAGTTCTTTTCAACACATGACCTACAAAAGGAAGGCGTAATCAATGTTTGCCAAGTCCGATTAATCGATAATTTGGCAGACCTATTCACAAAATCTTTGCCGACGAAGGTTTTTGAACAACTCAGAAAGAAGATAGGTCTACACCGATTGAAGAATATTCAATGATATCTAAATGAGGGGAAGCGTTATACGCACTGTACTCTTTTTCCCTTAATCAAGTTTTTATCCCAATGGGTTTTTCTTGATAAGGTTTTTAATGAGGCAGTACACGGTCCGGAAGTATCGTGTTAATATTGATCCTGAAGTATCATATTAATAGCGTATAATGAAAGATGAACATCCAAGGGGAAGTGTTGTAAATCAAATTTAATATGATTTATGTGGATGTTCAATTCATTGCCCCACTTCTTCCACTACTCCACTACTCCACTACACCACTACTATGGATATTTATTTTCTTCTTTATTATTGTAACATCTCTTTCTAGCCTATAAATAGAGGCTTTGTAAAAGCAAGAATGTAGATACAATTAGAAGAGAATAAAATTCTGCTCTTGCTCTCTCTATCTCTCTTGTCATTTATTTTATTATTGTTGCAACTTCATTTTAATTTTACAACAGAAATTAATTTAAAAATATTTTTAACATTCTAACAATTCTATTTTCACATTTACATAACCGAAATATATTTATACTTATTAATTCAGTATAATTAATTAATAATCAATTCATATTAAGTTCTTAAGAAGATGAAGGGGTATAGACAAACACAATAACCCAAAATTGACAGGAACGCGCTAGAAGCCCTTAGGCACTAAATTTGCATAATTGTGTAGTCTTGTATGTGCCATTGTAGCAACCTAATTGGACGGAACCATTGATTCAATCACTTTGGAGATGGCTAAGAACCAATGGTTCGATTCCTTTCATTGACTGAAAAAACAAGCATCTTTCTCCTTCCCACAAATTAATTTATGCATTTTTAAAAATAAAAAATTCGGGAAAGAAGCATAGCTTTTTTTTGTTGTAGATAGCATTTTGTCGATCACGCTTGGGCTTCAACCAACTCTTCTGATTGTATAACAATTTTGGAAAATACTGGAAGATGAGGAATGAGAATTTCGACTCGTACAGATTTTTTGTTTTTTTTATTATAAACCGAAGAAAAAAGTTCACAACAAAACTGGGAATCAACACCTAACTAAGAAATATAGAAATCAAAATTCTCAACAGAATTACATTGATTAAGCACTCAGCGCTTGCGCTTACTCACAAAAGGAACCTTAAAATTTTTGGACTGACCCTTCTCATTTTTCAGTGAAGCATTAAATAAACTTCTGACCTCTCCAGCTGTAAGATCTGATTTACTAGCTAGTTGTGCAAGTTCACTTACAGCATAGTCTTTCTTTCCCGATTCCCTCACAAATGGGGTGTTAATGCTATTGCTGATGAATTTGTTTCTGCTTTTCTGAAAAGGCGGTTTACCGGCTTTCTGTTTCTTGCTTGTTTTAGAGGCATCATAATATCGATTATCATTTTTCTCATTTATTTTCTGTTTTCTATCAGAAGGCATTTCAATGTGATCCAATTCCTTGGTTTCTATATCAGCATTGTCATCATGACTTTCTTTTCCATTATTATTTTCACTGTAGCTATCAGTTGTTTTAAGTTCTTTACCCGTAGGTTCACCAAATACAGCCTGGAACTCTCTATAAGTTGATTCTTTTGATTTTTGCCTCACTCTCCACTGCTCAGGTTGTCTAGCAAATCTGCATATAACCAAAGAACAAAAAGAGCTTTCTTTCAGCACTTGGCATAATGGAAGTAAAATAATTCCTTATAACACCCGCAAAATCACAACATATATTGTATATCCCTCTAGTAATGCGAAGAATAGTTTGGAGTCTTTGGACATTTTTTAGGTCTATCATCAGTAACCAAACCCTACCTGAACCATGCCCAATAATGCATATGTATTGGTGTAGGATTACTAGTAATGGCTTATCAGGTGCAGCTATGGGTATGACTATGGATGAGCAAATGTGGATCCATAACCACTAACCCAAAAGTAATCAATATTACTATACTATTGGAAAGCAATGATATCATATTGATCTTTTTGAATTACTACATTTTTTGATGTTTTGTAATATTCCATTATTGGTGAAACTGCTACTATTTATTTCTTCACCAGAAGGGGAAGAAAAAATTGTGGGACAATTTCATCTACTATGTAGTGGTCTCCGGGATGATTTGACGCTTAATTGCAAGCTAAAATCATATGTTTAATATCGAAAAGGTTAGGAGAGAAAGATGTACCCATCAATATCAAGCTTCTTTAATATATGAAACCCATGCCTCGCTTTGGAAAGGTCTGACCTAATATCCAACAATTCCCCACAGATAGCCTCTTTCAAGGATATGTTACTTGCACTGAAGCATTTTTCTACTGTAAATGAGCTCGAGGCATTCATAGCAAGATCCCCAAAATACCCTTTAAGCCTAAAAATATACACAAACCAAAAAGAACAAGGAAAATTATATAATTATCTGAGAATGCAACAACAAAATGGTAAAACAATTAGTTTCCCCTAAATAAATAGCTTACTTGGAAATCAATTTAAGCTTAAATTTTGCACTGGTGTCAGAACTGAGAAAAGCCTCAATCACACGAGCCCCGCCCGAATCTTTTGCAGTAAGAAAAACGTGCTCATCTTCCATAGACACTAGACTCTCAATGAAAAGTCGAATATATTGCTGTTTGGAAAAACAAAGAAACAGTAAAAGTTATGGAGCTACTTCCATTGAATTGTAGTCTTTTTAAGCAGCTATTATCTAATATCTCGACTTCCAAAAACAACCAAACTACTCAAAAATGAAAAAAAATGAGAACATAGAATTTTAGATAATTGGGTGCACTATACCTTGGGATACTTGAAAATGATCTGCAGCATTAGACAACCCAAAACATTCATTTTTTCACCGGAAGACCATTTCCAACTGGACCGCTGAAATATATAACAATCCAGATATAGAATATGTTCAATTATATTGCCATTAGACTCAGCATTCCCACTAACTGCGTCAGCAAGAGCCTGACAACACTGCAATAAAAAAAAGTCTGCTCAGATCCTGTCATAAAAAATAAATAAAGAGAATAATTACAGAAGGATATAAAAATGTCATATAGTTCTATAAGCACTAGCTACATTCTCTTCTCTTCTATTCACTCGGTCCACCTTTACACAAAGGCTACTGCGGCCAAAATTGGATGGTACAAAAAGGAGAAGAAAGTTCTCATTTTTCATAATAGAACTATAATATTTATTTGAACAATCTGAATGAAAAGAGACCTCACGGCGATAGGTCTCAAGTCTTTGGCAAGCAGCCAAGAGAGAAGCCACTACTCCTGATTTTCCCATTTCAATTGATTCCTTCAATTTCTGACCTAATTCCTCACAGATTTGAGCAATCTGCTAACAAATGCAAAATAAAATCATAATTTTTTTTAAATAAAGGATTAAATTTTTTTCAGAGAATGCTTTGTTCTCAGTAAATTACCTGATTGCTGTTTCTGGCAGATGAAATTAGTGTTTGTGCCACATAATTACCACAATAATGAGATGAAATATCAAATAAAGAACCCAAGAAGATTTCAGTAAGAAGCTCATCATATAATTTCTCAGGTGCAACTTCAATGATCACCTACAGAATCATAATCAGGCAAACTATTATAGGTTATAGGTAGCTCAGCTTAGAAGTTACTCCATAATGCAAATTACAAATTACTCTGTAGATTCATCAGATTACAAATTACAAATTACTCTTACTTACCCAATGAGAGAAGAGAGGAAGAAGGGGTATCTCAGGTTAAAGTGATAAGTGATAACCATATGCAATAACTAGAAACAAGAGATATAAAAGCACCTCTAAAAGATGGCTTGAGGCAGTATCCTCCAGTAAACCCATTATATCATCTTTTCTTTCTGAACCAATAATATTTTCTCCTCCAGTGGTTTGTTCAGGCCCGCACAACAGAATTTTAATAAAGTAAAGCAGCTCTTCATCGTTACCGGCAGATAACCTTAGTACAGTCTGAAAGAAAGGAAATATTATGTTAACTCAGCGAGGATTGAAACAATTAAGCACAAAAGGAAAACAAACACGCTTTTTTTAACAAGATTTAGCAAATAATTTTAATAAGCGACAGCTAAGTATATGACCTTAATTAAGCAAAACTAAAACGAAAAAAAAAGTACAAAAGAGTAAATTAAATGACATGATGATGTAGACATATACCTGCAGGACAAAACTACTAAACTGGTCACCTCTTAACTTCGCCATCTCACCTTTTGCGCTGTCTGCAATTTCTCTGACAAGAAATCTGAAAATTGTTTCAAACCTGTTTTCAAACTCATTTCTTATCTCGACTCCAGAGAGCTTGTTGGGTCCAGCATTAAGACGAGTTGCAAGCACATCAGACCTCTTGGTGACATGGAATTCATCCAATCGGTCTGGAGGAACCCCTTTACAAAGACAAAGTAGGCTCCTTAAGACATGAGAACCGTACCGGCTTTGCATTACGCTGGCAGAATCCTTAGCCAGAACCTGAAAAAAGTAGGTCCTTTATAAGTAACAAATAATTTCTTAGAAATATACAGCTTTCACGACGAATCAGTCACTAAGATTCAAAACTCATTTTTTTTTTTGAAAATACAGTTGTTCAAAGTTGTACAGCAAGTGATATGATTTCTTTGGCTATCTTGTTTTAGTGTTTGATCTGCGTATTAAGGATTTTTTTATTATGCACTGAAAGAAATGGAATTTTTCTTTTCTTCATTTGCTATTATTATATTGGTTAAATTTGTGAGCATGATAAACACCACTTTGCCGGTCAAATAATTGCTGGTATTTAGAAATTATGCCTAGCCTGTATTCGAATAGAACATTGCACCTGATGTGTGTAGCAGTGCTATTACTCTCTTAGATTACCATACTCTAAAAAATGAGGGTCTTCGAGTATTTTGCATATAACATTTACAAAGCTTTACAAGCACAATTAATCGCATACCTTGCATATCATGTTTAATGTATCCCCGATATAAGAATTAGAACTTTCATCATACATATGCTTAGCAAGCGCCTTAATAGCCGTCTCTGCCACGTGGGATCCGGACTTGTCTGTGGCAATAATTGGAAATGAATTGGCACAGCCACGCAGAAAGCCACAGAGTTGGTCCAGGTCACATCTTTCCAACAAATTTTGTATAGTGCGGCTTATAACTGGATCTGTCGCGAGTTCTAACTCTTTTTCTCTTGCTTCTTCTAATGCATTGCCACATATAGCCGGAATTTCATCTAATTCAATGTTGTTGCTTTCCAATAAATTTGTGATTTCTGAGAAATACTTCGCAGTTTCTGGATCAACCCTTCTGCTGCATACAAGATAGATGTCAAAATGGGCATTGATAGCATGCCCTTACAAAACTTTATTATTTAAACTCAACAATTTACCAAATTGCACACTCTTTTGCAAACAAAATTTCCTATGAGATTGCAATATCAATTAAAGCAAAGTTCAGCACTCCAGTACTCAGACCTTCTTATAATTTGCTTTATAATAAAACAAATAGATACTGAACAAACAAAAATTAAAAATAAGTACGTGGGAACAGATGCTGCGGGCCTGAATGAATCACCATAGGTCAAGGCCGGCTTACTATTAGCGAACATTGATTCCTTCCCGGAATCACGAGGTATTCTCCCTTTATTCCCATCTTTATTCCATGCCTTCTCTTTATGTGATCCCTTCCTGTGCCTTTTCTCCTTCTCTTCAAACATTTCGGCTTGAGCCCTAGGCTAGGTTTGTTCCAGTTTCTCTTTCTTTGGAGGGAGGAGCGCGCAGGCGCTGGGAGTCGGGGTAAAGAAAGGCCGAGGGTTTTCGGCTTTAGCGTTTCAGGCTCAGCTGAGAAGAGATGAATCATGTAGGCGGGATGATCCGGTCCTGATCTGGACCGATCTGGATTTAAGACCGGACCGGCTCAATTTTGGATTATGGGTTGGGTATTTATGGAGGCCCAGATCTGGTCCATCTGATTTTGAGAATTTTTTTTCTGTAGAAAATATTAAAAATAAGAAACAGAAATAGAAAGAGTACCTGTAGATTTGATTTTCATGAGTAGAAAGATCAGTAGGAATTTTACTGATTTAAAAGTTTGCAAAAGTTTGAATCGGTAAAATTTGTACCGATCTAAACCAGACTTTTTCTTTTTTTAATTTTCTTTATTAAAATATGAAAAGTTCTTTTAAAAAAATAAATAAAGTATCTTAGAATTTAAATATATTAGAAAGACTTCATTTATTTTTCTAAGAACTTTTTATATTTTAACAGAGAAAACATAAAAAAAAGAACAACTTGTTTGAATCGGTAGGAATTCTACCGTTATAAACTAATTCAAACTTTGAATTGGTAGAATTCCTCGATCTTTCTACTCATGAAAATTTGTAGATATTTTTTCTGTTTCTTTTTCTTCTTTTTTAATATTTTCTACTGATAAAAAATTCTCTCTGATTTTTGTCATTTTTTCCTAACTTTTTTCAACGTACACGGAAATGGAGAGCGGATACGCAGATTCTGTGAACAATAATGACCGATTTTAATTAAATACCCTAAAAAAATAATAAATATACCCTCAGTTTTCAAATATTTCAAAAAATACCCTGATCGCCCCATTGTGGGGTGGTTTGCTTCCATACATGACCGCCCCACAGTGTCGTGGTTTCCTATGGACCTTTTTTTTTTAGAGATGTTTAGTATGTATAGGCGGTCCAGTTCCATACTTGACCGCCCCCACAGTGGGGCAGTTTGCTATGAATTTTTTTTTTAAAGATGTTTAGTGTGTATAGAATGAATGTAATTTATTATTATTTTTTTTTCTTTTTTGGATACTCATATTGTATGATATGTGATAAAAGAAATATAATATTTTTCTACGTCATCGATCTGTGTCTTTTGTTTTAATGCATCTCTATCTATTTTTTGTAAGTAATTTCTCTCATTTCTAAAACACTTGTAAGTTGTACATGTATTTATTTAAGACATCTCTCGTAAACAGGTGAGGCTAGGACAAGGGATTAGGCAAGAGAGACAATATCTTCACTAAGAAGGCGAAAAACGACGACGAAACTTCAAACGGCCATAAAATAGCACTCGAGTGTTCGATTTCAGCAAATGACCACTTTTTGAAAAGCTTGCGAGAAGATGTATGCATTGATGATGGCTATGGCATTTTTCAAAATTTATAATTGCAAAAAAAATAAGAGAATTGCAAAAAAACTAAGAGAAGAGCCTCAAAACTTGAGTTGAAGTTTCCGATTAATTTTTCATTTTTAATTTTCGATCTAAGTAGCTCAGTAAATTGGTTATATAATGAACTTGTAGAATACCAAATTTTACTATTTTTGGATTTTTTTTTTTACTATTTTTTATGATTTATGAAATATGGCACAAAATGACTTAAAAATAAAAAAAAATTTGCCAATATTTTATGAAAGAGAACAAGAGTATATTTTCTTGGTACATGGGTTCTATACAATATCTAAGGTTCAGTTCTAGTTTCACATATATATATTTTATTTGTCATATATTCTATTTACAAGATCAAAGAATATGAGTATCCAAAAAGAGAGAAAAAAATCATAAAAGCAGTGAGACAAAATTACTGTTAGTATCTAATTTTTAAAATATTAATTCTATACACACTAAACATTTCTAAAAAAAATTATATCAAACCGCACCACTGTGGAGCGGTCAGGTATAGAAGCAAACCGTCCTACTGTAGAGCGATCAGGTATGGAAGCAAGCTGCCCTGCTATATGGCGGTCAGGTATGGGAGCAAACCGTCCCACTGTGGGGGCAGTCAGAGTATTTTTTGAAATATTTGAAAACCGAGAATAGATTCAGTATTTTTTTTAGAGTATTTAAAAAAAAAAATCGGCAATAACGATACCTTGAAGCTCGATGGTTTAATTGGTTTCGGCCTTCAGATTACATTACCATTCATGTCAGATGAAAATTAGATGATCCAGGTAATCTTGCATTTTCGCTATTAATTTAAAGTAGCAATATGAAATCTGATTTGCACCGCAAATTTTAACTAATTGGGTTCAAAATTATTATACTTGTATGTTTCTTTTATTAATTGCATCGCAAATTTTAACCAAAAAAATTGCACCACAAATGCAAAACATGTTAAATAATGAATATCATGTGCATGTCTCATCAAATAAAAACTAGACCCATATTATTTCTAGAAAAAAATGAATATCATGTCTCTGTCACGGGGAACCCTTGTGCATAAATTATAGTTGACTATTTGATTATATGGTATATTACAGTTGTCTATTTGATTCAAAAACCATCATTGTCCATACAATGTTCTTTTATTTTTTTAATGAAACGATTAATTATTACATCTGTTTATTATGCGTTAAAATTCTCTTTTAAATGACCGTAGGATATGATGACCTTTTAATTTTTAGCTAAATTACATTCTTCTAAACATAAATTAAGTATGAATTCTATATAAATTTAAATCGATACCTAATTTTCACTTGCAAACAATTATAAAGATAATTTAGTATGCTCTAGTTATAAACATATTTTAATAATTGTTAGCAACCCTCTAGCAAACATTTGCCTATATCCCTAGCAGGATTTGATTTTTTTTTTTAAAGCAAAAAAATTACGTGATATTTTATTTTCTTTTTATGTAGAATATGCCTGAATAATTTCAAATTACCTATAAAATATCTTTGATGCCACAAAGAGGTCGAATTTTCAAGTAACTTATGCTAATCTCATATTTAGCAGAACATGCTGTTAATATTTATAATGAGCCAAGGAATGTTCATATGAACATATGAACAGTTGCAGGTTAAAAATCCGATTAAAAAATATTTTGTTATGGATATTTTAAAGTTTTAATTTTTTTTTTTATCTTAAAATCGTCGGCGTACAAGTAATGTTCTATTTAACCTTTTTTTTCCTAAAAGAATTGCTAAATAATAGCCAAATGATCTATAACAGTAACAATAACATTTGAAATTAAATTCCGATATACAACCTTAAATTAAATTAAAGTCGTCTTAAATAATAATATAATTAAATTTTGTAAAATCAGCATCCAACAGTTGTGAAACATGTCTTGGACGAATCCAGACCTGACATTTTTATTAATATCCAAAGTTTAATACAAATTATTATTTATGCCCAGAATCCAGCTCAATATCGAAAAATGCCCAAGCCGGTCAGAAAATGGCCGGCTTACTCCCCCCCTAAGCCGGCCATTTTCTGGCCAGTTTACTCTTTTTTTTTAACCCGCAAAAACCCTATATATACCCCTTTTCTCTCTCTCCTCTCACAATTCTCTCATCTCTCAACCGAATTCTCTCTTCTTTGAGGTAATTTTTTTTTATCTAATTTAATTTTTAATTTATTTATTTTAGGGTTTAGGATTTAGGGTTTAGGTGTTAGAATTTAGAGTATATTGTTGTAATTTAGTGTAATTAGCTAAGTTAACCAATATTTAGTGTATTTTGGCCATTTTTACCATAATTAGGTTGATTAAGCGTAATTTAGTGTAATTAGTACAGTTGACCAATATTTAGGGTATTTTGGCCTTTTTTTTACCATAATTAGGCTAATTAAGCTTAATTTAGTGTAATTAGCACAGTTGACCAATATTTAGAGTATTTTGACCTTTTTTTACCATAATTAGGCTAATTAAGCGTAATTTGACCGAAATTAGCACAGTCGACCAATATTTAAGGTATTTTGGCCTTTTTTTACCATAATTAGGTTAGTTAAGCGTAATTTTACTGAAATTAGCATAGTTGACCAATATTTAGGGTATTTTGGCCTTTTTTTACCATAATTAGGTTAGTTAAGCGTAATTTTACCGAAATTAGCATAGTTGACCAATATTTAGGGTATTTTGGCCTTTTTTTACCATAATTAGGCTAATTAAGCGTAATTTTACCGAAATTAGGTTATTTTAGACATCAGGATGCCTAGAGCATGGTCTACCCCGCTTCCAGTAGTGGACAAGCCGATCAGTACCAGCAGCATGGAGCACATCAGTCCTCTCCTGTGGATTCCCCACAGTGAGCACCGAGTCTCACTGGCTTCTCGTGAGGTACGTTCCTTTTCTTAGATTTCTTTAAATTTTGTTGGGTTTAAATTTTATTATGTTATCACCATGCGGATTACCTTTTTCAACGCATGACAGGGTCTTCTAGATGTGAAGTTGCGGTGCGTTCACATGCAGTACTACGATATTATAACCCCGTACCTCATCAACCTAGGTCTCTACCAGGTTGTGGACATCGTGCGGACAGAGAGAAGCATCATCAATGCATCTCTCATCGCTGGACTGGTGGAGCGATGACGTCTCGAGACGCACACGTTTCACATGCCATTCGGAGAGATGACAGTGACTCTCCAGGATGTGAGTGCTCTTTGGGGTTTGCTTATCCGTGGCACACCCGTCGGCGGCGTATCTGACAACACCAGATTCGTAGGTGATGTCGAGGAGTTGTTGGGAGCTGAGCCTTCCTATATCATTGGGGACAATGGGAGGTCAAAGTTCCATTTGCGGATGATGAGGTTACGGTAGCACTTCAGCGCGGGTCTCTCGGCAGATTCCACCGAGCTGGAGATTCAGAGGTAAATTTTATAACTTGTTTCTATTAAACAATTTATAATACGAGGATTCTATTAGAATTTTATATGTTTTGTATTGCAGATATACACGGGGTTACGTGATGGACCTTTTTGGTTCTGTCATGTTTCCTGATTTCAGCGGTGACCAGATGCCGATGATGTATCTCCCGCTGCTGGTAGACCTTGAGCGGTCGTCGCCGTACAACTCGGGTGGGGCTGTCCTGGCGTATCTGTACTCTCACCTGTGCCGTAGTAGTGAGGTATGTCACCAACTCTTAATTTAGTGTAAATTATTTAATCAATAAATCCATCAAAATACACTGACGTGTAATGTTCTTGAAAATGCAGCCAAATGTGAAGCAAATGTACGGGCCGGTACTCCTGCTTCAGCACTGGTCATGGTCACGGCTACCGGTGGGCCGTCCTATCCTCAATGAGGCGTCGCAATGGGGAGAGCCCAATATGTGGAGATGCCCGGCATACGGCAAGAAGTGGCACGGTGGCCATAACTACTTGGATCGGACCCACGGTGCTACCGTTGGGATCAGGCCAGTCCGGTCAGAGATCCAAAGTTTGCCATCCGTTCTTGTTGAGTGGACGCCCTACGAGCAGTTGTACATGGAGAACCTCTTACCGAGCAATGTGGGTGACCAGCAGCAGCAGGAAATGTGGTTCTACCGAGGTCCACTCATACACTTCTGGATAATGGAGCACCACTACCCAGATCGGGTGCTCCGCCAGTTTGGTCGACCGGCATTCATTCCCACAGATTCATCTTTGCCGAGGTTCACAATTATGAACCTGCACAAGTAAGTCGTACTCTATTGTCAAATATCTCTTATTACTTGATAGCTTTGTATTGCAACTAACGTCTTCCTTATATGATGAACCACCGAGGACGACTGGATAAGGACTGGAGCACCCATTTTGATACATACTACAATACGGCCCAGGATCCTCAGCAGATAGACTTCTATCATGAGGCAGATGAGATCATTCAGACCCAGGGAGATCCTCAGTTGAGGTACGATACTTGGTACATGCAGATCTGAATGGCCAGTGTCTATCTGCAGGGAGATTACGGTGCCCATCTCCGCGACAGGATCCATAGTGATGATGGTTACCATCCCAACGGCCGTTCATTCGCTTGCCAGGTAAAGCACGTAAAACTACATAGTTTTTCTCTAACTTAATAGTTCATCAAGGTTTGATCTGACATGCCAATTTTGTTTCAGCTTTTGTCTTCGATCAAGGAGTGCGCTCATGGGATCTCCACAATGGGAAAGAAGAACTGGCGATATCTTGGGTACCGTATTCTCAAGAAAAATGCAAATGCGGTTGAGGATGCTGGGTACGGTGGGAAGATCATCACGATGCTGCGAGACGCCGGAGAGAACATCAATTGGCGTGAGATAGATCCGACCGAGCCTGACCCAGGCCTGATTATTGGACATGAGATGCCACCTTCTCCTGATTCGCATCTAGAGTGGCACTACCATAATTGGGTATTGTCCAACGTTGGGTGGTAATCATGGTACGACGAGAATGAACGTCCGGTGCAGACTCAGGTATGTCATACTTCAGTATCTGTCAGGTTTTAATAAATTTCTTCATTCAGATCAAATTTAATAATTTATGTGTATAATTGCAGGGTCCGACAGAGATGCGGCCATAGCACCACCTGCGGAGACCGATACTTCTGAGTACGAGTCCTACTCGTACAGTCTTCAGGACTTCAGGGTATACGATGAGGATTTCATGTCGGCACCGGCATGGCCCCGATATGACACAGAGATGCCGCATGATGGAGAGGCTAGTGGTAGCGGGTCTCATACTCAGCACGCCTTTGAGACTGAGTTCGCCGCATCTATCTTCAGTACACCTCCGCCAGTACAGACTGTCTCCCCGGGCGATGCCATATGGGATACTGCCGAGCGGATACGCAGGTCTGCCGATACCCCAAATGAGGCCGAGAGAGACGGAGCCTGGCCACGCTGGCACCGGGCGAACGCCGGAGTACCGGCTCAGCGATGGCCCCCCTCTCCGTTTTAGTTGTATTTTTACTAGTTTTGTACTATTTATATTTGGTATACTATTTATGTTTGGTATATTTGGATTCTCCTATATTTTGGTTTTTTTGTATGTGTGCTTTTATGATACTATTTTTATATTTTACATGTAAAATAATTATCATGATAATGCTAAACATAAAATATTACAACATTAAAATAGTAGTACAACATAAAAAATAAACTGAAAAATATTTAAAACAATTGCATAAGTGCGTTAAATAGCAAAAATAAACTCATCAAGATTAAACCGACATTTTTATTAATATCCAAAGTTTAATAGAAAATTACGGGTTAAAAAAAAGAGTAAGCTGGCCAGAAAATGGCCGGCTTAGGGGGGAGTAAGTCGGCCATTTTCTGGCTGACTTAGGCATTTTTCGATATTGGACTGAATTCTGGGCATAAATAATAATTTGTATTAAACTTTGGATATTAATAAAAATGTCGGAATCCAGACATAGCTTCTATCAATAATAATGATATTTTGAAATTGATCACCGGTGAGATCCAATTCAATAAAGATATCATTGTTTCTTCTTTCAATTTTAAAAAGAACTCAAATTGATCCAAACTTTGCTTTTACTAACGATAAGAATACAAAAATGAAATCTTCACTCAGAATAAAAGAAAGTGGAAAACGATTTCATTATTTTTATGCCAAGCATCCGTTCTACTACGATAAGTAACCTTTCAAAGTTTCAAATTTTGATGACCATCTCCTCGGGGGTGGAGACGGGGCAAACAAAATTAAGACGAATTAGCACAAAAACATTTGAAAAAATATTTCATACAATGAAGCACAACTTAATAGAGTAAGGTTCAAATGTCTGTATCTTTCATTCTTTAATCGCACGTCACATCTCTATCTTTGTTTCTAAAGTTCAAATGGTCGAGCTGAACTGCTCGACATGATCTCTATATTAAAATGTGTTTGAAGATCAAATTTTATATTTTTTTAAAACTTTTTACAATATTTTATATTTTCAGATAGATACAAATTATTGTTTTTCATAAGATTCTAGATCATCCAAAAACAATGATTTTATAACTATAAATAAAACTAGTACAAAGTTTCAAAAAATATAAACTTTGATCATCAAACACATTTTAATATAGAAACCATGTTGAGCAGATTTAGAGACAAACTTTATTATTTGGAAGTATACTTTATTTTACAAACAAGTGTCCCTCTTCGACACGTGGCTTCGTCATCACGCCTCATGAAGATTTCAATATTTTGACATGGTAATTACTCTATCACAATAGAGTAGAACTAGAGTGTTCTTAAGCTTACCAAGTTTTTTGTGAACTTAAAACAAAGATTATTTGTAACTCATTTAAACCGTTGAAATCAATCTACTCCACGAGTGATGCGTTTACATGTCAAATTTATAAATTTTCGAACTAATTTAGTATAGAGTTAAGCGGTCAAAAAAAGATTATTTGTAACTTAATTTTAATGCGTTCATTTTTCATTATTTTTTGACCGCTTAACTTTATACTAAATTAATTCAAAAATTTATAAATTTGACATGTAAACGCATCACTTGTGGAGTAGATCGGTTTTAACGGTTTGAATGAGTTGTTTGAAACTCATTTGATAGGTTTTTGAGTTAAAAAACTTGGTAAGCTTAAGAACACCCTAGTTCTACTCGCTCACAATATCAATTTACACATTTACAATTCGGAGGTGATAAAAATATATATTTCAAATCTGCAAGTTTTTAGTTTTTATGTCATTTTAACTCGGAGACAAGCATCTCAAATATCTACAAATACATATTTCAACAAGCAAACAGAGACAATATAATTTTACATTTTTTCATTTGATCTGACATACTTTTATTTGTTTATAAGAATGTATAATTTTATTCAAAAGAGGTGTACTAATAATTGTCATCGTTTTCATAATTTAGTATAACTTTAAATTTCTAAAAGGTTTACACATAATATAAACAATATATACAAGTATATATCTCATACTCATTTATGTTAAAATATGTTCTTCAAGCGTTCACCCTGCAATAATTTAAATATAAAAAGTTCGCACTAAACAAAAAATTATTATAAGGTTTAACATTAAATTTGTTATGTAAGTATAAATCGCACGCCAAACTCCATGCCATTATATTGAAGTTCGCGCCAGCAAAAAATAGACAATGAGAGTCTTAACAATATAAAAGATAGATAGATTTGATAAATATACTTGTTTTAAGAAAATATTCAAAAGAAAAATATTAAAGCCGACAGTTTATCTTTAACTACTACAATTTGTGAATTAATGAATTACATAAAATGAAAATTTGTCTACAAGTGACGATCAACGATGCAAAATTGGTCCCACTGGCACCTTGAACGGAAAACCACAGTTCTTCACGCCTTAAAACTCAAACCTAATGAGGCGTGCTGCTGTAAATTTTTGAAGAGCGAAACCGACCACTCCGGCCGGCGGCCGCTGAATCAGGGTTTCGGTTCCTCTCCATTAATACGGAATAAATTGGAGAGTTTCATGGAGATCTGTAACGTTAAGTTAGAATCAAACGGCTGGACCTTTGAGGTATGGACAGATGTGATCAGAACCAATCTGAACCGCCAGCTGAAATGGACGATCCAGGGTATATGTAATTCCAACAAATTCCGTACATTTGGTGAGGAGGACGCCACCTCGACTGAATCAATCCTAAGTATTAAATATTGATCAGTTCCTCTGAAGTGCACAGATCATTTAACTGGACAAATAGTATTAGACCATTAAAGATGCGGGTCCCATGATCAGAGTGAAGCATGGAAAACTTCCAAGAGCAGACAATTCAGTCTCGTCTGTAACGATCAAGACCGCGTTAAGACTGTCCGAGACACCGAAAGGCATGTAAAATTTCAAGTACTTCTGATTTCTAAACTTTAGAAGGTCATTAGTTGTTAAGATCCGTCACTTTGTCTTATCACGAGACATACGAAAGAAAAACTACGGTTATTCATCACCACATGTCGCGTGCCTCGGAGGATCCGAATCCATTCTATGATAAAAGTTACGGTACATTTTGTACGTATTTGGACCAACATTTTTATTAATATCCAAAGTTTAATACAAATTATTAATTATACCCAGAACTCAACTCAATATCGAAATATACCCAAGCCGGCCATTTTCTGGCCGGCTATGTTCCTTCCCTAAGCCGGCCAGAAAATGGCCGGCTATGTACTTTTTTTTTTTTTTATAAAGAGACACTATGAAGATCAAAATATTGAAATCTAACTCTGAAAATTTGAAATTTTTGTTTAAATTATTTGTTATATTACTTTTATGAGAAGGGATCAAATTACAACAATTATTTTTTTTATTTTCAAAGTCCAAATCATCAATCCAAACCGTTCAACATGATTTCCACAATAAACTGTGCTTGCAGATCAAATTTTACATTTTTTGAATTTGTTTACTATTTATTAAGTATTTTACAAAAAATAGTCATATTCAGACCATTGAATTTTGTACCCATCTTAATAAATAGTAAAAAAATTCAAAAAAATGTAAAATTTGCAAGCACATTTTATTTAGATAATCATGTTGAACGGTTTGGATCGATGATTTGGACTTTGAAAATGAAAAAAATGGTTGTTGTAACTTGATCCCTCCTCTACTTTGATGTATAATTAGCATATTTATACTAAAATACGCTAGAATACTTGAAATTATGTTGAATTACACTATATTACAATAAATTATGTTCAATTATACTAAATTACGTTAAATTACAATAACTTCGCTAATTATGCTGAAATACAGTAAAAAAAAACACTCAACCCTACACAAAATTACGCTATAGTAGACTGATTTTGCTCATCTTTCATGAATCATAAAAAATAGTAAAAAAATTCCAAAAATAGTAAAAATTGGTAATCTGCAAGTTCATTATGTAACTAATTTACTGAGCTACTTGGATTGAATGATAGAAATGAAAATCTTAATCGGAAACTTCAACTCAAGTTTTGAGACTCTTCCCTTTGTTTTTTGGCGATTCTGAATTTCAGAATCTAGCATAGCTAGCACGGACGCATGCGCATTTTCACAAGCTTTCCGAAAAGTGGTCATTTGCTGAAATCGGACACTCGAGCGCCGTTTTATGACCGTTTGAAGTTTCATCGTCGTTTTTCTCCTTTTCAGTGAAGATATCGTCCCTATTCATATCGTATTTTAGCGTAATTTACCGTATTTTAACGTAATTTAATGTAATTTAACGTAATTTAACATAATTTAGTGTTATTCAACATAATTTCAATTAATCTATCGTTATTTAGTATAAATATGCTAATTATACATCAAAGAAGTAATATAACAAATAATTTAAACAAAAATTTCAAATTTTCAGAGTTAGATTTTAATATTTTGATCTTCATAGTGTCTCTTAAAATAAAAAAAAAAAAAAGTACATAGCCGGCCATTTTCTGGCCGGCTTAGGGAAGGAACATAACCGGCCAGAAAATGGCCGGCTTGGGTATATTTCGATATTGAGTTGAGTTCTGGGTATAATTAATAATTTGTATTAAACTTTGGATATTAATAAAAATGTCGGGTATTTGGACCTGGTGTTTTTTTATAGTTCATTTGTTTCTTTTTGAAACGTTTATGCAATTTTCCGTGGGCGACCACAGTAAGCGCGAATTTTATGAAGTCGTATCCTCTGCATTAACTCAAATTTTGAGTTAAGATCTAGACCGTCATAAATCCGCACTAATATAAACCCCCCCGTCCGTTCGTTATAGGCGTGGGCCGGATTGGCTCGAATTATGATCGCACGGTTCAAAAAATTAACTCAAACGGTACATTAATGTAGAGGATTCGGATTCGAATTTTATTTGACAAGTTTTTCAATTGACTTTCCTTCTTCTCTCGTTGCCACACGTCTTTATAAAATCCCTCTCCGACGATTCGCCACAGAAAAGAAAGAGGTAAAAGTGTTGTTCTCTCTTTCATCTCCGTAAGAGCTTTCAATCACAACTGCTATTCACCTCTCAATCCTCTTTCTCCATGGGATCCGACGTTACTGCTTCGGTTACCGTCGACTCCATTAACCCCAAGGTTTTAGCTCCTCTTTCCTTTTCTCTTTGCTAACATGCCCTTTGAATAGTTTGTTTTAATGAAATCCCCACCTAAAGTATTGCCCTTTCCATATTTTCTCCTGAATGGTGTATGTATTTGCAATTTTGCACAAAAGACTTCCTTAAACTGCTTTTGCTTATGCGAACCTGATTTCTCTGTGGCATAGTTTGGGTTTAACACAAAACGGATCGTGTTAATCAATTTTTTTCTTTCATATGCGTAGACAATTAGTTTTTGGTACCTGTATATTTATTTATTTTAACTTCTGTCAATATCCAGGTTTTGAAATGTGAGTATGCTGTGCGTGGAGAGATTGTTACTCATGCTCAGGTAATGTATTATTATGATTGTATCAGTTTTTTTTTCTGAATCGGGATTAGCAACAGATATAATTTAATTTAGCTAATTTTCACCTATGAACCTTGCTTAATTTGAGATTCCTTTTCCAGCGCTTGCAACAAGAGCTACAAACAAACCCAGGCTCACTCCCTTTCAAAGAGGTTTGCAGTCTACATTATTCTATTTTTTTATTTTTATTTTGAAGTGCTTTTCATGGTCTTAATTTTTTTTATTTGTGTTTCCAATTTTAAATTTTTGCTGAAACTTTCAAATTGTTATTCAGATAATTTATTGCAATATTGGGAATCCTCAATCACTTGGTCAGCACCCTATAACATTCTTCCGTGAGGTGATTGCTGAATTTACTCTTTCTTTACATAAGTACTAAGCAGATATTGATTAAAAAACAAATGCATAGACTGGTATATTTCACAGTGATTAAATTATTTGTAATTGCAATCTTGTGTAATTTCCAGGTACTTGCCTTGTGTGACCATCCTGCCCTTTTGGAAAAACCTGAGACTGGCGCTCTATTTAGGTAATTTTGTAAGAAGAAAAACAATTATTCCTTAAGCTATACTAATATGATAAATATTCTGTAGTGTTATGGGTTGTATAACTATAAGTGGGTTCTCCTTTTAAAATAACTAAGAAAATTGGTTCATAATCTTTTTGCGTTCGGTTGAGTAGTTTCAGTAGCGTTTAGTGTTGTCTCTATAGGTGACCTAGCGGGAAGTAAATGATTGTCTTGACTGAAGTTTGAACTTTTTTGGCTTAATTCACAACCTAATCTACCAAACTGATGCGATAACCTAATATTACACATAAAGACAAGAACTAAAAACAATTTATATATTTGGCTCTTGATTACTTTAACTTCTATATCTTGCATGCTGGGCAATGAGTATTGATCCATTCCTAAAATCACAACATTTGCAAATGTTAGTGTCATTTGATGTTATGTTGAATTCGTCAAACTTGGGTTCAACCAGAACAACATGAGTTCTACAGATTAAGCCTCTGATTATAGGACCTTTTATTTGGACATACATAGTTCCTCAACCTATATGGTTGAAACTCATGAACCTTGCATTGGTCATGTCATTGATCCTTCTTGTTTTTTTTTTTTCTATTTTTTGGCAGCTCGGATTCTATTACAAGAGCTCAACAAATCCTGAGCTCCATCCCTGGCAAGGCTACAGGTGCCTACAGTCATAGCCAGGTAAATAAAATTATATCCTAATAATTATTTTCTGTGGAATTATTTCTGTGTTTATATTGTCAAGTTCAATTTCAGGGTATTAAGGGATTGCGGGATGCCATTGCTGCAGGGATTGCAGCCCGCGATGGTTTCTCAGCCAATGCTGATGACATTTTTCTCACTGACGGTGCCAGCCCAGGGGTAAATTTAATTTACTCGAATTCTTTTGCTAGATATTTCTAAATTGTTTTACTATTTGTTAATACGAGTTTTTCCTCAGGTGCACAACATGCTGCAACTGTTGCTGAGGTCAGAGTCTGACGGAATTCTCTGCCCCATCCCTCAGTACCCTCTCTACTCTGCCTCAATTGCTCTTCATGGTGGAACTCTTGTATGTGTCTCTACAATTAAATCTCATTTCATGTACTTGAGTTATTAAATTTTTCACATTTGATCGACAGTGGTATCACAACCCCTATGCCCCCTCCCCCCACCCCAAAAAAACATCCAAAATCCTAAAAGATCACTTCAATTTAAATTCATCGTGTTTGTTGAATTTACAAGAAACAAGCATCTAGTTAAATGTGCATGGGAATAGGGTAACGGCAATAATTCTGGCAAAATGAGGTTTTTCTATTTTCATTGAAGTGTTGTATCATAAATTGTTGTTTCAGGTGCCATACTACCTTGATGAAGCCACTGGATGGGGACTGGAGACCTCTGAGCTGAAAAAGCAACTGGACAATGCCAGATCAAAGGGTATTGCTGTCAGAGCTCTTGTTGTGATTAACCCTGGCAATCCCACTGGACAGGTGACAAGTTGTTCTCTTTTCTTCATTTTCTTTTTGTGCCTCTATTTTTTAAATTTATATTCCAACTGTTTTGACTTTTTGAGTACTGGCGTAGGTTCTTGCGGAGGGAAACCAGCAGCAAATTGTAGAGTTTTGCAAGAACGAAGGCCTTGTTCTTCTCGCTGACGAGGTAATGTCGACATTATTTGTTTGAAGCTCGGTTTGTAATTTAACTTATTCTATCCAATGGTGAGCAAAATCTAAAATCTAAATTCTAAAATCTTTTTCTTTTATTTCTCCAGGTTTACCAAGAGAATATCTACGTAGATGACAAGAAATTCAACTCCTTCAAAAAGGTTGCCAGGTCCATGGGTTACGGTGAGGAGGACCTTACCTTGGTCTCATACCAATCTATCTCCAAAGGTACGTGTACTCCAAAGAAATAAAAAAATTGTGCTAAAAGGATAAAAAGTTGTTTCCTCTTAACATAAATACCTTAACTTTTGACCTTCTTAAATGCACCAGGGTATTATGGTGAATGTGGCAAGAGAGGCGGTTACATGGAGGTTACTGGCTTCAGCAGCAGTGTAAGAGAGCAAATTTACAAAGTTGCATCAGTAAATCTCTGCTCGAACATCTCTGGCCAGATCCTTGCCAGCCTTGTCATGAACCCACCAAAGGTATCATTAATTGTTAACCAATCTATCTGATAGCAAAAAAGAAAAAGACATTTTTTTTTTTCAAGAAAAACATTAACGGTAAATAATTGTTGCAGCCGGGAGATGGATCCTACGAGTCATATGCGGCAGAGAGAGACGGCATTCTTAAGTCTCTAGCTTCTCGTGCAAAGGTAAGATCAGTTTAAGGAGCTTCCTTTTCTATGTCCTTTTTGTTTGCCCAAAGAAAATAAAGGAAATAAAAGATGGCCATTTATGCCTTTTTATTAAAACCCATTAACAGATAAAATTTGGTAAAACCAACTGCTTTTGAGTGGCTAATACAGTACTTGGTCATCCGGATAAGAAACATTTAGCCGAAACAATTACTGTGCCATTGTATTGCTATTTTGTAGCCGTACCAGTCTGTTTGCCAAATTGCATATGACATGCCACCTTGCCATTCATAAAGAAGCTAAAGCAACATCTACCTTCTGTGTATAATCAACAAATTATTGCACAGAAATATGCAAACTCGAAAAGGATGATCCAAATGTGGAAGAGCAGAATTTGATATAAATAACAACAAAATTTAACATTTAGGCACTGGAGGCTGCATTGAACAGCTTGGAGGGAGTGACATGCAACAAGGCCGAGGGTGCAATGTACCTCTTCCCGCGAATTCGCCTCCCAGAAAAGGCGATTGAAGCTGCCAAAGCAGCTAAAAAGGCACCTGACACTTTCTACGCTCTTCGCCTCCTTGAGTCTACTGGAGTCGTTGTTGTGCCTGGATCTGGCTTTGGTCAGGTTTGTAATTTCATTTACTAACTTCTACTTTTATGCAAATGCATGTGGAAGATTCTGAAGGAAATTTTCATTTATTACCCACAAATTCCAAAACAGAATCTACCCACAATTTTTTTTGGAAATGCTGTTTGTACTTTGTACCTATAGTCTTCGATGCACAATTGCTCGAGAACTTCCCAAATTACCCCTGTTCCTTTGTCATTAGTTGCTCTATTGTCTATGCATGAAATTTCATCACAATAGCAAAACTTGTCTAGCTCTCTTCTTAATTTTCCATGGTAATTGAACTAATATTTCTTTTTTCTTATTTTGTGAATAAAGGTACCTGGAACCTATCATTTTAGGTGTACTATTCTTCCACAAGAGGATAAAATCCCAGCCATCATCTCTAGTCTCAAGGCTTTCCATGAGTCGTTCATGAACCAATATAAGGATTGAGTGCCTTCTCCAATTAGAAAATCCTGTTGATCAGAGAAATTAATCTGTATAAGAATAAGTATGCCATCCACTTTTTTTTTTTCACCTTTTCCGGCTTGCTTTTTGGATGGTTTGAAACATATTTTGGTTTTCTCTGTCTCAATATAGAGAAAACAAATCTTGTGCGCGTGTAAACTTTTGCCAAAAATGGAATTTGCTCCTGAGAGTTCTGAGACACTTTTATTGCTGTTGTGTGAATATTGGAGAATGATTGTTTTAGCGGGGGCCATTTTACTTCCTACTCAGCCTGCCAATGATGTGGTGTCCTCTACATCATTTTTGTTCAAAAAAATGCAAACAATTGTACATGCTATTTAAAGAATTTGTATAATTGTAATGGGTTCATATTTGTTAAAATTTTGTAAATATAGTTCGCATATGTAACGCTATACTAATACTAGGCGAGTTGGAGGATTAGTTGCTTCTGGCCACAATTAGCAAGTTCGTGGCCCAGCAATATATGCATTTATGCGATGAGATTTCTTTGGATTGCAACCTGAGAATCGAGATAAGCCCAGATCTGACTAGTTGTTACTGCCTTGTCAAAATAGCTTTGATCAACGGCACGGCCTCTGGTCTCTGATACTGTGATACTGATACAGTACTAGTTCTATCGAGCAATGAAAAGTATAAAGATGAAAGAAATAAAATAGGAAGTCGACCAGAAAAGAATGCATAGTTGATGCTAGAATAATGAGTTTATCTGTAAATCGGTACTTTTTGATGTTTCTTTTGAATATACTTATCTTAGACCTTCGAGTTAGGCAAGTGTGCCCCTCGAGATTTAGAGAATTTATAGCACTAGATGCAGAGGGCTCTAGAGGAGGTGTGGTGCTCGCATGGAGCACTGCATAAAGATGTGCATAACTGGATCGTCAGTGCGGTCCTTAAAATTGCCAACTTAACATTCTTTGTAACAGGGGTTTATGCACCGCAAGCAAACCGACAAAAGAGGGAATTCCTTGATGAGTTAAGGCAACTAAGGCTCTTGAATGATTACCCGTGGATCATTGTCGGAGACTTTAACATGCTTCGCTCTCGGGAGGAGTCAACGGGGTGCGCAGGAAACCCAGGCACCATGTTCCAATTTAATAATTTCATCTCTGACGAATGCCTCATCGACGTGCCAATACATGGCCGAAGTTTCACCTGGTCCAGTAAACGGCCCCACCCAACCTTATCTAGGCTGGATAGAGCACTGATCTCGGGCCACTGGAACTCCCTTGGAATGTCCTTTTCCTTAATAGACTTACCGCAACCAGTTTCAGACCATGTCCCGTTAGTTTTGACAATCAAGCCCCATGGCAACGGGACGAAAATACCTTTCAAATTTGAACTGTTTTGGCTCAACCACCGGGAAATCCGAGAGATTGTGGCCGCAGCATGGGGATCCACTGAACAAGGTAGCAGCATTGCAAAAAAGTTTCAACTCAAAATCTTTGCGGTCCAGCGGGCACTAAAGGAATGGGCCTACCACAAATTCCACTCATCAGAAAACAAATTAAATTGGTCCAAATGGGTGCTCAGGCAGTTAGACAAGGCGGAAGAACATAGGCATCTCAATGGGATTGAAATGCAACTCAGAATATCGCTTAGGGAGCATATCTTCCGATTGGCGAGCGAAAAAGAAGAAAAATGGAAGCAAAGGTCCAGGTGTAGATGGCTTAACTTGGGGGACAAGAATACGGCCTACTTTCATGCGGTAGCCAACGGTAGGAAAAACCGTAATGCCATAATATCTCTATCTGCAGATGACGGCGCTGAGGTCCAACAACAATACTTAAAAGGCTTTGTCTTATCACACTTTACACAGATACTTGGTCAAGCACGCTCCGACAGACCAACCTTCGACCTAACGGGATTAGTCGGACCCAAACTGGACCAACAACTCAAACACCTCGATGAAGACATCACAAGGCAGGAGATCCAAACGACACTTAATCAGATGCCGAAGCAAAAGGCTAGCGGACCGGATGGACTCCCAATCGAATTCTATCAGCAATTCTGGGACATAACCGGTGAAGATCTCTTCAAACTGGTCACCGAGTTACACAATGGCAGAACCGACATCTCATGCCTAAATAGAGCAGCAATTACATTGGTCCCTAAAAAGACAGGTGCTAACCGAATCACGGACTACAGGCCAATAAGTGTTATCAACACAATCATCAGATTAATCACCAAAATACTGGCCAACAGACTGCAGCCCCAATTGCAAACCATCGTCTCCAACACTCAAACTGCCTTTGTAAAAGGCAGATCCCTGATAGAATCATTCCTGGTCGCCAGAGAGCTGCTCTATGCCTCGCATGATCACAAAACCCCGACAATTCTATACAAAGTAGATTTCGAGAAAGCTTTCGATATGGTGGACTGGTGCTTCCTAACGAATCTGCTTATCGAAAGAGGATTCCTGCCTCGATGGCTCTCAACAGTTTTAAATATCCTGCAATCCTCACACTCGGCAATTAAAATCAACGGAGAGCTCACGAGCTGCTTCAAGCACAAAAGGGGGTTGCGACAAGGAGACCCACTTTCCCCACTGTTGTTCATCATAGTGGCAGATTCCCTCAAGTGGTTCTTAACCAATGCGGGCCAAGCAATGCAGACACCGATCCATATCCCCCCCACAATCATACAATACGCCGACGACACTCTCATCATCGCGGAAGCGCACCCAAAAACCCTTAAGATACTCACACTCGTATTGCAATCATACGAATCACTCTCGGGGCTTAAAATAAATAGGGCAAAGAGCAACTTCCTCCCTATATCGGTGCCAAACCAGAACATCCCTGTCATTCAGAGAATTCTCTCCAGCCCCCCAGCACAGCTCCCAATGAAGTACCTCGGGCTACCGTTGACGATACGCAAACCGAGCAAGGACCAATTCCAACCGATTATATTGGCAATCCACAACAGAATAGCGAGTTGGAAGTCTAACCTCCTATCTTATGGAGGGAGACTAATATTGGTCAAATCGGTCTTGTCGGCTCTCCCGCTGCACTATGCCCAGGCATTTCGCCTGCCGAAATGGGTAATCAAACACATCAACCGACAACGAAGGCGGTTCCTTTGGAAGGGCAACGACCAATGTAAACCAATTAATTGCCTGGTTAACTGGAAAAAAACTTGCGCTCTCAAGCAAGAGGGGGGCCTGGGAATAATAGATATTGCCGACCAAAATGCCGCACTAATGGTTAAGTGGTTATGGAAACTACATAACGAGGAAAATGGGCTATGGGCAAAGACGCTGTTGCAACTGTATGGGCTATCGCACCACGCAGATCTGGGTACGCAGGGTTCATATTTCCTTAAATCACTCGTAGAGTTCTCTCCTTTCTTCAACTGCTCAGTAGCCTCAGATCAAATCACCAACCGCTTGACCTGGAAATGGACGGAAGTGGGGTTTACCACGGCATCAGCCTATAAGGTGCTGCACCGAAAAGGGATCGGATGCCAATTCTATAGGGCAATCTGGAAGCTAAAGATACCAATGAAGGTAAGAATCTTCATGTGGCTTTTCATTAATGATAAGTTGCTGACCAGAGAGGTCCTCATAAAAAGAGGTTGTTTGGTCAACTGGGATTGTGTCATGTGCACCACTCAAGAGTACGAAACACGGGACCATTTGTTCTGGAATTGCAACTTTGCTAGAGGTTTTTGGAGAGGCCTCTTTGCGACATTGAACATACGGCCACCAACCCATACTGAGGTGGCCCACGAAGAATGGTGGAGCCATAGAATTACACTCTCAGGGGAACAGAAAAGAAAATGGGACGGGGCATGGGCAGTTGGCCTCTGGACGCTGTGGAGAGAGAGGAATCGACGGATATTCTCTCAGGACCGCAGACAAATGCATAGATTAATAAATGAGGCAACAGAAGAATCCTCTCTTTGGGCTACCAATTGTTAGTGTAAGAAGGGTCAGGGGTAAAATGGGCACGGAAGACCAAGCGAGGTCCTTCACTGTGCTCATTAGTGTTATTTTTACTAAGTGATTTCTGTGTAATAAAGAACGAAACTCCATTCTGGAGATGTAACTATTTTTTTCATTAATACATCGACGGCTGGCTACTTGCCAGCTGTCCTTAAAAAAAAATACTTATCTTATACCTGTCATTGCCTAGAATTTCTTGTTCGTCTGTTCGACATTCAAAGTAGCAGAATAGAATCATCGACTTAAACAGTAAATACCCTCCACCCCACCGCACACACAAGAACAACCCGAGAGAAATAAAAAAGTGGTGCGGAGCATGTTCTTGTTGACAAAAAGAAAAAAGAAAGCAGGTCCAAAAAAATCACAAAAGAAAATTTGTGTTTCTGAAATTTTTTTGTTTCGGCCACAAGAATTTTCTGCGGGCTTAACAAATAAAGGTTAATTTAAAGAATGTCTGAATGTATCTTTTCAAACTATTTAAAAATTAAAAGACTTGTTTCTCTTTATGCCGACATTTTTATTAATATCCAAAGTTTAATACAAATTAATAAATATACCCAGAATCCGGCCCAATATCGATATATACCCAAGCCGGCCATTTTCTGGCCGGCTATGTACCCTCCCTAAGCCGGCCAGAAAATGGCCGGCTATGTACCTTTTTTTTTTCCCGCATTAACTCCTATATATACCCTTTTTTCTCTCTCTCCTCTCACAATTCTCTCATCCCAACCGAATTCCGAATTCTCTCTTCTTCTTTGAGGTAAATTTTTTTTTATCTAATTTAATTTTTAATTTATTTATTTTAGAGTTTAGGATTTAAGTTTTAGGTGTTATAATTTAGATTATGTTGTTGTAATTTAGTGTAATTAGCTAAGTTAACCAATATTTAGTTTAATTAGCACAATTGACCAATATTTAGGGTATTTTGGCCTTTTTTACCATAATTATGCTGCTTAAGCGTAATTTTACCGAAATTAGCACGTTTGACCAATATTTAGGATATTTTGGTCTTTTTTACCATAATTAGGCTAATTAAGCGCAATTAGTGTAATTAGCACCGATAACCAATAATTAGGGTATTTTGGTCTTTTTTACCATAGTCATGCTTATTAAGCGTAATTTTACCGAAATTAGCACGTTTGACCAATATTTAGGGTATTTTGGTCTTTTTTACCATAGTCATGCTTATTAAGCGTAATTTTACCGAAATTAGCACGTTTGACCAATATTTAGGATATTTTGGTCTTTTTTACCATAATTAGGCTAATTAAGCGCAATTAGTGTAATTAGCACCGATAACCAATAATTAGGGTATTTTGGTCTTTTTTACCATAGTCATGCTTATTAAGCGTAATTTTACCGAAATTAGCACGTTTGACCAATATTTAGGGTATTTTGGTCTTTTTTACCATAGTTATGCTAATTAAGCGTAATTTTACCGAAATTAGCACGTTTGACCAATATTTAGGATATTTTGGTCTTTTTTACCATAATTAGGCTAATTAAGCGCAATTAGTGTAATTAGCACCGATAACCAATAATTAGGGTATTTTGGTCTTTTTTACCATAGTCATGCTTATTAAGCGTAATTTTACCGAAATTAGGTTATTTTAGATATCAGGATGCCTAGAGCACGGCCTACCCAGCGTCCAGTAGTGGACGAGCCGATCAGTACTAGCAGCACGGAGCACATCAGTCCTCTTCTGTGGATTCCCCACAGCGAGCACCGAGTCTCATTGGCTTCTCGTGAGGTACGTTCCTTTTCTTATATTTTCATTAAATTTTGTTGGATTTAAATTTTATTATTGATACCTCGCATATTTAGTCTATTTTAGGCCTGTTTTAGTACCAGATTCGTGCCATGATTCACCAGAATCATGTGCATTTCATCGATATATCTTTAGAATTTGGTACTGCTGAGTGTTTGTTTGTTTTCTGCAGGTTTGGAGCAAAACACACGAAGAAACGGCGATTCAGATGATGAGGTACGACCCTTACCAGGCTTGGTACGGGTCTTACCAGACTTAGCCATTTTTCAGCTCATCACGCCTGGTACGGCCTGGCCGTACCAATTTGGTACGGGCCGTACCTAAAGGCGGCCTGACAGATTCAAATTTTGGCAGAGGCTATTTAAAGCGGGGAACTCTCCAATTTCGACATCCATTCCATTCCAGATCTATTTGAGAGCACAGTAAGAGAGAGAAAGAGAGCTAAGGAGCTGAGAGCAAGAAGGAAGGAAGAGGAAGAGGCGAAACTCGACGGATCTAGCTTCCTCCTCTCGATCCCTTCGATCCATGGCTATCTCTATCCCTCTTATTGCATTTTTAGATCTTATTATGTGCTGTGAGTAGTTCTTTTAGTTTCTAGGGTTAGAGATTGATTCTTGATTTGTTTTGACTTTCTTTGACTTGTATCTTGTATGAACTCTTTAGTTTGATTGATTGTGATTTACTTTGATATCTTTTGCTTTGCTTGCTGTGATTGTTGTATGATGTGCCTCTAGGTTTAGATCGAACCTATCAAGGTCATGTGATCATCTCAATCTCTCATCCAAATCAAATGCTTAGGGTAGAATAGTTCGAATTGAAGCCGAGAGGTTGAATTCTCCTCTAATCGACAGATTAGAGGGTGCCTTAGACCTCCAATCAACCAGCTAGGGTAGATCTGTACCAACACACGAGAGTTGAGGTGTAGAAATCCCTAAAAGGCAATCAATTGCATTCCAACCTAGATCTTGATCCAACAAACGATGGTTGAGGGTTAGGAACCTTAGGTATGGTCAATTGAACCTTTCTAAAGAGTTTAGCACAAGGTACCAGCAAGGAAATGCATTCACTCGAACTGGTAGGTTCTGTTCTGGGAAGCCAGTACGGGTCTTACCAGGGTGGTGCGGCCTTGCCTTACCAAGTGAAGTACGGCCTAGCCGTACCAACTTGGTACGGGCCGTACCACTAGAGGCAGATCAGAGATGAAGTCTGAAATCCTGGAAACGCCTTTTATCCATAATCAAAACAAAGTTTACATTTCTTCTAGCACTTTATTACACCTGTTTGCATTGTTTGATTTGTTTGAATTGATCTTTTAGGAACTTAAATACCAAACCAAACCTTTCTCACTTCTAGTTTTTAATTGAGTTTGGTAGATTCTAACCTCGCAATTAACCGTCCCTGTGGATCGATACCCGAATATACTACTCGATAGGGGTTGTGCACTTGCATCCCTTACTCGTGAAGTGTAAACGCGGTTTTAAAAGGTACGCCCTCAAGCGTACCGAAACTTGCGTTGCGCTTCTGCGCGAACAATTATGTTGTCACCATGCGGATTACATTTTTCAACGCAGGACACGGATCTTCTAGATGTGAAGTTGAGGTGCGTTCACATGAGGTACTACGAGGTGATGGAGCCGTACCTCGTCAACTTGGGTCTCTACCAGGTTGTGGACATCGTGCGGACAGAGAAGAGCATCATCAATGCATCTCTCATCGCTGGACTGGTGGAGCGATGGCGTCCCGAGACGCACATGTTTCACATGCCATTCGGAGAGATGACAGTGACTCTCCAGGATGTGAGTGCTCTCTGGGGTTTGTCTATCCGTGGCACACCCGTCGGCGGCGTCTCTGACAACACCAGATTCGCAGGTTATGTCGATGAGTTATTGGGAGCTGATCCTTCCTATATCATTGGGGAACATGGGAGGTCGAAGTTCCATTTGCGGATGACGAGGTTACGGCAGCACTTCATCGCGGGTCTCTCGGCAAATTCCACCGAGCTGGAGATTCAGAGGTAAATTTTTATTAATATCTACTAATTAATTTATAATACGATGATTCTATTAGATGGCAGATGGGATACACGGGCGATGCCAGATGGGATACTGCCGAGCAGATACTGAGGTCTGCCGATGCCCCAGATGAGCCCGAGAGAGACGGAGGCTGGCCGCGCTGGCGCCGGGCGAACGCCGGAGTACCGCCTCAGCGATATTCCCCCTGTCCGTTTTAGTTGTATTTTTACTAGTTTTGTACTATTTATATTTGATATACTATTTATGTTTGGTATATTTGGATTATCCTATATTTCGGTTCTTGTGTATGTGTACTTTTATAGTACTATTTTTATATTTACAGATAAAAAAAATTATCATGATAATGCTAAACGGAAAATATTACAACATTAAAATAATAGCACAACATAAAAAATAAACAGAAAAGTATGTTAAATAGCAACAATAAACTCATCAAGATCAAACCGACATTTTTATTAATATCCAAAGTTGAATAAAAAGTTTGAAAACCATCATCTAGGGTTTCAAAAGTTTGAGCTTAGTCAGAAAACCATCATATGGGGTTTCAAAAGTTCGAATATGAAAATGTGATCACGCCTTGGTTGTAATTAACCAAAAAAAAAGGCTGAAATTTTGTAAAAATAAATAAAATATGAAAATAATGCAATTAAGTCAAAATTCACCCTTTATCTATCATTTTATTTTCGAAACGTATCATGTTATAAATTATTTTGAAAAAAAAATCGATTATGAATCGTAAGTCGTAAATTATAGAATGCCGTATATCATGTAGTTATAAGAGTATATGTGCTATATTGTTTTATGGCAAATTTTTCTATGAACTAATACCCGACATTTTTATTAATATCTAGAAGTTGAATAATGTGGGTTAAAAAAAAAATAGATAGGTACTGTCGTCAGTCAATGTGATGATATTGATGTTATTTTTGAGGTATTTGTTTTCACTATGAGACAAGTCCCATCAATATCATTACATTAATATCATCAGTCAATGTTTCCGACAAGAGTAATAATTAAGCGTGTCCTTCATATTGAATTGTCATATGGTTACAAAAAATTTAAACAAAAAATTTCAATACTTTGATCTTCATAGTGTCTCTCTCTAAAAAACGGAAAAAAAAAAGGTACATAGCCGGCCATTTTCTGGCCGGCTTAGGGAGGGTACATAGCCGGCCAGAAAATGGCCGGCTTGGGTATATATCGATATTGGGCCGGATTCTGGGTATATTTATTAATTTGTATTAAACTTTGGATATTAATAAAAATGTCGGCTCTTTATGGAGTCTGTGCTTACAAAAACAATTATTCTGCCTACTTGATGCATAAAAAAAGAAATACATTTTTTTTTTTGTAGGATTGTGGTACCGTTGCTATAGCTATAATTCAGGTTGGACAATCCAGTCACATGTAACATGAATCGCCTGACTGGTGGTTTTATAGCAATTTGCAGCTTAATTTCCAAGGATTCTAAAAGAAATCATTTTATTCGTTACTTCTGGTACTCGATTAATTAATTGGAACAATATTCATCACCTAGAGTTAACAAACCGATTCTTTGTTAGATAACAACAACAATGACTTTGAGATGTGTTGGTGCTGACATATGCCTTAATCTAGTCATATACGACGAAAGGTGTGAAATAAGGCCGTGGGATGTGACAAAGAAAGGGCTATGTAAATAATATATGTTATTGTCAATGAGATAAGGTAAACCCACCCAAGAACAACTGTTTGCACTTAGCATTATTTTTAGTTTAATGTTAGTTTAATGAAGGTATCGGGCACCGATGAAATTGGTCTATGGGAACCATTAATTAGCTCTTTAAATTTTGAATGCAACAAGCTCCTGCTTTAGTTTATTGAACACAAAAACTAAAGTTCTTCTTTCTTTATTATTTTTGTTCTCTAGTTCTTTATTTGACAATGTTTTGTTCAGAGAAATAGAGCTTTACTCTCACATATTCTACGAACTAGAACATCTTTCTGCTCTTTTTTTTTTCACAAACTTATAAAATATATTTGTTTACTCCATGAACCATGTCCTCATAGATATTTACAACTTAAAAATTTCTAGTACAATTGCCCATCTAAACTTTGCAATTGTGACATTTACCCATGAAAACCATTTTTTTTTTTTTGAAAAACTTGACTGATGCAGTCAAGGAATGTACCCCTGAAAACTTTAAGATATAAATTTTGTCCATCAATACTTGAGATTCATCCAGATTCTCATACTTTAATATAATTAAGCAAATCTTAATTAACTTTCTTATTCATATTTGATAAAAAAAATAAGTCCTGATGCTCAAAATTGGAATTAGTAAATTTCATGGGCATAAAGACAATTACGCCAAAAAGAGGAGATTCAGCCAGTAACCCTTGATTCCTAGAATATACCAAACAAAACTTCATCATATGACGCCTTAATAAACAAATACAAAGTCATCAAAAGAGTTCTGTGGATCCACTAAGGATGGGACAAGTATCCTCCCAGGTACTATAAAAGATTTCTCTCACTTTACGGTTTGAGATTTATTCTCAGTTGCTTTGAGATTCAGACTATTGCAGGGGCAGTATTATTGAGCTTTGAGATTTGTGCGAAGTTAAAAAGAATGGTCCGGATCCACTAATTGTAAAAGATTCCCTTTTCAGGTATTGTACTGGATGTGAATTCCTAAGGATGTCCCCCAATGTTTAGAATTCATATCACCCAAGTTACCTCAACTTTTGAGTTTGAATCTGGTCCGTTCATTATATATTAGCACGCATCTTAAAAGAGCCCCATGCAACCGGTTTAGGCAGATTGGTTCGGATTCTGATTGGACAGGTTGGATTGAAACTCAATGGTGCATTACCTCAGAGAATCCGGTTTGCAATATTTAACCGTATTTTAATCATTGTTTAAGCACAATGACTAAGCAAATTCAAACCCTACCTCCCCAACCAATAATTGCATTCTTAATTTTCTCTAATCTCTCATTATCCTTTTAGTTGGAATCCATGGCTCTGAGGGGTACCTCTCCTTGTTTCACTGTTTCTAGAGCGACACCTAAATCTTATATCAAAGCTGTCATGCTTCCAACCCGTTGCCATGTACAACCAAAGAAAGTGATCAAACTTTTTTTCTTCTCTTCCACTGCTAATAAGGTATGTCTCAATTGTTGACCTGTCTGTACAATAAAAAGGTCATATTTTCCTTGCAATTATACCTTGCCAAAATCAAGTTATTGTGTTTTGTAGCTTTGACCAAAACTTTCCAAAAACAGGTAATTTTTTTTTCTTATTGGCAAATCCTCACCCAAAATAGTAAATAAATAGAATGAAAATTTCCCTTTGCTTTTTTCTGGGTAGTTTACATTTTTGTTGTCATTTTTTACATTTGAACATTGTACTGGTTCTTTCTTTTATATAATGAAAGGGCATTTTATACCTATTTTTCAAAAAAAAAAAAAAATTCCCTTTGCTGTCTGTTGTATTTATTTGATCAAAATGTGTTGCAAATGACAGATCTATGAAGATAAAGCGATGGGAATAGTTGGTTATAGAGATGAAAGTGGAGAGCAAATATATGAAGGGTTTGACGAAGGTCCACGACTAACCCATGAAGATCTAGAACTAGTAAACAATGAAAGGTAAAACAACAGTTTTTACTTAAATTTCTCCAATATTAATATATAGTCTGATATTCCCTCTTAGTAAAGTTTTCATGCTTCTTTCTTAACTACTACTTTTAATTTATTCAGAGAGGCGCGCACCCGTCGACATATACAAAAGGATGCAGGCACAGTTTTATCAGCACAATATCAGAAGATGAAATCACAAGTACCATATATTTTCATCTTTCCACAGAAAAAGAATTAAAACCACTCGATTTCAGTGTAAATTTTCACATGTGCAAAATTTTAGTGCCCACCCCCCCGCCCCCCAATTTCCATTCCATGTGCAAAATGCATGCTTTTGCCCATCGATGACGAGCGAAGACTAATTCAAAATATAGAAACTTATTAACATGCTGTGAAGAAAATGAAGTTCATGGGAAAAAGTATGATATTTTTCTGAGAAATAGAGTTATCACGTGTAAGATTTATCTGATTTATTGTGTATTGTGTGATTGAAGGTGTAAAATTGTAAATACAGTGTAAAAATTTAAATGACTCTCTTTTGTTTGGAATGACTAGTATAAATTAAGTGCATTTAAAATTGTGAATACATATATGTTCTTATTTTCTATATGACTTAAATGTACTTTTTTAGTATTTCCAGTACTTGTGAAGAGATTGTTGCATTGTTTAGATCATACAAAGCATAAAGTTCAGAGTTTTTTTTTTTTATTTTCAGAAAAATTAATGGTCTTATTATCGAAATGTTTTGGTTTAGAAGCTAGAGCTTTGGGGATAATGCGATATGGGTCCTTTCAAGGGATTGTGCTTTCGCTGAAATTTTTAATAATAATATAAAAAAAATTCAAAATTCCACCCATAAAATATTTTTTCTTAAATTTCGAAAACTATCACAACTGCTGACTTTATTAACTGTCTGCATAGGGCACGCTGGTAAAGTCAGCAGGCCTGGATGGACCCCTACCCGCTGCCAAAGTTCACTGGTCTAGGTACGGAGGTCAATTTGGGTCCGATGTCCATCGGACTCAAAGTGAGTTCGATGATCATCTGATCTGCTTTAAAATTCGTGCCCGCAATTTTAGTGTCTGCTTTAAAATTCGTGTACATGAATTTTAAAGCAGATCGGACGGTCCTGAAACCCATCGGACCCAACCTGCTGTCCTAGGTACGTGCTGGCAAAGTCGGCTTGTAGGACAAAAACTGAATTTTATTATATTATAAATTTCCAAATTCTCTCTCCTTATCCTCATAACGCAAGGAGGAGGAGGTAGGCTCTTTGTAGGAGCCATCAGCTTCACGAACTCCATCGGATAATGACTTTGTTCCGAAATGTTCTTGAAAATAGATTTTAATTTTCGTTGTAATATTTAGTTTTAGTTTGTAGTTATGTAGTGTATTTTGGTTATAGTATTTAGTTTTAATTAGTTTGCAGTTATGCATGTTGTAACTTGTAACCTTTAATGAATTGTTCTTATTACTTTATGACAAATACTAAATTTTAACATAATCAATTTCATATAAGCAAAAAAATCATTAAGAAAATTATCTAATTCATACAATTTGTCCAAATCAAACACAAACAATCATAAAAAAAAATGCGCATTAACGTCTTGATCTACTCGAAGAAGCTCCTGTATTTTTGCATTCAAAATGAAAATATAATTAGTTAGTGACATAAAATTAAATTCAACAAGGAGTTTCAAATTGAATAGTAAGTACCTGATGCATTCCTATCGATAGTGTCACAGTTTGTCTGATGTCCAAGTCACCTACCTTGTATTATGTTCATTGTCATTGATATGCGACTGTCTTCTTCTTCAAATCCGGATCAGTCGACACTCTATTACTATAGTCGGGCCAATGTGTGAGGTCAATCACACTGGTTTCCAGTTTTCCTTGAAATGGAATAGGGTACCTCATGTATGCACCAGCGTATGGAAGGAAGGGCTCATGAGTCAGACTTAGACTTGTTTGTTGGATGTGTTATGAGTGTGAGGAGAGAGAATTTGAAAATTTACAATAAAAAATTCAGTTTGTGCCCTATCTACCAGCCGACTTTGCCAGTGAATACCTAGACCCGTCAACATTGCGAGCGGGTAGGGGTCCATCCAGGCCCGCTGACTTTACCAGTGGGTGTGCCCTGTGCAAATTGCTAGTAAAGTCAGCGGTCGTGAGAGTTTTTGAAAGTTTAGAAAGTAATGTTATGGGTGGACTTTTGAACTTATATATTATGTTATTGGAGCAAAGCTAGGGTGTGATGTGCTTACCAAGAGGGTTTGGTGAGCACAACTCTAATAGTATATCGGATCGGTTTCAAACGGCGAATTCAAATTGTTAAAATCCATGTACTTCATGAGTGATGCATGTACATGCAGAATTTTGAAAGTTTCGAATTTATTTGCTACAAGGTCAAGCAGTCAAAGAAATGATGAAAAATAAATATATAAAATAATTTATAAAATAACTTATAAAAGGTTCATTTCTTTTGACCGCTTGACCATGTGCTAAATGAATTCGAAACTTTAAAATTTTTGCATGTACATGCATCACTCACGAAATAGATGGATTTTAACGATTTAGATTCATTGTTTAAAGTCAATCCGATGATCTTTTAAAGATGTGCTCACCAACCACTCTTAGTGAGCACATCACACTCTAGTTTTGCTCATGTTATTGACAAAAATTTTGGGTGCTAGGGCACATGCAAAAGGCACAAATAGTTGAAATCAGATATTAGTTTTGTAGTTTTGTTATTAATAAATGAGTGAGGCTATGGTACTATGCATTATAACATTTTGACATTTTTTTTTTTTTTGGATAAAAGTGGTATAATACCACCTGTTTCATTAGAAACAGATAGTTCATACACAATGTGTCTAAAGACAATTACAAAATATGAAACAACCAATTAACAAAATAATTTCATGTGAAGCAACAAGGAGATATCTAAACCATCAAGGCATAAAAGCTAAGTCTGCTAAACACTTGTTATACAAAACAGTAAGAACATTAGTAAATCATTAGGAAGAACTAAGGAGCTGCAGAGAAGCTAGCATAGGATGAATTGGAATGGGAAGTGGGATCAGAATCTCTGAGATAATCAGAAAGGTCTGACCCCTCTAATCCAAGAATTGGTTCTTCCTCTGAATCCTAGCTGTTGTTTCCCTCTACCGATGTATCTGTCTCCGATAGGATTATAATATTACCTGACTGAGACAAATTTGTAACATTCATAGATAAAACTAAAATTAATTTAAAAAAATAATTATCTAAGTTAGATTTACACCAATAAGAAGTTAAGAAAATAATTTGAGATGCTAATGAAGCTATAGAGGGTACCACAGCATTATTAAAACATACTTTATTTCTAACTAACCAAACTACCCAAATGGTTGCTGACCTAAGTAATTCAATTAACCTACGATCTTTAAGTGGTATCCATGCATCTAAAAGCCACAAGTCTAAAACAGTATCACAGTTAAAGGTGAGATTATTAAACTCTGCAATCCACGACCAGATAGAGTTAATTAAAAGACAAGTTACAAATAAATGGTCTGTTGTCTCAATAGAATTACCATAGCATTTTGACATGTATTGTTAATCAATATATATCTTCATTTCAAAGTCTAAACAATTGATCTGAACTGTTCAACATAATCTCTATCTAAAAATATACTTGTAGATTAAATGTTACGTTTTTATATTTATTGACTAATTTATTTGAGCTAGACAAAATATCATTATTTTAATGGATCTGGAATCTTCATATGAAGTGACTTTTTACTGATTTAAAAAATACAATTTGATATATAAGTACATCTTCATGTTGAGTATTATGTTAAACTATTTAGATCAACTATTTAGATCAACTATTTAGATTTTGAAAATAAAAATACAAATTCATAGTAAAAATTAATATGCGCTATAACTATTCAGATCAACTATTTAGATTTGAAAATAAAAATACAAATTCGTAGTAAAAATTATTATGCGCTATGCAAATTATCATAGCCTCACTTATAATTTCCCTCTTAAAGAAATTATAGAGCAGAGATTTTGACGCTGTTCCAAGCACTAAAGTACCCCCTTTTAAGTTATAAGAGCACAACGTCTCCGTTGCGTGAAAACGAAGAATTCACTTAAACTGTGCTTCAAAACAGAGTGTATAAAGAAAAGAAAATAATGAAGCGAAATAAGTCACTTTCTCTACACTCCTATTTGAAAGTGAAAATTAGTAAAAAAATGTTGCTGAAATTATACCTCGATTTCACCTCCATTCCCTTTTCCTTCCGTTCGCTCTCTTTTTAATTTTATCGTTGTGAAACAAATAATCGGGCGCAGACCGATTGTGGTTAGGTCGGTCTCCCCTCTGCTTTCTTTCCTTCCGCTCGCGTCATCCCTTGTGGGGCATAATGTAAGAAAAGACAACCGTTTCATAATTTATTCAAAACTCTATGACTTAAGCATTGTTAGAAATTAATAAACTTAATTTGTAGTTAATTGTTGGAACTCTCTAGAATTGTCATGAATGTATTGGGGTTCTCTAGAAGTCATATTGTGGTCTTCTAAGTTGTCTTGAAAAATAAAAAAACGTGTATAGGAAATAGAGAGTGTTAATGAGAGGTTTAAATGTTATTTAGTGATAATAGAGTGTGTAGAAAGTTCCTATGGGTCTATATAATATGTAATGAGTTTTTTGAATGTAATAGAGTAAGAGAGTAAGAGAATATTGATAATAGAAGTTAATTTTCTGTCATAGAGTATTCTCTCTTCCACTACTAAAATATATTAAGTTTGTCTCTATATTAAAATCGATCCTATCAAGCATCTCACACGGACCAGCCAATGTTCACTCCAAAATGAATGAAAACACTGATAACTAGTCTCTCTCTCTCTTCACAAAAAAAAATGTGTCGGAGAAAGGAGGCTAAATTATACATGCAACAAAAATGAAGAGGTGCGAAGGACAGACGTTGCAGACCCGTGCAAGCCGAGCCGGCTGGGGGTCGCAATGGACAATTGACCGTCATTGTCTAGTCCGCCAGGGGCGGACCCAGTGTATCTTGGGGGGGGGGGGGCAGCTGTCCCCCCCCTGAAATTTTTTTTGCCCCCCTCTGGACGTTTAATTTGTAATTCGAGTTAAATTTATGGTTAAAATTGAAATAAATGTGTTGAATTTTGATTGGTAATTAGAATTATAAGTCAGAGCATCAGAAATTACAAGTCAAAGCATTGGAAAGTATAAGTTAAAGCATTACTTTTTGTCGAGTACCCAATTGGTTAATGGATTTAAACCCGATTTGATATTTTTTTGCCCCTCCCTAACGAAAATCCTGGATCCACCCCTGCAGTCCGCAATGTATTATGCGCCATCTGCACATGTTGAGAAATAAAATTGATCTCAGAATATAATTCATCATCGATCAAAAGGTCTATAATTAATCAACTTTAATATCCAATTTAGGGGAAAAAAAAGGCAACGGTATTGGTACACTGGTACCAATGCATACCATAAATAGAAATAGGTACCAACGGTTATATGAGTCATGTAACTATAAATAACAGAAACCATTGATTTTTGAGCAAAGGTTATAGATCAAGCTACTAAATTATTTAATATCTATAAGAGATTTCTCATTCTAGTTTCAAACTTGTGAAAAACGTTGGTTTAATAATTAGGTCAAGCTACTTAATTATTTAATATCCATAAATAGAAATAGGTACCTCTCCAGTGTTGTGAGAAACGTCTGTTTAGGCCGATTAAGCCGATTAGTCGTTGGCGGTGATCAAACCGTTAAGAAATTTTCCGATTAATCGGCCGATTTTTTCCGATTATAGCCGATTATTCTCAATTATTTCCAATTAATCGTTTAGCGGTACCCTGTCCGTCTGACGAGCACATACCGTTATTTACAACACTGGACCTCTCACACGGATGACATTGCCTTTGCCACTAAACCAAATGCTAGTTTTCATAGTGAAAACCATTGTAACAGAGAAAATTAATAACATAAAGTATTCATACCTCAGCAATTCTCATTTTCAACAGCACAACACCATTTGAGGACTCTATGAGTCCCAGTGCAGCTTACAGTCCTCTCCGTCCATCCAAGGGGTGATCTAACCAAGAGCCAAATAATTCAGAAACATTAAACTATATATGTAGTCGATACATCTGAAATTCCAGCAGTGGATAGTGACAATTGGACGCTTGGGAGCCTCTTCCAAGTTTAAAAAAAAAAAGAATACTGAGCAATTGGAAAAAAAAAATGTCAAAGCACTTAGTTAGGTCATAATAGTGACAGAACGCTTCTTTTTATCAGCACTGTACAGATGCTTTGTGATTAATTCACCCCAAATCGCCCCTTGACCTTTACCAGAAAAAAAATGAATATAGAACAAATTTACATAATGGTGTTCAAACACTAGTTTTTTTTAAGAGCAAAGCAATGGGCCTATCCAGTCCCTTTTTTTTTTTTTTCTTAAATGCCGTCTCTATAGTTTTATTGTTGCATTTTTCTTTCCCTTATAAGCATTCAATTTTAAGTGATCCGGTTACAATAAGTCAGGGACAGGGAAAGGGAGCCTGGCCCACGTCCACCTGTGAAGGTCATTATAGTAATTTTTGTAAAATATTTGGAGGTTAATTTTTAATTTTTAAGTAAAAATTGGTGGTCAAGCTATCCAACTATTTAATATTTTTATTATTATAATAAATAATTTTTTCTATTCGGATTTCAAATTCATAACCTCTTACATTAGAGACCATTTGTCTTTGCTACTAGAGTTTGGAGATTAATTTTGAACTCTTTTGAAAATTGTAATATTATAAATATAATATAATATGGTTCAAAATTATAATTAACTTAGAAAAAAAAATATGGGGGTCGAGCTCCCCACGATAAACATGGATCACGGTATATATTTTAAATCCTTTATGCAAAATGAATTTATTCTCTTAATGATAAGTTGGAGGTCCTGTAATTACTAGCTTCTCTCTTAGTAAAACATTTATATCAATAAATAATTAAATGAAACATGTCTTTTTTAAAATAAAAATAAAACACAAGCATACGACTATAAAACAAACCACGAACAATCTACTATATGCATGTCAATTTGAATAAGTTTAGGAATTTTCAAACTGATACAAAAATATGTTAACTTATTTACAAACTTACCACCACAACGTTGGTCTATCAGTTTCAGATCAAAATTGATATAAACTGAAAGAAAATAGATATTAGGAGATTCCATTTTTATAGTAAAAATAAAAATAAAACTAAGGCATACGACTATAAAACAAAATAAGAACAATCTACTAATATATATGTCAATTTTATGTCACATCAAATGTTTGGATTTTCTCTAAAATAAAGACATCGCAAGTTGACCAGTAAATAGGAAACATCACTCTCTCTGCTGTGATATTAAATTCACTCGAATGCTTATAGTATGGAGGTCATGATATGGATTGCATAAGACTTATATGCTATGGATATCATAAGGTTTTCCGTGCTACGGTTTCAAAATTTATTGTATAAATTTTAAATTTTGATCTAAGTAGCTCAGTAAATTGATTATATAATGAATTTGTAAAATACTAATTTTTACTATTTTGAAATTTTTTTTTCTATTTTTTATGATTTATGAAATATGACAATAAAAGCTTAAAAATAAAAGAAAATTACCAATGTTTTAGGTTATTTTTTGTCATTTTTCATAAATCATAAAAAATAGTAAAAAATTCAAAAATAGTAAAAATTAGTATTCTACAATTTCATTATATAACAAATTTACTGAGCTACTTAGATCGAAGTTTGAAGTTTATACTATTAGTTTTTGAAGCCGTAGCACGGAAAACCTTATGCTATCCATAGCACCTAAGCTTTACTCCTAGTTTTATGTCAACTGCTCTAGTTACTTCTTTTTTTTTAAATAAAAGAAAAGTTAAGTCTTCCAACGAAATATTCACAAAAGAATATTAATCGAGATTCAAAACTAGCAATTTCTTATACAAACTTCTTTCTAATCAATAGACTAAACATTGGTTCTCAAAATAGATCGATAATATATAAATTTGTATACACATAGCACTATGAATAGAATTCTACATGACCTTTTGAAGTCAGTCATTAGGGCTAATTTGTTTCCCCAGTGGCGACAGAAAAATAAAAAGGGTGGGTTCGGTTCGCCTTGGATTGTGATGCCAATTTTATAGACCATTTACAAATTACAATACTTTTTTTAATCGAATAACTTAATCTTCAATATTATTTCTTAAAAGGTAAATTAAAAAAAAATAAACAAAAAGGTTTATGGGGTTTGAAAAGAATACATGGTTATTAATTGGCACCTTAAGGTCCTACTAATTTCTTAGATAAATAAATTAAAAATTTCAAAAATAACTGAGGTTTCCTTTTTTAAGTTTTAGTACAGTACCAAGTCTAATCGTCACACTCTGAAATTTCAACAAAGCTTGATATCTAAGCTCAGTTATATTCTAAAAAGATAATACTGGTAATTTGAACAGCAAGCTCAATTTCGGTTTTATAGTGGCATGAATTCAATCAGGTACAGTCAAAATCGGACAAACATTTCTCTGTGACAAAATTATTTACATGAAAGACAGTCTTTCTTGTCACTGACATTAATAAACTAGAGAACAAAACATGTATCATGTCCTTTTTAATCATTTATTCAGCTATGAAAGTGGAAAGTGCGCCCACGCCACCACGCGCTCTCAACGTCCTTTGCTTTATTGTTTTATTTTATTTCCAATCATTAAATTTCTTGTTTCGTTTTTGGGGGTAAACCGGTAGGAAATTTCTCGATTTTTAGCAACCGAGTTCGAAGGGAAAAGACAGTTCAGGTTCTCTGTTGCCTTTACTGAATAGCCCTTTTAATATCACACACATATAGGTCCCACAGGCTTTAATTACTCTCAGAGTACACATGAAGCCATTTATTTCAGTTCACACAGGGATTACAACATATCCGTGTAACAGAGGATTTGGATTCAATAAGAAAATTGTTTTTTTTTTTAAATAAAAAAGAGCTGAATTCTAGCAAATTCGGCTCGGTGCGGCTCGGTTTGTAGCTATATTGTCCTTATTCCTTTGACCATAGGTGCTACTTTTATCCGATTATCCGATCCGATTTAGAACCGAACTGGATCCGAACAGGAATCGATTTGGATCTGATTAATTTGAATAGGGTATTATTTAAAAAATATAACCATTAAATTATGAATACGGTTACAAAATTAATAATTTAATATCCGATCCGGATCCGAACCGGAACTGATATTATAATAGATAGGATAGGATATGTGTTTGATTTAATTATCCGACCCATAACTGAATCCGATTCAATACCCGTATAAATACCCAATAAAATAATAATACCATTCTTTATAATTATTTAATATAAAAACATATATTATAACTATGAAAAGACTCTCATTTGTTACAGCGAATCACAAAATAGTAATTGAGATAATGTACATGCAAATGTTGAATCGATATGATAGTATTTTTTTAATTTTGATAGATTACTATTATTTTTGTTTTGCTATGTAGCATGTTATGTTGTAATATTTATGAACAAGAACAATAGTATAATTATTATTTTGGAGCAGCTTTAATGATGTCTAAGAAATTATAATTATATTTAAACGTAAATGGTTTCTCAAATACTTGTGAGTTGTGTGAGTTGTGACATGTATTTGTTTCGGATCCGGACCCGCCCCGGATTCGAACCGGACCTGATAATCTACAAACAAGTTATGGGTATCTATCTATTCAAAACCGAAAGACTGGACCCAAAATATCTACAGATAGATAGGTATCCGGATCCGGACCCGACCTGATTTGAAACTAATAAGTATATGAATCAAAATTCAGTCCGAACACTTTTAAAGTACGGATCTAAATATAATAGTATCGAGACCCTACCCGACCCGATAGCACCTCTTCCTCTGATTAAGCTGTAGCCGATCTATGCCGAGTCACAATAAAGCTTACTATATAGACTATGCCGACTTGCCGAGTCATAATAAAGCTTATTATATAGACTATATATGCCGAGTCCCAATAAAGCTAGACCGTGTTACATGTGAAACAGATGTTGAATTAATTTTTCTGTGAGCTCTTAATAAATAAGCAACAATACAACCGACAAACCCCCTCCTATATATATATGTTTCTTCCCGGCCCTCTTCTTCTCCCCTATTACCTCCATCTTTTGACATAATAACATGCTTCCAAGAGAGAGAAGCATTTTTCACATAGCAGGAGATGATGAGGCCATCAGAGAAGAAGAAAACTCGAAATCCATGTTGAAGTTAGAGAAGAAATCGGTCGGGCTTCAACTTCTTATCGAGACTCCTCGTCGCATTTTTCCGGTTGTGAAGAAATCGACAGTCGTCTGTGGTCATTCAAGAGATAAGAGTTGTGAGACACCGGCATTTGTCAAGTTTTGCTTTCTTTGCCACAAGGAGTTGAAACTGCAAATGGATATTTTCATGTACAGGTAATTTTAAAACATTTATCCTCAGTTCCTCACCCCTTTTCTCATGAGAAATATTGTGTCCTTCACTTTGACAATTGTTTTTCTTAATTTGTTTTCCTTTATCTTTATGGTTCAATAACTTTTCTTTTGTTCCAAATTATTCCTTTCAAAATTCATTTTATTCTTAGATGCATGCATATGTTTGAATTATGAATTCTTCAATTTTTCCTTATTTCCTTCACATCTTCTTCATATATTTTACAGGGAACAAGCGTTTTGCGGTGGCGAATGCCGCGATCAAAAAATGATGATGGACAAAAGGAATGAACTTGAGATCTCCATGGTGGCGCATCGTGATCACTTTCATGATTATCGTCGCCTGAGGGAATCAAGTGTTCAAGGATTAACGCGTCGAAAAGGAAGATTACTTGTAACATGAAGGGTTATATATTATGATAAATTATGAAATTTTGAGTAGTTAATTAATTATTTTTGTTTATTTCTGTCTTGTACTTTTCTCTAACTTTTGAGTCAGGAGTTGTCTTTTTTTACTTTATATAAATCTGGTGAAACCAGGTCCGGTCGCAGAGGAATTTTTTTTTTTTTTTTTCTATTAAAATGCCGGACAAAGGAAGGCAGCATCTTTGAGTCCTGCGCGCAACTAAGAGTAAATCTATTGAGGAAATTGACTTTTGCGTGTTTACAAATGTAATAGATAACAGACAGTGGCGAGGCTAGGATTTGAGTTAGGGTAGGTAAAAACCGGATTCGGGTTCGAATAAATTAACGGGTTCGGATTTGGGTTCGGATTCAAGACACAATTCAAAAAAATAGCAAGAAATATATTAATGCAAGAAATATATCAAAGGTTTCAACTAAGTTAAAAGTTTATAACAAATATTCTTTTACATATAAAAAAACAAGAAATATATTAATGCTACAAAATCAAGTCAATGGAGGAAGATATTCAATCAATCTATCTATCTTCATCAATTTATAAAAATTCAAACCTATTCAATCAATCTATAAAAATTAATTCAAACAAGATATTCAATCAATCTATAAAAATTCCAAGTTTCAAACCTATTTGGCGATTGGCGAGGCCTCTGGCGAGTGGCGATTGGCGATTGGCGATTGGTGATTGGCGAGGGCGCGATGCCTCTGGCGAGTGGCGACTCGCAAGAAATCCCGCTAGGGCTCTGCATCTGCTTCGGCCTTCTGACCTTTCGCTTTCTTTGGGCGTATAATTTTTTTAATCGCGCTGAGTAGCTGTCTTGCTAATTTTTTTAATCGCGCTGTCTCCGCATTCGCTTGGACTTTGGGAATTTTGGTTATGGGCTTCGGAGTTCGGACCTCAAAGAAATCACGCTGTATCATTGGACTCTGGGGTAGGCAAGGTCAACCAACAGGGATAGGCAAGGTCAAAGAAACCCAATTCTAAAAAAAAAAAAAAATTTCAAAAGTAGACAAGTGCCTACCCCAGAGACTATGTAGCCTCGCTAGAGTGGGAAAAATGGCACGCCGGAGCCGGCTCCGTCACGGAACGGCACGGTAACGGCACGGAACGGCACGCGTGTCATTCGCGTGCCGTGACTCGCGTGTCCCGTGCCGTGACCATTTGCGTGCCGTGACCATCTTTTGAAAGTTTGGCACGGCACGGCACGTGACAAATTTAGTCACGGCACGGCACGACACGTAATCACGCGAGTCACGTGTAATTAGGACCATTAGATATTGATTTAATGGTGAATCTTGAATAAATTAATTTAAAGTATGAATAAATGGCCACGCGAGTCACGCGAGTCACGCGGGTCACGGCACGTTTAGGCACGGCGTGACTCACGTGGCGTGACCATTCGCGTGCCGTGACCACCCCTTGATATTTTAGTCACGGCACGTGAAAAATTAACTTGATCACGGCACGGCACGAGACCAAAGTCACGGCGTGTTAGTCACGGCACGGCACGGCACGGCACGGCACGTTTTTCCCTCTCTAAACCTCGCCTTTAATAACAGACTTGATCAAACTATATTTAAAAAAATGGAAGGGAAAATTGATAAAAAGAAGAAGAGTATTTTGAGCCCCGCCGCTTCATTGCTTATTTTTTTAACCGATATTTTGTAACTACAAATACTTAACAAGTTATCTTTAATACCAATTTAGGTTCTATTAACATATAATCTTCAAAAATATGATTGTGTTGACTGTGATTTTCAACATTAGACAAGTTACATTTGCACACTTTATTTTTTTCATATACCAATTTATTAGACATGAGGTTTCAGGTTCGAAATATGGATGAGAGAGATCCCTTGTGAATATTACATAGTAATTGGACGACTTGCTTCTAACATTTACTAAAAAAAAAACAATTAATTAGACATTTTTATAATTTTTAGTGGTTTTCTTTAACATTTTTATATATGTTTATATATAATTTTTAAGACATATCTGATAATTGTACAAAGTCACATTGCTTGTCATTATTGCACTTTAATATAATCATCAAACATGTTTTGAAAATTATACTGTAAAAGTATTAAATAAATTATATAAATGTTAAAAGCAACTAAGTATTTACAAATTATTATTTTTGTTGAAAAGTAATTAGTTTAATGACAAAAAAATAATAAAAGAGCTACTTAGATTATTAGAGTTAAAATAAGTTAACTATTTAAAAGTATAAACTATATAGTTATTAGAAAAATAGATACTAAATAAATATAATGTAATGGATACTATAAAATAAACTTCTGTCTGCACTGCAAAAAAAAAAAAAAAAAATACAAAACTCAGTTAAAGAACTGAAGAAATAACTTGGCCCCAACTTTGCCGCACTTTGAACAAAATTCAATACCATACAACTGAAAACTGGCTTGTCTCGTATATATTTTGTCACCGCGTTTTTCCATAGTAAAACTAAAGTTTTGAATTAATGTTTTATGTTGTAAACGATCGGTACGTGTAGGGGTGTAAACGGTCCGATACAGATCGGATAGTGATCAAACCGTATCTTTATCCGTTATAATTTTTCAGATACGGATACGAATATGGATAGTCTTGGATATGGATACGGATCGGATATTAAACGAATACGGATACGGATCAGATATCGGATGGATACGAATACGGATATGAATATAATTCGGATAATTAAAAATAAATTACTAATGTACATTCTAATAAAGATTAACATTTAAATATAATTTTTTTATTCATAAATTATATCTAATATTTTTCATAATAAGTTTGTTGGTTACAAAACATATATCATATTACCAAAATAATAGTTACTAATTATGTCATAGTGTTAAATTGTTCATCAGAATATTTATGAATATACAATTTAATAAATCATTGGTATGTATATGCAGTTTAATAAATTAATTTAAGGACAGAGAGTACTTTTTTGTGGTTCAGGGATATAAACGGTCGGATACGGATAGTTACGGATAGTTAAAAATCAAACCGTATGCTTATCCGTTATAAATTTTTGGATACGGATACAGATACGGATAGTCTCGGATACGGATACGGATCGGATAATTTAAGTAATTTTCCGGATTGAAATCCGGATAAAATCGGATAATATCCGATCCGTTTACATCCCTAGGTACGTGGTTCTCACAGCATAAAGCTTCAGAAGTTATGCAATCATCGATCCGAATTTTTTCGAGTTACCATCTTAATAAATCAAAATATTAACCTTACTAGCTATCAGTTTCTGAAAAACCAGTAACTGGAGGTTATTAGTGTTATTTTTTGGAAAATGGTAATTCTAAGGCAGAGGTGGTATACTGTATAGAATGATAGACATACAATTAGAAACAAATTAATTGAAATATGATTTTTAATTTCGAATGACGTATTTTTTTTTGCAATTTTGATTATGTTGGTTTTCGGACTATGCCCTGACATCATACCTTCCGTTTCTTCGCGAGCTTTCTAAATTGAAATCACACGCTCAAATCGGAGCTCACTGTAAAGAGTTACAATGATCACAGTTTCAACCAACCATTGAGATGACAATATGTGTCACTATAAATGGTGGAGTTATGAGCTGGGAGAGCTCAAAGCAAGAGTCAAACGACATATTCAACCACCAACAATTAATACATAGCTGCTCGGGAAGCAATAAAAGAGGGATGTTGAATCAAGAAGTTCATAACTGAACTTGGTGTGATTCTGAATATTGCATGTCCAATGAAATGTTTATTGTGACAATAATGATCTAATAGCTCAAGCTAAAAAACCCTAGACACACCAAAGATTCAAACATGTTATAAAATAGTATCATTTGATACAAGAGATCATTGATAGAGGTGACATAAATGTTTATAAGGTCGATTTTGTCAGCAACACAAGTTGACCTACTAACTGAATTTATACCTCAAGCCAAGCATAAGATGCACGCCGTCTCCATGGATATTAAGCACATGGGAGAATGGTTTGGGGTATTTATGAGGAGTACTTGGACATTTTCTTTGAGCAATATACATAGGGATGTATTTTGATTGACTATTTTGTCTTTGTACTAATGACTTATTTAGAGTTTCTGTTGGCTCTAGTTCAAGTGGAAGATTGTTAGTGTGTGATCTAGGAGCTAATAGTTTGTCTACCGTATCCTATCATGACTTGTTCATATAATTTGGATGTATATCATCTTGTTTAATGGATCAATTTATTTAGGTCATATGATGATTATAAATAAATATCATAGAGATGGCAAACTTTTAGATCCTAAATAAATATGCATATGATATATGACATTTATTTTTTGATTCATGTGAAAAAATAATTAATTGGAGAAATTATTTGTGTACATGATGTACAAATAATATGCTAATTAATTAATAAGAGAAATTAATTAATTAGTGGAATTAGTTGGAGGAATTAATTACTTAATTGGGCTAATTATTTAATGACATATGGTGTAAAAAATAATGGATATTAGTTAATTAACATGGTATAACATGGACCATAAAATACAATGATTTTCTACCTACCTTAAAAATAAGTAAAAAAATTCAAAAAAAAAAATGTAAAATTTGGTCTCCAAGCACGTTTTAATATGGATATTATGTTGAATGGTTTGGATCGACTATTTGATCTTTTAAAACGTAAAAATGACTTATAAGCATTTTGTGTTGAAATACTTATGGAAGCGTATTAGCCTGTCTCATTTTTTATTGATATGCCAATAGATCATACCTATTTATAGAAAAGTTTGGGCTCTTTATATATACAAATTAATTTTTTAATATACAAATTATTTTTTTTATATATATACAAACTAATTTTTTATTTTTTGGGGCCCTTGGTTCTTGGGGCTCGGAGCGGTCGCCCTGGGTGTCTTGCACCAGGGCCGGCCATGCCTCCACCCGATCGGCCATAGTGAGGCCGATCATACCTCCAACTCTCTTTTTGCCCTTTCTTGCTCATGAGTTGTGCATTTGAACCTTAGATTTAGTTCAAAAGTTGATTCCAATCAAGGTTTCAAAAGATGATTTAGAAGAGAAGTATTATCTAGTACTTCTAGCAAAGGTAGGTGATACTTGCTCCATCTAACTCCTAGGTAGACTTACACTTGGAGACTTCTTGCTTTAGAAGCTTGGAGAAAAAACGATCAAGGGAGACGCAACGCAAGCAACCTTTCTCCTTTCTCATTAGTAGGAGAGGTATTTCTACATCCTCTATCACCAGTAGTAGCTTGATTGATAAATTGTGCATGTAGAAATGTGCTTGTTGATGCGAACTTTTTTTTTTTTTTTTTAAATTGTGCTTTTCTCACTTATGCACAACTACACAAGTACAGGCTGTACTAGAAGACCACGATAATTTTTTTATTTACACAAAAATGACTTTTGAACTGAGATCAATAACTCAGATTCAATTCTTTTTATACTTTTCTAGTAACACACAAAGAAATATTATAATTTTTCTTACAACTGCAAAAAATTCTGACTGAAAAATGTTGATCTGAGTTATTTGTCGCAGTCTTTTTAGTAATTCAATTTTATAGTATTCAATCTATTTTAAAAAAAATATAAAAACATTTGTAATATTTTAATAGAAAAATAAAAATTTATAAAATCTTCTTATTTTGAAAAATCACAAATCCAAACATTAAATGTCAAATCACAAAATTGATTCGGCTCTGTATGTCAAATCAAAGAAAAATGATATTATAACATAATGATGATGTCAAAACATATAGCGAAAATCATTTTTTTTTTTGCGAAAAATGGCCAAAAGCGATGCAAGGTACCAATTTTCCTAATTTATTTACCGCAAACGTATTTTTAAGCTATTTTGGCAGGTTTCAGAGAAAATTGCGTTTAGGCAAAAAACATAGCAAAAGTGTCATATTTAGGCGATTTCTGGAGATAACACCAAATCAGGGCATCACATGAAGCATGCAACACCTTACACGAAATGTACAACATGCGAAATATCGAAAATACAACAAAATCCGCTAAGTCAGGAAGCCGTACGGGTTCACCTATGCCGCATGCGGCATACTCTTAGGCTGCACGATCCATGGACTCAATCTGTGGTCTGTTTTGATTCTGATCAAATCTCCACTGTTGATGTTATTTTTGGCATAATTCTTCTAGAAGGACGCTATTGGTTCAGAGCCAAGTTATCTTTGCTACTTTTGGCTCCATCTACCGAAACTTGGAGTGCACTCCAAGTTTCCACCTTCTCCACTACTTCCACTACTTTCCCTCTCATTTAGGAAGGCTATAAATACCCCTCTTGTAATTAGGTTTAGTGTGCGTGTTTAATTGTGTTAAGTCCATAGAATAGAGATTAGCAATCCTCCTTGCTAGGTTAGGTTAGAGAGTTACTTAGAGAGAGAAGGGTAGCCACCGTAAGCCAAGTAGAAGAAGAAGGCATCATCTAAGGATGCAGATGTTCATACATATGCAATTGGGTTGTAATTTATGTTCTTTTGTTTTATTCCTTTTATTTTGACATGGCCATGAGAAGCTAAACTTCTCATCTCTAGGGTGAGGGTTGTAATTGAATTCTTAATTATATTTTAATGTATGTTTATGTTTTGTTTATGTTGATTTGAGTTTATTATTTAAATTATTTTTATTAAATCGTTGCATACATAGTTCTGTCTATTATATGTCAATGTCCTCCACATACCAATAGGTAGTCTTTGCATTCTTGTGTGAGAAGGATAATGCATGTAAGTACTTCGAATACTTCGGCTAATGAGGTTTGGCAGGGGTTCAAAGACTAAGGTTAGAACCCAGTGGGCTCCCTTGGTAGGATAGCGTAAATTGTCAATTTAGATTATATTAGGAAACACCTAGATTAGGTAGGGTCTTTGGGATATTTCAACTGCGGGGTAGTATAGAAAAATAATATATTACGTACCTAAAACACTTTAGCCTTGGTAGCCCAAAAGTAGATCGCAAGATCGGAAAACCTTTCAAATCGCATTAGCAAGAACCCAGCACACCTTGCGGGGTAGTGACAGTGCCACATGCGGGGTAGCTGTGGGACAATCTAGGCCGCATGCGACAGTGACAATGCCGTATGCGACGTAGAGAGACGTCGAAACTTATATTTTACATAATTAAGAAGGATAGAACTTGAACCCTAGAGGCCCTTTATTTACTGTTTAATTCGAACCTCGGCACAATTAGCGCCACCGCATCAAATTTATAAATAACCCCGAGAACCTAGACTAGTGAAAATTGTTTATAATCTAATACACTATTCCTGTTGATCGACACCCTAATCATACTACACGGTAGGATCATGTATTTGTGATCTGAACGTAAGTAGAAATTAGGGTTTATAAATCTTTAAAAATAGTAGTTCAATTTGGACTCATCACGTAACCGCTGAGAATTTCGACGGTCCAATTTTTTTCTGAATCATCGAAAATACTGACAGTCCACGCTAGGGCTGCACAAAAAATTCGTAGTTCGTAATTCGATTCGAGTTTGATTCGAAAAAGTTCGAAAAAAGTTCGATTCGAAATTGAGTTCGTTCGAAATTAATTCAAACCAAATTTAGTTCGAAATTAATTCAAACCAAACTCAAACTGGACCTAGTTCGTTCGAAATAGGTTCGCAAACCAAATTTAGTTCGAAATTAACTCAAATGTGAACCGTTAATTTCCGCTGATAACTTATGTTCGCTGATGAAAATATAAGGCTGCCCTCAATTCTGACTTTTGAAAATTATTTCTTAAAACAAAAAGCCCAGTCCAACTACAAACTCAAATAGAAAAATTCAACAGCAAAACTCAAATAGAAATATTAAACAAAACTAGCCATAATCGCTGTAGCCAAGTCCCTAGCCGACTTTCTCTCTGTTGGTTTCAAACTTGGGATACCAAAGTACCAAATCCTAGAGTTTCTCTCTCTTGGCTGCGAATTGCGATACCAAACTCTAGAGGTTGCGATACCTTAGAAATAAGGTCGGACCAAGTGAAAGATCAACCGCTGTTGGCTGCGACTTTCCCTCTGTTGTACTTTGATACTTTGGATATTTGAAAACTTTATTGGCTATTTGGAAAATTTTGGATATTCGTAAATCGTAACAAAGTTCGAAGAAGTTCGAAATTAAGTTCGTAAAAAATTCGATTCGAAATTGAGTTCGATTCGAAATTCAGTTCGTTCGAAATTAATTCAAACCAAACCTAGTTCGAAATTAATTCAAACCAAACTCAAACTGGAGGTAAGTTCGATTCGGTTCGGTTCGTTTGCAGCCCTAGTCCACGCTGAAATTCTCAGCAGTTTGGACATTTTTAAAAAATTTCAAAAATCACAAGCATTTATGTACTTTTCTATTTAATTGTGAATATTAATAAAAAAAATTGGGAGATTTGGATAAGGTCGTACCAATAGCCGAACCTAAACCGTCCGATCCGTCAATTTTACTATAACGTTTAAATTCACGGCACTATTTAAATTTATTAAGTTCTTAATCCACTCGCATGAACTTAACGCATATGGACGGTGCAGAACCGGCTTTTGGACAAAGTTTATGCAAAGCCCTTTGGACATAATCCGTTCCCGTCCAGCTCCCGGTCTCCCTCCTTGGTTTACTAGGGTTCTGTTCTCGCCGTCTCTGTCGATCCCTCCCGTCCACTCCATGGTGAATTTCTCTCTCTTTTTTTTTGTTTTTTTTGTTTTCTCAATCCATACAACATAATGTCTCTGTATTTTACTATTATTGTTTATTTTCTCTTTCTCAGTCGATCGCCACAGGCATAGAGCTGAACCAATTGATTCGAATAATCAGTGCGGATCTAAAAAACCTCCTTTCCCTTCGTGGCATTGGCGATTTCTTCTCTCGGCTCCTCTTCCCTCCGCCAGAATCCGATATCCAATCTGGGTACCCGTTAATACTTAAAAAGTCTGCATTCCGTTTTTGTTGTTCTTATATTCTTAGTGCTGATTATTCAATTTAATAATTTGTTATGCGGATCAAAAGCCCGGAATTGCATCTTGACGAGCCATACCAGATCAACCTGAGTAGATTTGTAAAGAACCAAAACTGGAAAAGAGAGCCTGGACATGGAAATGAGATCAATCAACCAGCTGTGTATAATGTACTTGACGCTGTATTAGTTAATACTATGGAAAGGCTCAAGAAAATGAGGTGAGCTTAATTTCCTTTTTTTTTTCCACAATTTTCATTTATTCTATTACCTTTGTTATATTACATTTTATCAGAACTAAAATTGCAATTTGATTTGTATCCTGCACTAGTGAGCCGGTACCTATGTAGACAACCTGATCATGATATGAATAATGATGAAAGCTCGTGAATATGCTAGACTTGGTTAGAAAAAACACAACATAAATTTAAGTCAGGCAAAAGCATATCTGCTGCTCAAATTCTGACAACTACCTTTCCAGTACTAGCCATGACTGACGTATATGCTGCTCAAATTCTGACAACTACCTTTCCAGTACTAGCCATGACTGACGTATATGATAATGATACTGAACAAGCACAAAATGAACTGTTGAGCATGTTACAAGTTAGAACTATGCCAATTTTTTTCAAATTCTCATCGATAGCAAATTGTACCTGGCATTTTTTATTTCTAGCAAAGCCCTATAAACAAGCCATACTAAAATAGTTGTAATTTACATTGTTTGTTTGAGTGAGGCCATGGTACTATGCATAGCGCATATTGGTTCGTGCTATGGACTTAAATCTTCAGTTTGAAAGTTCTAACGATCGATCTGAACCGTTCAACATGGTCTCCATATTAATATGTACTTGTAAACTAAATTTTACATTTTTTAGAATTTTTTTACTATTTTTTTAGATGGGTAGAAAATCACTTGATCTGAAAATTCCGGGCCATCCAAAAACAGTGATTTTCTACCAATCTAAAAAAATAGTAAAAATAACCTAAAAAATGTAAAATTTAGTTTACAAGTACATATTCATATGGTAATCATGTTGAACGATTTGGATCAACCATTAGAGTTTTGAAAACAAAAATATTGATCCGTAGTATGGACCAATCCGCGCTATGCTTAGTACCATAGCCTCACTCTTGTTTGTTTATATGTTAACTTCATTAATTTATGCTTAGTCCCATATGGAAACCATGTTGAACGATTCGGATCAACCATTAGAGTTTTGAAAACAAAAATATTGATCCCTAGTACGGACCAATCCGTGCTATGCTTAGTACCATAGCCTCACTCTTGTTTGTTTATATGTTAACTTCATTAATTTATGATTCTTTTTCCAGGGAAACTGTAACAATCATAGGAAGATGTACCATGTATGAAGGTGTTACAAATATTCTGAATTTGGAAAATACTTCCAAATTTCAAATCCACGATCAAGATTGTGCCCTTATTAGGTCACTATGCTATGAAGGAAAGGTTTTGTCGGCTTTTCAATTACTTACAATTTTGATCGAGAAAAACCCAGGCCCTGACCTCTACACATGTAATGTGCTAATGAATGGCCTTTGTAACACTGGTGAATTAGAAAAAGCCACACGGCTTCTTGACCTGATGCCATGTGTTGGTCTCTGCCCCAATTTAGTGACTTACAGCACTCTAGTTAAGGGTCACTGCCGTGTGGGGTCCATTGATAAGGCATTGAAAATTGTTTCTTCTATGGCCCAAAAAGGGGTGCAACCTAATCGGGTTATATGTAACATACTTTTGCAATCCCTTGGCAAAATAGGACTAGTGGAAGATGGAAAGAGACTATTAAGGGATATTTTGAAGGAGGAGGAAGATACAGAATTAGTAACTTGCACAATTTTGATGGATGCATCCTTTAAGGTTGGCAATATTGCAAAGGCCCTTAAATATTGGCTTGAAATGCCGCAAAATGGTATTAACAGGGACCTTGTTTCATACAATGTGGTAATTAATGGCCTTTGTTCGGGCATGGATGTAAAAGTTGCATGTGGATACTTGTCAGAAATGATGAAGAAAGGGATTGTCCCCGATGTAGTGACCTTTAACACTCTTGTAAATGTTTTATCAAAAGAAGGAAGAATAAAGGAGGCATATGATATTTACAAGAAGATGTTAAGAGAAGGTATTTTGCCAGATAAAATTACATATAAGTCCCTGATTCATGGCCTATGCAAAAAAGGACATATCAGTGCAGCATTAAACATTTTTAATAAATTAAATCATTCATCAGTAGATGGTCCCCACATTTGGAATCTTCTAATAAACGGCCATGCAAAGTCCGGAGATCTAGTCGGTGCATACTCGTTAAGAAATACAATGCTTTCTAAGGGTATTACTGCAAATTTACTCACATACAATGCGCTTATTCATGCACAGGTAAAAGGAGGTAGTTTTTTAAAAGCCTTGTCTATCAAACAACAGCTGATTGCCAATGGTTTTTTACCCGATTTAGTAACTTACAATATACTGATAACCGGGGCATGCAACTCAGGTTACATTTCCTCCACATGGAAATTATATTGGGAAATGCTAAAGAAGGGCTATAAACCTGATATAGTGACCTATACAGAATTGATAAGGGGCCTTTGTTTGAAGGAAAAAATTAAAGAAGCAAGAGATCTGCTTAACCAGGTAAAAAAACAACAGTTAGACATGGATCATGTGCCATTTAATATACTAATTAAGGTTCAGTGCATTAGTGGGGAGGTTCTAGGGGCGTTTGAGGTTTTTAAGGAAATGACAGAAGAGGGCATTATTGCTCCTTATGGGATGTATGACATCTTGTTTAATGCACTTTGGAAGAAGGGGTATTATCAGGAAGCTTGTCATGTTACTCGTGTATATGTTCTCATGTGTAATTTGAGAAGCAAAGGAGATGGTTGAATTTCAAATTATTTCGTGTCAATTTTTTTGGTGCGATCAGTATGAGAAAGGAGACACGTCTTGACAGATACCATGTACAAGCTGACACATCTTGCACACTCTAAGGGTGAGTTACCTTTTTTACTTGATAAACTTTTTCATATGCCAGTTCAATTTGTAAAGGTTTATGGAACTCTCCCTGTACACCCATGTGAGAGATCTCTAAATGTTCTGCACCTTTTAGATTTTGACATATGGCTAATGCTCAATCTTACAGTATAGATGAAAAGAAAGGGTATTAGAAATATATCATTCATTTTCTTTTCCTAGTTCAGAGAGTGTTTTTTTTGTTTTGCTGGTATAATCAAAATTACTCTGTCAATTTACACTCCTGTAGGATATTTGAGGTTGTGCATAATAGATATCTTGTGCTGTAAGAGCAAGCATCTCAAAATTTTCCAAGTTTCTTAATGTCGTTCATTAAGCTTATGAAACAACGCATGAAATACATCTGCAGGTAATTCAAGTTTTCTGCATGGTATCATGAAACTGTCATAGAGAAGAAAGGGCAGTGAGAAGGCATGTAGGGACAATTCTATTCCTTTGCCGGCAGCACATCTTTTTATGCTGTAAGGTACAGGGATGTACTCTCAGTATGTAGATATAGCTGATAATTGGTACAAGAAAATTATCTTCAAATCTTCAAGGGGTGTGGAATTTTTTCTCCTTTTTTTTTTGCAAAATATCAGAGCACATAATCCACCCCTTAATATCTCTGTTTCTATTTTACATTAACACTGTTGACCAATGATTTTTCACTGTTTCCTAATGTTTTTACCGACGTTCACATTTCCTTTCTTTTTTTTCTAGTGCAAAAGAGGCAAAATTGCCAGGTGAAAAAGTTACCATGACTTGATGATATAGCTAGAATCTTGGAAATTCCTGAGTACATTTACCTATTTTTGTACTAAGAGAAAAGTGTACAGCTGCAAGCTATTATCATTAAAAAATTTATTGATGTACAACTCTTTTTTTTTTTTGACAATGTCCTGTTAATTTCAGAACAAAAAAAAAAAAAAAACCAGCAACCTTCTCTCCGGAGAGAGACATGTCTGTTAGCAGACATGGGTGCATGATAGGTTTGCAGTTCTATGCCAAATTTCTTTCTAATTTTTTAAAAGAGGATATAACTAATTTAGAAAAAGTGATTAAGTAATTTTTTAGTTGTATGCACTTTAATCTAACAATTCCATTAAAGCAGCCCAAAGCAAAATACGCAAGTGATTAAGTGATTTCTTTATTGTTTTTCCTTTTGAAAGTAAAAGACTTTGAGTGATTTATCGTCTGACTATTTGTATCGATTTTTCTCATTGCTAATCAAAGAAAAATCAACAGTGAAAAGTCGAACTGGGATTCATTCTTTAATTTATTTTTTGTTTTCCTGATATCATATTATCTCGACTTCTAAGTCTACTGGTAACCAATGTAACCAATCAACTGTATTATTGGCAATATTCTTACAAATTAACTAGTTCATCTGTTCATATAACCGTGCAATCCTATAGAAGAAAAAAATTAGCATGTTTCATTATTCTTCTTCACTTTATCAGTAAATGCATTCTTCTCTTGTTACTACTATTCGTGAAGGGTTTAGTATAAATGTTTGTACATGATAGGATTCTTGTGGCTCCTTCAATCATTTTGATAAGAGCATAAAGCTATTTCCAAATTAAAATTTTAAACATTTTGGTGTTTTATCTGAGTACTCAGCAGTATTGAAAAGGAAATAGTGATTATTGATCATTCGGTCTAGATAACTATTCTTTGGAGTTTTTACTCATGCGTGGTTTTCTATACACCTTAGAAATACCTATTATTTTTACTCATGCGTGGTATTCTATTCACTTCAACTGCAGACTGCAGTATATAATCATTTGAAATAAAATGAACATCCATCTAATTTGGTTTAAATTAATTGTTGAAAGCGGTTAAGACGTATTTTAACAAATGTTTTAAATATTCAATCTCATTATTTAAAGTTTGTCGAGTATACATATTCACTTAAATTAAACCACAAGCTTTATGTGAATCAAAATAAATACTTGTCTATTTTTTTCAAGTTAAACAAAAAATAAATTGGCTGATATTTATAGATAGAGGACATTCAGGGTGTCCGTCAAGGCTTTACTTAATTTTCCAAATTGTATAATATTGTTATATATTTCCATTTGCAAAAAAAGGGCTCTATTATCTCCAGTATTTATTAGTCTTTACATGGTCTTTATCCTGAACCTATGTTAAAAATTGTAGAATACTTGAACACACTTTCTCAAATTTGTGTTGGGTCAGAATATGCCAATGACATCGGGTTAATATAGAAAATAATATGTGCAGGTCAAATAAATCTTCTTGCTGATTTCTTTGGATTTCTTTGGAACTCCTAACAGTTTTGCTTGTCATGTCTTTCCTATACAATATATTTATTTAATTTCTTTTGTTTGATTTTCTTCATTCAGCTTTTGAATTTATTAAAGATTTAAAGGTCATTCGAGGGATTAGTTCAAATCAAACCGATTGCTTGGAGATACCTGTTGACTACGCTGGAAAACCTTTTCTGGTTTTACACAGATTACGATTGTGGAAACTAGATTGTCAACATCCATGTTGTTTCATTGTTTGTATATTGTGGAACTAAGCGGTTGGTTCATTTCAGCAGATAATGAAAACTACTGCCACAGAAGATCCGTACTTAAAAACAGAGACGGCGGAAATGAACTAACAAAAAAAAAATGAAAAAAATGACGAACGACACGACATTCAATTTGATAAGATTGGACAAGTGGCGCGATTTAGTCACTAAACACTATTAAAATTAATTTTCCCGTCAAAGCTTTCTTAATTTAAATTTAGTCATATAAACATTAGAATGTGATATTTAATATTTTCCATAAATTATGTATATCTTAGGTTGATGCATGTATTAGCTTCATTTAGGTTAAATAGTGGTCAAAAGTCAATTAGTACAATCAATATATAATTGTTTAATAATAGTGTGGTCTTCAGCGTTTCTTTTCTATTTCCCCTTTTTTAAGAAATTTTTTTAGAAACCATAAATAAATAAAAAGATTTTACTAAACCAACTTGATTGCTGTAGTTTTACAAAAATTATAAGAACCGAAATGACATCTCGGTCCGAAGTGTTTTTTTTTTCCGGACCGAATTGTCATTTCGGTCCGAGGTGTTTTCACAAGTTTTACCAACAACTACATTATTTTTTTTTAAATATGTGAAAACGGTTCGGACCAAAATAGCAATTCGGTTCCGAAAAAAAAACGCTCGGACTGAAATGTCATCTCGGTTCTTATGGTTTTTTAAAAACCAAAACAATCAAGTTGGTTTGGTAAATTATTATTTTTTATTTATGGTTTCTAATTTTTTTTTCTTTTTTTAGCAACAGGAGCTATGTGACTAGGGATACATTAATATAATTCGTTCTTGATCTTACTACAAAGATTATTTTGTTTTTCATCAAGCATCAACCATAGGTATAATTATAAATTTGTTATAATTTTAACTTTTGATGGAGTTTATAATACAGAGAATATCACTCACACGAGAACTATCCAAAATATCAGTAGTTGGGTAATTAGAAATCTTTTTAGTGAAATATACACAAATTATACCAAAAATATGTCCATATAAAGGTCAGCTATTTGGGAATTGGAGCTCTCCAGCGCATTCCAAAGATCTTGTGGGTACAAATTTGATTATCCTTGTTTGATTGTAATTATAGGAGCTAAGTGATTATTTTCTCTGTACGCTTATTTGCCTTTTTTTCTGGCAGGCTACACCGAATTGCAGTTGAGAAAGCACTGAATCAAACCGGATCAAGAACTGAATGAATCGAACCGGGACAGTCACCGCTCAGAGGAATGTGCAGCTGAGATGGCACTGAATCAAACTGAACCAGAAACTGAATCAACCGAACTAGGATAGTCATTTCTCAGAGGAACAACCAGTGTGGAAGGCAGAAAAGAAGCAGGATAAGAAGAAGAAGAAGAAGGAGAGGAGGGAGACAACATCTTAGCATCATCGTCATCGGCAACAACCAGAATTAGAGTTTCTCGACTCTCAAAGCGGCTAGGGTTCCTGTTCTTAGAGAAAACTTTTAAATTCTAAATATCCTATTCCAAGTTGATTGAGGTTCACTGAACCAAGTTGATTGGAATGAATCTTTTTATCAAGTTGTTAATAAAATACAAGGTAAACTCCACAAAGTACATCAACTTGGTCACCAAACTTGATCCATTGTATCTATCATTAAACAGTAAAATATAGCAAAATTTGACCAAATGCCAGTCAATGACATCCATATATCTATTAGGTTGCTCCGTTTTTGTACGAAAACATATTGCTTTACATAATTATAATTTCAACATTTTCAGTGAATGTGATAATTCAAACTATTTAATCGATATTCGGTACTCAAAACAATTAAATTTTTTGTACTCAAAACAATTATATCTATTTAATTGATATGGCTTTAAAACTTAACTACGTACTAAAGTATTTCACAACAAGTAGTGCGGATGGATAACTTTTAATGTGATGGCGTACAGTCAACATTATTCGATTTATTGCAGTACATTATTACTGTCTTAATTTATTATAATAAAAAAATAAAAAAAATGTTTTTGTGAGGAAATAATATTTTTTTGCATCAAAATTTACTGTGATGTATGATGAATTATGGGAGTTGATTACCAAAAGTCTTTTGCTCATCAATGTTTACATTACAGATTAATCTAATAAAAATATTTTTTTAGTTCAATTGGGATTAATTTAACAAGTTGGCAGTTAGTTTTTACCAAGTTGGCATGATCCTATGAACAATTCATTTTCATTATTGCCTCTTAGGATGCCATATCACAAACCGGATTTTTGGGACAAAGCTACAAAGATATTAAATCCGATCTCAAATTTTCCATCTCAAAATATTGATATGTTGAAAATCTCCAAACATGCAGTGGTGGACTGTTTGGTAAAGATTTTAACAAAGAGTAATTTTAACTTCATGCAGGGTACAAATTATAAGCACTATTTTGATTTTATAGTCTATGCGTTGCATGAAGTCAAAACTGCTTTGTTAAAATTTTAACCTTGAACCGTTGGTGTATTCTAAACCTTAAAAAATGATGCATAAAAATTAAAATAAGAATATGATTACGCTATTTGTTTCGACAATGTAACAACTATGATTTCTGCAATTTAAAAAAAAAATGTGGCGGAAAAGGTCCAATAGCACATAAATTTCAAATTATAAACAATAACCCAAAATAAATTTGACCAAAAATTACTAAAAAATTTTACTTTCACATTTTAAACAATAACTAAAAATAAATTTCACCAGAAATTACTATTTTTTTTTACTTTGAATTGTCAGTTAGACAATCCATTTTTGTTTATCCAAATTGATCCCAGGAGCTCATTTCAAATTTAAAATAGCTCCCAATATTTGAATTATCAATAATTAAATTAGTTCAATTATTATAAGAAAGAAAAGTTATTTTTTACTGCTAGATTAGTCGTTAAAAAAAACATGTTGACGAGATTGATCAGCTTTGGAAATTACAGAAGTATTAAATATAAATTTACAAAAAAGTAAGAAGTATAAGATCGGAATTAAAGTATATGCCTTTATATGCAAAAGTACTTATTGGTAAATCAAATAGTAATATTTTTGCAATCTGAATTTACAGTAACCATAGTGATCTAATTTAGGCTATGTTGCACGGATACGGGTACGGGTATTGTATCGGATACGATACGGATACGGCGATACGGTAATTTTCAAAAATTAAAGATACAATACGTTTATTATATATAATATTTTTTTATTATTTTAATTATATTTATATGAATCAAATGGAGCAAAACAATACTATACCGAAATATATATTAAATATAATAAGTACTCTATTATAACAACAACATTACAGTGGTATAGTGGTAGAAGGCTATGGTTGTTATGCCTAAGATCCCAAGTTCGAATCACTGTATCAGCTAAAAAAATTGATTTTGGCACGGTGGACCACGCGGTGCGGGGTGTGTGATTTTGGCGTGGTGCACAGTGGACCACACAGTGCGGGGCGTATCCAGGCGTATCCCAGCAAGTCAAAGCATATCGATGACCGTATCCACTGAGTAAGGATACGCCACGTGAGCGGATACACCAGCTGGCGTATCGGATACGTATCGGCGCCGTATCGGACTCGTATCGGCGCCTAATAAGAAGTATCCGTGCAACATAGAATTTAGGTCAACATAAAACTTCAATGGTTGAGACTTGAGAGGAATAACTTAAACCCTCAAAGATGAGTGATCAGATTTAACATGGGATGACATCCCAAAAATTAATCCTAATAATAATAAATAACCGTAATCCTTATTCCTTACCAAATAAAAAAGAACAATTCTTTTAGGAAAACACGCAAAATGCATTTACTAGATAACTATCTTAAAGAACGGTCTTGAGCTTCCTCCAACACACTGAATGGTTTTAGGAAACACAAAGCGTACGAACAATGTTTTGTGGAATGCTGTGTGGTCACTTTTCTGTGCATATTTCTCCAATGACATCTGCACAGCATAGCGGGAACACAAACTGCGTTACAAAATCCTAAATTGAAAACCAGGAACTTGCCAGTGGTATTCTGTCAACACAACATGGTCATTTACTAATGATATCTTAATTACTAACTTAATCCTATGAAAACAAAAGCCTTATCGGATAACACAATGATTCTGCTGTAAGGCTGTAACCAAAAGGGAAGAGTCGAGAAACGCTCAGATTCCTCATGAAGGATGAATTTGATATTCCGTTGTATTCTATTTTAATTCAAAAAAAAAAAAAAAGACGAGGTTGATGACGTTGATAATACAATAGATACGATGATGTTAATTAAAATTTATCCATTTATTCTATTTTCGTTCACTATTCAATTCTTTATCCTATAATTCTTTAATTTAATCAAATTAATTTGGGAAATTTAATATTTAATTCAAATTAAACATATATTGTAAACTAAATTTTACAATAGATTAATTTTTAGATTTACAAAACATGTTTGGTTGCGCAGTTAGAGTTGGAGTCAATCACTTCATATTTAAGCTGCCAAATAAGATACTGGCACTGTGTCTGTGTATTTCAACAGAAACATGTTATAAGACAATTAAAAAAATTCTCATACAATATATATATTTTCATAAAAAAAGAATAACTATATAGTCTCTTCTTTTTCAGTCTCCTAATCATTCCCGCATTAACTTTTCTCTAATGATTACTATGATCCACACTAATTATATGGCCCCCCTTCCCTGTCCCCGCACTCGTCCCCGAGTCAACCTTCATAGGTATAAATATCTGAAAATTAAGATATTAATACTTTTGATGCGCAACTTGATATGATCAACCCCCTTTTCCAGTGTCCCCAATTGTCGCTGCGTCAACATTCCTCTAACAAAAATAATTGACTTCATATGTATAAATACTTCAGTACATAGATATAAATACTTGAAATACTTGATATAAATACTTTCAGACGTCATCCAGTGTTATATGTAAAAAAATACTTGCAAGTATATATATAAATACTTGCACGACGAGATATAAATATTTGTGTGAAGACCAGCCCTAAAGTACTTCATCATATATCTCGTTTGAAAGAGAAAATCGCGTAGAAGACGTTCGTGGTTTTAGATTCGCAAAATTTCTCACAGATCGTCATATATATGAACGAAATTGAACAGAGAAAAAAAAACTCACATATAAGAACGTGTATGCCTCCCCCCATATTTATAGTGCGGGGATATTTGAGAGATTTAGTTGTGGGGACAATTATTTATGTATAAATTGTTCACCTCATAGGTATAAATACTTTCGTGCATAGGGTTAAATAGTTGAAAATGTCAATATTAATACTTTTAAAAAAAAATTCCAGTGCTAGAAATTTTGTGGCCCCAAGAAGTTATGGTCCCCCAGACAAGTTATTGTGTGGGAATTTTAGTGCGGGGACTGTTATCATGATTAAAAAAAATGACAAATAAAAAGAATAATTATTCAACAATAAAATAAATAGACCAGCATATTCTCATACAACAATAAAATACAAATTTGATAATAGCGGATTACTCTTCTCCAACCATCACTGATTTCGCATTTGGTTAAAAGACAAGCTGTGAGTCACCTCTCTGTTAGAGTGAAGTGGTCTCTCCAAGCCTCCTTTTTGTAGGATTTCTCTCTCTTGTTCCAAACCACCAAATACACTTGATAATCTTAAATATTAATATATGAAATTGTAAGAGAGTGAGAGAGAATGATAATATGATATGGACTTGTTATTATTGTAAAAACTCCAAATATAGTGATTTTACGTCGTGCTTCTGTAGTTTTCTCCCGCACTTAGTTTCCACGTAAAATCTTGTGCCGCTTCCGCCCTTTGCCTGTGCCTCCTCCCTTGTTTCCTTAGAAACCTGTAAGATAAACAAAAATGAAGTGAAGTATTATAGAAATCAATTTCAGTGCTTTTTTTGTTATCAGTAGTTGCAAGTTACACCTTAAATTAATTAAATCCCCTCTTGCACTAATTAAACAGCACAAAAACTTAGGCCCCTGCACGCTTAACACTTGCACCTTAGCCTTCCCTTATATAAATATGCCTCTTTTCCACTCTCCAACCAACACAAAGCAAAGCCTTCCTTTTACTAAAAAGAAAACAAGAATTCCTTTCTTCCCCCAATAGAAAAGACAAGGAGACATGTGTGGTGGTGCGATAATCTCAGAGTTAATCCCATCGCCATTTGCCATACGGGCTGCTGCCCATGCCAACTCTGTCTGGTCAGACAGCAAAAGCAAGAAAAATCGGCAAAGGAGCATGATTTCTGATTTTGAGAAGGATTTCGGTGACTTATTTGATGATTTCTCAGATATCAACGATTATTCCGAGTTCGATGAATTGGAGGATTTTGATGTCAAACCCTTTGTATTCACTTCAGGTACTTCATTTCTTTTCAATTAGCTCCTGTATTCATACCAGAAAAACTGTTTCATTTCATTGATTACCAAGAAGTACTAATTAAATATCATTAAACTTCGTTGAATTGCCTCATTAACATCATTCACAAAAGAAATTTATTTTGCCAATTGTATTAACATTATTCAATTAATTAATTAATCTTTTACAAATTCAATATTCATATGAATTTTTGCAGCAGTTTGGCGTCTTCAAACTACAATAAATTTTCTATTTATTTAAAAATATAGACAGATGGTCGAAATTTGAAAATTCGCAGCAACTAATTATAAGACCATTCAATAATATGTTTTTCCTTTTAATATAATATACTTCAACATCATGATTTGTGATTAACATGACTTGCATTATAGGAGACAGAATTAATGATAGAGTGTTGCATTTTTATAATCTGCAGATCGAGCAGTCTCATCGAAATCCAACCCCCAGAAGAAGTACAGAGGCATCCGTCAACGCCCCTGGGGCAAATGGGCTGCTGAGATAAGGGACCCACACAAGGGGACTCGTGTCTGGCTCGGTACCTTCAACTCAGCCGAGGAGGCAGCCCGTGCGTATGATGCTGAGGCACGTCGCATCTGTGGAAACAAGGCCAAGGTGAATTTTCTCGAAGTGAGCACAAAACCGATGAAACGTCAAAAGACGAAGCCTATTGTAATTCAACCTTCTAGGCAACAGAAAGCAGCCAAACCGGAGGTATCAGAGTTGGTGAAAACCAACTCGCATGAGGTGGAGCTTGTTCCATTGGAAGCAAGTGCTAGTGAATTGGATTTTGAGCCTTATGCAAATTATTTGGAGTTTCCTTACATGCAAATGGGAGGTTATGAGGCAGTTGACGGGGTTTTCGGTGGCGAAACGGTTCAAGATGGATTGAACTCAATTGATTTGTGGAGTTTTGATGATTTGCCTTTGGAAGGGCAAAATAACCTCCTCATGTAGAGTCTCAACCTGGTTCTTGTAAGATCTATGAATCATCAGTATGTGTGGTTTATCACTTGTACTTCGTAGTTTAATTTTGATGAATATCAGCACCACAAAAAAAAGGAAGAAAATGAAACCATTTGCAGGTTGTTTCATATATATCAGATAGATCTTTCCATAATTTACACCGGAGATTATTTCACTGTGGCAACACTCAAGTCTATTTTAATTCAACATGTACCGAAGTTAGTCGGCCAGAGCACCGAGACTATATTTTTCTGGATTTATATTAATTGTGATAACAAAATGCAATGGTTAGCAATTTAAGAGTTAATGATTTCCCGCTTTTTCTTTGCTTTATTTTTTATTCCGTCAACATTTGATCAGGAGTTTGTAGGTATCTTCCAACATCAGTAGCCTGTATCATGGATTGAGGATTGTCTAGTTTGTATGATTTTTATCTGTTATGAATTTAGCCACTTGTTGCATTTGGATTGATGAATTTTGTTGTAAAAGATGATTTGTGTGCCTTTTATCTTTTTTACCTTTTCCTATTTTCTGGATATGCTTGTAAACTTGTGTTGGTTTGCTGCTTTAAGTTTGTCATTTGGTCTTTGTAGTATAGGTCCCAAATGTACATAACATGCATTGATCCAAGAATAATTGTGTCTTTTTTCTTTTTTTTTCTTTGTAGTATAGGTCCCAAATTTTTCTTTTTTCTTTTTCAAATTTCATACTTACAAAAAAGGTGTTATTTATTGTAAAAGAGATGCTGTTAACTCTGCAAAATCTCAAAACAGCTCATGTAACATGGCCAATAAAATGTGAAAAGCATCCTCAGTAACTCAAAAACTTCCCCACTTACATCAGTTAAAATAAGAAATATATTAACCAAGTACAAGTTAACTTGCATCATATCTCCTCTTACATTTTGTTTTCTTTATTTTTCTGATCAATCATCATCCTCTTGTGCAGCAATTATTGTGTACAATATTAGAAGCATCCTATGGACCCTCCTTGCATTTAAATTTTCAAAGTGACCTCAATCACTCTTCTCTGGTTTAGAAGTAAAATTCAGCTGTAGAGATATACTTTCTGCTTCTTCAATCACTTTAGATATTGCTCTATCTGATACTAGAGTTGTTTCTTGGACTTCGTTTTGAAGAAAAAGTATCTAATAAAATAAAATTTTAAAAGATAATTATGTAAAATAAATTTTGTATTCAACAAATTTAAGGAACCAATATATTATATATATATTTTTTAAAACACTAAGACGTGTATAATGACGCGGAGAGGCACTCTGAAATATTTTACAAGAATTAAAAAAAATTATTGGTCTATGGATGTTATTGTAAATATGTTCCGTAAGGAATGCTCAAAATCATAACCTTGAATTTGTTCCTTGTAGATAATATTCCTCATTGGCAAAGAGAAAATGCATTTGATGTCTCCCCCTGGCTTCAAGAAACTTTTTCCATTTTGTTGAATAGTTTAATGCACTTAATTGAATTTATTTAAGGAATAATAAGAATATTCACAGGAAATTGGGTTATTATAAAATATACAACGCAGGTCAAATATATTATAGTAATCTGTTTGTCAAATTTTCCAAATGCAATGCATTTGTATTTTGTTTTGTCAGCTTTGCCTATACCTATTGGTACTTATAGTCAATTGGAGCTGTCTTTTTTAATTTGTAATCTAATTAATTTACTAGATGAGGATTCTTATTTTTTTTTTTTCCAAATACAATATGCAGTTATATACATGCATGTTTTCTTTTTTGCTTAGTCAGCTCTTGCCGGAACAATTTCATTTTTTAATAGTCAATTGGAACTGATTTCCAGAATTAATATGAGCTAATTGTCGGAGCTACTATCAAAATCTAGTCCTGGTTTTACAGAAGTCAGGATTGATTGCGACCAACAAACTGTTATCATATATGTTTCTTCTTTAGTCTTAAAACATCTATGAGTGAAAGTTTTTTAAGTTAAAAAGATAGAGGATTAATCAAGTCTTTCAACATTAAATATTTATAAAGAATTTCTCAATTGGATTTTGAATTTGCGGCTTTCTATAAAAAAAAAAAACATTGTCTTAGTCACTAAATCAAAAATTGATGCTAAAAAATAAAATAAAATAAAACTGGTTACAACTGAAATTTAGAATAAAATCAAATTTTATTAAGAAATAGTGAGCAAATCAAAATTTAAAAATTTATAGAAGAATTTGTTTTATTTTGCTATATATTTTTTTTTTTAAAGGATTCCGGTACACTCTAGCATTTTTTAGATGTTATTTTTGAAAATTGAACATGCGACCTCTCAGTAAAAAAATGAGGCCCGTGCCACTATACTAAGCCCGCAATTTTATATAAGATCAAATTAGTTATATATAGTAATATTTTATAAAATTACAGTAAAAATCAGTGCAAATCATCAAATTTGAATATCAGAGTTAATTGATCTTTATTTTTATTTTTATGTGAAAAAAGAAGAAGATTTATGTCATGTCTCCAAATTCTATTATTGATACATAGTAACACCATAAGTTGTCAGTTTTCCTCAGTGGCTACATATTAGGGCAGATATAATTTTGTAAAGATACGGGCATACGGCAACAGAGAATCTGAAGTTCAAACTAGATATAGCGTCACAAACTTCGTCTTTGTATTTAACAATCAATACTAGAATATATAGTTGATTACTTAATTCAGCGATGACAAGTTTTGTCATAATGTACTGTTCAATTCGAATTGCCATGTATTATATTGCATTGCATTTATAGACCATTCATTGTCTTAATTAACTTTAATTACAATATTTATGACTGAGTGAGTCTATGATACTATGCATAGCATGGATTGGTCCGTAGTACGAGATCAATATTTTCGTTTTCAAAATCCTAACGGTCGATCCAAACCGTCATGATTCCCATATGACTATGTACCTTCATACCGAATTTTATATTTTTTAGAATTTTGTTTACTATTTTTTAATATAGGTAGAAAATCACTGTCTTTGGATGGTCCAGAATTTTAAGATCCAGTGATTTTCTATCTATATTAAAAAGTAGTAAAAAAATTAAAAAATATATAAAATTCGGTTTGCAAGTACATATTCATATGAGAATCATGTTGTATGGTTCAGATTGACTGTTAGAATTTTGAAAACGAAAATATTGATCCGCATTACGGACTAATTCGTGCTATGCATAGTAACATAGACTCACTCTTTATTTATCATTTGAAAGTGTGGACCGAACAATTTATTATATTAAAAACATCAAATTTTGATTGAACTAGAGCTTTATATTATTAATTAATTAAATATATTTTTGTTTTTGGGACAATATAGTCATTGGATGCAATAGATTAATATTTTGTAGATTACGGTGAGATATAATTACAAATCATTTCAAGTTTAATTTGTCCGCGAATGTTACTATCGTTTCATTTTACAAAATTTGCATTTTATTAGTACAATGGGAAACACAGACGTGCCTCATACTATCTTTTATCAGCAATCGTTTTTACTAAGAAGCCACAAAATAGTTTTGTTTGTCAGATGTATCTTAACATCCCAACTAAATACACCAATTTATTTTACTGAAAGCATCATGAATATGACACCAAAATTACCAACCATAAAAGTAATGGACACAATAGATGTCACTAGGTTTCGACCTCCAATTTCCAATATTAGGTGAAGCAGATAACTGGCAACTAGACATAATTTCCTGATAAGACTCATGCCAGCATCTCTAAATCCTGATATATTATTAAATTCTTGGAATATGTGATATGCATTTTCCCTCGCAATTACATATATATAGTGAGTGTAAAATGGCTGAAAGGTAACTTTCTGTTAGGTTTTCATAAACCAATACAGCTGACAACATATATGAACTATGTAAAGCTGAAAACAATGTAAAGCTGCATGAATATTATGTGAACTATGTAAAGCTGTTAAGGAAGGGCTCAGACTTATTTCTGTACAGATCTCAGGATATAGAATTTCGAATCTACAATTTGGAATGAAGAAATTTGTCCTGATTACTATATTGCAATTAAACTCACTATTTTTGTAAGTAACAAGGAAATACAAAATATTAACTGACTGAATATATAGAAAGAATGGTTTCATCCATATTAAATTTTCAGAAATTAACATATTAATTTCGGTCTAAATAATTGTCCGGTAAGACATTTCTAACAAAAAAAAAGTACATGCTAAGTATGGAGAACAGTATCTCTCTATTATATCCTAGCTATAAGTTAATTACCATGCTACATTTTACCGCATTTTCAAGATCTCTTCTACACCTAAGAGGTAGCCAACACACGAAGAAACATCTCTAAAAACATTCCTACTAAAGATTTCATGAAACAAAATCTATTAAAGGTTGAGCGAAGAGAGAATCAGGAAGAGTTAGTTGCAGGGCAAATTAGGAAGCATAGGACCAGAGAAACTTGTATCGGCATATCGGCAGACACCAATAGGCAGCTCCTCGCCGACATAATCGAGGATAATATCTTCAAAATTGATATTCTGGCATGGAGTTTCCGGACTACAGTTGAGAATCACGGCAACAGGTGACACCGATGTACCATTTATTTTCTTGAAGTATACGTCGCTTATTCTCACACGGGAAGGGTCCTGATTGATTACACATACACCAAAATTCACATTAATTCAAAGCTATAGCCATGTATATATGTGTAGATATATCTATGTGCCGAATTTGTTAGGTAAATAGGCAATTTCATACGGACATCCTAAAGAGTAAAATGACAGATTCATAACTAGATAAAAAAAAATCATTTGGTTTCTATACGAAATTGGTCGAAAATACCCTCATTATATTAAAAAAATAGATAAAAGAGTTTTGCGTACGGAATCATCATTGCAGAGGTTATGGGGACAGTAAGTTTGATCAATAAAGATAGGATTCTTGACATTTTTCATGTGGATGTTCTCAAAGGTTATGTTGGTGGCCGAGCTAAAACTGGGGGAGTCCTGCCACGTCTTTATGCGCACTCCGTTCATGGTGTTAGTGATGATGCTGTCCCTGACCACTAGACCCCTAACATCCCCTTCGTTTGGGTACTTCCCTAGGCTGCCAACGCTGATGCCATGACCGGGCCCGCACCAAATGTTTGAGATGAGGATATCAGTGTTGCCATGTCCAATTGAGATGCAATCGTCACCGGTGCCGATCAGGGCGTCATGGATGATGACACCAGAGCTACGCCCGATGTGGATGCCGTCTGTGTTGTGGCTGTCTTCTGGAGCTTCAATGCGCATCTCGCTGGCACGAAAGTTCTGGCACTGTAATACCTTGAAGTGAAAATGCTTCGGGTTTACCGAGTTCACCTTGTACAAAATCGTGTCGTTTAAATGGACAAACTTTACTTGCTGAAAACAAAAAATAATAATAAATCATCTATTCAAAATATACAAATTTGAAATTCTAACTGGCAAGATAAGAGATCATCTGTTGCTCTATTTTTCTCAAACTAAAGAAGTATTAAATTTTAACTTGTGCATCCATGAGCCAGACACTTACAGCAGGGTGAAGTCTGCAATGCTTCATCTTAGAGCATTCATAGCTCCAAGAGATGTTGCCCTGACCATCGAAGGTTCCGCCTCCAGTCAATCTCAAACCATTCATGTACCCGAATTCCACCCAATCATTTCCCGACACATACTTGCGCGGGTCAGGCGACGCCTTTATATATCCCTGCATTGCATCGATCAATCAGTAATCTTCATAATTAATCACTAATATCCTTCAATTAAATTCTATGTTTATTTATATTATCGACATTGCAGAAATCTGAAAACAAAATTCTTCTTCGTAATCGATAACTCAAATGCCTTTGATCAATCTTCAATACTATAATTTGTATTGTCTCTGCATAAGGCTCTATTATCTCTTTTTTTTTGTTTTGACAAAGAAAACAGGGTCTAGCCCTTATTACCTCTTGATAGACAGTGAGTGTATTGGCATTTTGGCAAGGACCACTGAACTTGACTGGGTTCAGAAAATAGGTTCCGGGCGGTATGAACAGCTTGACGTCACCGCTTGATGCGCATGCCGCTCCCCATGCTTCCAAGAAGGCCTGACATGATTACAATATTATTATTTAAATCTCTGAAACAATTTAAATGAACTGCATGTGTAGGTTAGAACTGGCTATTATTTCAAATTAACCAATTACATTAAAGAAATTTCACAGATTGAAGTTCATGAATTTTAATAAACTGCAAAAATAAGATGAAAAAACTACCCTGCTATCATCAGTAACACCATCCGCGCGTGCGCCATAATTACGAACATCAATACTGGAGGTTTCCGGCGCCATCCGTCTGGCGGTCACATTAAATATACATAACAGGACACAAACTAGTGCCAAAATCTTCACAGATCCTTGCCTCATTTTCTGATGCAATGCTTACTTGCTACAATTGTGTTTATTTATAATAGTTGCTTTAATATTGAGTTGTTGATTTCTAATTTTGATAATGACCTATCAACTTCAACTTTGTAACAATGTTTGTTTGGGTCCTAATGAAGTTGTTATATGTATTCTAGCTTGTTTTGTTTTATTACAATTTGGAATAGAAGCAATACATATTTGATCAGGATGGCCTCTAACGTTAATTAGGTATGATCATATAATTGTGAAGCAAAAGAAGTTAGAAATATTATGACACAACAATGTATTTTGCATCCAAAAAAATATAGTTTCAACAATACATTGTCAAAAGCAATCTCAAAAAAAAAAAAATACATTGGGTAAAGAATATTTTCGTCCAAAATAATGTTGTACGAGTACGAAGAACAATTGCTTTATCAATACATTGTCAAAAGCTACTAAACTTCACAAAAAAAAATTCATTGTCAAAAAATCTAATATTGTTTGTGAGGTATATAGATACAAATAAGTGTGACATATTTTATCGAATTCGAACAAAGCCGACTATGAGGAATTTAAATATAAGTAATTCATTTATGCAAATTAAGTTAAATATCTGCTAGCTGGAAGATTTTATAAATATTAAGTAATTTATTTATACAAAGTAATTTAAATCACTTTTCATCGAGCATTTGACAGTGAGAAAAGTAAATTAGAACTAAACCAAGAAAAATGTGTCTTTCACAAATTGTGAAAATTACAAACAATTAACTAACCGAGTGAGGAAGGAACTTGAACGGAAGAGAGACACTGTATGCAAGGAACTGATACACGAGAGGTTCTGCGGTGGTTTTTATATATATCAAAATGTTCACGTGTCATTATAAACCCAATCTCTAAATATAGAGTTCTAAATTTAAAGAACTACGAAACAAGTTTATATCAATATATATTGGACAATATTTGTCTGAATTAAAATTTGCTATATAGGTACATTAATTAAAATTTCTTTTATTTAGTCATATGAAGTGAAAATGCGAGTGATAAAATATGTCTCATTTTGCTCTTTTTTTAGTAAACTCAAATTAAAGATCATACTTAATAAAGGTCTATATCTTAATTCGAAAATTACTGCAAATTGACATTTAAGATTTGACAATTGCTGCCAATCAAGTCATTCAGTCCTGTACACTTGATGGGATTTTTTTCTATATGTATTTTAGTCACCTTTTTTTGTTTGTTGTACAATTAATTAATTAATCAATCTATAACTATATATGCTACCTGGTTATGAATTTAATGACAGCACAGTCACGTTACAATTTTAGTAAGAGGGTCACTTACCCTGACTTACCATTGTGCAAAAGTATCAACAAGTGTGAAACTTCCTAAGAAAATAACTAAAAAATTATACATGAATAATAACATGATTCATACTTCTAAGTTCAAATTTTCTTTTAATATGAATATTAAGTCTATATAAATTTAAGTTTCACAATGAACAAAATAAAAAATATATAGTGTTTGCCCTTGATAATGTCAAATTATGGATAAATATAATCTGTCAAATTATGTACATAAATTTGAGGTTTTACATATATAATTGACATTTATAAAACAAAGATGTGTAAAACTCACAATTGAAAATACCTCATGGTCAAATATTTTATGTCACGTCCAAACTTTATACAAATTTATATTTGTGTATGACTCACACTTGTAGGCATTATTACATTAACATCAACATTGTGGGTGTCCCATCAGCCGACAAATTAAACTTAAAAAGAATGGACGTTTGCAACAAAAGTATTTTCTCTTTCTAGTAAATCCTCTATATTCCGATAATCAACAAATTAATTTAGCTTTTAAGTTAAAAGGTGGATTATGAATTTCACTCTTCAATAAATTCTTAAATACATGATGCTCATTTTCGCTAAGAAATTGTTAGTGCAAAAATAGATCAAATTCACAACAAGAATTCCGGGCTTCTCCGAGGCTAATGATATGCATCTGCGACGAAAGTTGAATTAGCCTCGCATATAAGTTCTTACTGAGGCTAATTTAATTGGGTCGACAATAATGAGAGGATACGCTCAGGGATAAGAGGCATCTGCGATACTAATAAATTAGCCTCGCAGATAAGTTATGCACAGTAGCAAAAACAATTATTGGAATAAATTAGCCTCACGTTTAAGTTATGCAGGGGTACCAAACAATTTGAATTTTGTGGTGGACACTTTTAAACGAAAACTATCCTTGGGAATAAATTTCGTGCCTAATCTATGCATGGGAATAATACGTGACAGACAACAGAAAGGGTATGTTTTTTTTTTTTTGAGAATTTAATTAGCATCTTCTATGCATAGAACCTGAAAATGATTATATTTATGCGCCAATGTATTAATGACAAACAACAAATTAATTTAGAAATTATATTTTACCAAAATGTTGATGTTTAATTGATAATTATAAAAGTATTAAATACTTGAATCCAAATGCTTAAGAGCCAAAAATATTAATCGAGCTATGTTTGACAAAATAAATGTATTAATTAGACACATCTTCTTCTTCTTTACTTTCAGACTCATTGTCGTCAACATTTGATTATGTGTTACTGCGAGGTCTTCTGGGTGCTACTGTGAGATCTTTTGGATCCACCGGGTCTAGAACACATTGTCGTACCAAAACAAAAGGTACATCTAGTTCGTCTCCCATAGAAACCATGTAGTCACATCTCTGCATCTTCTCATGAAAAATATTAAGGTCTTATGTTTCTCCTTCATGACTAAAATTTGGTTTGCGTCTTTTGTAGGGTACCCAACAATCAGATCGATCAGGTGATGCATATGTTAGGTAGTAAACTTGAATTGCTTGGCATGCCATGCAATAGGGGTCATAGTTTCGAAGTCTAGATCTGTGGTTGACCTCAACAAGACCATGGTTCTTATCTACCTCAACAAGACCATGGTGCTATAGGTTTAGTGATCCTCACATATATACCAGTACTACAAACATTGCTCTTCTTTCTAAATGGTGTTATATGGTTCTCAGAGGGTACCTTCCTGCATACTTTCAGCTTTTGTGCAGGAGTAGTAAAATCGAGAGATCGATGTAGTAGAAGTTGTCAGGTACAATTCAGGACTGACAAGTGGATGGGGGAACTGGAGAAAGTGGAAAAGGGAGAAAATCGACTGTTGGTGTAGCTCTACTGGTAACGTATGTGAGTTACGCGTACACGGATGGGCGACCAGGACAAAGCTGCCCGCCCGGACTCAGCACTGTAACTGCCGCCGGTTTCTAAAGAAAATAAAGAAAGCTCCCGCGGATTTTCAAGAGTCTCTTCTAACAAACCCTTCTTTCTCTTCATGGATAAAGTCCACTGGTCTGATTTACTTGTCTTTCTCTGGACCCAACTTGACCTGCTTTCGCCTTAGAATAAATCGTATTATAAAGTAGAGAGAAAGCATTTGACCTGATGGACAGTGCTTGGTATCAGCCTTTTTTATCAGGCCAGTCGTTGTTTTACTACGAGAAATCGACCCCGAACCAATTATGAGAATGAAGACGACGTACTGGTAAGACTTCTTATTTTTTAGGTCAATTTTCCAAATTAGCAGTAGAGTAACCTTGGCCTTTTTGCTCAAGAGACTGGCTATCTCTCTCTTGGGGTAAGGATATAAGTGGAGTGATCCTTATATGTATGGGGGAGTTGCATAGACTAGCCAAATCTTCTATTTGAGGATTAGGCGTGTTTGCAAAATCATGAACCTTCCATGGTACTGGATGTGTTCGGCTTCCTGGCACTATTGATCAGAAGCAGTTGAAAAAATGCTATAGTGCCAGAGTTACCATCTTCCGCTTAACATCCGTGTAAGGAAAGTCCTAGGGTACGTAGTAATCTGAAAAGCCATTTACCCCGAACTAAGAACTGAGCTTTCGAAACCTCCCTCACCTGAGACCCAATATGAAGCCCGCATAAGCAGACACAGACGAATTCTCAAAAAGCGAGTTCTAAATGACTGACAGAGAGAAGACAGAAGACACTGGGAAGTAATACGTGATGTGGCAGAATGGTGTGCTTCATGCACAGTGTATACAAATTTATTTTCTATAACTCTCTGGATTATTTATTTAAGTTAGTGATTCATTAGTAAGGGGTCAAATTAATCTGAACTTCAGAAGACAAAGGACAGGGACATTTAGGTTAGAATGGCAGCAGCTGTCAGAATAATTAAGCACAGTTCATTTAATTCCTGATCAATTAGATATTTTGCATTGAATATGGGCTAGCTCCATCTGGTCATTTTTCTGTGCATTCCTTGCATAAGTGTGGTAGGAGTTTTGGGGAATAACAAAATGAAGAGTTCAATACCCATTTGGAAAGCAAAAGTATTTTAAAAATTAGGATATTTCTATGCTTAGTTAAAAAGACCAGGGTGATAATTAACTAGGGTAAATCTGAGTATGAGGGGATAGCAAGGAGAACTTACTCCATGTAATGTCGAATATCTTCGAAATTATACAACACATGGCGGTTTGCGGCACTGTATTCTTTGTCATCTAGAAGTCTTCGAACCCCTTGATGGTGAGCACGACCCGGGTAATTTAATATCGGAGGTTTCCCATCTAACGGGGTCTCCGGGCCAACGTCATGTCTTTCCTTGCGCAATCTTTGTATGCCTTGATCTTGATCAAAATAATGAGCACAAGTGTTAGTTATCTCTTTTGCGATGTACGCCTCAACAATGGAGGCCTCTACCCGTGCCTTGTTGGTGATGCTGGCCCTTGCATCTTTGTTTCGCCTAGAAATCATTTCGCATAATTGTGTTAAGACTATTACGTTAAGTTGGTGCAAGTTTATTACGTTAAATTGGTGGAAAATACCCTCATTGGTGAAAGTTCCCATAGTTTTGGGAACAACTGTGCGATCGGTGGAACCCCCGGAATGGAATCAACTTTCTGCCACAAACAAAAACAATAGACTCGTGGAGGGACAGTTGGTGCATCATCACTCGGGCAACCAGCCAACTTTCAGAACCAAGAAGATGATGGTTAGGTCTTTACACAATATAATTTACTAAATTTTTTTTGGTAAAGTGAAACCCAACTAATTGCATTTATGTTTTTTCAATTGCAACTCTACATATATAGAAAACAACCAACAACGGAATAGAACCATCACTGTTTGACCTTTATCGTGAAACAAAGTTGTCAAAGTCAGTGCAGAGACACCTGGCAGCCGAAGGGGCTGTAGATGATGCAGACTTGTCGTTCCCGAATGCTAAAGCAAAGGAAATATATGTATGGATACAATTAATTAATTTTATTAACGACCATTAAATTTCTTTTATTAGTTTCTTAATTTCACACTTCGGTCAAGAAGTAAAATTTTATATCTAGTAAAAATCTTAATCTAACTATGGTTGTCCACTTTTAAAATGCAGGATAGAGCAGCCCAAGTGCAGGCTGATTCAAACTACGCAGGCACCGAAAGCGAGAAACTATTCTGGATTGCAAATCAAAAGAAATTATCACATGGACAGGTGTACGGTCTACCAGATTGTGTCTCAGAGGATAGTCTGAGCACAATGAGAAGGTGGAACAATGGCAGGTACACGTATGGAGGTCATTCAGCGGTCACATCTGACCAGCTGCTTAATGCCAATAATGTGCCGAGGTTCACACAGGCTCAGCTGAATGCAATTTTGGAAGAGTAGCGAGTACAGGGCGAGACGCGTGATCGGGAACGTGCTATAGAGTTGCAATACAACCGATATCTAGTGGTTAATTTATCAAAACCATGGGCCAACCGTTGCCAAGTGGACCGGTATGTAATATGTTGATAATTTTGCACAAGTACAAGAGTTCAACTCACATCAATCAGAAGTCAATACAATAGCCACTAATTCACCCATGTCAAGTTAAAGTTTACATTACCATTGCAACTCCAAAAAAAAAAGATTAAAACCAGAGACAGTCAACTGAGAAAGAAGAGGATATCATACCCTCTCTTATCAGCTAAGCAAAGGCCCAAAACTTAGCTTTTTCCATTTTTCTCATCAACACTCCCAATTATATATGGTAATCACCAATATATATATATGACAACTTTAACTTCTTTTTTAGACAACAACTTCAACTCAATTATAAATGTTCCTGCAAATAGTACATGTAATCTCAGCTGGTACATACTAGTACCAAGACCTTAACGATTAGTAACAGTACACTCTGTAAACTGCTAAACTTCAATTTTCTTCATATCTTTTTTTTCTTCTTCTTTTTATTCAAAAATTTACAAGTTTCCTCTCCTCCTTTAATCCGAGCTTGAGACTAGCTATGTCACAATTACATAGGCAGAGTGCGAAAACTTGAAACAAATGTTAGTATCTTAATGAAACATAACCAAAAATAGATATAAAGAAAGAAATAAATCAGGAGAGAGTACCAAAAAAAGCTGAGCCCAGAAATCCGATTACATTTGAAGATAAACCGATAAACTTATCTTCTTCCAATTGTGATATTTTTTTCTCTGAAAATTTGTAGTTACTGATTCATGATGTCTCCTACCCTTTAGCTTGCTAGTCTTCTTTTTTTATGCTCATCATACCTAATCGCTTTTATTGTCACTTACTTTTTCTCCATCCTTGTCCATAGGGTGTTCAACCGGTCGGTTTGGGTCAAACCGAACTTTTTTTGCCGAACCGCAGTTTGAACCGAAGTTTGAAAACCAACCGAACCGACCGAATTAAAATTCCAAACCGATCTAAAATCGAACCGATTAAACCGATTTAAACTTCTGTTTGTTCGGTTGAACCGAATATAAACATTTCAAGTTACAAATAAACATTTCAAAACCGGTTGGTTCGGTTCAAACCGATTTGGATAACATTTTTGATAACCACACAAGCCGGTTTTTGATAAACCGATTTACCGATCCATTATAAACCACACAAAATAAACCGATCCATTATAAACCAATCCATTTTTTATTAAACCGGTTGGTTCGGTTCAAACCGATTTGGAAATCCAAAAACTGAACCGAACCATTTAAACCGAACTTTTTCAAGAACTAAACCGAACCGAACCATTTAAACCGAACATCCGATCCAATTAAACCAAAATTTGCCGGTTCGGTTTAAAACCAATAAACCGATCCATTTGAACACCACTACTTGTCCATATATCTTGTATTTTTGTATCTTTGTTTTCTATATTTTTCTAACTGTCAACTCGAACTGACATATCTTTTACAAACTTGCATATATATGTATATATACACTATACTAATCGTAACATATATATTGCGTTGTTTTTTCTCAAATGCAGGGTCAGACTAACAACCCGATTGCCGACCTGGATCTGGCTGACTTGGAGGAACATGCAGACCCCGCTTCTCATAGTGTTGATGAAGTATTCGATGCAGATTACTACTTCAACAATCCTATGTGATTGTGTGGGAGCGAACTAACTTTAATTATCCATCTTATTTTGTGGTCATCGTGATCTTGTAATGTTAATTGGATGTAATATTAATACTTACAGATCTGTTGAATCTGTTCGACGTACAATTATCCTATGATGAATATGTTCCTGTTTGAACTTTGTTGGACTGATTAGGTATGCTATGCCACTAAAATTAAGAACTGGTGTGGATGAAATTATATATATTTGCCAACTTAATTTGTAAATCTGTGTTTTTTTATCTGATTTGTTAATGCCTGATTGTCTATTCTTGTATTCTAAATTTAGTGCGATGAATAAAAAATCATTGCGATTAAACAATGGGGATTAGTACTGGATAATATTAAATCACCAATCAGCATATTTACATTTAACATATTTTTGTCTATATTTCACCCATGGTAAAAACCTGGTGTAAATTGCGATGATATCATTCCCGTCGGTTTCTACACATGGTAAAATATACTAAATAAAAATCTTCAGTTGGACGAACTCAATCCCGTCTGTTATTTATTCATGGTAAAAATATAGTATATTAAATCTCCTAAGGATGAACTCATTCCAGTCAATACTTAATACATGGTAAACATGTAATAACCTCGCTAAAAATAACTATCCACGAGAGTAAATTTCTGACAATTCCTTTTAACTCCCGCCATAGTCGGACGTCTTCGCGCTAAGCACATTAACGACGATTATGTATCGCAGATATTTCTCTATGCTCTCGGGATACTCCAGAGTGGGCGGACGACATCCACTATCGCCGAGAGCAATTGCTCGGCAGAAAGTTTGGTTTAGCCTCGGGTATATACGTATCCACGTAGAATCCTCGGCGATAATATTATTCACTACGGGAACAATATGGAGGCTAGTAATTGTGAAGTGATAACCTCATAGTTGTCTATGTACGACGCAAATACCTCGGCATTGACCCTTTTTCCCTTTGTCGCGGAAGCCTGGAATTCTTGTTGTGAAAGAAGATTTTTGATAGAAGAAATTAAAAATATTCTTCTCTCCTTACTACTATCTTGTGGATTAATTTCACACACTTCTATTCAATGTTTTGCTTTCTCCGTCAGCGGGTTCCTCCGAAGAGGACGTGCAAGCGGAGACGAATAGGAATTCTAGGAGGGCCGTGGCTTAGCGTTTTTGTTTTTGCTGACTTTTTTAACCCTTTTACTTTTAGAAAATATATTTATTCGTCATTTTCGTCTTTCTCTTTTAACATAAATCTCTTCTATTCTTTTTTGTCCTTTTATTAATATTCTGAAATTTGAGTAGAACTAGGGTGTTCTTAAGTTCACCAACGTCCTTTGTGAACTCAGTTCTAAAACCTTTCGGATTGACTTAAAACGATAAATTCGAACCGTTGAAACTCATCTACCTTACGAGTGATGCATCTACATGCAAAAAATTTAAATTTTTGAATTAATGTGTATATAATCAGTTGGTCAAAAAATATTCAAAAAATAAATACATTAAAATTAATTTTTTAAACCTTCTGATTCCGACTACTTAACTTTATACTAAATAAATTCATAAGTTTAAATTTTTTGTATATAGATGCATCACTCGTAAAGTAGATGGATTTCAACATTCAAATTCGTTATTTGAAACCAATCTAATAGATTTTAAAATTGAGTTCACAAAAAACTTAATGAACCTAAGAACACCCTAATTCCACTCCTGATATTTCACTATTTAGTATTTCTAATGTGGAGATGTAACAGATACGGTTCACTATTTAGTATTTCTAATGTGGAGATGTAACAGATACGGCCCATACGGAATAATCCTTTTTGCTTACATTATAGATCCGTACGTAAGTAGAAATATTGCAAGATATACTTATCAACCAGCCCGGCCCATTATCCATCAATTGTTGTTCTCATAATAATAACACTGGTGTTTGGATTACTTTTCACTTCAGGCCCATTTGATAACTTCACCTTGTTTGATTCGTATTATGCGTGCATTCTAGGGTTTTGTAATCAATCGAGAGAGAAAGAGAAAGCAAAATGACGAAGGAGGCTCCGCAGCAGGTTTCGTACACGGTGGAGCAGCTGGTGGCGGTGAATCCTTACAACCCCGACATTCTCTCCGATCTAGAGAACTATGTCAATGAACAGGTTTCCGTTTCCTTCCTTGCCTCAAATTTGCGATAAAATGATTAGTTCGTTTGTGTTGTGCAGCTTTATACTCATCTCTTTGGTACTGTTCTAGTAGGTTTTGTAATATCTGTTTCTAGCATCTTTGTCGTGCACGTTGTATAAATTGAATTCCGGTTTGTTCTGAGATGAGAACATTTTCAGTGTATTCTACTTAACCTGTGCTCAATTATTATTCTCTATTCAGGTTTCATCTCAGAAATACAGCTTGGATGCAAACCTCTGCCTTCTTCGCCTCTATCAGGTACAGCTTTATCCTAAGTTCTTGTTGGAGTAGATGTTTACTTTGAAATATATATATATATATATATATATATAGAGAGAGAGATTGGCTAATGTGCTAACGTTATAACTTCGGCCGAAGTTATAACGAGTCATTTTTGCAATTTCAAAATTCAAACAACCGATCCGAACCGTTCAACATGTTCTCTATATTGAAATGTGCTTGGAGACCAAATTTTACATTTTTTGGAATTTTTTTACTATTTATTAAGCCACTTTGAAAATACTGATCCGGTGGTCCAGAAAATTTTGCTGTTTTTTACTATTCACAGCAGATCTGCGATTTTCAAAGTGGCTTAATAAATAGTAAAAAAATTCCAAAAAATGTAAAATTTGGTCTCCAAGCACATTTCAATATTTAGAAAAAGTTGAACGGTTCGGATCGGTTGTTTGGATTTTAAAAACTAATAAACGACTCGTTATAACTTCGGCCGAAGTTATAACGTTAGCACAGTAGCCAATCTCTCTCTCTCTCTATATATATATATATATATATATATATATATATATATATATATATATATATATATATATATATATATATATATATATATATATATAGAGTAAGGCTACGGTGCTTTGCAAAGTAAACCACCCCGTTTACTTCGGGCTACTTTTTGGATTTTGAAAATCCAAACAACCGATCCGAACCGTTCAACATGTTCTAAACATTGAAATGTGCTTGGAGACCAAATTTTACATTTTTTGGAATTTTTTTACTATTTATTAAGCCACTTTAAAAATCGCTGATCCGACGGCAAACAGTAAAAAACAGTAAAATTTTCTAGACCACCGGATCAGAAACTTTCCAAGTGGCTTAATAAATAGTAAAAAAATTCCAAAAAATGTAAAATTTGGTCTCCAAGCACATTTCAATGTTTAGAACATGTTGAACGGTTCGGATCGGTTGTTTGAATTTTCAAAATCCAAAAAGTAGCCCGAAGTAAACGGGGTGGTTTACTTTGCAAAGCACCGTAGCCTTACTCTATATATATATATATATATTATTTTTTTTCCTCAATAACTGAAATGTATCTCTTTTGTAGTTTGAGCCTGAAAGAATGAGCACTCCAATTGTGGCTCGTATACTGATCAAAGTAAGCTCAGAATCAAAGAGGAAGTACCTCGAATTGTTGTTTGAAGTATTGTTGCGTAGTGCTTACTTTTGTATGTTTTTTTCATGATAGGCTCTCATGGAAATGCCAGCCCAAGATTTTAGCCTCTGCTTGTTCTTAATCCCTGAACAAGTGGTATGGATCTATGGTATATACAAGTTTAAGAATATGAACAAAGATGATATTATATATACTTATTTTCCATTTATTGATTTGGAAAATGAGCTTAATTTTATGTAATTTTTTGTTATATACGAGAAATGACATCATACTTGGTTCTGTTCATTGCAATTGATGATTAATTTCGATTTGAAATTGTTCCAAACCTCAGTAATTTGAAACTTGAATACTTAACTGTATATCCTGATTATCACTACTAAATATTTCAGCAAATGGAAGAGCAGTTTAAGACCTTGATTGTTCTCTCTCACTATCTTGAGGTATTGAACTTTTTCGTTGATATTTTTTTTTCCTAGAGAACCAACTAGGTGACCTTGTTTTATTCCCCTAAATTTGTATGTTTATCACTGTTTTTACTGTAGACTGCCCGGTTCCGTCAGTTTTGGGATGAGGCTGCAAAAAACCGCAGCGTACTCGAAGCTGTTCCTGGTACATGCCCTTCATTTCAATTTTATATAAACTTGAATTTGCAAAATGTCCTATTTAATGATTTCTTTTTTCATTCTAAAGGCTTTGAGCAAGCAATTCAGGCGTATGCAATCCATGTCCTCTCTTTGACATACCAGAAGGTGCCTAGAGCTGTCCTTGCTGAGGTATAGTTTTGATTATCTATATACAAATTATTATATTGAACATAGAAAACATCTGAACCGAACAAGCTTCCCTCCTTTCTCGCTGAAGTTTGCACTGAGAGCGTTATGGAAGAAGGGAAGGAGGTTGGAAGGGTAGTTTAGGTAACTTTTGAAGCAAATGGTGAATTAAAAGGGTATATTGGACATAACTTTATTTGCTAGGAGTATATGGGAGGTGATAAAATTCCCAATTCTTGTAGTTGTTTCCTTGCTTTAATAGTCCTACAAAAGCTTGGGCAGATCTTTTGTATTCTTCTTTCTTCTTCTGTGAATTTAAATATGTACTGTATTCCTTTCAGACACAACTTTGGTTTCTTCTTTTCCCAAATAAACTGTTTATTGTGTCAATATTTCTATAAAGCACTTAGAACAAGAACAATATAACTAGAAAGTTTTCCGTGAAAAGAGCAATATTAGAAATTGATTTAATTTTAAATAGAAAGTACCTTAGCTACGAGAGAGTTGACAGAAGATCATTCCCCTTTTAATACATTGTTTGTCTTTTGATGCTTAAAACAGGCAATAAACATGGAAGGGCTGTCACTGGACAAGTTCCTGGAATACCATGTGGCGAACTCTGGTTGGGTGATAGAGAAAAACCAAGGGCGTTCACAGCTTATTTTGCTTCCACCCAACGAGTTCAACCATCCTGAGCTCAAGAAGAACCCATCTGATAGTGTTTCTTTTGAGCATGTCACTCGCATTTTTCCAGTTCTTAGCTGATTCACCTGGGACTGAGTCCGTAGAAATTTTATGTCGTACTTCAATTTTGTTTGATGCACTGTAATATTTACTGGTTTTTGTTGGAGTGTTTTTTATCTTGGTTATATATCTATTAGTGGAGCAGTGCACCTGACAAAGAGCTTCATGGCATTCAGAAATTTTTCTTTTATATATTTTGCTGATCTAAATAAATTATTAAATTATAAATCATTGCATACCTAAAATGGTTGCCTAAAAGAAGTGGTATATTCACCTGTGTCACTGTGTGTCAGTTCTCGAGTGAAAAGTTACTTGTCAGTCGCCTTCTTGTGCTGGATTTGGTGGAAAAAAAGAATATCAACATAGTCAACTGTATTTTACAGGAACAAGTTATTGCTCCATTTTCATCCCCTGCACACCTGGCCTCTCTTCTCTCTCTCTCTCTCTCTCTTTTTTGAAAAACCTGGCAGAGGCTGCCTAGGGCTCTCTCTCTCTCTCTCTCTCTCTCTCTCTCTCTCACGCACACAATGCACAGGCAGGAGCACCCACAAGGAACGATTCTGGCCAAAATCAATTGAACTTTGGATTGAATGGTTTTGATAAGACTGTTGCCTGCAGAGTATCTGTTACAGGAGATTCCGGTTAGGTAAGTTCTGTGATACGTTTGTTTTTACAACCGGCATTGTTCTAATTATTTGATGAAAATGCAGAAATCCCATATTATCCAAATACCTGCTGCTCAACGGAGGGGGAGGAGAAAAAACCATACTCTCACAAGCTTCAAGACCCTTCTCTGGACTTAAGATAGAAAAAGGTGGTTACCTTACAAGTTCATACAAATTACTTGCATATTTTAAAGCATGACATTTTATATCATTTCGAGGAGCTGTGCTATCATGCGCTTGACCTTATAATTATATGAGCATGGAAAATGTGGTGATGGTACCTAAATGCAAGACGCCATAATTGTTAAGTGACTGCCGCGCAATTAGTGTCCTTGATTTGACACCTGAGTTCTTCTCTAAAATTCTTGCAAATAGACTGGGAAGGGTCTTACTATTTTTTCTAATGGACCAAAACTAAACTTCTTTTGTACAAGAGAGATGGGCAGTGGAAATACCGGCGCACAATATTGACACACCCTATCATGTCCAAAATACTGGAACTGGTCTTGGCTTTGCATTTCTTCTTCCTATGTCCAGTTTGTGTACAGATCTTTAGATAGGGTCAGGAATGCAGCAGCAAACAAGATAAAACAATAAAGGATCCTCTTCCTTTGTGTTTGCTGACTTCTGTGGAAGGAGAGGAACACTCGAATATTTGCAGGTGAAGCTCTTGCTTCGTGCATACCTGGTGGCAGGGTGATACAAGAAGAAGCTCAATGTGGCGCAAGTTCTTATGGTAATATCAGAAGCAGAACTAGAAAATTGAGATTGAGAGGTTGAAAAATCTAATTTAGTGTAATTTTATTTTGTAAGAGGCTGAAATTTTTTGGCACATACACAAATCACAAAAGTTAACGAGCAAAATTACAACCTTTTAATTTATAGGAGAAACTAACCCCCTTTCTTTCTTCATTACGATCCATTGTGGACAACAAAAAATGTTTGGAGGTGCACTATGATGCTAAATGGTCATTTTATTTGGCAGCCAATAGCTATTTCTCATGGTATTGATGTGATTTTTTTGTTCTGGTAACTCGAAATTAGTACTGCTATGCTAACTTCAAAGATCAAGCCTCCAGGTTTCATAACTTTGTTATTACAACAAAGGGATTTCCTCCATTCGGGTTTCAAACTCATGACCTCTCACATGGAGACCATGTGTCTTTGTACTAGACCAAAACCTAGTTCTTTTCTTGTAATATGTTAAATTGTTGTATTTTTGTTCTTACTGGATAAATTCAAACTACAAAAATAGATTCTTAATAACTCATCCTGAAAATCAGGACTACTAAATATCACGCAAATTTTTTTGGGATCCAATCCTCTATCTGTCAAGAGGAGATCTGAGCCGTTCATTGATTTAATCTGAGCCACTCATCAAAAGTATATCTCAATCTCAGCCATAAATCAGTGATTTCGATTGTATGCATTCGTTTCATGTTATCTAACATGTAGAAATCTAAATTCAGATTAAAAACGTACCCGTTTCAATACCATACATAATCTCAGCGCCACATATTGTTTTCTTTGTTGGCTTGCGCGGAACGCGCTTTCCTTCTTCCCGATGCAGAGAGGACACGTTTTTCCTTCTCTCCTTCCCCACACGGTCTCCTCCTTTTTCTCTTTCTCCTTCCCAATGCCAATGACTTTCTCACCTAGCTCGGGACGATGCAACAACAACAAAGGCTGAAGGTGACCTCCGCTGTGCTACTCCGCGCTGCGCCTCTCACGTCTCTCTCTCTCTAGCTTCGAAATCAGTAGCACGACCATTAGCAAGGTGTGACGATCTCCTTCTCTCTCAGGGTGGGCTGAAACACCTTGTATCCTCTTAATAGGGACTTTCCCCTCTCTTTACTTCTCTCAACGAGGGGGAACGACGACGGCTCTGATGCGAGATTTCCTCATAGAGACGGGTGGATGCGTCGTGATCGACGATGGATTGGCCACCGAGCTCGAAGCCAACGGCGATAATTTGAATGATCCTCTCTGGAGTGCCAAGGGCCTCATTAGTTCTCATCTCATCCGCAAGGTTTCCCCTTCTATCTCTTTTTTTTCTCTTTTTTCTTCATCAGTATCAGAACTGGTAAAGTTAACAACTTTGATTGTACGGTTGTACCAGTTTTGTCAGTACCAGAGATTGTTTTATATCGGTTCATTTTTGCAATCCTTAAAAAGAAAAAATATATGATAGGTACATCTGGATTATTTAGGAGCAGGTGCCAAAATAATAATCACAACATCTTATCAAGTTTGCCAATTCTTCATATTTTAGTCCAATTAAATTTTTTTCATCATGGAAACATATTTTAGAGATAATTTCACAATCACCCTGCTTCAAAATGTCATAATGCATGCTAAAGTACAAGTGTTAAGATTTTCAATTAGCTTATAAATTTCTGTGGAAATGATAGTTAAAGATAATATATCTAATACTTTTTGGGGTGAATGATATATTTCTTGTTTGTGAGAACATTTATGGAAATTTGTTTCTTGTCGGTACTGGAACTGAAGTAAATCATGTGATGATATATAACTGAAAACTTTTTGAAAAAAATGTTATTCACTAATTTGCTATGATGTGAGCTATTCACAAGTACAAAAATGTGAACTCAATTGAACCATACTTAAGAAATGGCTACCAGAACTAAAATAAGCACAAAACATGTACAATTGTTCATCTCCCAATTGTTGCTTACATTAATTTTGAAAGTGTAGATCCAGCACCAATTATTAACATGCCAATTTAAATTCCTGTTCTTGCCAACATCAAAGTATATTCATGCTATGTAGCTACGACAGGAACTTAGAATTGCTTGCTGATCTAAAAAGGTGACGCGGCCAATGACGGTCTGTGCAGAAGGTGTTTTCTTCCATTTCAGTGAACACCCTACACTATATCACAGGTGTTTTCTTTCGTACTCTTTATTTCACAAGTTCATAGTTTTGGTGAACTCATTTTTATTTTTGTTGATACTCCTTGCAACAACATCTACTGATGGTAAATGTAAAGTCCTTTCCACATTTATCAAGGGCGTGGATTCAAAGTAATATTATAAGTACATCTGATTCAAACCAAGTAACAATATTTGTAGATATTATATATAATGGAAGAAGTCAAATGGCATCTGCAGCTATATGAGACGCAGCCACAAAGAGGTCTGACAAATTCTCGCATGGCAAACCACGATACTGGTACCGGTACTGGTAACGTCGCGGTACGGATCAAGGAAGCGCAGCAGAAAGGCAATTGACACAGCCGGCAGATGGTACGAGGATCAACAATGGTACCAGTACTGGTACTGGTACAAACATGCTGTACAGGTGCGAACTAGACAAGTGCGAACCTTTTTTTTTATTTGCACCAGCTCTTGGAAATTATTTTCCATGTGTAACTAGACAAGTGCAAACCTTTCTTTACTATTGCAATGCCAAATTGTTTTCCTCGTAATTTCCTTTAGCAACAAAAATGGATAATATTTGTTGTCTGCCAAAAAGTGGAAATTAATTGTCAATATTTGTATGTTTTTATGTAGAACTTGTGCCAACACATGGTCTTTGATGTACCCAAATATCCCTAAGAAGTTAAAAGGATTGTATAACGATGGCTACATGCTGGTTAGTTTTTATTTTCAGATTAACATGATGTCTTTACTGTATTTGCAAATAATGCCTCAGCATTTCTCATGTTTGCAAACTAAGATCAATCAATGTCTAATTGTGTGTGAATAACAACTTAAATCAGCAAAAGATGACTAATTTGCTCTAAATTTCTTGTATGGATTTTGTGCGAATTCTCAGCCAAATGGGTTTTCATATAGACCTTATAAATACTGTGTTGTTTGCAAATGTATTTAACTACTGGGTCTATTTTGCAAATGATCCTGCTTCCTGATGTCGCTATTTGTTTTTCTTCTCTATTCATTATACAACTTTTCTGTTTATTTTAGGTCATTTTTACGAATGAATCAAACATAGATAGATGGAAAAATAAGAGACAAGTAGCTGTTCACTAAAAAATTTGGGATTTAAATGGTTATTTTGCTATTGAGAGCTAGATTAATGTTGCTATGTACTATTTTCCTTGTTCTTCTTAGTCATATGTATTCATTTATTTTATTTACTTTTTTCTTTTGGAGAACTGAGGTATCGACTTTATTTGAACATAATTGTGGAAGTATCTCTAAAAAGTACCAATTTGATTCAAACATAGGCATGTAAGCTGCATGTTTGAAATAAAGAAATTTATTGATGTCTATCATATGTATTCAATATTTTCTTTATTTCAATAACAGCTTAGGAAAAAGATAGAGTGATCAGAGAGAGATGGCAAAATTAAAAAATTTGTCAGGGCCTTTGATGCCAAATTCAGATAAAGAACTTCTCACTGAAGAAAGACGCACTCTCAGGTCAATTGGTTTAAGATGGAGAAGTATTTATTACATGGTCTGAAAAATCACACTATTTATGAGAAAATGTTGCTGTGATAGTTAACCCTGATAATAAACACACAAGCATATGAAAAACAAAGAAGAAAGGGTGTTGGCAAAGCATGTCTTTCTTTTTAAGTAAGTTGGGTTGAGTGAGACTAGCGTACTATGCATTGCGCATATTGGGCCGTACTATGGATCAATATCTCTATTTCCAAAGTCCAAACAATCAAGCCGGACAGTTTAACATGATCTTCGTATGAAAATATACTTGTAGATCAAATTTTTTACTCTTTTTCTAGATAGGTTGAAATTCACTGCTTCTAAATTCTAGACCATTCAAAAGTAGTGATTTTATACCTATCTAGGAAAAAAAATTCTAAAAAAATGTAAATTTTAGTTTGCAAGTACAACATTTTCATGTGGAAATTATGTTGAACGGTTCGGATCGACTATTTTGACTTTGAAAACGAAAATATTGATTTGTAGTATGGAGTACCAATCTGTGTTATGCATAGTACCACAAGCCTCACTCATTGATCCAATTATTTAGCCAATTAAGTGTTACAATATATTTTTTTTTTCTCTTTTTCGGCAGGGAGGAGAGGTGTTTATGACGGAGTAATTGGAAGTGTACACCAGCACTGGAAACACAAAGAAGTTGTGAAAGTGATTACAAAACAAACTGGATAGGACAGCACATACACTGTGAAGCTTCTAGAACTAATGACAGGTAGGGCCCTTGTGTCAGAAGAGAAGGTCAGGAGGCCTTGAGAAGATCGACTGAGGCGCAAAGACGAGGGATTGAGAAGATCGACTGCACGCAAAGACCCCGGTTAGTGATTTCTTTGTTATGATGTTTTTTGCATTAAACCCCCTTATATATAGTTATATTTTATGAAGAGTGAGGCTATGGTACTATGCATAGCGTAAATTGGTTGATACTATGGATTAATATCTCTGTTTACAAAGTCCAATAGTCGATATGAACTGTTCAACATGCTCACCATATGAAAATGTACTTTGAAATCAAAATTTACATTTTTTTTAGATTTTTTTACTATTTTTTTAGATAGATAGACAGTTACTTGATCTAAAGATTCGAGACGATTCAAAAGTAATGATTTTGTACCTATATAAAAAGTTTATCATATGGAGATCATGTTTAACCATTTAGATCGACTATTTTGATTTTGGAAAACAAGATATTGATCCAAAGTACGGACCAATGTGTGTTCTGCATAGTACCATAGCCTCCCTCTTTTATGAATATCTTTTGATTGATTTATTTATTTTTAATGTTGCATGTTGTAGTCCCTGAAATATTTTGCTCGTAAGAGAGAAAAATCAGTTGATTTATTGAAATTTATTGAAACAGAGACTGGTAAAAGATGAATTAGACCTTGCAAAAGATGAATTTTGAACTTTTTTAGTCATTAGACCTTGCAAAAGATGAATTTTTGTATAGTATATGAAAACCAAGTTTGTTATTTTGTAGGAATATTTGAAAGAAGAACTGAAAACTTATATTCAATAAAATTAACGAACAAATGAAGCAATCCAGATGCTCAGTGCATGATCTTATTTCTTGAATGTGCACATGGAGATAATCTTTTTTTCTAATTTGGACTGCGAATGCAATTGTAATTTCATTTCTTAACTTGACATTTTGTAATCTGTATATATTGGTTTGTGAATAGTATGAAGACAAATTTCCAAAAGCCAAACCTTAATCCATAATTTTGCTAGGACATCAGCGAGTTGGATGGGATTGAATTGAAATTACTTTATTTCTACCCGGCCCAGTTATAATATCTCAAGTTCAAAATGAGGGTACTGTACTGCAATTTATGTTGTACCCTATCCTATGTCTTGACTTTGCTCTGTTGCTACTTTCTCTGATTAGTGGGCCCTGCTGTCAATGTAGCTGGTGATTTTGTAAAGCGATGAGTTCTGTGTTTTAGCAAATAGTAGAAGTTAATGGTTCGGCAGTGGGCTTTATCTATTTTTCTCTGGTCTGTCATTAACTAAATTACTAAGTTTTGTTTCTCTGCATGTGGGCCTTCTTATATTGATGAATTGTCAATTAGAATTAGGATAAGTTTTCTGTATTTTATATCATTTGTGTTTTGATTTATATTGATAAATTGTCAATTACAGCGGGTTTTCACTATAATGGTTTTCATTATACATTATATCATTTATCAAGTATTTATACTGCATGGCCCCAATCCCCTAAAATATTTCAATAAATATTTCAAACCATCAACACCTAACATCTTCTTTAGTATTTTTTCTCTGTAAAGATTGAAAACTAATAAAGTGTTTGATAATCTGCTGATGATGGAAAGCATTGGTTCATTTCTATTTATATACTTCTTAGACTTTGATTTGAAACTTTTTATGCCTTGAGGTTGTTTAACCTACAGGAACTAACCTTTTAGGTGTGTTAGTTATTATTTGGGTCTGGATTTCATTGTACCACGTCAGGTACCAAACTGTATATAAATTCATTTTTCTATCCATGTCCAACTTTTTTACAGTGAATAGTACTGGATGTACAAGATATATTCCGTTTTTTTCTATTTTTAGCATTAATAAAAAAAAAATAACCATCGCATCAAATAGCCAATATTCACATAGCAATGAATCCTTTAATATTTTTTGTGATCCGAATCTGCACAGAAATATTCTGCTACCTTTGGTGATATGAATTCTAAAAAAACAAAGAGCCAAATCAAATTCTACGTGCATCTCAGAAAACAACGCTTGCTATGAATATTGGATATGAAATATTGTCAGAAATCAAATTCCTCACCTCAGACACATTATATTTACTTTCATTTGATGAGATAGTTAAAATGTCAATAGAACAAACAAGTAGAAATTGAAAAAATAGTCACAACAAAATAACTAAAAGAATGTGCAAGTATGTAACTACTAAAATATAAACTTCTCAAAATGGAACAAACATACTCATACAGAACTAAAATATAAAAAATTAAGTTCATTTTTTGTTGCCAGCTTAGATGCCTTGAATTGTCATCAAAATTTTCTTGGAAGTTAAAAATTAATATATTGTAATACTATTAATCCTTAAACTAATCATATTTAAAAAAAATGATCAAAACAGACCTTCAATCCCCACGGCAACGAGTGGGCACTTAACTAGTAACAGAAAAAGACCTCTAAAACATGAAATACCAACCCAGCCCACAGTTTCTCAATTGTTAAACAAGAGCTCGAAATAAATACCTGGCCCAGCCCAAACTGAAAATCCTCATCACGATCAGAAATTAGCCGAGGGTAAACAAGTAATTTCCTTGGGCTAGGGTTTACGAAACCTCACATAAAACCAGCCTCTGACCCCTCCCAGCCTCCTCTTCTTCGTGCGCCGTAGGGTTTCTCTCTTATCTGATCTTCTCTTCGCTCAGTGCTCAAGTTTCTCGCTCGAAATCCTAGAAAGCAATCATGGCGACTGCGGCGGCTCGTGTTTTGACCCAGAAGGAGCAAGACATACAGATGATGCTCGCGGCCGATGTGCATCTCGGCACGAAGAATTGCGATTTCCAGATGGAGCGTTACGTCTTCCAGCGCCGTACTGATGGTAGCTTTCTTATACGATTTGACCCCCTTGATGTTTGTAAATGCAGTTTCATTCCCTCATTATGTCTAATCTACTTTCAGCCAGATCTGTGGGCATTCTATGTTTATCACATCTCGTTTGTTAAAATTCGTAGGCTTAGTGTTGATTTTAGTGCGATAAGTTCTGATGTCAATCCCATATAGATAATCAATTGGTAATTACTGTGTTCTGCATCCAGAATAGAGTACCGTGTTTAAATAGGTGGAAAATAAAAATACTAATGATGCATCACTTAAATTCAGGACTTTAAATACTTGTTCTAGTGTATTTGATATATAATTTTCAAGTATGAAGAATTTCCACATAATATCTGATGATCAGTTCCAGTCTCTTAGTTCTTCAGTTGTCACATATTGGGAAAACCACCTTGTAGGATAAAAAAACGACCTCATAACACTGTTGAATTTTTTTTATAACCAATTAACAACGATTTGATTTGCTCAGGTATCTACATCATCAACCTGGGTAAGACTTGGGAGAAGCTGATGTTGGCGGCTAGAGTCATCGTTGCAATTGAGAATCCCCAAGACATTATTGTGCAATCTGCCAGGCCGTACGGTCAGAGGGCTGTCTTGAAGTTTGCGCAATACACTGGGGCTCACCCAATTGCAGGAAGGCACACACCTGGTACATTCACAAATCAGCTCCAGACCTCCTTCAGTGAGCCCCGTCTCCTTATCCTCACTGACCCCCGCACCGACCACCAAGTAAATTTCTCCTTTTAAGATTATTTTACTCGCAGATAATTGCATCTTTTTCAGATATTGCAATTTGATTAATTGTATGTTACATTGATAAGCTAGTCGTAAACATATGTTTTATGCTAAGAGAACTTTCTGATGTTCTCTATATAATTAATTGTGAAAATATTTCTCATTGCTTCGTACTTGCATCAACATATCTTGATGAAACATTAAAATGCAGCCCATTAAGGAGTCTGCTCTGGGTAACATCCCATCCATTGCTTTCTGCGACACTGACTCTCCAATGAGGTACGTTGACATTGGCATCCCGGCAAACAACAAGGGAAAGCACAGCATCGGTTGCCTCTTCTGGCTCCTGGCTCGCATGGTTCTCTCCATGAGGGGCACCATCCCCATTGGCCAGAAATGGGAGGTCATGGTGAGTTTCCATACCTCGTATACTTTTATATACTTCTGTCCTTGTGTATTTTTATCAGAAATGTGACAACATAGTATTTTATTGCTGTGTGGTAGGTGGATCTGTTCTTCTATAGAGATCCGGAGGAGGCAAAGGAGCACGAAGAGGAGGAGCAGCCTGCTGCTACCATTGAGTACCCAGCAGCAGAGTACACTGCCAGCGCTGACTTCCCTGCTGCAGGTGGCCACGAATGGGCGGCTGCTGACACCAATTGGGCAGCAGATGCACCTGTCCCCACCGAAACTACCTGGACCGCTGCTGCTGGTTAGTCCCTCATTCTTATTGAATATTTTTTGGGCTTTTGATGGTGTTTAAACTAAAACAATTTGATAGAGATCTTAATTTGTATCATGATTTGCATACCCTGATTTGGTGTGTTTTGTTATTGAAATGGACAGCTCCAGTTGAAGGAGGATGGGATCCTGTTGCTCCACCCCCACAGGTTGCGGACATTGCCTGCGCTCCAGTAGTAGCCACTGGTTGGGACCAACCACCTGCACCTCCTAGCGGTGGCAACTGGGAGTAAATTTTGAATGGAGAATTAAATTTTGATGCTGTTTATTAGGGTTGTTTTTCACTGTAGGGATCAAACAAAGTGAACTGTTATTGCTGCTGCTGTTGTTTTTTTTTTTGTTTCTCTGGGCTTAAGTTCATTTTGGTGGGTTGAGGTAATTAATGTTAGTTATCTTTGGTGCAACCGTTAGTTAAAAGTTGTTATTTTGTATTTGTTGAAGTTAAGCTCTGCATTACCTCTTCTGGATTTATTTAATTAGAATTTACTTGTCAAGTGCTTTGTGGGTGTGTTGTTTCGTCAGTGATTCTCCTTAGATTATTGTTAAAATTAATAAATACGGTTTGGATTTCAGATACAACTGTAACAAGATAGTATCAGATATCTTGCAATATATTGTTTTGTGAGTTGAATACAGAGTAAATGGGTTGGCGTTGATTCGTCGTACTAGGCTGTTGAGTGTTGATTAGCATCAAGCTCTCTGATCCTCTGCACATTTGGAGTCGGATAACCAATTATTAAGTTATTCCCTTGTCAATAAATTCAACCATTTTTCATTTTGTTAATTACACGTGCTTGAAATGGGATAATGTAATTGACAATCATACTCAGCTATATTTCTGTTGAGGTAATTGCGAGTATATTTCTGTGGAGGTAGCTGCACTGTATCTGAATTGGTTATTGTACTTTAACTTGTCTCGTATTCTAATACTTTATTCCATTGAAATGTAACGGTTCAATGATGTGGTGAATTTTTACTGCCCTATATGACTTTTCTTTCATTCATAAGAACGTATTTGTTTTACTAATAACATTTCCTTTTCCCCCGCAGATATGCAATTGCATTTCCTCAACAAAAAAGAAATGGATGGAGATCTACTGACAATAAATAGTTTTACAACCCTAACCACAAAAAGAACTAATAATTTTGAATTCGGACAAGTAAAATATAATTTGAACTTCGTTAACATCATATGCATGAAAAATGGAGAAATTTAATAAAGTTTTATTATTCTTCAAGAAATAAGAAATTTGTAAGGTTCGTATTTAAGGGCTGATGAGACATCAAATAATATTTAAATTGGATGAGCATTGATACATAAGTAACATACTATCATTAAAGGAAAATGCTGTCATGATTTTTAAGATAAATTGTTGTTAGAAGTTTCTAATAATTTAGATTGAAGCAAATTAAAATTAATGACTAATTTATGATCCATGACATTTATGTTGACTGATTAAAATAGTGACAATTTGTGACGTGGCATTCCTCTTGACCGATTAAAATTTAGCGTCCCCCTAGTGTAAACTTTGGTATGACAATGATAATGAAACTACCGTATTCACTGAGGAAAATGTCGTTGGGTCCAGTGAAACTCAAGTTATCACTGGCTCTGGCAGACGGACTCAAAATTTTGCTAAGTATCGGAACAATCTATATTCAATAAAAAAAATCCACACAAATATTCAAGAATTTTAAGTTTTTCAACACTCATTCAGATCGTTCTATTCTATGTCGTTCAACCTATATCAAAATCTATGCATAGTATCTATTGAAGGACTAAAATTTATCTTCTTTTTTTAGTTTTTTTAGAAAGTATTTTTTTTAGTTAAAAATAACCATATCCAAATCTATGCAATGTTTCATGCGACAGACAATGATCAGATGATATAGAGTGAAAAAAAAACAATAGACAGTATTCTATTACAATAGCACTACAGAAGAATCCATGTACGAAATCCTTATATATTTCACATAGCGGCATGATCTACATTTTTTTTATAATTTTTAGAGTGAGCCTATGGTGCTATGCATAGCACGGATGGGATCCTTTTCCTGTAGTGAGCCTATGATACTACGTATTAATACTACGGAAGGACCAGTTGCAAAATAGTTCTCCAACAAATTTATATTTCTGAGACGAAGCTCGAGAAATAATCTTAGTAAATAAAAAAAAAACAAATCTCTTCACAAATCATCACCTAACCAACTTACTATGTATAAATACACTAATATTTACAGGGAATATATTAGTTTTATATGAGTGGGAAAAAAATACTGGCAAAATGGAACCAGGCTAAAAAGAATCAAATCTCATTTCTATACCTTTTCTATATATCATCACGACTATGGTCACTTTAGTACCATAGATATTGAAATCTCATTTTTTTTTTTCAGATGATGATGCCATTGACACAGGTTGTTGCTGCTTGCGCAGAATGTCATCAGTCCTTTCATCGCATCTTTTCTTTGTTTTGCTTTCATTTTTTTCTAGTTCCTTTGTTTTGAAAAACCTATTTTCACGACTTCTTGTTGCTTGTGAGTTTCAGTTTGGTTGGAATAAATTAATTGCCCACCAGCATCAGAAGCATAATAAACCACCACCAGTAACCCACTGTCCAAAGCTGTGGGAAAATTCATCAACAGGATTCAAACTTCTAGAACTATTTTGCAACTGGTCTGAGCTGGTTTCATCCTTTTCCTGTTAAAATAAAGTAAAATATATAAGTAAAAGCAACAGTTGAAGTAAAGCCAACAAAATAAGAGTAAGGAGGTACAGAGTATCATGGTTTTAACTTACTGTATCTGTGACAACTACATTATCCATGGAGGCAGTCCCTGGAGTGGAATTTATTATCGAGGATCTTTCACAAAACTCATCTTCGCAGGAGTTGCCAGAGGAGGAGAGCCAGTCGAGGTCCAAGAAATTTGACGCGTGCGATTCGTCAAGACTTGGCCCGTTCAGTAATACATGCCGCCGACTCTCTGGGAATAGCTGCCTACCTGGCAATGTCGGGTAGAACCTAAAAGCATATTTGATAAAAAAAAAAAAAAAAAAGTATGTGAGAAGGCATGTCAAAAAGATAAGGCTTCAAACTCAGGAAACCAAAAATAGTCACCCATATTTAAAATTACATCGATGCTAGTACAGCATGAAAGAGGGTAAATCTGGATCCAACCATATCCAAATAGTAACTTAGGAGATCAGTTAAAAAAAGAAAACAGAAATTTGATCATCTCTTCTACTACCATTTTTTCTAGGTTCAGGAGCAGGGTTTGAGTTCAGAAGACATGCTTTGGCAAAATCCATCACAAGCCAATATCATAAAGAAAATTAATAGAACTGAGGAAAAGAAAACATAAGAAATAATTTCAATGAATGGTAATAAATAATGCCAGAACAAACCTAGAGTAAGATAGCTCAGTTTCAGTATCAATTTCAGGGGCAGACTCAGATATTTCTTCACTCTGTAGATGAGGCAACCCAATGACAACATTCTCAGTCCCTCCTCCATTGTTTGTGGAGACAGGCTCACTATCCTCAGTCAAAATATTACCATCTGAAAGGGACCTTTTGATAAACGATCTGTTAAAGACCAAAAAAAGAGCGTAAATAACACGAAATTCGATGCAAGTTCTCTACTGAAAGATATTGAAAATTGCAAGATGCAAACAGTAATTTCGGAATTTCTATTACATGGAATACCTGACAAAGTCTTCAGTAAAAGAATGCCCACGTCGGCCAAGATTATAATGTTGGTCTGAATCAAGCTCCCATAATGCCGGTTTACCTTGTTGTGGCAGGAAGTGCCCCAAGAAGCTGCAATTTTATTAATAAACATATATTGAATTAGTTATATAATTGCAGCGCTACAAAAGTAGGGTCCTTTTGGAAGTACAAGCAATATCTTATCATATTTATATATTTTTCATATATTAAATTTAATGCCTGACAGTAAATCAATATTAAATAAGCAAAAAAATGTCCGACTCTTTTCTAAAGTTACTCGAACAAAGTGTTGTGTTTTCCAGCATGCCCTGCAAAGCTTCCTAAAGTTAATCAAGCTGAATTGTTATGCTGTCCAACATACTTGAATTAATTAAAAAGTACATAGCAAAAGATATCCATACATTAATTTTAAGACTGCAGTTATTTTGCTAAGCTTCCCGAAGGAAGTAGGAGTTTAAAATACAAGGAAACATTAGATACAGTATGCAAAACCTAAGGTAATTAATCAGGACCTAAATGGCAAAGATAACTTACACATTAATGGCATCTTGCTTCTCAAAATCTAAGTATGCATTACTGTAGTATCGCTGGATGGTTCGGAGAAACTCTTGAGACTGAGTTGCCGGCCTCCACTGACCTCTCAAATCACAAAATATCTATTTTCATAATTTAACAAATTCTTTAAACTTGTAATCTAGATTAAGTTTTTTTATAATTTGGTGATCTGGTCAAAATTAAGCCATAGTTTAACCTTCAACAAAAAATAAACATTACCAAAAGCCCAAGAGAGCCATTGGAGCTCAAGTGAATGGGGCTTAACATATTACAAATATCAGGGACTAGTTTAAAAATACCATTCGTCTGATATAGATTCATACCTTATTATGAGCGGCAGACCCACCGTATTGAAAAGCAAGGGTATCGCCCATTTTCTCATAAAAATCCATTAAATAGTTTGCAATTGGTGCATCTCGGTCTACTCGGGGGTCATCAATTAGCCCCAGGGAATGAAGCTGGCGTCCCAATGCAATAAGGCCATATGCATATTGGGCCACATTGGTGCGGTCGAGACAGTCAATGCAGTTGGTACGAAGTACTCCTTTCTGGCATTTAATAGGCTTCATGACAAGTTTGCTTCCAGAAGATCCAGCCTCAGATTCTTCAGTGTTCTCGGTCTTGATTTCTGTGCAGCTACTGACAATGGAGACTGTGCCATCAGTAGATGTCTTATTGTCTCCAGATGACTCCCCAAAAGTTTGATCACTGCATACAAATTATTATTATAATATGAAAAGTTTGAGAAACTGTACATGATAAAATAAAAAAAGACATGAAACGTGCTTTTGCATTCCAGTACCCTTCACTATTATTATCCAAATGGTGGAAAGATATGTACCTTGAATCAGGGGTAGGTGCTTCGGGGGTTATCTCACAATGGAAGATGTCTATCAATTCTAAAGCATTACTCGCCACCCTTTCCAATGCCACCAATGCATTCCCTTCTCTAAAAATCAACAGATGACATAAACTTTTCAGATGTAATTTTTATGAGAAATATTTTAAAATGAAAACAATCATAACCTACCTCCTAGCATGCTTGGATAGATCCCAGTGCACGAAGCGTAAATGTTCTTCTTCAGGTAAATCTTTGTTTATCACATGAATTGACTTTGCAAACTCAGCTCTAAGTAATGATTCACGCGGTTTCTTCTCTTTTGTCTGAATATTATAAAAAATGGAAAGGAAGAAATAAGGGAAATATTTCAGTATCATCAGTTGAAGTGACAGAAGAACAAAAACTTGTACCCTCAACACAACATTTCATCTTTAAAGTGCAGGCATGCCAAAAGTAAATCAATTATACACATCAAAGGCATTCAAAACAAGAATATAACAGTAAAAAACAGCTAACCTTGATCAAGTTCAGAATAATTATTGGCCGTCCGTATCTCATTACAAGGTTGTCAAAATGAAGTCGCGTCGCTTTGTATTCACTGTCCTTTTGCACTGAAATACAGTTTTTGTTTTTATTTTTATAAAAAAAAAGGAGATGACGGAATGCATGAGTAGAACTGTACATTATACTCTACTACCATATATTAAAACTTCATTCCATCCCAACTTTGGATAATGTGAAAAGTCATCTTCTAGTTTCTTTTTTTCTTATTTCTTCAGTATTTCAACCCGTTCACCTTGAAGTTTTCCGATCTGCACTAACATTTGATGGCATATACTGGTACCAACAAGTAATAACCAAGGCGTAAACTTAAGTTAACATCTGAGAAAAAAAAAATAAACTTACAAATTATATCAGGTCGAATGTTGAGTTTGGATGTTTCCTGGGACCACATTAACGGTATTGATCCCCGATTTTGTACAACAGATGTTATCTGCGTCGGGATCTCATCAGGTGTATCCTCAAAAACTATCTGCTCTGTCTCCACATCATTTGCCACCCGTCCTTTCTCATTTACCCCACGTTTGAGATACCTAGATTTTAATAGTAAAAATATTATAAAATATTAGCTAGCATTTAATACAGCAGAAAACTCCACCTATGTAGTTTCTACACAGCCTCTGTCCCAAGCCAGGAAAAAGGAGGAGGGTTGTGATAGGCGTGGCGAGCCAACATGAAAAAAACAGCCTTTTCATGGAAATGAAACCCTCACGGTTTGGGTTTCACTTCTACCCTACCCCAACTTGTTTGGGAGTTGGGACTAAGCTTTGTTGTTGTTGTTGTTGTATTTAATACAGCAGAACCAACAATCTTCCACTTTTGTCCCTACAGGACATTGCAAACTTCCATATAGTACTTTAGAGGTGTATCCTCAAACAGAAAGTTTGTATTTAACAGGGCTTAGAATACTAGGGTTTAAGGGGTGATTGGATAATTTTACTTCTCAATATAGTAAAATAACTAAGATACAAACCTGGTTCCAGCAAAATGGCGTGACCGCCGAGCAATAAGTGTTAACCTGAAATTCTTCCCTGATACTGAAAAATTTGACTGAAAATAACAACATTCAAGTATTAAGCCCTCAAAACTGCAACCAACCAAAAAGTAATAATTGAAGAGACGCAAATGCAGTATTGCATCAAAAGACAACATCAAGAATGCAGAAATTGCACAAACAATACATATAACATGTAATCTCGTAATCTACCAAAGTTCTACCAGCATGGTCCATACATAACCAGCAGCCCTCATAGCAACATACATTTTTTATTGTTTATCTAGAGCTCCTACATTTATAATTGTTATTCAGTATGGCTTTGCTACAGCTTATAAACTCTTTTTTGTGACATTAATTCCATATATAGTATTTCCTCAAAGATAGGGGGAGGAAATATAAACAAAAACATTAAATTTAAAGTAATACCTGTTTGAAGAAACCATGAACCAAAGCAACAGTCCATGTTGTATTTTTTAGAAGATGCCGGATGCTTCTCGATAAGAACTCATTCCAAACAAACATGGTCTCGTACAAAACCTGTCCTGATCTTTCTTCACATACGTTTTTTTGCAAACTTCGCATTATATTGTATGAGTAGCTGAAGAAGAAGTCTTTTGTGAGATCCACTGTACATAGAAGCCTCTTGTATCTGTTTATTTCATTTTTGTAAAAAAAAAAAAAAAGGGACATAAGGTTGGCTGTTTGTATAAGTTTTAATGAAAATTATAGAAACTGTAATATAATAATATAAGCAAACAAAATAAGTAGATGCAATTTATCAATCAAAACAAATTGAAAGGAACTAACAAGGGTATACCTCTGGTGTAGCGGCTTAACAAAATGAAAAATGAGCATTAAAAATTAATCTAAAGATTGTACCTCGGTACAATGGAAGTTACTGATCTTGTCATGTCAGCCACACAACTGTTTGAATTTCATAAATTTTATCTACACTCTATATATATTTTATACTTACAATGAACAAACAGAGCACAAATTTAACCCACATATATTTTCTAGACAAAATCAAGAGTCCAACACTTCGAGTAAAGGAAACAAAAGGGAAAAAAAAAAAGAACAAGGATGGAAGTTAAAAAATTATGCTCATGAGAATGAGAAAGTTGAGTTATACTATAAGACCTCTCTATACAAAAAGCCAACAAATGATTGACTTTGCAATTGATATATAAGACTATTGCTACAAGCACAAAAAACTGTACACAGACATTTCTCTTGATACATGAAAAAATGAAAAAAGACCTGTTTTCATCCTTAGAATAAGCCATATTGGATCGCACTATCGGGCTTGGCAGTGTAATTATTTCACTCTTCGAAACTGCATACACAGTATGGCCACATATTTTACCGACTTGTCTCCTTTTGGTAATTAACAGCATGTAGTATGGACCCAAAAATCTCACAAATCCTGTAAGAAGGAAAATAGAAGGTCTTAATAGTCTAACAATAATAGTCTCTTTTGGAGCTTTATTTCTAATTTATCAGTTTTATTAAAGGAAACCTGCACGGATTAGGAGCTGCAATATAAAAGAAGCGCTCAATTAATCCATACTTGTTGAGCTGCAGAATTTTATTTTGAGACACTAACCCCCAACAAAACCCAGAAAACACAATGTTGGAATATAAAATTGGTAAGAAAAAGGAATAAAATGTAAGTTGCCAACATTGCAAAAGGATGACAAGCAGTCATTTCAATTAATCACAACCTGGGGACAGTTCATGCATGCCCTGTCAGGTTTGACTTTCATGATTATTTTTTTGAACAAAAAGAATACTAACCGACAATTCCATAGCATTTTGTGACGAATTTCAGACCCCCAGTCGGCTTATTACCGTCATGAATTCGCTTCAACAACTCGTAGCACTCGGCCTCAGAATAGACTGTTTTATCTTCATATATGCTCAGCTCATGAGCTTCAAGCCTGTCTATTTTTAATACGCGCCATATGGTTCTAGCCTTGTTACATCCCACCAAATAAAAATTCTGCACAGAGAATATAGAATAAAAGATGGTCATGAGATTTGTAAAATCAATTGCCAAAAATAATTTTGAGAAGCAACAAACTATAAGCAGTCTACGAGTTTGAGAAATAAATTATTGCCTCCAGTTTAATTGCAAAGGTCAATCAACGGATACAACCTGCAAAACTTTTCTCAAGAGAGATGAGGTGAATGTGTGTGCTAAAAACAGATTAAAACCTGTTAAATAAAAATAAAGTAATAGAATTCAGCTTCTGTGCTTACGATCTGTTTAGCAATGCTCAACCAGATAAAACAAAAACACAATGAAATCCACCAGTAAAGTCAAACTTAATTCTTACCGATCGAGTTTCATACAGCTTGAATTTCTGGAGAATTTCGTCGCACGCCATCCTAGTCAGATCCAAAAAATCAAAATTGGAAGGTTTCAGCCAAAGCAGCAGGCGGCGAAAGCGCAAAGCTCTCCTATTTGTAGCGCTCTCTGCCCAAATCAAATCAAAGAGGATTATTCAATACTCTCGCCCCCTTTCCGTTTTCAAAATTCAAGAGAATCCAAATCGGGAATCCAAATTGATGCTCTCGTTCTCTCTCTGTTCTTTGTCTAAATGGGGGAAAATTTAATGGAAGGAGGAGAATATAAATAGTGTAAGCATAAAAATGGGAAACTAAATACGGAAATGATATGGTGAAGAGACCACAAGCGTTTTGAGTCTACCCTTGAGACCACAAAAACCCCACGCAACGGAGAATAGAGACTTATTCTGATTTTCTAAATTATTAAATCATTTTTTTGTCACAGTTTTATAATCTTTGTACTCATATTAGACGATTTTAGCAACTAATAATTTGACAAGGTCTCACAGCTGGTCTTTCCGTTAACAGCCTCGGAATAAAACGAAATTGTGAACGGAATCCTTGAAGGCTTCAACTAAACAGACGGTTGGGAGGCCCTGGAATAGCTGTTCTTTCCGTTAATCTTTTATTTTTGAATTTGGTTACATTTAAAAAATGGATCCATGCTAATTTCTCTTAATTCAGGGTTTATTTGAAAATATTCCGGGAGATAATTGAGGGAAATAGAAGTGCTAGGAAAAGGTAATCAATTTGAACGATAAAGTCACCTCATACATTTTATTAATTTAGATTGTATTTACAGACGCGCCATATATAGATATAAATTTATATATTTATCGTCTAAAATATAAATTACATACATGTTATGGATATTTTTATTGCTGTGGGTGATAATATCACATCCTTTGATTATTTACTAATACTATATTTCAATGAAAAATTTATCTCTAATAATAAAAAAATAACAAATTGATCCTTGAGATAAAGGAAAATTAAGCAAGTTGAGAATTCATTTACTGATCATAGGAAAATTGTCTTGGCAATGGTTTTCTTATATGTGCGCGCGCGTACGAGCAGTTAAAATATAATGTTTTATAAAGTCAAAATATATTTTTTGTGTTATTTTTCATTAGTATTTTTTTATTATTTCTCATTCCTCGCATTAATAATGAGACTTGTAATTTTATGCTACTATATTATATAACTGGTATAGTTAATGCTTGTTTGAAATGGTACTAGCTTTATATATTTTGTTTTGCATTCTGGAATTATTTTAGTTTTCTTTGTTCTATTTTTCAGTACAATCAAGTAAAGTACGGTAAGTAAAAAAGAAACAAAAAAATTAAAGGATAAGGTAAGCTAAAAAAAAAGATGTTGGACCTATACAATTTTTCTATCACTGATGGAAGTTAAAACAAAACAAAAATGATTTAAACCATACTTTAATCTACTAAAATCTAATCAAACAAGAAATAGTTTAAAACATAATATAACTTTAAACTTCAATCAAACATATGAAAATAACTAACTTAGACGTCCTAAATTTTAAGCCTCAACCAAATACCACCTTAGCAACTAACTCTTACAAATTTTTATAATTTTGTACGTCTTTTTTTTTAATAAAGAGAAAACCATTATAGTGCGCAGGATGCAGTTTGTAAAAATTTCGGGTGTATTTATCACATGATATTTCCTACCGTATTCTTCTTTTTAGAATAATAGGATGGGCAATTGTCATTGTAATCATATGATCTCACTAACCGCGAGTGCAAACAAATAGGAGCTTTCTGGGAAGCAATGTTTCAAAAATCACAAATCAGAGAACCTAAATTTTAATGGGTAAAATGATAAAATCGTCAGCACACAATCAGTTCAGTTCTACCGTACTCCTATGCAGTCATTTATGTAGTATCTCGTGTACCGGGTCACAAGATAGATATATCATAATACCCCATTACCCCCTACATAACATAACATTACGCTCTAAATTTATGCAAAAAATAAACATCTAACATTACGCTCTAGACGGGCACCAATTTCTGGATGGCTTATCTTGTTACTGTTGACATCGGGTTGGCTTGTTCTTGTTTAACCGAATTAAATTTCGGTTTGTTCGGTTGTACCGAAAAAAAAATTAATCATAAAAGTAAATATTTTTTGTTAAATTTTTTTATTAATTTTTAAGATGGATTTAAAATTTTTATTTGGTTTGATCTAATCGGTTTTAAACCGAATCAAGTAATATACATTATGTCGTAATTTTTTGAATGTTTTAATATTTGGTTTAGATAGAAAACAGGTTTAAAAATTCCAATCGATTCGGTCAAATTGGTTTTAAAAATTCTAAACTGAACCAGTCCATTTAACTGGAAAAACCAAACCATTTAATCCAAAAAATTTCAGTTCAATTTAAAACCGATTAAACAGAACCAGATATACACCCCTAAATTGAACCAGAAGGATAATTTTCTGCTTGAGACCCTGAGTTGACCCGTTAAATACAATTTCCTTCTTCGCCGAATAATTGGAGCCCGGTAAAATACTGAAATGGAGATCCCCTGAACTTTCTTTCGCGAAGTTTTTTTAATCGTGATGTTGATACGGAGCGCTTGCATGCCGATTGCCCGATTAATGGAATTGTTCAATGTTGCTAATATGCCAGTGGTTTTAATTTGGTAGAAAATTATGCACCATTGGGAGATTGCCAGATTGATATATGCATGTATTTAAATAATATCCGTTGCATATATCTGTTTTAGCTGAATATCTACGCAGTTTGCTGGTTCCAAAGTTGAATTTATTTAATTTAATGATTTATATATCCCAGATATTTTTTTATTATAACAGGTCACAAGTCCTATACCATATTTTTGTGTCTTTATAAAATATTGTTAGATATATACCTCACTCCCGTGTTGATATATTACACCGACTGACACAACACCGACTGATTTATTAAAGTTAGAAGATCAAACTTCTAGTTACTGAAATGGTAATTGACAAAAGGTTATTTTACCCCCCCCCCCCCCCCCCCTCCATTATATTTTTCAATCTGACAATGATAGAATAAAAGAAGCAACAAAACGGCAATTTTCGTATAAATGAAAATTTTGAGAAATGTCTCTCTATGTTTAAGGAGGAGGGCTCAAATGTCTTATTACTTTATGTTCCAATCGTACTTTAATATTTTTATTTTCAATTTTAAAGTTTAAACAGACGATCCGAACTGCTTAACATGATATTTACATGAAAATATGATTAGAGATCAAATTTTATATTTACATGATATTTTGTATCTATCTTAAAAATTAGTAAAAAAAAATTCTAAAAAATATATAATTTGATCTCCAATCATATTTTAACGTGGATATTATGTTGAGCGGTTTGGATCGTCTGTTTGAACTTTGAAATTGAAAATAAAGATGTTGGAGTACGATTAAAGCATGAAGCAATGGGGGCATTTGAGCCCTCCTCATATTTAAGAATTAAGATGAGCACCTCAGATTTACAGAACTACAGAAGAGATCGTATAAAAAACACAAATTAAATCGAAACAATAATATGCGGAATCAAATATATTTAAGTGAGTATGTCATTAAACACACTTTTTTTTTTGTCAACGATTGAAATATCACTTGTCAAATTGAATTATTGATGTTATTTTATTTGACAAACAATACTTCCTCAATAAGTATGTATTAAGTTTATATTGTGTTTGACAAGATCAACAAGGGAAAAAACCAAATGCACAATACTAATCCCAACCGACCATTGATTTTTTTTTAATCTTTATAGAAAAAATCTAAAAATATGTTATTTTACCAAATTTATTTGAAGTCATAGTGTGTTTGACAATATCAACAAGTGAGAAAAAACCAATGCACAACATTAATCCCAACTGACCATTGATTATTTTATTTTTATCTTTATAGATAAAACTCTAAAATATGTTATTTTTACCAAATTTATAATAAGTTTATAGTATGCTTCACAAGATCAACAAGTGAAAAAAAAAACAATAAACAACATTAATCCCAACCGACCATTGATTATTTTATTTTTATCTTTACATGTAAAACTCTAAAATATGTTATTTTTACCAAATTTAAATTTAGTTTATAGTATGTTTGACAAGATCAACAAGTGAAAAAAAAAAAAACAACGCACCATACTAATCCCAACCGACCATTGATTATTTTATTTTTATATTTATAAAAATTCTAAAATTCGTGATTATTATGCATATGCATTGCTTGTGATATAGAACAAGGTCGCCAATTAGCCGACATCAGAAGAAATTTCAAAATTAAATTATTAATAAGAAAATAGCAATTCTTTGAAAAACACCAAATTTATATTATAAAATTTACCAAACTAACAAGGACATTGATAACAATAATGTTCAAAAGGGCGTAATATGTCTCATAGTATGATGAATGGTCATGAAATATTTGACAATTTAGGAATGCAAATGCATTCAAATACCGCTTATACACGGTATAGTTATTTTGCTCTGTCATTATTTATTCGCTTGATGCGTGCATTTTGCACACAACCCCCCAACATTCTCGCAATTAATGTTTACCCCAGGTCCGGATTAAAATAAATCATTATCAAGCTATTAATATGCCAGGCCGGTCAAAGAGAGCGCCGACATTTTTATTAATATCCAAAGTTTAATACAAATTAATAATTATACCCGACCTTCAAGGGTTTTGCGAAAAATACCCAAACCGGCCATTTTCTGGCCGGTTTAGGGAGGGTACTTGGCCGGCCAGAAAATGGCCGGCTATGTACCTTTTTTTTTTTTTTTTTTTTTTAAATAGGTGATTTCTATTAGAGTCAAATATTTAATTTCTAAGTTTCGTACAAAATAATAAAGTACACACAAATTGCAAATAGAGTCCACACATTTTTTACAACATGCATACAAATCACCTATTACTACCACGTCTAAATCCCCGAAGTAAACCACTTGCAAAAGATGCTTTACGAGGTCTAGGTGGTGGCTCTGGTTGCTCACTAGATGGGCCGGCCTGGGCTCCAGATGGCGCTGCTTGGCTTGTAGATGGGCCGGCCTGGGCTCCAGATGGCCCTGCTTGGCTTGTAGATGCCCTTGTTGTGCGTCTAGTAGTGGACCTCCTCGGTTGGGCAGATGGCTGGCCTTGCACCCCAACCGCCTCTCCTCCTATGTCAACCGCATCTCCCATTGCTTCGGCATACATAGCAGCTGCATCTAAACGGCTCGTAGCTGTGCTACGCCGTGACCCTCCGGACCCACTTCCCTCTCCACGTACTCGCTCATTTTCTGCCGCATTTGCTGCGTTTCTTGCCTCTGCATTTGCATGTGTTACTTAGTAAGTTGGTATAAATTGAAAAGAAAAATAATTTTGGATGAATGTTACATACCTCTTCGTTGCCTATCGGAAGTGGAACGGCGAGGCTGATGCCCCATTCGTCTACCTTCCATTTCATCCATCGTCATTACACGACGGGTGTGTTTTCGCCTCCCCTTCCTAATCCAACCTCTACTCGGAAGGATTCTGTCTTCAACACATGGAGGCCAGTCTCCCATATTGCCAATTGGATTGAACACATGGTTCCAAGTACTCACAAGATATGGTGTTTTATACCAGTCTGCAACAAAGTCGTCCTCTTGCCAGTTCCGGTCACGGCAAACGGCTAAGACATGAGCGCACGGAATAGAAGTTAATTGGATACCTCTGCAAGTGCATTCCATTTGTCTGTCGGGACCACGCGTCACAATATACATGAACTCCCTGTGAGTGGGTTCCATGTTGCCCATGTCGCTACGGGTGCAAGGAACGTACTCATTTGGGGATGAAACTTGGTACTGACCTTGGCCGTGCGTGTAACGCACCAATTTCATTTTTTCAGCTTTCCCCCAACGTTTTTTGATCTTCTGCAAAACCCGGTCAGAAAGAACCTGTCCCCTGTCTTGTAATTCCATTGCTCGCTGACGCCGCGCAACGAACCATCTGTTGCACGTGTAGAACGTATCCTCCACTACGGCACAAACAGGCAATCTACGACTCGTTCGGAAGACTTGGTTGAGCGACTCGGAGCCGTTTGTTGTCATGATACCAAACCGGTATCCTCCGTCACAGGTTTGGAAAATCTTCTCATAATTGGACGGCTCCATCGCATCATTAGGACGTACTTTGCCCACCTTCTTTAAATATGCATTGCACTTCGGATTTCGCTGCACAAAAACAAAGGGGTGTTATTTCATTTATGTATAATTCTTATACGATAATTAAACGAAATGTTATAAGTTAGACGTACATGAGCAAACTCTTGGAACATCTCTTGTAATCTTCTCGGCTTCTTCCTCTTTGCTCCTTCCCTGAACCTCCATCCGTACCATTTGTCTCCACAGTTCGTGACTAAGTTGTCAGCAACATGCTGCATACAATACCTGTGCACAAAGAGCTCGGGAGGCCATCCGTATTCAGCTGTCAGTGCAGCTTTGATCCCCTTGTGCTGGTCCGATATGACACATACAAATTTACACGCCCCGAGTACTTCATTTCTCAACCACTGCAAGAAAAAACCCCAATTCTCAGTATCCTCCTGCCGTACAATTGCAAATGCAATAGGCAACAATTGGTTCTCGGCATCGTAGCCGCAAGCTATCAAAAGCCTCCCATCGTATCGCCCAGACAAGAAGCAGGCATCGATGCTGATCACTGGTCTCAAGTACTGGAACGCTGCAATGCATGGACCAAACGCCCAGGCTACGGCTCTGAACTGGCAAACACCTGGCATGATTAGTCCTGTTTCCTTATTCCGTACCGGGCTGGTCAGAAATTGGTGGGTCGAGCCGGGATTGTTGGCGCAAATTGCAAGCATCAGTGGTCTCATCAAGCTGTAAGAAGCCTCCCAACTCCCAAATTGTCGGGCTATTGCCAGCTCACGGCCCCTCCACAGTCGGTTGTATTTAGGTGTCACATTGTCATACACAGACAAAACAATTGACTGGACCGTCTGGATGCTCATACACGGGTCCTTTTTAATGGCGTTCTCAATGACATCGGCAATGAGTGATGCCGTCAGACATTCGTGGTCGACCCTCGTATGCTCAGTCCTACATGTGTGAGGCCTGTCCTGCTTAGTTATAACCCATGCGTCTCCACATCCCGTCGGCTTTGCCCTAAGCTCGTAACGGCAATTCTTGTCCTTGCACAACAGAGTAACCCGATCCCTGTCACTTTTCCAAGATCTGAACTCCTGATTCTTCTTTATATGGTGCTCTCTGACCTTCTTCATTAGGTCTTCTTTGGTTTTAAAATATAGGTTTGCACACAGCTCACCTTTGTACTCAATCCGTTGCCCATAATAACCAATATCTGCCTCTCTAAACTCAGAAACATCATTGAGGTCTGGGAACGGGTGCGTATCAGTCCGGCCACTAAGCGGTCCCCCCTCATCAGCATGCATTTCAGCTGTTTCAGCCCGCCCGTCTTCATCGCAACCTTCCATGTGATCTGAATCCCCCCACATGTCTCCCTCAAATTCATCCCCGCTCCCCAGATTGTCCTCCGGTATTTCATTAATATCTTCAAAGTCCGGGCAGCTTGCATCGTCTACTGGTGCAGGTATGGGGTAAGGTGATACTGGAGGTAACGGTAAAGGAGTGGCATTTACGGATCTAGGTGGGGTTGAAACTGAGTGTCTTGGTCTGCCTCGATTGTGTCTAGGTGGGGATGCAACTGAGTGTCTTCGTTGAGGTGCTGGTGGAGTGACGTAGTTGTCGGGTTCTGGCTCAGGTTCGGTGAGGGGTAAGGTGGAGTCACGTCTGTAAGTTTCTGGTTGTGGGGTATAATGTGGTGCCGCTGATCCAGAGCCCGAACTTCCAACCCCAGGCTCTACCGGAACTCTTCTAGCAAATATTTCTATTAGAAAATTACCTTGGGACCTCAAATAACCGAACATGCCTCTCCACGTACTCTCATCTACCAGTTTCGCAACAATCCATTTCCCGTTGGAGGGATGACAATATCGGGTTGCCAATTCTAGGTCGCACCTTTCTGGGTTGTAACCGGTGTGTGTGTAAACTATGGATTTGAGGTCCAAAAGTGAGATGTCATCTGGAATCATCAATGAATGAGCTGCATCTTTGTTGTAGTACGCCCCTTGTGCACTATTAAGCATCTTCCCACCATAGTGTAATGAAATAAAGGCCATGGTAAACAAACTACATTTTAGAAAATTGCTTAGTTTTTGTCAGATTACTAAATAGTAAATAATTGTCAAGTAACTAAATAATAAACAATTGACTGGTAAACAATTAAGTAAATAGTAAAAAATTAAGTAAATGGTAAAAAATTAAGTAAATGGTAAACAATTAAGTAAATGGTAAGCAAATGGTAAGTACATGGTAAGTAAATGGTAAGTAAATGGTAAGTTAATGATAAGTAAATGGTAAACAATTAAGTAAATGGTAAACAACTAAGTAAATGGTAAGCAACTAAGTAAATGCTAAGCAATTAAGTAAATGGTAAGCAATTAAGTAAATAATAAGCAACTAAGTAAATAATAAGCAACTAAGTAAATGGTAAACAACAAAGTAAATGGTAAGCAATTAAGTAAATGGAAAGAAATTAACTAAATAGTAAACAATTAAGTAAATAGTAAAAAATTAAGTAAATGGTAAGCAATTAAGTAAATGGTAAAAAATTAAGTAAATGGTAAACAACTAAGTAAATAGTAAACAATTAACTAAATGGTAAACAATTAACTAAATGGTAAACAATTAACTAAATAGTAAACAATTAACTAAATAGTAAATAATTAACTAATTAATTAATCTATAAAATAAAAAATAATAATAAATTAAAAATAAAAAAAAAAATTAAAAAAAAAAATTAAAAAAAAAAACAATTACCTCAACAGTTGAGGTACAGTAGAGCTGCCGCGGATTTGAGCGAAAATTGCAGCTGCCTCGGTGCTCTTTTATAGAGATTTTGGGGGAAAAAAAAAAAAAAAAAGGTACATAGCCGGCCATTTTCTGGCCGGTTATGTACCCTCCCTAAACCGGCCAGAAAATGGCCGGTTTGGGTATTTTTCGCAATTCCTTCGGCAGCCGGGTATAATTATTAATTTGTATTAAACTTTGGATATTAATAAAAATGTCGGAATAGAGCGTTGTGAATGGAGGTATAAAACCCATATACTGTACCAGTCCATACTCCATAGGTGTGTTTCATGTGTTTCATGAAACACAAGGAAATTATTTATGATTGGAGGCATCAATGTCAAAAGGCATTAGAAACGGACAAACCTATGTCAAACTCGAAAGTAACATCCTTAATTTTTTTGTCTTTTTCAAATCCAAGAGAACACACCAGCAAAGGTGGGCTGGTGGATTGCAAACTATTTGGTTATAAATAAACTATGGAAACATTTGTAGCGGATAATGTATAGCATTTGTTCATGATTTCATTTTTAAATTTAAATAATTACTTTCTAAAACTCAAATAAAAGAAGCATAAGATGTGATATATATTTTTAAAACTCATAAGAGTGCTTCTTAGGCAACATGTGGAATTAAATGAATATATAGTTTGATTTTTTTTTCTCCTTTGATAGAAAATCATATATTATAAAATTAAAATTATTGTCACCACATGAAGTTATTATATATACCTATAAGATTAAATGGCGTGTCCATTAGTTAGTTTTCTTATGAAGATCATGTTGAGCGGTTCGGATCGTCTGTTCGGACTTTGAATACGAAGATAAAGAATGTGGAGCATATTGGAGCACAAAATCATAGTGCATTTGAACCCTCCTCTTTGTAAATATGTATGCACTAGTTATTTTTAATACTAAATTATTTTTAACATTTAGTCATAAAAAAATGACCATGTGACTGTGTTTTAACAATAAATTCTTTATTTTTAACAAGAAAATATTTTTTTTTAGTAAAGATTGGAGATCAAGCCACTAAACTATTTAATATTCACAAATGATTGTTCCTATCGAGTTTCGAACTTGCAACCTCTTACACATAAAACATTGTATATGCCACTAGATCAAAGCTGATTTTTTTTTTAACAAAAATATTGTTCATGTAAATACTTTAAGTATTTTTTTAACACTTGTATAATCACAAATTTTAAGTCGTGCCTAGTAATTGTACAGAAGTGAACTGGTGACCAACTATATCTTACGAGCAATCAATGGACTTGTCTTTGACAATTGTAATCATATTAAGTGTAAAAGACAATATTATATATTAAAAAAAAACTAGCTAAGTATATATATTTAAACTGAGGAGATATCCACTTACAACATTATATAGTTATAACATCTTACAATATGATTTTTTAAAATCCAAACAGTCAATTCAAACCATTCAACGTGATCTCTATATTAAAATATGCTTAGAGATCGAATTTTACATTTTTTTGAGTTTTTTTTACTATTTATTAAGTATTTTACAAAATTGTTGTTTTCATACCATTAAATTTTGTACTCATCTTAATAAATAGTAAAAAAAATTCAAAAAAAATGTAAAATTTGATCTCCAAGAACAGTTTAATATAGAGATTATGTTAAACGGTTTAGATCGATTGTTTGGACTTTTAAAAATCGTATTATAAGATGTTGTAAGTGGATTCCTCCTCATTTAAATATTATTTATTAAGTATTTTTAAAAAGAAGTCAACGAGAGGAAAGAAAATAACAGAAAAAACAAGGCACAAAGATAAATACTATTCTCCTCTAATATTTACCTTCTTCCTCTCTTATATTCTAAAGCAAAATCTAAAGCGCCACTCTACATTCAATTATATATTGTTCTTAACTTCACATTCATTCTGTGTAGATTTAAAATGTCCTCAAATCGCACATTAATTAGGACTTTACTATATAAATCGCTGTCTGACATGACCTTGTTTTTATATAATGATATACCAGAAAATTACAAAAATGCCCTTATATCCCAAAATTTATACGGGGAGATTGATTACGTACCACTAGTCCACTATTCTGATGTAAATTTTTTGCCTTTGAACTTTGGACCAAAAAAAAAAATTCCAGTTCAAAAGTTTTTTTAAAATAAGCTGTCTGAGATTTTTTGTGGCAATCAAAACAAGGAATATATAGGCAACATCTTTTTTGAAGGCCCAAATTTGTTTCGATTCACAGAGAATCTAATTGCAGATTCGCAGCCTAGAAATCCAATAATGCAGTCATGCAGACACAGCATATTTTACATATTAGTTGGGGATTGGGGGAATCGATTCCGTCGTTCCAAGGAATAAACGGCCGCCATACCGACATTTTTATTATATCCTAATTACAAATTAATAAATTTACCTCTAAGTCCCGAGTTTTTTCAAAAATGTCAAAACAGGTCATAAAATGACCGGTTTCCTCTCTCCCCAGAAACCGGTCATTTTATGGCCGTTTTTTTTATTTTAGAGACATTATGAAGAGCAAGATAATGAAATCTAACAATGAAAATTCAAAATTTTTATTTAAATTATTTGTTAGATTACTTTTTTTGATTTATAATTAGCATATTTATACTAAAATACACTATATTACTTGAAATTATGTTGAATTACACTAAATTTATGTTAAATTACGCAAAAATACAGAAAATTCTGGTAAATTACTGCGTGTCTTCATAGTGATGTATAATTAGAAACTATTTTTTGTTTCTCTTTTATCTTCATAGTGATTTATAATTAGAAACTATTTTTTTTTAAGAGACACTATGAAGAGCCAGATAGTGAAATCTAACACAGAAAATTTGAATTTTCATGTTAGATTTCATTATCTTGCTCTTCATAGTGTCTCTAAAAAAAAAAAAGAATACCAGCCATAAAATGACCGGTTTCTGGACATTTTTTGAAAAACTCAGGAATCATGGGAAATTTTTTGTCAGTAGTAATTAATAGAAAAGAAGAGAGACAAACAGTAAGAGTACATTAATATTATATTGGTAGTAAGATCGGTAGCAATTCTACGGGTCTTAACTTTTTTTTAATCTGATGTATAGATGGAGAGAATTCTTATATTTGATTTCTAGTAAAATATGAAAAGTTTTTCAAAAAATAGATGGAATGTTTTGATATATCTAAATTTTAAGGTACTTTATCTATTTTTGTAAAAAAAAAAATTTTACTAGAAAAATTAAAAGGAAAAAAAAAACAATATGATTTAGATCGGTAAAATTCCTACCGATCCAAACTTTTTTATTTTTAAGATCAGTAAAATTGCTACCGATGTTACTACCAATATAAATATTACTGTACTCTTATTGTTTGTCTCTCTTCTTTTCTATTAATTACTACCGATAAAAAATTTCCGGAATCATGGGTAAATAATTAATTTGTACTTAACTTTGGATATTAATAAAAATGTCGGGCCGCCATAGCACAGAATTCGTAAAATTTGTTCGATTAAGGTTTCTGCTTCACAGCTGGAGCCTGGAGGAAATCAGATTCAATGAAATGCGAAATAGTTATAAAAAAGATAAAATGAAATGGGAAATCAGATTCAATGAAACGGGATGCTCAGTCATCGCTAACTGTCAAATGTTACCCACCTCGTAAACGCAATATGGCGGTAATTTCCGGGCCCCACTGCCAGATAATTGAGTTTGGGTTGTTTAAAAATTAAAATTTCAGGGAAACTTCCTTGCTCCTAATAAAAATTATTATTATTTTTATACAAAAATATATCCAGTCCAGCGAGGTTGGATAAGCATTTCAAATTTTTATCCCAAAACACTTAATAACGATTTAATTTTTTTTTTTGTTGGATTTGACCTGTCAAATTGAGGCTTTCAGCCTATTACTATTAAGAATACTTCTCTAAGACAAATTTATCTATATTGAATACTTATCTGTTTTTGCATACTTTTCTAAGACAATTTTATCAATTATCTAATACTTATCTAATCTAATATTAATACTTGTGCGCTACTCATCCAATACGTGTCAAACGTATATAATTATTAAAAGAGAATGATTAAAAAAAATCATTTTTTCTGTCTTTTATTATATTTTAATTTTTTTTAATTTTAATAACTCAAAATTTAAAACTTACTTGTATTAAAATAAAATAATCAGATCAGATCAATATTACTTTTTAAATATACATTAAGAATTATATTTTTTTAACTTATTTTAATAATCAAGAGTTAGTAAAATGCTATTGATGCGATGTTTAAAAATGAAGACTAAAAATGAAGGTATTTAGACTCTCTTCTTATTTAAAAAAAGTTTGATTAATAAAATGCACAACCATATAAATATTTATGCGTGTTCACATACAAAAGGCTTAAAAGATTTTGTTATTTTTTGTATGTACTCATTCTCCATAATACGTATAATATTGTAGTTATTGAATTCTTATATATGCATTTTTTTCAAAAATATAAATTACATTATGCATATATAATTTTCTAACTTCGGTCTACTATGTATTGTTAATTTAAGAGGAAAAAGCTATATCAAGATTTGAACCTATCGTATTTTAATCAAAAGATAAAAATAATAATAAATACATATATATAATTGGCATGTTAATATCTTAGGAATTTTAGACACACCAAATAAACGAGGGTTCAAATACGTTTATTTTTTTGGAATTCGTATCCTCTTTATTAACGGAACGTGCGTTAATAGATCTGAACCATCCGATTGAGATCCGCACTAATATTAAAGGGCCCCGTGCGTTATAGGCGTCTGCCGGGTTGGCTCCGATCCTGAACAGACAACCAAGATGCATTAAACTCAAAAGATGCTCTTTTGAGTAAATGTAGAAGATTTAGACTTCATTTTTTGTGCCTACATCATGTTTTCATTTTTAGAACAATACTTAAAATTTAAAGCTTAAAATGTCAAAATGAAACCGTTAAATATGATCAATGTACACTAAAAGATTGTGACATTTCGATTATATTTTATCTAGTTTTAAGAATTTGCCAAAATACACCAATGTGGATAAATTTTAGATGTTGATTTTTCAACTTATTAATTCATATAAACTCAAAATAAAAAATGATAATATTTTATGTGTATGTAGAGAAAATAATACATATCACATCTAACACAGTGTTATTTGACATATAAATTTAAATTTAGAATTTTTCTTATTAGAAAATTTAAAATATAAAAATATGAACACACAAAAATAAAGTCATTTGAACCTTTTCTTTTATATCGTATAAAATATAGAGATAGCCATATCGTTATAACGTATTCGTACACTGCATATATTGATTCTACAAAAGTTCCATTAAAAACTCCACCTCCTTACAAATCAGAAATGTTTGCGGTACATTTTTGTATATATATATGACACGTTTTGATTTGGCCTCAGTTCCACGCATGATTTTTTTGAAATACGAATAGGGTTCAAGCCCCTATTTGATAAATTAATGTTCCACGCATGATTTCAGTTCTAATTCATCGATTAATAAATCTCTAGTAGCAAAGACAATACTTTCTGTGTGTGAGAACATATTCAAAATTCGAATGAAAAAATCTCTTGTAGATATTAAATATAATTGAGTAGCTTGATCTTCAACTTTTACTAACAAAAAAATTTTCATTCAAACATTCTAAATTAGAGCTTTCGTCACTGAGAAAAATTGTATAATCAAAATACTACAGCCGAAAGTAATTGTGCATTTCTTGTCATTAGTATATTTATCTTTAGTTAAGTTTCATCTAAAATCGTATCGGAAAGGATGTCTCTCCCCGCGCGCTTGGCGATGAAACAGGCGACACGAGAGGCGATTAGCAGACGACCAGCAAGCACCACACTGCCAACAGTAGCGACTACAACGTGCACGAAACCACTTTACTCCACAGTGGTCACTCGAGGGCTTCATCAAGCAGCTTCCCTCCCTAACTCAACTCACCAACCAAACAACCAACCACCACCATTTATTGAAGCTGCTGCGCATGCAAATCTTGGACAGGCAAAGGACACAGAAGTTAATAGCGCAGGCTGGACTTACGTTACAAGGCGTAAGGCACACAGGACCAGAGCTGAAAGGCAACCTCGGCCGAAGCTTAATAAGCACCTGGAAGCGTTGAAGGCCCAAGGCAGGTGTTACAGATGTCTCGACCGGGGACACATAAAGCTTCATTGCAGAAATAGTGTTAAATGTATTAAGTGCCATGGCTATGGTCACACATCCAGAGGGTGCACTATCACACGGCAACAACCCATAAATACAACCTCCAACTCCAACACCACCACCACACCCAAAGCTACTCCTTCCAACATCACACCACCTCCTGCTACACAACACCCACCCACCATGGATTATGAAAACTGGGAAACGATGCCCATGTTGAGCCCCGACCTCTTACAAGTAAGGGCACCGGAGCTGCGGGTCTTCTTCGCGCCCAACGACAACATAAACTCTCAGAATTTATTACTCGACAGATCCGCTATAGTTCTCCTCGGTCCAGGCGCAGACCGTGTTAACCAGCTCCCGCAGCGGTGGCCACCACTATTGCCACCACCTTCGGGTGCCCCCCGGAAGAGTTCAAAGTCTCCACACTAGCCCCGGAGGAAGGAGACATGATCGTAGAGTTCCCATCCAAGGTACTCCGCAATCTAGCAGTCCATGTTGGTGTATACATGATTGCTCGAGGTGTCGAAATTCAACTCCGGGAGTGGACGCCAAATATTAATATGGTACACGACCCGACGACTCACAAGGCGAGGATTCGTCTTCGAGGGGTTCCAATGCAATATTGGAACTTCCGCGATGTTAACCATCTCATTTCTGGTTTTGGCTATACCGTTTGCATGAAGCCGGTTCTTTCGAACGGTAACTTTGACACGTTACGACTATTGATTGCTTGTTTCGATCCGGCAACTATTCCGCCTACCATCACCCTCCACAAGAATCCCCGCTCACGGATAGTATACATTGACGTTGAGGGATGGCTTCATAACTCCTCCCCGCCGTTACACCCTCGTTACGACGATGATGATGACGACCTCGGCACACAAACTGCCTCAGCGCACGGGCCCGTCAGACACCGTCACCGTAACCGCCAACCAGCTGGGAACCTATCGGGTCTCTATGAATCCCGCCGTGTGCAGGATATGGCGTCACGAACTACCACTGGAGGGTCCGGTTCACCATATCTCGCAACAAATGGAGAACATCACGTTAGCCTCCTTCAGAAGCCCGAACCAAGGCCACAACAGACAAAACCCGAGCCGAGAGCTCATCAGATAACAGCCATTGTAAAGGAGACACGTGCCCTGACCCGGGCACCAGTCAAAATGAGGGACAGTACTCCAACGGTCAAATGGGGCGCCTCTGCCGTAACCTGGGACAAAATCAAATTGCACGCCACAAACGACAAAGGCGATGCAATTAATGCAGAGATATGTTTTAATTTGTCTCACTTGGTGCAGTGGATGGGTACATGGGAATGGAACTGCTACCGCTCTGACCACAGAAAGCCAACTTCTGCTAACCTTTTCTCAGCTGAACACCACGAGGGTCGAAGCACGTGTCAATCACCCAAACTGTTAGAGGCCAGCGCAATTACCACCTGCCCCGTTGGGAACTTTCCAATTTTTAAAACCCAAGATGAAATCTCTACAGGCTTGCTAAGCCTTCTGGGCCCTAAACCAAGCTCCTTTAATAAAGATGGTGATCCAGCTGCCGCAGCCCAATACCCCTCCCGGTCCGCATCAGAAATTGAAGCCCATTTCTCCAACCTTCACATATCTGGCCTCATGCATGAACGGGAGGAGCACTACAGCTGTGAACTGGAGGGGAACTCACACGGAGAGAGGATTTGGCATCACAGACTGCACGTGTCCGGCCTTTCGCAGGAAAGAGAAATTAATGGGGAATCAGACTATGCAGACTCGGCGCCTCCGGGCTTTGAGGGGCCCCCACGGTACAAGAGAGGGACCGATGTAAGGCGCAGCCGCTGCCTACGAAACAAGCACACCGGCCGTTACTTATCAGTGGTCGACAAAGCCCGAGCCACGCAGGGATTTATCACTGTGAGTGGGATGATGCTGAAATCTAAACCCAAGACAAGGGCCAAGGCCGTGCCAAAGCCAGAGCTCCAATACTTCACCACCTACGATCCGATCACACCGGCTCATGCAGAAGCAATTGTTGCTGCGGCAGGTCTCGAACTGACGACCGAATTGCTTGGCAAGTTACATTCCGAGGCGGAGACCGCACCTACTGCTGCGATGGCAGCACCGGCAACAAACTAAATGCTTGGCGGAGGGATGAATTGTCATAGTGGGATACACTACTTTATGTTATTTAATTTTCCAGAGGCAAGGATTAGAGGGATTAGGGGGTCCGAATTTTTTAGGAGTTATGTTTACAATTGGGGGGGGAACGAAGTCCAATGGTTAGCAGCAAGGTGGTGCATTACTTTTCTTTTCAATTAATGTGTATCCGGCAATTTCATCAAGGGAATTTAGAAGATTATCATGAGTTTAATGATACATAACATCAAAATAAAATTACTGTCGTGGAACGTCCGTGGCCTCCATGAACGGCCGAAGAGGCTAGCGGTCAGACAGGCAATCTTGCTGGAAAGACCCGATATTGTGACAATTCAGGAAACAAAACTGGACAGCATCGATAGGGTGACGATACGGGAAATTTGTGGTTGGCATTTACAGAATTTCGAAGTGTTACCAGCACAAGGCACAAGAGGAGGTTTAATTGTAGCTTGGAATCACAGAGTGTTTACTCAGGTATCTACTCAAATACTTCAATTTTCGCTAACAGTACACCTCAAGCACCAATTCGATGGCACAGTCATTGCCTTCACTGCTGTTCACGGACCGTCGGACCACCGAGGCAGGCTGGATTTTTTTCGACAACTAAGAGCATCAAAACCGACAAACAACATTCCTTGGGTATTAGGGGGAGACTTCAATGTCACGACTGACCCAGAAGAGCGAACTAACAATGAGAATACTTGGCGGTCGACGCTCGCTTTTGCCAACCTCATCTCCGAACTAGAGTTACTCAATCTATCCCTTTCCGGTCAAAATTACACATGGAGCAATGATAGGGCACAACCGCATATGGCTCGCCTCGACCGTTTTCTGATTTCCCAAAATTGGAATAGTTCCTTTCCTAACTCGATGCAAAAGGCAGTACCAAACACAAGCTCTGATCACAACCCCATCATCCTCATGGCACAGACATCTTTCCGACGATCCAAGTTCTTTAGATTTGAGAACTTATGGCTTCGCTTCAAGGAATTTCATGCACTGGTACGACTAGAGTGGGAACTCCAACAGAAAGCAACCACACCACTTCTCCTTCACCAAAAACTCATCCACCTGCAAAGCAAAATCAAGGCATGGACACAGACAAAAATAGGCAACATAAAGGCGCAGATTGCAAATTGCAGACAATTTTTGGCATGGATCGATAAGGCCAAGGAACGGCGCCCAATCACGGCATTGGAGAAATTCCTCACTGCCTTGATCAAGCAGCGCCACACGACTCTCGCGGTATTAGAGGAAGATGTATGGCGGCAACAGGCTCGCACCAGGTGGGAATTACATGGAGACCGCGGCACGCGATTTTTTCATGCAGTGGCATCGGGTTCAAAGAGAACAAACACTATTGCACAAGTACGACACAACTCTAATCTCTTCTCTGATCATGATTCAAAGGCTCGGGTATTCTTTAAGTTTTTTAAAGATCTAATGGGGACGGCACCAGCAGCAATGCCCCAGATCCATTGGGGGACTCTGTACCCGAACCAAAAGGACCTCCACAGTTTAGAGACTCCAATTACATTAAATGAAATAACAGAGGCAATAGGCCAATGGCCGAATAATAAGAGCCCGGGCCCCGACGGGTTCTCCGGGGAATTCTACAAACAATTTGCGGACATCATATCACCGGATTTGCTCGCAGTATATGAACATGTCATGAACACCGAATCGGGACTTCAACCTCTCAACTCTTCGTATATCATTCTTCTTCCAAAAATAGATAACCCACAGTCTCCAACTGACTACAGGCCGATTAGCCTCCTTCATGGTATACAAAAAATTTTCTCCAAAATTCTTGCCAATCGATTACAACCACACATGCAAGATCTGATCAGCGATGCTCAGACTGGGTTCCAAAAGAATAGACAGATCACAGAATGCTATCTATATGCCCAACAAGTGCTACACACCGCAAGGCAGAATGACACTCCGCTCGGACTTCTCAAATTGGATATTAAAAAAGCCTTCGACACGGTTAGTTGGGAATTCACATTGCACGTGTTATCAAAGCTGGGCTTTCCGGTCCAATGGAACAAATGGATTCGCACTTCAATACTCCAAGGCAACTCTCAAGTTCTCATCAACGACCTTTTAGGAAAGAAAATCATTCTTAAGAGAGGGGTCCGACAAGGGGACCCCCTTTCCCCATCCTTGTTTATCATAGCCATGGATTTTGTATCGAGATACTTCCAAAAACTCGCCTCAACCGGGGCAATAAGATTGCCGTATGGGACCATGAGACCTTGTTTGCTTTACGCAGACGATGCATTATTGTTCTTCAAACCAGACCCAAATCAGCTGCGAGCGATCAAATTGAGTTTGCTGGTTTTTCAGAACATATCAGGCTTGGAGATTAACATGCACAAATCGGAGATTGTTCTCATAAACGTTCACCAACATCTGACTGACCAGTTAGTGTCCCTCATGGGATGCAAATTGGCAACTATTCCTTTCACATATCTGGGGATTCCGCTATCAGATAGACAACTGCCAAGAGTCGCCTTCTTGCCGTTAATTCACAAATTGCAGAAACGAGTGTCGGGTTGGACTGCACGTTTACTGTCCATGGCTGGCCGATTGGTACTGCTGAATTCCATACTATCAGCACTACCTATCTACTCCATGCAAGTGCTCAAGCTGCCATCATGGGTTATCAAAGAAATCGACAAGATTAGGCGTAATTTCCTATGGCACAGGGCTACGGAGCAATTACAGCATAAGGGCTACAACCTCATCGATTGGAGTTCGGTTTGTGAGCCAAAATCAGTGGGGGGCTTGGGAGTTTTAGACTTGCGCACCTTCAACTATGCCTTACTGTTGAAATGCAGATGGGACTGGTACACTTCGTCACCAAGGCTTTGGAAATCGATAATGATGCAAACAGCCCCAATGTTGCAAGGTGTACCAGCAACCACTATTTTTCAGGCGGTTTCACCTGAGATAAGGCAGTTCTTCCAAACTTCAACAATCTGGACTCTAGGAGATGGTCGTACTGCACGGCTATGGGACCACCACTGGGGTGAGGGTATCTTGCAGGAAAGACTGATAAACCTGCATTCATTCGCCCTCACAGATGACACAGCGATGCATCAGGTTATATGTACAGAAGATCTCAGAGCACTTTTCAGACCGAACTTAACCCTAGAGGCAGAAGAGGAATTGCATTCACTGCGGCAATTGTTGAGTCGTATCAACCTCAGGCAAGGCATAAGAGATGAGATACGGTGGAGATGGACGGCTGGTGGTACCTTTTCGGTCAAAACGGCATACACAATTCTCAAATCAGGCCCACGAATCAAGCGGCATTACTCAAAAATTTGGAAGGTCAATGCCCCACCGCGAGTCAAGGTATTTGCATGGCTAGCTATGAGGAACAAAATTCTAACACATGACAACCTGCAAAAGAGAGGATGGGCGATTGTCAGCAGATGCCTTTTATGTCAAAGGAAGAAGGAAACTGTACGTCACCTCTTCCAAAACTGCACATATACAACACGATTGTATCGCAGACTCACCCGCACGATCCAATCGCAAAATTGGCCTGCAAAACCCACAATTCAGGTGACTGACTCACGGCAGGCGGGGGCACTAACCGCTTGGCAGACAACGGCATTATTGGTTATGCAATTCGTGCTTTGGAGAGAAAGGTGCGCCCGTTCCTTCTCCGACACCAGCAAAGGAATTGAGGAACTCATGGGGGAAATACAATGGCAGCTACAGTATTACAAAAACACATCAGGCTTGATTCAAATTCAAAGGAATTTGGCACAACCAGCAACTAACTCCGTGAGCAATACTGGCACTGGTACCGGTAATGGACTTGATACTGGTGCAGACGCAAGGAACATGGGAGACGATGACATTACCTGAGACGGCCACTGAAATACAGGAGGACGAAGGACAGCCACACCAGGGCTCAGTGAAGACTGGGGTGGCTGATTAAAAGGAATTCGGATTCACAACCGCTAAAACAATTTATAAATGATTTCAGATTAGCTGTTGAGTTTGTTTGTTTTTTTTTTTTTAGCTTTTTTTTTTTGGCTTCTCATATCTTCATTCTCTAGGCTCAGATGTTTGAGCACTTTTATTTTACTTCTAATTGTGCTTTTTCTTTTCTTTTTCTGGCATACAAAACTCTTGTAGCTTAATCAATATCAATGAAATCAAATATGAGCTTGACTCATATTTTTTCTCAAAAAAAAGTTTCATCTAAAATCAATCAAGCACTATCAATTAAGTTTACATAATACAACTAGAGATGGGAATTAATATTTGATCAAGCGGCAAAATGCAATGTCGTTCCTATTTGGAGGTCTTTTATAAATGTTGGAATCTCTCTAAAAAAAACCCCACTAGACAATTTATAATTGTAAGATTTATTTATTGTTTTTTAGTAGCAGATTCGAAATTTGCAAAATCAATTGTTTCCTGTCTAGTATTACTATTATATATGCAATCAAAATTAGAGGATTTTGTTATTCAAATTTGATATGTCATGAAAATTCGACGAGACATTCATTTTTCATCACTGATGTTAGCTTATAGGACGCTCTTTTAAATCTAGATCACCGATGAAAACCCATCCGATCCATACAATTCAAATCTGACGGTCCAAAACTCCTTTTCCTACAATCACGGGAGTCCATATTCTCTGAGGTAACATAATAATTTTATTTAGATCTAGACCGTCGATCAGTATTTGGGTCAATTTGATCCGATGTGAATTTCACAAAACTCCTTCAATATTCGTGCAAATTCTGATTGGACGGTCCGGATCCAAAAAGAAATATTATGTCTCTGAGATAAAAGAAAGAAAACCCAATACCTATTCATAAAATAGGATAAAGTGGGGAAAAAAAATCTCTTTCACTATAATGAAAGCAAGAACCTACGTTGCCCTCGAAAATAAAACTAAAAACTTTCAAAATGGTGCAAAAAGAGCGCAGACAAATAGCAAATTTGCCAATATCAGACGAAGCAAATATATATACTGGTTTAGATGCGAATCAGGGGGTTGCCGAGAAGGCCAGTATATATCCTGAGTGGTCCTTATTTGCTCTTCAAGGAAGATGAAAAGGTGGTTATTTGTGTCCATGGAAGAGCAAGAGAGTAGAGACTGAGGGTGCTAGGCCTACGTACCTGCGCCAATCATGAGTTTAAAAGTCTTGACCCGGCATGCAGCTAGGCTAGGCGGCTTAAGAGAAGATGACGATTGATCCAATTATAGGGTGTTCAAACATTAATTACTGAATTTACACTTTGTCTTTCTTAATAAATGTAAATAAAATATGGTTGATCATATGTGTGCTGGTACAATAGTGTGTACCAATGGTACTAATGAGTTTGAGTTTCTGCTGGGTTATATATAATAGTGCTGATGTTGCAGAGTCTAGGCAAATAAATATGTCTTGACTGTTCTAGGCAAAGAAAACTTTTCTGTATATTTTTTAGTACATAATTTTTTTATTAGTGAGTAATCTGAAAAAAAGCAACGGAAATTAACAAAATATGAAAGCAAGTTATAAAACTACAAAGATGGAAATTGGAGCCGCAAAATGTTTACTTTCCCAGCCTCCAAAGCTGTGTTGTAAGTGCACTCAAGAATTACACTTTTTTTAAATATACGGAAATGTTTATTTTCTCAAATACAACAAAGCTGTGTTTTATGTGCACTAAAGAGTCACATTTTTTTTTAATATACGGAAATGCTTGCTTTCTCAAATACAACAAAGTTAGTGTTTTATGTGCACTAAAGAATCACATTTTTTAATTATACGGAAATGTTTACTTTTCTAAATACAACAAAGCCGTGTTGTATATATGTGCAATTGTGCACTAAAGAATCACATTTTTTTAAAATATACAAATTTTCATCATCCTTTTTAAAAAGAGTAAGATTCAAACATTTTTATTTTTTATGCCTTCATCATGTCTCTATTCTTTATTTTTCTACTATTAAAAATTTCAAAACTTAAATGTTAAAATAAAACCGTTATTATATGTGATTTATATTATTTTCTCTACGTGCGTATAAAAATTATTACATTTTTTATACAAATTAATAAATTTATAAAACAACATTATAAAATTAACGAGTAGGCGGCTGTTCCTATGATCTCAATTCTCTCACAAAAAAAAAAAAACTAGTTGACAAGGATATGCAATAAAAAGTTAAAATCCGCGCCATAATGACTTACAAGCAATTTGCAAGGCCAAGAAAAATTTAAAATCAACTTCTTGTGAATTACTTGGTGGCATTACACGGGTAGGGGCAACAAATTGAATTGGTGTTTGGAGTGATGCTTATCCTTTCCTTGATTGTTGGAAAGCAACATAAAATTGACTTGAATAAATAGTATGATGAAATAACAAATTTATAAATAAAATAATCAAACGTGTTTGGCACTTTAATGTCCTATTCGTATTAGACTGTGTTCCAAATCCGAAACAGATTTTATTGCGAAGGTTTGTACTGTGAATAACCGTGAAAATTATCGCTTATATTTCTGATTTTAATTACTTACAGATTTGGTACAATTAAGACTATTTTTTGTCTTAAAATTAAATGATTTTTTATCCTTCAAACAATCGCACTTAGCTTTATGAAGTTAGATAGTTATTATTAATAACTAGGGTTAGTTTTTAGAATTCTATCTGACTAAAATAAATATTTATTGAAAAAAAATAATAATTGAAGACTTATAACCCCAATTGAAGCAATAAAAAAACCCACAAGCTGTTTTAAACCAAAAAACAAACAAACAAGTTTACAAGCAGAACGGAATTAAATGCAGAGTGTTGGATAATTTAACTGGAGATGACCAATGTCCAATGCAAACAATCATTGGACTCAATTGAGTCCGGTGGCTTCTGCATCCGTCCGATCCAGATCCAATGTGTGAGATTGTTAGTTGAACATAAATAAGGATTACAAGTTCACAACAAACTTCGTTCCTTATAATTTTCCGGCCCTCTAATAATCGTGATCCAATTTTATTGAATGGCAAATAAATGCCTTTCAAAATAGTTAGGAAATATATTACTTGGTGAGATGTAAGGCCTTTAAAGATGTCTTTTTTTTTTTAAAGGAAATTTGGTAGCACATGCATTATCTCAAACTCATCGCCTAAACCTTTTCCTTCTGATAAACACATTTCTTAGTTCTGATCAAGTTGCGTGTCTCAAACTCATCGCCTCAAGTCTTCAACCACATATTCATGGCATCAATCTCCTTAAGTTGTGAAAGATACAGGTTCCACCTGAAACAAACAAAAAGTTGAATAATATGTGTGGTGTTTGGATTCGATAACGACCCGATCACAAGTTGATGTAGGCACTACTGCACCACTTGCCTGATTTCATGATCAGTTGATAACCACCTCCATTCTCTCTTAAAGTTTTATCCAAATCTAATTTACACTCAATCATCAAATAGAGAAAAATGTTTAGTTACTGGAGGTAATGGACAAATCCAGTTCAAAACAGCTGGAGAGGACTTACATAACATTCGGCCCAAAACTGGATAGGCCTATAAAGGTTGAATTGGAAGGGCCCAAGATGTCCCTTGGTGCTTTGAAGAGCCACACAAAGGAGCTGTAGTGAGTGCATTTTTGTGTGTTTTCAGTTTTTATGGTGATTAGTCTTTCCAGTTTGAGTCATTTTCAATTTATGCAATTGATTGGAGACGAGAGGATAGAGAGGAGGGGGGGTTGCTACCTCAAATCAGGTCAAGCCAATCATTTCTTACTAAGATTTTACCTCCAATCATTTGTGTGTGAATGTAATTAATATTGACTACAGCTACTAAAATTGAAATCGTGTTCTCAGGATTAAATAAAAAAATGATAATTATAAAAGAGATATGGGCCTGAATTTTTTCATTGTAGGCTCTAAGAAGATACAAAAAGTTATTGAGGTGGGCCCTATTTACCTTTCTTTTCTGGCCCAAGCTATAACAATTTTAGCCCGGAATTGATAGGGTCTCATTTATTGTATAACTTCAGACAAAGCGTCGTATATAAACTGGGCCTATTTAGAGTAGCTTGGTAACGGTGCAAACAACAATGCCAAATGGCACAATAATGAAATTGCATAGTAACGAAATTGTACAAATATTTTGCTGAAATTTTTTACCAAACAGTTTTAACAGTGCTATTTTATTATTTACCAAAATAGTTTAGTGGAATTTCGTTATGATGCTATTTACCGAATTATTTTGCTATAGGCATCATACAATTGCACTTTAAAACAAGTTTTAAGTCTTAACATACTTGATTTTGGAAATTAATCGAAGAAAAATGTAAATTGTGATGTCGATGACTTACGACATCCCTCATTAAGAACACATTTCTTTAATCAATTTATAAAATCATGCATATTTCTCCTAAGTATAGAGAAACAATGCCTATAGGCTAATATATTAGAGACTTTGAGGTTGATGACTTATGACATCCCTCTTAACCTCATATTTACTAAAAAGATCGAGGTCCTTGGTGCAAAAGATGAATAGACGATCCAACAATTGATTCTGTTAATAAAGTGCACATGAATATAGAGCGGAAATTTTTTCCGATGCTTCCTAGCATTTTTTTTTTTTCTCAATAACCATAGTTGTAAATCGGCACTGAAAGGTACCAGGATGATGTTAATTGAACATAAATATTCCAAACTAATGATAGTAAGAAACATCCTTTAAAATAGTAAGAACATTTTTTTAAGAAAATAATTTTCCTCAACTAGCTCACGCAAAAATTAATCATTCCAATGTAACAAACAGGAGATGCTTTAGCAGAGTGAATTTCAGAAACTGTAAGGAGGTAAGGGGGTGTTTGACACATGCGGTGAGATTAAATTTAAGTGGACCTAATGAGTACTTGTTCGATAGAGTTGGATTAAGAAAAAGTGCTAAGAGCCTAAGAAGACAAGAAAAGGTGCTAAGGATGTTTAATCTAATACAATTGATGCCTTAAGAATCTGGACAAAGGCTCAAATGAGACTTAATTCAGACAAAATGAGCAAATTTTAATCCGGACTAAAGAGATAGTGTTTGGTGGAATTAAAAGGCTAAGGAGTCTAAATGAGTCTTAAGGAGGGGTTGTCGAACACCCACGGTAGTTTCTCTATGTTCAAGCTTTATATATGTCAAGTTATAGTTTAAATAAATTATATAATAAATTTGATGTAATTTGATAATAATTTATTTACAAAAATGTCAAAATTAAATTCAAATTGTTGTTTACTTTCGGTACATTTGAATGTTTGTTGTCTGGATGTATATAACATTTTCTTTTTTTGTCATACTATATACCGAGATTTTTATTAATATCCAAAGTTTAATAGAAATTAATATTTAGGCCCAGAATCCATAATTTTTGCCAAAAATGCCTAAGCCGGCCACAAAATGGCTGGCTTACTAATTTTTTTTTTTTTGGAGACACTACGAAGAATAATGAAATATAACACTAAAAATTCAAATTTTTTGTTTAAATTATTTGTTAGATTACTTCTTTTGATTTATAATTACCATATTTATACTAAAATACACTAGATTACTTGAAATTATATTGAATTACACTATATTACAATAAATTATGTTGAATTACACTAAATTCTGGTAAATTACACTAAATTACAATAACTTCGCTAATTGATAAAAATGAGGTAAATTACGCTAAACCACGCAAAATTATGCTAAAGTAGACCGATTTTGTGCCATCTTTCATGAATCATAAAAAATAGTAAAAAAATTCCAAAAATATTAAAAATTGGTATTCTACAAGTTCATTATGTAACTAATTTACTGAGCTACTTAGATGGAATAATAGAAATGAAAATCTTAATCGGAAACTTCAACTCAAGTTTTGAGGCTCTTCTCTTAGTTTTTTGGCAATTATGAATTTTGAAATCCAATATTCATTGAGGCATGCGTATTTTCGCAAGCTTTCTGAAAAGTGGTTATTTGCTGAAATCGGACACTCGAGCGCCGTTTTATGGCCGTTTGAAGTTTTGTCGTCGTTTTTCGCCTTTTCAGTGAAGATATCATCCCTATTCATATGTAATTTAGCGTAATTTACGGTATTTTAGCGTAATTTAATGTAATTTACTGTAATTTAACGTAATATAGTGTAATTCAACATAATTTCAAGTAATTTAGCGTATTTTCGTATAAATATGCTAATTATACATCAAAAGAAGTAATCTAACAAATAATTTAAACAAAAAATTCGAATTTTTAGTGTTAGATTTCATTATCTTGCTCTTCATAGTGTCTCTTAAAAAAATAGTTTCTAATTATAAATCACTATGAAGATAAGAGAGAAACAAAAAATAGTTTTTAATTATACATCACTATGAAGACACATAGTAATATACCGGAATTTAATATAATTCAACATAATTTCTTGCAATATAGTGTAAATCAACATAATTTCAAGTAATCTAGTGTATTTTAGTATAAATATCGTAATTATAAATCAAAAGAAGTAATCTAACAAATAATTTAAACAAAAAATTCAAATTTTCAGTGTTAGATTTCATTATTCTTCATAGTGTCTCGCAAAAAAAAGAAAAAAGAAAAAAAAGGAGTAAGCCGGCCATTTTGTGGCCGGCTTGGGCATTTTTGGCGAAAATCCTGGATTCTGGGCATAAATATTAATTTCTATTAAACTTTGGATATTAATAAAAATCTCGGTACTATATAACACATGCGGTGAGATTAAATTTTAAGTGGGACTAAGGAGTACTTGTTCGGTAGAGTTGGATTAACAAAATGTGCTAAGAAGACAAAAAAAGATGCTAAGGAGGTTTAATCTAATACAATTGGTGCCTTACAAATCCGGACTGGAGGCCCAAATAAGGCTTAATCTAGACAAAATGAGCAAATCTTAATCCGGACTAAGAAGATAGTGTTCGGTGGAATTAAGGAACTAAGGAGTCTAAAGGAGCCTTAAGAAATGCTAAGGAGGGGTTGCCGAACACCCACGATAGTTTCTCTATGTTCAAGCTTTATATATGTGAAATTATAGTTTAAATAAATTATATAATAAATTTGATGTAATTTGATGATAATTTATTACAAAAATGTCAAAATACTTAAAACTTATGCTATAAATTAATTGAAATTAGTAAACAGTTAACCGTATATTTGAATGTTTGTTGTCCAGATGTATATAACATTTTTTTTTTGCCATACTATATATAACACTGTATTAGGCTGGTTAATAACCTGTTAAAGAAATATAGGGGTGTGTGCGTTTCTATAATTACTAGGAATGATAGGGTCATATGTGCAAAAATCGAACAAAATCAGAAAAACCTAGATTTGGTATTTCGCTTGGGTCCGTACTCCAGTGTCGAAAATAGGAAAACGTCTTCCTGCGGAGCGCTCTCTACTTCTCCGGAGAGAGAGAAAGGAGAAGCAAAAAAAGCCCTAATTTCCCCTCGAAGTACGGTTAAAGATCGGTAGGATCAGTTCATACTTCGAATCGCAATAGCCAAAGAATGGGGGTTTCGTTTAAAGTGTCCAAGATCGGCACGCGGTACCGGCCCAAGCCGGTCGCACTGTTAGAGGAAGACGACGAGTCCGGCCCAATTGGGCAGGAGTCGATGGTGAGTCATCTCGAACTTCGAATTTTGGTTCAAAAACAACACCCTGTGCTTTGCGTGTATTGGGAATCTTTGTACGTTTTTGTTTGCTGTTGATTAACGATGTATTTGTTTTCAATTGGATTTTTGTTTTCTTTTATTAGTGCTTACTTTAACAATCAAGCAGCTACTGGTGGGGTTTAAGGTTTTTTTTACCGCAGCTCTTGCTTGGCTTAGATTTATATAATTCGAAGCTCCAAAGACCTTGTTTTCGCTAACCCTAACAACAAAGGATGGAATCTTTGGTCTTTTTCTTTGTTTATTTATATATTCTGTGATCTTCATGGTTAGCTTTCAAATAATTTACTCTGTTGCTTGAGGTTGCAATTTTGGGTGTAAGTGCAAGTGCAAGTGCAAGTAAAATACTAGTATACTTGTATAACTTTTGTTGTTTTGGTTCAAAGAGGTATTCTCTTTTTGAGTAATTGGGTATGATTTATATGTAAATTCAAAGAAGGTTATAATTTCACTGGTTGGTTACTGTAAAGTTCGTGCCTTTCTTTCTCAGTTATTACATGGATTTTGAATATTTGATTGATTTAGGTTTTCTCTTGCAGTACAATCTGCAGAACTTACTGATGGTGCAAAATTTTATATCCCATAGGTTGTTAATTATAGAATAAGATATATGTTTTGGGAGTTAAATATAGCCTTTTCTTCTTTGACGCAGGAGCAGGATGGCATGGCCAAAGAAAGTCTAGCCGGCATCTCAATTCCATCTAACAGTTCTGCAGCTTCCATATCAGAAGGTACGTACATAACTCCCGGTAAATTTTACACTTAATAAGAATTTTGTAGAATTAAACTAGATTTGTTGCCTGATATTTCTCTACCGTGTGAATTTGTGACAGATATGGAGGTGTCTTTTTCCCTGAGCATTTTCCGTGATGGATATCTTATAGGGAAGCCTAATGAGGTATATATGTTAATGCTCTTTGTTGTTATATATGTTTCTGCAGTTTAAAGTTTGTAAAATTGAATGCAATATGAAAATTATGCAGCTGGATAGTGGCCGGAATGGGAGAAGCTTGCATCCTTATGATAGGGAATCAAGGAAATTATTTTCTGTAAGTATTAATTGTCAAATATTTTGCATGTACTAGTTTGTCAACCACTTTTGAGTATTAATGTTTATATCATGAATCTGTCATAATTTTTTATCTTGTTGCAATTATTGTTTAAACAAGGCAATTGAGGATGGGTGGTTGCCAGGAGATGTACTAGATGATATACCTAGCAAGTATTATGATGGCTCTGTTATCTGTGAGGTTAGCAATATATTTTTTTTATGGTACTTAAATTTTTGTTGGTATAATAACAGCCGCCCAACAATGAACTTGTCAAGCAAGTGAAATAAAGAAAGAGGTTTTCTCCCTCTATATTCTACTTATATTGTATTTGATTTAATGATTTGTAGGTGAAGGATTATAGGAGTGTAACTGAGCAAGGATCTACCCCCACGATACATAAAGTGCGGCTAAGGATGCATCTAGAAAATGTTGTGAAAGACATAAACGTCATCTCTGATGACTCTTGGACGTACAGTAATATATTGGTCAGCATTTATCTCTATACACAGATTTAAATTAAAGGAGCAATCTATGCCTCTTTAATGAAACTATATTGAATTATTGTTTGGTTATACAGGAAATGGAGTCACGCATTGTGAAAGCCATGAAACCAGAACTATGCCTCGACCCTTCTCCCAAGCTGGATCGCCTCTGTACTGACCCCATACCTAATAAGGTAAAACGTGTTCATCATTTACATTTGCTTCTTTTTGCATGTTAAGTGGATTTACATATAAATAAAACTAAGGCTTATTTTGTCCGTTCTTTTGGCAGCTCGATCTAGGGTTAGGTAGGAAGAGAAGGTTACAAGATGTGCCTGAATTGATAGTGACCACCAACAATAAGTCCCATGGGAAGAAGATATGCATTGACAGAGCTATGCCTGAGCACCATCCTACTATGCAACCCCAAAATGTACCAGGTAGCATGGCAACAGCCCCAATACCTCAAGACAACAATAATCTTATGCAGAACAATATACCAATGCCTGGTGGTGCCCACATGTACAGACAGAGCAGCAATGCCTCTCAAGAGGCTGCAAGAGTGGGACTGCCTCGTCTCTCTTCTCAACCGATGAACAACTCTCAACAGACGATGAATTATCAGGGTCCTTCTTCCAATTTCGGCCAGAACTCGCAAGGTGGCTATCTAGATTCAGTAAGCGGGTTCAATGCCCCACTAGCTGTCAAGAGAGAGATGATAGAATCTCAGATGCCTGGTCCTGATATGAAGAAAATAAGACAGTCAATTGGAATGGATGATATATCACAACAACAGCACCAAATCAGGGCAACTCAAATGGCAGGCATCAACCCGCAGTTACAACACTATGCTGCTGCTTTGAACGGCCAACGCTTCCCGAATCAGGATCCAAGTCCCACCTCTGGGATGTCCTCTTTGCCTGGCCAACACTACATCCAGGGAATGAGATATGGTGGAGCCAGTGTTACAAAGGACGAACAATTCAACCAGGACCCCAACTCAGGCCCCATGAATAACCTTGCCAGCTTGCAGTGGCAGCCAAATGCTGTCCCGAAAAGGAAGATGACCAACAGCCCACGAGTTCCACAGTCTCCAGTCTCCTCCAAGTCAGTTGGAGAGCTCTCAAGTGGGGGTTCGATGGGAGGCAACCAGTTTGGCACAGCTCTTGGCATGGCTAATGTTAATGCTATGACGCAACAGAAGGATGTGAAGATGACAGCCAGTCAGAACACCGGTACAGGAACAGCCCCGAAGCGGAAGTCTGTCTCAGTGCAGAAGGCCCAGCAGCAAACAACGAGTGGTGTGGGAATGAGTGGTGTGGGCTCTCCTGTCAGTGTCAGTAACATGGTTATGCCATTTAATGCAAATAGCCCCTCTATTGGCACTATCCCCTCGTCGATGGCAACAGGACCAGCATCCACAAGCGAACAAATCCTCGAGAGATTTGCCAAGATTGTAGCAGTGACTCATAAGTAAGACCTGTTGTTATGTATTTGTTTTTTCATGTTGATTGGTTCTTTATGTCATTGGTTGTTGTTTGTTATGATAAAGCATCAGTCTAATCTGAAATCTTTTGTTTTAGATATCCTGATATGAATGTTAAGAAAAACAAGGTGGATAACTTCCCGAAGAAGCCAGATCCATTTTCATCGCAACAAGTCATGAAGTGTCTTACTAACTCGTTCAGCACAGATGATTTCTCAGATGCCAATCGGCCCATGTCTCAGTCTCTGGTTGGTGGATCCATCAATGCATATAAAAGCCGAATCATGCACTTTGTCCGCCCTGATCGATCATTTAATGGTGTATTATCATTGCTGAAACCAGCTATTCTTAATATTTTGCCTAGATAGTTGCAATTTACTTTCTATTAGCTTTGCTTTAACTCGAGAACTGCTATTTTATTATAGGCCCAACTAATCTGAAGCCCCATTACCAGCTGATGTTAGTTGAGAGACCATTTGATGGTACTGTTGCGATGCACCATGGTGATGTGGATACAGAGTCTGAAAACCCGAGTACATTTGATGGTCCCCTGACATTGCCTAATACTGTATGTCTCCAGCTTTTTTTTTTTTTTCCCTTTTTTGAAGGAAGAATATGCCTTATTTTTGCCTAATTTCTAACCTTTTTTCCTTTCTTTTCAAAAACAGTATTACGGAGATCTTCTTGCGGAACAGTTCTCTGCTTTGGTGAGTTTTTCTTACCTCGCTGGCTTGCTAGTCACACTAACATTTACCCAACTATATATATCTTAAGATCTTTTAGATGGTCCTGCTGAGATATTTTACTTCAAAATTTGGCAGAAGTTTGTTTTAAACTATGGAATCCCTTATCTGCTGTCACTGATACCAAAATTAAGCAACTGCTGGAGATTAGGCATATTATTATCTTTTAGATAAATACTTATTACATTAATTGGTTTATATGAAGAATTAGGTACTATTCCAGGAGTTGTATAACAAATTTCAGTATGAATATGGATAGGGGAAAAAAATAACTACTTCCAATTATTATTTCCATTGTGCAATACCAGTTGTTGCCTCTTCTTCCATCTTATGGGACGCTACTCCAATAGAATAAATACCAATAAAGGATTAGTTAGTTTTTTATAATTTTATTATTATTTGTAAATAGTATAACACTTCAGATTGGAACCATAGGGAAGTATTACGCCGTCAATTCTACTTATTTCTTCTTATGATACTTGTTTAATATGGGGTAGAGCATCCGTGTAGATTCCTTATGTCTCTATTCCTTTTCCTTATGTCTCCCTGATGTCCCCAACAGTCCATTTGACGGCAATGTTACAAGTAGCCTGTTATTATTCTGCCCAACCAATTTTGGAAATGGCCTATTTATGATCCAAAATTATATTGTATGATTGGAGACTCTTTTGAAGTTATAATGAGTAATGACTATGTGAAAGAGTGATTTATTATGTAGGACTGACTTGTTAATGTTTTGAGTGTAGTAGTTTGGTTTATGAATTATTATTGATTAATGGTCTATATAATAGAATAGGGTGTACAAGTTGGGTTGGTCGGGTGTTTGTCTGGGTTTTTAAACTGATTCACAGTAGTTGGAATGCAGCATTTGTAATCTGTGAGTAACCAACACAAGTTGAAAACCATCCCCACCTATGTTTCTGTTCGACATTGGGTTTGGTGGGGTTTCAGTTGACATAAATAATAAACAGCGATTAACAATTTAAAAAACACAAATATGAAGGTAACTTGCTCTAACTAAAAAAAAAAAAATATAATTTCATAACTAACACATTATTTGTCAGAAAAAATATAATTTCATAATTAACACATTGAGCAGCAGCTGCTAGACCATCTGAAAAGGAACATTAAGCTACTGCCATATTCTGGCATACAAAAAGTAGTAGCTAAACATGTTTGAACCTTTCTTTACTAAAACAAAGGGTTTCTGTTAGGCCAATTTTGCAATAAATTTGCTTTAGTTTTAACAAGCCCAATTACTAACACATGATAGTTTTAGGGGATAAGTTGGGAGGTAAAAATTGAAAATTAAGTAAAATAATCTTTATTTATATTTATGTGTTGAGAAATATATTCTGAATATAATTTAGTGCCACATATGGTGCACTTTAGCTGTTAACTGAATGGGTACTTATATCCTTTGGAGTTATGTACGAGAAATAATCAGATGGAAGCCCTTGCATTTTCCTTTTTGGCATTAAATTGTTTATTGTCAACCTTTTCACATAAATAACATGCTACAAATGTTGTCTGCGTAGTTTCTTTCCTTTTACGTTTGCTTTCTTTGTTTTTTATTTCTTCTTTCCTTTATCGTGGTGTTATGTAAAGAATGTCTGGTTAAATTATCCAGTTACTAATATTAAACTAAAATACTGTGTGCATTGCAGATGGAGAAAGAAGGGTATGAGAAAAAGGAAGACCAGCTTCGTCCCCTACCAATTCGCATGGTGGCTCCGCCTAACCTCGGCGCCCTTCCTTTCTCCTCTGACAACTCTGTGACAGAAATCAAACCTGAAATATCTCCAAATCAACAGTCAAACTTACCCCTTCCTGTACCGTTTAACAACATGGCCCCTGGTGGTACTGTCCCCTCGCTCCCAGCCAACCGTATGCTGCCATCTGGAAGCAACAACAATCCTTCTGGCTTAGCCATCCCCCAGGGATACCTTCCTGGACCTGGTAACCCAATGCAGGCACGGTCCCAGTCAGTTGATCAGGCTTTGCTACAGCAACAGCAACAGATTCAGTCACAGAATCCACAGCAGTCCCAGATGCCACTTCCGCAGATCCAGCGGTCGGGTCCGATGCTATCTCCAAACCCGTTATCCCACATGATAGGAGGTACTGGAAACCAGATGGGGACCAACACAAAGTTGCAGCACTTTCAGATGCTCCACCAGCAGCAGCAACAACAACAGCAGCAGCAGCAGGGGCAGCAGCAGAACCATAGGAAGATGATGATGGGTCCTCTTGGCCCCACTGGCATGGGAATGGCCAACAACATGGTTGGGTTAGGAGGTGCTGCTGGTCTGGGTAACTTAATGGGAATGGGTAACATTCGTGGCATGTCACCTAGCATGGCTAATGCCATGTCAGCATTAAGTACCATGAACCCCAACCAGATAAGCCTTACTAATCTAGCCGGTCTTCGACCCAGTTCGATGACCCCGATGACCCCGACTCAACAGACTCTGATGAAGTTGAAGATGGCCCAGCAGCAGCGTGCAGCCAGCATGTACACACAAGGAGGATTAAGTGGAATGGCTGTTGCAAATAGCGGGGGTAACAATCCTATGTTGTCTAATTCTGCTGGGCTTTCAATGATGGGCCATAATATTAATCGTGCTAGCATGAGTCAGATGCAAAGAACCTCCACAGGCCTGTCCCAAATGGGCCCGCCTAAAATGCCGGGCGCTGGGTTTTATATGAACAACCAACAACAACAGCAGTTGCAGGTGCAGCAGCAACAACAGCAGATGCAGCAGCAGCAGCAGGTGCAGCACCAGCAGCAACAGCAGGTGCAGCAACAGCAGCAACAGCAACAAATGCAACAGCAAATGCAGCAAATTGGGTCACCATTGCAGCAAGGTCCAGTGGGATCCCCTCAGGGGTCACAGCAGTCTGGGATGATCATGCCACAACAACTACAGCAGCAGCAGATGCAGCAGATCAGCCCCCAGCAGCTGGCTGCTCTGAGTCCTCAGCAAATGAGTGCTGGTGCAGTGCCTCAAGTTAGCAACGGCAACAACAACAATAGTCACAATGGAGTAGGTGCTAATTTGTGCGGGGCCATGCCACCAGCTAGTCCACAGTTGAGCTCACAGACGAATGTTTCAGTAGGGAGCATCACCAGTTCTCCAATGGAGCAGTTTCAAGGAGCAAACAAAAGCGGTGGCCCCGGCAGCATTTAATGCTTATCCAATATTTAATAGTAACTTCTGTTCTAACTTCCTTTGTTGTTAGTGTAGTCACATAGGTTGAACGAGGTTTTCACTGGTGTAGGTGGTTTTGTTTGGTTTCTCTGATGTTTGTTTCGATATAGATGAAAATGAGTGCTCTAATATCAGTTGATATTTCTCTTTTGGCAGGGTTAGAGTAAATTATAATGTTAGAGCAAGTTATAATGGTTAAAATATAGGGAATTTCAATGTGAATATGATGTTTATTTAATGTTTGGTGTTTTTTATGTTGATAGGACTGCTATTGTGTCAAGGAAAGCTTCTGTAAAAAAAATTCTTATAAACCATAATATATGTTTATTTTGGAATGATACATGTATTTTTTTTTGGGGGTTTTGAAAAATTACTGCAGGTGTTTGTGCATAAATAGAAGTAAATTCTGGGTCGAAGTTTTCAATGTAACCATGTTTAGATGGCAGTCATTGGAAACATCTTAGTAAATTTTATTGATACTGTGATTCGTGCTTGAATCATTGATCTAACGTCATTATACGATAAGCTTGGACCAACTGAGATGCCTGTTCTGAAATTTGTTGAAATTTCCATTGTCGGTGTCAGTTTATTAGCACTTTTATCTTGTAAATTATAAGATAAAGATGTTCGTACCAAACGTAGCGTCACGAAAAGTTTAGTATGTAAAGATTTATATAACGCGTCATAACTTTGGTAAGTATTTTTTTTTTACAAAGAAATTACAAATTCTCGGTGGTCATTCTATTGTACCGTTCTTGCTAATTTCTACTCTAATCGTTTCAACTAAGATTCAACAGCTGTCGAAGAGCGGTTTAATTAGATTATTCATATGATTTAACAGATACTTAATTTTGCAAGAGAAGTATTATTAAACAACCTCCAGAAGTGTTCAATGCAAAAATAAGAAGACTCGGTAGTAATCTAATTATTACCGTGTACAGAGTTTGGTGGGAAAGAAAGAAGAAATGGAGAGGATAATTGGATAAATCACTTAGCAGGGGCGGAAGTAAGATTTTTGGTCAATATCAGTTACGATTTTATATAATTTTAAAGACAACAATAATTTAGCGAGATCAATTGATCTCACAGAAGCCTTGGTAGCTTCACCACTGAAATTAAAAATATTATAGCAAAACTCAACTCATCTCTCACTAACTCCCGCGCATACACGACATATACAAATGAAAATGCTATGCAAGTCTAAATACAAAATATACTCACAAGAACAATTCAATATTTATAGCATTAAATTATCAAAATTAAAACCTTTTATTTATACTTGCAGGTAAATATTGGTTTGAAAAATTTACCGACCAGTAGCAGATTTTTTTAGGAAAGTATTTAAGTATTTTGTACAGAAATTGCGAATTAAAACTAAGGTGAATATATCTCCCTTTCTCCCTTTTGTCCTTCTGTTCTTCTCATTTATTTATTTGTGTTTGTTTGATAAAGGTCTTAGTGGGCATTAAGTATTTTATTAGCATTTTAAACCGCCAAACAAAGATAATTCAAGATAATTTCAAATGCTGCAAAGTTAAAACAACTTTTATACTTGCTTTAAATTTAAAATGTCAAGTGTATACTTTTAGAAGGAGGCGAATTGTATATTACTCAAAAGAAAAATATTACATCAAGAAAGTAAGAAATTAAAAAGACATGAAATGACAAACAAGCATATATATCATCTAAAAAGATCTAAAATGAGAAAATATAAAATGAAAGTTCTCGTCAGCTCTTACTCCAAAATTTTTAAATATACCATTGCCCAAAATAATATAAACCAAAAAATCACTAAATTCTGAGAATTCAAAATTTGACACATCCGCTATCTGAGGTTGTGAACACTAAAGGAGTGTCTGCAACCTCAAGTTGCAGCCAAAATTATTAGCTTTGTTAAAATTTGATCTATTCCCAGAAATTTTGGATATACTAGAAGAAACATCAAACAAAATAAATAACACATCTTATAATTAAGATGTACTAGAAATACTACGAAACATTTTTCAGGTAAGATTTTTTGTGACTATAAAAAAATTAAACTATTCATTGATATTTTATCTATAAAACATTTTTCTTGTAACATTTTTCAGGTAGGATTTTTCAGATGTAGTATCTTAGAATTTAGAAGGATCACAGTAATTTTTTTTATATATCTAGAAGTAATTTTTGAATCGGGATCAACCATGCTTCTAGAGTTTGGGGCAAAAGCTAATTGACTAAGTGTGTTAGTAAGACCTAGAAATAAAATAAAATTTATACAAGAAAAGTAAAGTAAAGCCACCATCTCACTTAGTCCGGTTCTACCCTTCTCACACATAATTACAAACGAGAGGTTATGTGTTCCAAATGCATCTAAGGGTTTAATCGGGCCCTAGATCAAGTTGAGTGGGAGGACTCATATTTTTACGTCCTTTCATTTGGGAGATCTTTCGAGTCTATTGACAACCATTCTTTCGTAGGCATCCGTAATCATTTTTCTATCTCCATCTTTTATGCATATTTTTGTGTTTTTCATTTTTCAGATTTTTTTGTATTTTTTCTCAGTTTTCTAATTTTTTTTGAATTTTTCTTGTATTTTTGAAAAAGTAAAAACTGAAAATAAAAACTAGTCACATCTACTATGAATACACACAATTTTCAAATACACGTATTTAAAAATTATTATTAGATTTCACCAAATTATCGGGGTCAAGATTTAGAAAGGATGTACTCTTCCCAACTTTAAGAAGTTTTTACTTACATAATGCAACAAGGAAAATCATTTCCTTTCAATCAATATGTCGCCTTAGCCTTTCTATTCTAAGATTTCTCATTCAAATGTCTTGGAGACTATGTATCTATTTCATTTTAGAGTTTGCCTTGACAATTTTCATGCAAATCATTTTCTTCAACAATTCAACAAGTATAGACTCGCTAAACCTAACCTAAATGCAATTTTTCTTCAACAATTCATCTACTTCTAGTTGTATTTCATATTCCACTGGTTGTTTTTCATCTTCTACTAGTTGTTTTTCATCTTCTTATAGTTTTTTTTCATCTTCTTCAAATTGTCTATCATGTTCTACAAGTTTTATTTTCATCTTCTCCTAGTTGTTTTTCATCTTCATCTCGTTGTCTTTCCTTATTCCGGTTGTCTTTCTTGTTCTACTGGTTGTCTTTCATGTTCTACTTTTTGTCTTTCATGTCTTACTAGTTATCTTTCGTCTTCTTCTCGTTGTATTTCTTCATCTTCTTCTAGTTGTCTTTGATCTTTTTCTAGTTGTCTTTTGATCTCTACTATTTTTTATCTTTTTCTAGTTTTCTTTCATCTTGCACTGGTTGTCATTCTATTCTAATAGTTGTCTTTCATTTACTACTAATTATTATTTCATCTTATTCTAGTCATTCATATTGTACTGGTTGATGAGTCCAAATTGAACTACTAAGTTTCAAAATAAATTAATATACCTTTTAACCCTAATTCTACTTGCGTTCAGATCACAAGTGCATGATCCTACCGTGTAGTATAATTGGGGTGTCGATCCACAGAGATAGTGTATTAGATTTCTAACAATTTTCACTAGTTTAGTACTTGAGGGGTTTTGAAATAGGTTTAAAATAGTTTTTAATAATAAAAATGTAGGGTTCAATACCCTCAAGGTTTATGCGGTGACGCTAATTGTGCTAAGGTTTGGGTCAAATAATTAAATAGAGATTCTCTAGAGTTCATGTTCTCTCCTTCTTAATTATGCAAATATAAGTTCTGACGTCTCTCTACCTCGTATGTGGCCTGTCACCATGGCCTAGATTGTCCCACAATTACCCCGCATGCGGTATTGTCACTACCCCGCAAGTTGTGCTGGGCTTTTGTGTACGTGATTTGAAAGGTTATTCGATCTTACGATCGGCTTTTGGGCTATGTGGGGTCCACCCATGATTGGAGTACTGGAAGTAGTGGGGACGTGGGGTCCATCCATGATTGGATAAATGAAGCAAAAATAGCTTGCTCTTAAGAAAACGCGCTCTTCTGGAAGGCTCATAAGGAAAATCGCCTATTTTTAGGACAGTTCACGGATCGTGCGGCCTCAGGATATGCCGCATGCGGCATAGAGGAGGCTGGAGGGATTCCTAACTTAGCAGATTTTGTTATATTTTTGTCATTTCGCATGTTGCACACTTCGTGTGAGGTGTTGCATACTCTACGTAATGCCCATTTTGACGCCTTATTCAGAAATCGTCTAAATACGACACTTTTGCTCTGTTTTTTCCCTAAATACGCAACTTTCTCAAAAACCTGCCAAAAAGATCTAAAAACACGTTTGCAGTAAATAAATTGGAAAAAACAGCTAGTATTCGCTTTTCACTATTTTTCGGAAGAAAAGATAGTGATTTTTGTTATATTTTTGGCTTCATCAAGAATGTGTGGCGAAAATAAAAATTGCACGGTGCAAATAAAAGTGAGAAGTGCTCTCATTATAATTTATTAAATGGTAAAATTTTCAAATAGTTCTGCAATTGTATTACTTTATTAATTATTATTAAGTACATCTAGATAATAATATTTCACTGAGATCTTCAATTTTTATGAAGGTTCTAGTTTTTTATTATTATAAAAAATATCTAACAAAAAATATCAAATAATCATAAAGTAATATGAGTGAGGCTACGGTACTATGCATAGCACGGTTTGGTCCGTGCTACGGCTCAATATTTGAGTTTTCAAAATTCTAATGATCGATCCAAACCGTTCAAAATGATTATAAAATGAATATGTGTTTGCAAACCAAATTTTTCATTTTTTCAAATTTTTTTACTATTTTTTTAGATAGGTAGAAAATCACTTGATCTGAAAATTCTGGATCATCCAAAAACAGTGATTTTCTACCTATCTAAAAAAATAGTAAAAAAAATCGAAAAACTGTAAAATTTGATTTGCAAGTACATATTCATTTTATAATCATGTTGAACAGTTTGGATCGACCGCTAGGATTTTGAAAACTCAAATATTGAGCCGTAGCACGGATCAATCCATGCTGTACATAGTACCGTAGCCTCACTCAAGTAATATATACAAACGTTTGAAATCGTACGGATTCTCACGGAGGGATAATAAGACTGCAAGACACAGACATGAGAATGCTTATTTTCTGCATTAACTAAAAGGAGAATATTTGGAGTTAATGAATCTCAAATGTTTAATTTTAAACAGAGCCAATTCAATTTCTATCTATAACATAGAGGGTCTTTTAATATTTGTACAAATTTAGTCCGCACGAATCTAAAACAAATCGGATGATCGAGATGCATTAACCTAAAAAATTCTCTTTTAAGTTAATGCAGGGTACGTTTGGATGAATCAAGGAACAGCAGCTATTCCTAGGTTGAGAATAGCTGCTAATCCAAGATTTCATAGGAATAGCAGAATAGCAGCTAACCCGAGCTATTCCTTTGTTGAGAATAGCGTTTTTTTCACCCAAACGTGTTGTGTTAAGAATAGCTCGTCAGGAATAACAACTATTCTTGGGTTAGCGCTATTCCTGTGTCACCCAAACGTACCCGCAGAGAATATGAATTCCAGACATGATGGGTCTATAAAATTTCTCTTTACATCGGCGCAGGAATACAGAATCCGAGAGATTTGATCAGCATCGTGATTCTTAAATCCACCTCGATAGAGGTGAATTATTTGGATGAATCGTACTTTGATTAAAGGACCTCATCAACACTTCCTCCGGAATTGTTTTAAATATTAATTAAAAGGAATTACTGCACCAACACTAGTGATTGATTTTTTTTAATAAAAATCATAAGAACCAAATGACTTATTCGGTACATTAAATGAGTATCGAATAGACTACTCGGTACATTTGAGATTGTATGAAATTAGAGTGTACCGAGTAGGTTAAAAGGTTGAAATTGGAGTGTACCGAGTAGTCTATTCAGTACCTCTTTGAATATATCTAATTCAGTACTTATGGTTTAAAAAGAAAACTAAGTACTCAAGTTAGTTCAGTAAATTTTATTTTTTTAATTATGGTTATTAAAAAAAATCCTCCTCCAAACCTTCTCATTACTAGTCAAAATACCCCTTTTTAAACAATAAAATAAACAAGAAAAATTTTATTCTAAATAAGACAAATTTATAGATAAATCATCAATCTCAAACTCTAACTAGGATTTTCAATGGCACATAAAATAAATAAGACAAATATACAGATTGTTTACAATTATACTTAAATGAATTCCTTTTAGCACGGTTTGTAATCCGATTAAGAAAACATAATTCTAACTGAACTCCATTGGAATAATTATGGATGTAATTTTGTAGTTTTGCATTTTATATTCATGCAACCACTACTGATTACAAATTAATTACAAGATCATGTCATACATAAATTATCAATTTGATAATCTTACAAATATAAAAGTTCACTAATCTATAATTGAAATTGCAATTACTGGTATTATTAATTTAACACGGGTCTACTTTTTTATTTATACCTTTTTGAAAAAATAACACGGGTTTATACAATCAGGTAATACAAATTGGATACGGAGATACATACGAAGTGTATCCCCTTAAGTACTGTGCATGCAATATACACAAGGAACGGTCTAGAATTAATTCCAGCCGGATAAAAAAAAACGGTGCCTATTATAACTATGAGAAAGGCTTGGGTCCGATCCACTTTAAGATTCGTGCGCACGAATTTTAAAACAGACGTGAAAGTTGCGGGCGTGAATCCTAAAGCAGATCGGACGGTGAGAGAACCCGTCGAACTCACTTTGGGGCATCGGATCCAAATTTCTCCCTATAACTATAGATAATCTGCTTTGAGATTTGTGCCAGGTTAAAGAATGATCTCCATGTAATAATTGTATCTCATGTAACCTGAGGGTATATGGATTCGGGATACATATCCAAATTAAACACTATTATTAAAATGGGCGTTTCATAAAGATTATTTTACTTTAAAGATGACAGATTTTGGTAAATTAGCCTTTCTCAGTGCAAAACAAGCATTGCGAAATAAACCAAATGTAGCGAGTAGGTCTTACCCGGTGCGACTTGCGACTATTTTTCAACCTGTTACACCATTAGTTGTATAGTACATATTACTAAAAATTCGACCAAAAACATTAGCAAAAAATCAGATAAAATAGGGGCAAAAATGAACAAAATATAGTAAAAAAAAATTGCAAAATAAAAGGGTAATAAAAGAAAAGGAAGCAAATAAATGTTAAATTATTTTGTGATATCATAAATTACAGAAACCTTTCGACTTATCACTTTCATCTGTTCCCGTCACGAAGAATTGTAGTTAATTATAATTATTTCCATTGACCTTGAATTACATAATCAATGATTAATTTTGAGTCATTAATCTATTGTTGGTCCCTAATAATGAATAGAAAGTTAATATGGAAATCAATATCGTACTGTTTGGACGATTCTAGTGATTTATTAACTTTCTATTCATTATTTCATTGGTCCATTTATGGGAAAAAAATATTGATTTCCATTATGCTTAATTGAACAAGGAGAACAAGGAATCACATTTCTATTGTTTGAATAATTGAGTGTAGGGAAGTGTGACAGTTTGAGACAAAACAAAGAGGGAAGCGGCAAGAATTTAAAAGGAGAAGATGCGGTTTGGGTCTCCTATAGGTGCTACGAAGGAAAGAGGAATTAAATATGGGCTCCTTTCTAATTTCTATGAAGAAAACAAATTGATAGAGAGAGTCGGCAGAGGGTTTGATATAAATAAAGACCAGTGAGGAATCTATCTCTGTTGAGATTATGGGAAAAGAAAGGAGAAAAAAAAACAAGAGTGAAGCTATGGTAGTACTTGATATGATTTCAGCTACAAACTATTATACACCTATTATATTTTGGGAGTGCTTTTAGCTTCATTGAAGCCAAATGGTCTAATTACAGTAGTGAGCTAGTACAGTAGTGCGCATGCGCTGCTATAGTTTGTTTTTTTCTTTTCTTTTTTTGATTTGACTAAAATTAAAGTAACTTTTATATTTTATAAGAGGAAGATAAAACCAAACAAGAGCTATGTTTATAGCCTATTTGAGAAGAACCATGACATATTTGCAATCATAACCATAGTATATTAAAGATATCATATGAAATCTCTCACGTGATCATGTGGAAATCTCTCGGCAAGAAACAGTGGTAGAGATTTGTCGTGTAGACCTCACAATTCCTCTAAAAAAAAGTTCAAGTAGATTGGTCTAGAAATGTATACGGTGAAATTTGCACTAGCAATTTTTTATTATGGGATACTATTGGAATTTAGCAGTTTTGCTTCAATGAATGATTTTATTACAAGTCAGAGTATTGGAAAGTATAAGTTAGACCATCACCAATGGCTATGTATATTGGGCCACAACTATTTTCTGCTTCGTTATAGATTGGCGCCTGGAACAAAATATGGATATGTATTACCAAATCAGATGTCAATTGTTTCCTTATGTTATGCAAACTTGAATACATCATGGCACTTACCTTCTGCTTCCTAATTTTATACAAAACCTGGGCTGAACCAAATCTATCAAGTTGATTTACAGGTATAAGCATAAAGGGTCTAACCGTTTAAATTTTTTTTTCCTGTAGCTTTTCCTTAGCGTTTGAGGAAGAACTCTATTATTTTTTTGGTTAAAAGTTCAGTTCCTCTTGTCCAACCATAAAATTTGTAGAGATCCCCAAATTACTTTTGTTAACATATAACTTTTTTTTGTTTAACTCGCTATTTTAGTTCGTCACTATAAGCGGACGGGCCGCCTTTAATTGGTTTCATGGATGAGAGATTGAACCAACTTTTTTCCTTTTAAATAAGAAGGTTAGCTCCATAGAACCATATCTAAGATAAAATCTCAAACCGTAAATAGCTAATGGTAAAAGGGAATCTTTTACGGTACCGTCGAGGATATGGATTCAACCGACCTACACATGCAAATTCAATCTCCTACCGAATAATTCCAGGCGATGTGCGAGAGAATAATTCCACCAAATCTTTAAGTCGCGGAATGAATAATTCCACCGAATCTAAGAATGAGCGGATGAGCCTTGCTTAGCCATCACTAGACCTCTTCAATGCCCCTCTGATAAAATAAAAGGAAAGGGTAACACGGGAAAAAAAAGGTAATGATTTCGCTACTGATAGGCGTATTGAATAGCCATCACTAGACCTATTCAATGCCCCCACCCCACCCCATATCTCAACAAAATCTAAAAAAGGAATACCTTACTGGTTGAATAGCGAAAGCCCCCACCCCATATCTCAGCAAAAGTAAATTAGAGCAAGCAAATAAAACACCCTGCCTCAACCTAAGCCTCATGCTACTGATAGGCGTACCTTACATGAGAGAGAAGATTCAGTTTGTTTATAATTACCAAATAAAATGTAAAAGTAAATTAGAGCAAGCAAATAAAACACCCTGCCTCAACCTAAGCCTTTTTTTTGTAAGTAACACGGATTATAATTTTGTCATTCTTTTATCTTAATAGAGATGCAATACAAATTTAACTGAAATTTTAATTAATACCCCAAAAAAAAAATTATCAAATCTGCCCTCACCCCAAAATTATTTTCAAATCTATCCTAACCGCCCAGCCTCTGGGCGGTCTAGATCCATAGCAGACCGCCAAGCCACTGGGCGGTCCACTACCCATAGCTGACCGCCCAGCCACTGGGCGGTCCAATATTTATTTTATTTTTTTATTTTTTGGGTGGGCGGTCCACTACCCATAGCTGACCGCCCAGAGAGGGGGTCCACTATTTTTATTTTTTAAAGACAATATGAATATCAATATGCTGAATTCTAACGCTAATCTATAACGAAGCAGAAAATAGTTGTGGCCCAATAACATAACCATTAGTGATGGTCTAACTTATACTTTCCAATACTCTGACTTGTAATAAAATCATTCATTGAAGCAAAACTGCTAAAATCCAATAGTATCCCATAATAAAAAATTGCAAACGAAAAAAAAAATTGCTAGTGCAAATTTCACCGTATACATTTCTAGACCAATCTACTTGAACTTTTGTTTAGACGAATTGTGAGGTCTACACGACAAATCTCTACCACTGTTTCTTGCTGAGAGATTTCCACATGATCCCGTGAGAGATTTCATATGATATCTTTAATATACTATGGTTATGATTGCAATTATGTCCCGGTTCTTCTCAAATAGGCTATAAACATAGCTCTTGTTTGGTTTTATCTTCCTCTTATAAAATATAAAAGTTACTTTAATTTTAGTCAAATCAAAAAAAGAAAAGAAAAAAACAAACTATAGCAGCGCATGCGCACTTCTGTAATTAGACCATTTGGCTTCAATGAAGCTAAAAGCACCCCCAAAATATAATAGGTGTATAATAGTTTGTAGCTGAAATCATATCAAGTACTACCATAGCCTCACTCTTGTTTTTTTTTCTCCTTTCTTTTCCCATAATCTCAGCAGAGATAGATTCCTCACTGGTCTTTATTTATATCAAACACTCTGCCGACTCTCTCTATCAATTCGTTTTCTTCACAGAAATTAGAAAGGAGCCCATATTTAATTCCTCTTTCCTTCGTAGCACCTATAGGAGACCCAAACCGCATCTTCTCCTTTTAAATTCTTGCCGCTTCCCTCTTTGTTTTGTCTCAAACTGTCACACTTCCCTACACTCAATTATTCAAACAATAGAAATGTGATTCCTTGTTCTGCTTGTTCAATTAAGCATAATGGAAATCAATATTTTTCTCAAATTGTCACACGTACGAGGCCTTTTAAATTTTAATACTTAAGTAATTTAATATTCACCACTAATGTATTTAACTAACGTGTGCGTGAGTTATTCTTGGCGGAAACAAAAATAACTTAAACTAAGCAAGTGTACGTAAAATAAATAGAAGAGTTAAGAGACACTTGACACAAGAGGTGTTTACGGAGTTCGGCACTAACACATACATCTCCGGGGCTTTGCGACCTTCTTGATGGCGCCTTTCTTTATCCAATGAGAAAGGAGTACAAGGTGGAACCGGTGAGCTCTTTCAAACCTTATTCAAACTAACGTATCTCAGCGCTTGAGTATTCGATTTCAGCATATAATTACTTTTTGGAAAACTTGTGAAGAGTAGATATTGATTTTGAAGTTTTAACCTTGATCGGAACAATGGTGAAGTTGATTATCTGAAAGACAAAAGGAAAAGTCTCAATAGTCATGTTGCAATTCTAAATCTTATGAACCTGCAAATATCTCAACTTAAAGAAAATTGTTAAATTCAATAAATATATGATTTGCAAATCTAGTCAAACAAACTAAGTAGGTGATTGCTTAGTCCAACGTGTAAAGATTGTACATATAACAACAAATCAATTATGCAATCTCATGCTCCTAAATAAGCACATTTTATTTTGATCAAATATGTAGAGATAATAAAATAAGAGAGATCCACTTACAACATTTGTAAGTTACAACATCTTATAACAATTCGGTTTTGTATTTTTCAAATTCCAAACAGTCGATCGAAACCGTTCAACATGATATCTATATTAAAATGTACTTGGAGATCAAATTTTACATTTTTAAATTTTTTTTACATTTATTAAGTATTTTACAAAACTATTGTTTTTTAGTGGTCCAGAATTGTCTAAAAACAACATTTTTGTAAAATACTTAATAAATAATAAAAAAATTTAAAAAATATGTGAAATTTGATCTCCAAGTACATTTTACAAATGTTGTAAGTGGATCCCCTCATAAAATAAAAGACAATTATTTACTTTAATCAAAATAATCATTCTATTAAAATTTTAGTAATAGAAAAGTTTAGTAAGTGATTTTTTTTAAGTAATTGCATTTCATTTGTGACGAAACTTAGTAAAGGTCAAACCTTGAAGATGTACAGGTAATTAATTCTGCGATATCATTTCAGTTCTTAAATAACTGAGACTCAATCGTAACTGTACCAAAATAATCCAAGTTTGTCAACTCACATAAATCAGCAATTAGCTTTACAAGTGAGGGTTTTCAAAAGTTGGCGCCCCTTGTCAACTCCCAGAAATTAGCAAAGATGCTGAATATAGCAAAATACTGAAACCTCATGTATCCGAGGGTAGGGGTGTCAATGGGTACGGTACGGGTCGGATGGAGGCATTTTCATATCCATATCCATTAAAATTGATTTTACCCATACTCTATTCATATCCATTAAAAATTGATCTTATCCTACTCTATCCTTACCCGTTAATATTGTCAGGTATCGAAACGGTAGCGGATGAATAAAAGATAATACTAATATAATAATTAGTTTTATTATAATTTACAAATTAAATATAAGAAACTCATTCATTTCACACATATATAATTACATTTCTAATAAAAAATAAAAAAAAATATGCAATCAATTCTAACTAAATTGTTTTTTATAAAGAAAGAAAATTCAAAAACACGAATACATATTTAGGTGGGTTGGAAATTGAATTGAATATATATTTAGATTTTATAATTACCCTACAGGTTAATGGGTACGAAATAGTCATTATCCATACCCTTACTCATTTGATTAACGAAAAAAAAATCTTATCCATACCAATACCCAATAAGCTAACGAAAAAAAAAATCTTACTTACACCCACTTTATCGAATACGATACAGGTCAGATAAACGGCTAAAAAGGTACCATTGACACCCCTACCCGAGGGGTTACTCCCCAAAATGGAAACTTTATAAAGGTACAGTTCCAAATTTTCATTAAATTATTCCATCAGAGAATGTCTTTTTTTTTTTTTTTAAGCCTTGGCAGAAGCTCTCCAATGTGTAAAAGATTCCCTTCACTTTAGTTTGAGAATTACTCTTAGCCACTTTGAGATTCAGACTAGTGCAGGGGCAGAGTATTATTTGAGCTTTGAGATTCATACAAAGTTAAAAGAACGGTCGGTATCCACTAATTCTAAAAGATTCCCTTTTACGGTACCGGGGAAGATGTGAATTCCATATTGCAATGGTACTACTAAATTATCATTACATTCGTTAGAACAAGTAAATTGTTGTTAGATATTTTGCATAATGTTTGGGACAGTAAAAAAATATAGCACATAAAACTATTTCTGTTAATATATAATTGCGGTACAGATCTTGCTCTGTTTTCTCAAAATGAGGACCTTTATAGACCTGTCACACGTACATCTCAAAATTTCTAATTGCTAGAGGTTTCTGCCCAGATTTTTCACATACAGAAAGGAATTCTTTCAATAAGATTGGTAACAAACAAAGACTGCTTATTCGTGCCTAAACTTGCAAGTCTGACCAAAATGGCACCGCCCTTGCATGTAGAACTTGCACATCTGTCTTGATACAGGTGGCACATTCCTCCTTTCATAGTGCGATGAACCATGCACATTATACCCACAACTTACTTGCCTCTGTGGGCCCCACCCGTGATAAGTCTCTTGCTGAGGGACCTGCCTGTTAAACCCATTGCCCCACTGGTGTGATGATGGTCCTGAAACAAAGATGCTGCTCCCAATTGCTTGAACAGGGTATCCACTATTGGAAGAAACAAAACTATGGTTGGGTCTCATTTGTGATCCACTCTGTACGGTTTGAGGCAACACAAATTCAAGATTTGGTCTGGTTGGTGGGTTTCGCTGAATGTGTGCATGCTTCTCAGGAGCAAATTTTTGATATGGTTGCTCATGATTGGTCACATCTTGAAAATTTAGTACTGGTTTGGTCGATTGTTTGCCATGAGATATCTCCCTTCTCCTGTAAAGTAAGAACATATATGTACAAACTTATTTCCACAAACTATTAATACTACAAACTATTAGGTATGGCCTTAATGTATGGTTAGTTTCACATTGTAGCAGCGGATTTGTAAAGCCTCAAGCATACAAAACTGGAGTTGACACAAATCAACCTAACTGTTCTACATGCCTGAACCAGAACTCTAACCTGGAACAAAGCTGGCAGCAACCCACAATTGCATCTAACCAGAATTTGACCTTATGGACCACCAATTCAGTCAGTAAACCAGTAAATATGAAACCAGCAGGAAAACTTGTTGTTTTCCCCTGACCAATGCCCACATGACCTGACAAGATATCTCAATATTTCTTTCCCACAAAAGATTATTGAAACCCACTCCAATCAAGAATAAGACAAAAAAACTTGAAATAACAATTTTGACCGATCCATACCCGAACCTAACCTGATACCAAAGAAGACCTTGCTTAAAAAGCCTAAGACAGAAAATTGAGCTGAAAATATCTGAACTCAATAATGCCACAAACTCTAAACCCTATTTGACCTGATATGAATCCAATCTGACCACAACCCCCAAACATTTGGTACTCTAACAAATCAAGCTGTTAAGGCATTAACAGCAATCAGTCATTACATGCCATAACTGAATGAGATCATTACAAAAGAAAGCAATATGAAAAAAGTTAAATTACCTATTTTCTCTTTGGGTTTTTCTCATCTCCTTCCCTTGGATTCTCGTCTGCCTTAATGACCGTGCAACATTGCCCCTATCATGCTTCTCTTGTAATTTTTTTTTTCTTTCCTCTTCGTTATCCCATTTCTTTGAATGACATACAAAAGTAGTATACTTAAAAATATAAACTTTTGAGCATTTTATTCTTACTCTGCTAGGTAATAAAATAACATAAGCAAAGATTCTGATAGTAATAGCAATGGTATTTCACAGAAAAGAACAACAATAATCTAACAAAGCTTTAAAATTTAGTGTCATCAATACAAAACCAGAGAGAGGAACATATTGACACTTGGATAATATTTTTGATAGGAAATTCAAAAACAAAAAGTAAAGAAGTAATACCTGTCTCATTGTCTTGAGTTTATAGAGGTTTCTACCCTTTATAAGGAGAGGGTATAAGGGGGCCAACGGCTTCTCCCCCTTGCTCCACAGGACCTCAATCTACAAGCACAAATAATTAAAGTTTAACATCTAAGATGTCAATCAAACATGTGCTTAAATCTGAATTTATCATCATTATAATTGAATCTCCATTTGAGTGGCAACTTACTGTGAAAGTATGCTGCTGTTTGGCTACGCCATAGCTTTCATGCACAATTCGGCCCGCAACAGTTCGTTCACCAAGTGGTGGGCCCGTAGCACTCCTAGAAGCTATGCTGAACCTGAAGTTTGTAAGAAAGCTTTACTATAGAAATTTCACCTTAATAATTCTAATGTTTTATCCTCTAGAGAAATGAAAATTAACTAATTAAGACATAATAAGGACTCGTGGCATTACATCTCATACACTTTCTGCTCAAATATCACCACATCTCCCATGCATGCATCACCTAAAAGGGGAAAAAAGAGTTAAGAGGTGTATGAATTAATTCAAAGAGGTACAGACTGGAGAATGTAAAAACTAAATAGATAGAACTCGGGTATAGAAATACGTAAGAACTATAAAACAAAAAGATAAATCTATCTACCTTGGCAATTCAAGATAAAGCTTGCGACAGGATATTTCTTTTCCCCATCTCCATTCTTTAACCTGCAAATTACTCAATATAATGAGCATAAATATGGCACAACAATAATTTTTTCAAGGGACACAGGCAAAACCAAAAAGATAATAAAAAAGGGGTGAAATGAATATTCTCATACTCGAGATGTTCTTTGATTCGGCTTAAGAGTATATCTTTCTTGCCAGTACGTCTCAGTCCATGCTGTTTCAGATACACTTTGCATTGGTCGATCTTCAATTTATCAAATTTACCATCTACAGCAATTTTAATGGATACACTTCAAAAGTTCGAAAAATGTGAAAAACAAATTAACTTTATGGTGCAACAAAAGTGCAAGACGATAAACAAGAATTTGTGCAAAATGATGTTTAAATCAGGACAAGTTGAATCTCTCTCTCATACACAAACACCAACACCAGTGTCAGGCTTGGGCCAGCCAGATCCATTACTGGTACGACTTGTTAGGTACTGTTCTGGAGCTTTAGCTTACCTTTTATAAGTTTCTCTACTGCTTCAAAGCTTTTTGAATCTCCTTCTTCATGTTCCTTTTTCTCTGTGATCCTGCAAATTGAAATGGCATTAAGTTCCTTTTTGACTAAAAGATAGAGAAAAAAAGACATTTTTCTGTCATTACTGGTACTGATACATATGACATATTATAAACACTATACCTTGTATGAAATTTCTGATAAATTATTTTAAGCTAACAAGGGAGCCAAAGCTACACAAACCGCATCTCCCTCCTTAGCCGGCAACAAAATCATGGAAATGTAGGAGATTTTATTATATTTTACAAGAGGTTTTCTTTTGATTTTTGGAGAGTCATATATAGAAATAAAACCTCCAGACTAAAGGCTGTTGACATCCCTTCTCAGGAAAGATAATAGAAGGGGGTGAAATCATATCTTTCACACTAGCTAACATGATTACAGACCAATATTTCAAAGAGTCACAAAATTGAAACCAAGAGGTGTTTAGGACACGATTAACACACCCAAGGTTTTTGATGAGTCACTTGTAAAATTAAAGCCAATAATAAAATCAGATAGCCTTTTTGATACACTCATTACTTAAATTTTTTTTGATGGAAAGTGAAGTGATCCACAACTTTACACTAATTTCACACGTTTAAAAAAAAAAAAAAACAGACAAAAATTTCAAAAAATCCACCTTCGCTTTGTTTTCTTGATTGACAAATTCGAGAGCGCTTTCTCTGTCTCATCAACCAGATCGAAAGTTGGATCCACATCCGAATCATCCTCGACGGTTTCGCACAGATCAGATTCATCGGCCGATTCGTCTTCAGAAACTAGAATAAAATCAACATCCATTGACGCCATTTCTATTGTCCCTTCGGCTCCCTTTTTTTTCTCCTTTTATTTGCTGCTTCTTTGGTAAATGGTTTAAGACTTGCAGGACACCTGCAATGATCAGAAACAAGAAGCACAAAATTTCAATTCAATTCAATAGAGATGACTTCAATAGAAACGAATTAGAATTGAAATTTTCTGATTGGAATGAATGTTTTCACCGACAAGAATTAATTTGGTAAAACTCAAAATAAGTCGGCTTATTCTTGTAATTTATCATTTATGCCATCAACTAGAGTTTATACCTTGAGCAGAAATAACAGAAGAAGAAAAAAAAAAATATAGAACGAAACAGTGATCACCTTGAAGAGTAGTATAGCCCAGTCGGCGTTTTAGTTCTTCTCTACTAACAACGAAAAGCTCTAAACAAGGAAAACAACCTAGCGGAGAAGAAGAGAAGGAGTTTTCGGTCCCGTCGCTTTGTTCCGTACGATTCTCGTCAAATCCAATCGATCTGGGGAGGATTTTCTCACGCGATTTGGCCTCCCTGAAATCTCATCGACTGAAAGTGTTTCTCGTCACTTCTCCGCTTCCGATCAGCCGCACGTCGCGAATTCCATTTCCAACTCTGATTTCTTTGTATTGCTCCGCGTTCCGATCAGAGCTCGAAGGAAATTAAAAATCGAACGTTGGGCCAAAGTTTTGGTAAAAGCTATTCCTCTTTCGGGATTTTGAATTTTAAATCCCTTTCGATAAAGGGTTTGTTTGTCGGATCCCTTTTGTTCTTAGGCAGTAGCATAGGTAGTTTCTTCGATCTGTTTTTGTCGGATCCTTTTGTACCCGACATTTTTATTAATATCCAAAGTTTAATACAAATTAATAAATATACCCAGAATCCGGCCCATATTCTGGCCGGCTATGTACCCTCCCTAAGCCGGCCAGAAAATGGCCGGCTATGTACCTTTTTTTTTTTCCCGCATTAACTCCTATATATACCCTTTTTTCTCTCTCTCCTCTCACAATTCTCTCATCCCAACCGAATTCCGAATTCTCTCTTCTTCTTTGAGGTAAATTTTTTTTTTATCTAATTTAATTTTTAATTTATTTATTTTAGAGTTTAGGATTTAAGTTTTAGGTGTTATAATTTAGATTATGTTGTTGTAATTTAGTGTAATTAGCTAAGTTAACCAATATTTAGTTTAATTAGCACGTTTGACCAATATTTAGGGTATTTTGGTCTTTTTTACCATAGTTATGCTGATTAAGCGTAATTTTACCGAAATTAGCACGTTTGACCAATATTTAGGATATTTTGGTCTTTTTTACCATAATTAGGCTAATTAAGCGCAATTAGTGTAATTAGCACCGATAACCAATAATTAGGGTATTTTGGTCTTTTTTACCATAGTCATGCTTATTAAGCGTAATTTTACCGAAATTAGCACGTTTGACCAATATTTAGGATATTTTGGTCTTTTTTACCATAGTTATGCTGATTAAGCGTAATTTTACCGAAATTAGCACGTTTGACCAATATTTAGGATATTTTGGTCTTTTTTACCATAATTAGGCTAATTAAGCGCAATTAGTGTAATTAGCACCGATAACCAATAATTAGGGTATTTTGGTCTTTTTTACCATAGTCATGCTTATTAAGCGTAATTTTACCGAAATTAGCACGTTTGACCAATATTTAGGGTATTTTGGTCTTTTTTACCATAGTTATGCTGATTAAGCGTAATTTTATCGAAATTAGCACGTTTGACCAATATTTAGGATATTTTGGTCTTTTTTACCATAATTAGGCTAATTAAGCGCAATTAGTGTAATTAGTACCGATAACCAATAATTAGGGTATTTTGGTCTTTTTTACCATAGTCATGCTTATTAAGCGTAATTTTACCGAAATTAGGTTATTTTAGATATCAGGATGCCTAGAGCACGGCCTACCTAGCGTCCAGTAGTGGACGAGCCGATCAGTACTAGCAGCACGGAGCACATCAGTCCTCTCCTGTGGATTCCCCACAGCGAGCACCGAGTCTCACTAGCTTCTCGTGAGGTACGTTCCTTTTCTTATATTTTCATTAAATTTTGTTGGATTTAAATTTTATTATGTTGTCACCATGCGGATTACATTTTTCAACGCAGGACACGGATCTTCTAGATGTGAAGTTGAGGTGCGTTCACATGAGGTACTACGAGGTGATGGAGCCGTACCTCGTCAACCTGGGTCTCTACCAGGTTGTGGACATCGTGCGGACAGAGAAGAGCATCATCAATGCATCTCTCATCGCTGGACTGGTGGAGCGATGGCGTCCCGAGACGCACACGTTTCACATGCCATTCGGAGAGATGACAGTGACTCTCCAGGATGTGAGTGCTCTCTGGGGTTTGTCTATCCGTGGCACACCCGTCGGCGGCGTCTCTGACAGCACCAGATTCGCAGGTTATGTCGATGAGTTATTGGGAGCTGATCAATCCTATATCATTGGGGAACATGGGAGGTCGAAGTTCCATTTGCGGATGACGAGGTTACGGCAGCACTTCATCGCGGGTCTCTCGGCAAATTCCACCGAGCTGGAGATTCAGAGGTAAATTTTTATTAATATCTACTAATTAATTTATAATACGATGATTCTATTAGAATTTTTATATGTTTTGTATTGCAGATATACACGGGGCTACGTGATGGATCTTTTTGGTTCTGTCATGTTTCCTGATTCCAGCGGTGATCAGATGCCGATGATGTATCTCCCGTTACTGATGGACATTGAGCGGCCGTCGTCGTACAACTGGGGTGGAGCTGTCCTGGCGTATCTGTACTACCACCTGTGTCGTAGTAGTGAGGTAAGTCACCAACTCTTATTTTAGTGTAAATTATTTAATCAATCAATCCATCAAAATACACTGACGTGTAATGTTCTTGAAAATGAAGCCGACGGCGAAGCAGATGTACGGGCCGGTACTCCTGCTTCAGCACTGGTCTTGGTCACGGCTACCGGTGGACCGTCCTATCCCCAATGAGGCGCCGGATTGGGGAGAGCCAGATGTGTTTCACTGCCCGGCATACGCTAAGAAGTGGTACGGTTTCCACAACTACCAGGATCGGACCCACGGTGCTACCGTTGGGATCAGGCCAGTCCAGTCAGAGCTTCAGAGTTTGCCTGAGCCTCTTGTTGAGTGGACGCCGTACGATCAGTTGTACGAGGAGTTCCTCTTGCCGGGCAGTGTGACTGACGAGCACGAGCGGGAGATGTGGTTCTATCGAGGTCCACTCATACATTTCTGGATAGTGGAGCACCACTACCCAGATCGGGTGCTCCGCCAGTTTGGACGAGCGGCGTTGATTCCCATAGACCCATCTTTGCCGAGTTACACGCACAGAGACCTGCACCGGTAAGTCGTAGTCTATTGTATTTATTAAATAAATCATATTACTTGATAGTTTTTTATTGCAACTAACGTCTTCTTTACAGCGTTACCCACCGAGGGCGACTGGATAAGGACTGGAGCACCCATTTCGATCCATACTACAGGACAGCCCAGGATCCTCAGTATACAGACTTCTATCACGAGCCAGTGCTGCTTCAGCAGACCCAGGGGGATCCCCAGTTGAGGTACGATGTATGGTACACGCAGGTCTGCATGGCGAGTGTCTATCTGCAGGGTGATTACGGTGCCCATCTCCGCGACAGGATCAAAACGGATGATGGTTACCATCCCAACGGTCGTGGATGGGCTCGCCAGGTAAAGCACCTACAACCACAAGGTTTGATCTAACTTAGTAATACATCAAGGTTTGATCTGACATGCTAAATTTTTTTCAGCTTTTGGCCGCGATCAAGGAGTGCGGGCATGGGATCCGCATGCTGGGAAAGAAGAACTGGAGACGGCTTGGGTACCGCACCCTCAAGAAGAATGCGAATGTGGTTGAGGATGCCGGGCACGGTGGAAAGATCATCGGTATGCTGCGAGACGCCAGAGAGAACATCAACTGGCGTGAGATAGATCCGCAGGAGCCCGATCCGAGCCCGGTTCTGTTAGATGATATGCCATCTTCCCCCGATTCACATCCAGAGTGGGACTACCATCGTTGGGTATTGTCTGACATTGGGTGGACGGCATGGTACGACGAGCATGGACGTCCGGTGCAGCCATATGTATGTCATACTTCAGTATCTGTCAGGTTTTAATAAATTTCTTCATTCAGATCAAATTTAATAATTTATGTGTATGATTGCAGGGTCCAGCAGAGATGCCACCACAGCCACCACCTGCGGAGACCGATACTTCTGAGTACGAGTCCCTCTCGTGCAGTCTCCATGAGTTCGATGAGAGTTTCATGTCGGCACCGGCATGGCCCCGATATGGCACAGAGATGCCGCATGATGGAGAGGCTAGTGGTAGCGGGTCTCATACTCAGCCTGCCTTTGGGACTGGGTTTGCCGCATCTATCTTCGCTACACCTCCGCCAGTACCGACAGTCTCCACGGGCGATGCCAGATGGGATACTGCCGAGCAGATACTGAGGTCTGCCGATGCCCCAGATGAGCCCGAGAGAGACGGAGGCTGGCCGCGCTGGCGCCGGGCGAACGCCGGAGTACCGCCTCAGCGATATTCCCCCTCTCCGTTTTAGTTGTATTTTTACTAGTTTTGTACTATTTATATTTGATATACTATTTATGTTTGGTATATTTGGATTATCCTATATTTCGGTTCTTGTGTATGTGTACTTTTATAGTACTATTTTTATATTTACAGATAAAAAAAATTATCATGATAATGCTAAACGGAAAATATTACAACATTAAAATAATAGCACAACATAAAAAATAAACAGAAAAGTATGTTAAACAGCAACAATAAACTCAAGATTAAACCGACATTTTTATTAATATCCAAAGTTGAATAAAAAGTTTGAAAACCATCATCTATGGTTTCAAAAGTTTGAGCTTAGTCAGAAAACCATCATATGGGGTTTCAAAAGTTCGAATATGAAAATGTGATCACGCCTTGGTTGTAATTAACAAAAAAAAAAGGCTGAAATTTTGTAAAAATAAATAAAATATGAAAATTATGCAATTAAGTCAAAATTCACCCTTTATCTATCATTTTATTTTCGAAACGTATCATGTTATAAATTATTTTGAAAAAAAATTCGATTATAAATCGTAAGTCGTAAATTATAGAATGCCGTATATCATGTAGTTATAAGAGTATATGTGCTATATTGTTTTATGGCAAATTTTTCTATGAACTAATACCCGACATTTTTATTAATATCTAGAAGTTGAATAATGTGGGTTAAAAAAAAAAATAGATAGGTACTGTCGTCAGTCAATGTGATGATATTGATGTTATTTTTGAGGTATTTGTTTTCACTATGAGACAAGTCCCATCAATATCATTACATTAATATCATCAGTCAATGTTTCCGACAAGAGTAATAATTAAGCGTGTCCTTCATATTGAATTGTCATATGGTTACAAAAAATTTAAACAAAAAATTTCAATACTTTGATCTTCATAGTGTCTCTCTCTAAAAAACGGAAAAAAAAGGTACATAGCCGGCCATTTTCTGGCCGGCTTAGGGAGGGTACATTGCCGGCCAGAAAATGGCCGGCTTGGGTATATATCGATATTGGGCCGGATTCTGGGTATATTTATTAATTTGTATTAAACTTTGGATATTAATAAAAATGTCGGCTTTTGTACCAAGGAGCAGAGTGACAAACTAATAGTTTACGTTCGATTTGGTATGCTAAAAAATTTGTGATTTACATATAATTTAGATATAGTTCGAAAATAATTCAGTAGAACAACAAACAAAGCAAAAAAAAAAAAATCTAAAATTTAAGATTTAATTTAAATATAGAAGATATAAAATGCTACATTAGTATGTTTACAAAAAACTTTGCCTCCGATTCACCACGTGGTGGGTCCGTTACTTTCTTTCAAAATTCAAAAGCTTTGCCTCAGATTCACCCACGTGGGGGTCCTGCCATGCCACAAATTTCACCCCCAATGCACGAATTACGGAGGGGCGAATTTTTCCAATAAAACGCGAATAATTCGTAAAAATTGTTTTATTTGCGAATAAATCGATAAAAATCAGTCAACCATTTTATTTGCTGTTCGGTTCGGAAACCTCCAAATTACTATGCTAAGGAGTAGTAATGTAGCATAGGTAGTTTGCTTCGATGTTTTTTGTCGGATCTTGATTAGAACTTCATTTGCAAAAGAAGTAAACAAACATCGCAGATTCTTAACTGGAGACTGTAGACGGATTGGGTTTTGGATCTGTTGGATCTTTCATAACAAAGGATTAAGAGTGAAGAATTAAGAGCTTAAAGAGCGCTAAGGAACCGATAATTGATTTGTCTTAATTCATGGATGAAAGTTAAGAAAGTTAAAGGGGTAGAGGTACCTTAAGTTTCGGACAAAAGATTAAGATCCGGGCAAAAGTAGGTTAAAAGAATGTTATTAATCCGCGCTAAAAAATCGGTGTTTGACAGAATTAAGCGGCTAAGGAAACTAAAAAAACAGATTAAGCGGCTAAGGAAACTAAAAGAGGCAGATTAAGGACAACTAACCCGTTGTTGCCGAATAGCCCCGTTGCGTTTAGTTAGCTCGTGTCCGTTTAATCAGATTAGGTCAGGAGAGTTGGCACGATTACAGCTTGTAGATAAAAATACATTTTTAATGGGCCATTTTCCGCACAACCAACCCAATAGTTTACAATTTGGATCTGGGGACGCATATCCAAATTAAACACTATTAAAATGGGCCTTTGCTAACCCATTATCGTTACCAGTTAGAAATACGGTCTTTTAATGGGCCATTTAAACCCCATTCATCCTATTGTTTGATAATTGATGTAGTTACCTTTTAGATTGTGCATAATGCATTAGGCATGCGTTGCATTAGGCATGCGTAACAGGTGGAGTAAATTTTATACTTAAGCAGTTAAATGTGGAGTAATATAGAAGTAAGTAGAGTAAGATATGAACTAATTTAAAATAAGTTACTATACTTTTTCAGACAAAATAATTTACTTCATATTTACTTAAGATCTATTTAATAATGTAAAAAGATCACATTATGATAACACAACGCGACACAATATGTTTAGCATGGAATGACTAAATTATGTTGAGTTCAACCTTTTTATTGGTTAAATTCCGTCAAAAGATCAATATCTAATATAACTTGTAGATTTCGTGCTTTAGAAAGAAAAAAATATAAGTTAATTTCATAAATAACAATACTTGAGGACGGTTCAAATGCTTCTTCTTTTAATGCTTTTATTATGTTTTCATTTTTTATTTCTAATAACAAAAATTCTAAAATTTATTTGTCAAAATAAATCGTTACATGTGATCTATATTATTTTCAATTTTAATTTTATTAAATTAATAAGTTAAAAAGTCAACGTCCAGAATTTGTCCACATCGGTGTATTTTTACAAGCACTCGATGCTAATCAAAACAATATGCTAATCAAAACGTCCAGAATACTGTGATCTTTTACATGTGTAGGGGTTATGCGGTATGATAGAAAGGTGCAGATTGCTACAACCTCCATTGACTATGCAAATCGGGATCCAGGAAGAGGAACAGGGGGAATACCACTGCTGGTCAGATGGGTCATTCTCGCAGCCGGATAAGGGAGGGGCAGGCTATGTGCTACTAAAGGAAGGCAGGCTGATGCAGTATGAAACCCGAAGTAGTAAGGTTTTCTCCCCATTTCACATGGAGGCTCTAGCGCTGTTAATGGGGTTACAAGGTGCTGAGGAGAGGGGAATTCAGGAATGTGTCTTTCATACAGACTCTTTATAGTTAGCAAATCTCCTGCAAGGCTCCTAGGTAAGTTATGTTGGCATGGGATATACTTGGCAGGCAAATTGGGTTTAGATGTGTGTACTCGCAAAGGGATTTAAATTCCACTGCCCATACGTTGGCTAATCAGGGCAGACTGGGGGATTTTTCATACAAAGGAAAAAAATGTTATTTTAATTAATTAGAACAAGGAAAAGAATGTTGTTTTCTCAATTTATATTCGGGGAGACAAAATTGCTTTTTATTGCTAAAATTGTGAAAGGATTGTTCGTGTGAATGAAAATTATCATTTTGATGAAAATATATTTTTTTATGCTGAAAATAAAAATATATTAAATTGTGTGCTTTATATATAATCCTTTTTGACATTAATTAGATTATAATCTTTCTGAGCCTTGAAAATATACAATAATAATCTTCTATAGTGTCTTAACATCGGAAATGAGGCCAAGTGCTTCGTTGGCCTTCTCCGTTTCCTATTTGCACCAACAAATGAAAAGTTCGTCCACGTGTCACAATCTGAAAGATGTAAGATTCTTGAATCATTCCATACAATTGGAGAGGAACCCAATTCACTTGACTACTTGGCACACTACGCAATAGGTTTCTGATCACAGTGACAAATCAATCGTTCGGGTTCGGTTCGGCGAGGTCAAAAATTCGTGATTTGGATATAATTCGGGAATGATTCGGTACAACAAGGAAGCAAAAAAAAACCCAAAAAAACTGTAAAAAAAAATTTGAAAAAAAATTAAAAATTTTATTTTCGCGTTTTTATTTCGAATAATTCGTCAAAAAATTTGAAAAAAAATTAAAAATTTTATTTTCGCGTTTTTATTTCGAATAAAATGTATTATACGTTTTTCTGCATTTTATTCGGAGTTCGGTTAGATAACGTCGAAAAAACGAATTATACACGAATTATACGCGAATTTTGTCACTATGGTTCTGATCAATGCAGGCCATATCGTAACTAGTGATTTGAGTTACGATACGTATCGCTACATGTCGTGGTCAGATCAAATTTATGTATGTCATGATTAAATTTGAAAAAATGATCACGCTGTGACTGGTTACGTTTAGTCACATGTTTAACTATTTTTAAATAATTTAAGTTAGTTTATTCAGGATTCACTATTTGATTAAGATTTAACGGTCATAATTACACGTGACTTGTGTAACCACGCACCGTGATCAAATATTTCGCGTGACGTGACGTGCTTTATCAAACAAAAGATGGTCACGTTACGCAAATGACCACGGTATGTGACCAGTACACGTGCCATGCTGTACGTGACCGGTACACGTGCCGTGCCATACCGGAACCGGTCAGTTCCGTTACTCCGTGATTTTCTTAAAATATATTCCTAAGCGCAATAAAAGGTTTCTCAATTGATTGTGGTCAATGGATTGGATGGTTAGACCCGTTTTTTAATTCGCTCAATTGTTTTGACAAAAATGGAGAAATCAATTTCATAAGTCAATTTACCCAAGAATATTTACGTTGCTTTGACAAAGGTGGAGTCATATTTGGGATTTGAATTTAATTTCGGAGTCAATCTACCTACTTACATATTTATGTGTTTCTCTATTCTTATGTTTGAAATTCCGTTGATTTGAATTAACTATATGCGAAATTTCGGATATAACAGAAACAAGTTTAAACTTAATTATTTATGGCTGATTTGATTTGCCTAACTAGTACGGAAAACTAGGTTGACATAATTAATAATTGCTAATGAAGTTTACAGATTTCTTCTAAGTAATTTCTTATGAACGCGTGACCATTTGAATTCGAACTTTGACTTAATATTTGACTTTATTATTTATTCAAGTCCAGGGGTGAAAAGGATCGTTCTAGTGTATCTATATGTGTATAATGTTTCCTATCTAATCAGCTTTGAATATACAAATTCATAATACTATATCTGTTTCCTCAGCTTCGTTCCGGGAATTGAGTTTGTTTCAGTAAAAAAAAGAGAATTTTTCATCATTGGTTATTTGCACTTTTTATAATTTTTTTTTTATAAAATTTGGGTGTAATTTTAAAAAAAATACTATAAAAAATAGCAATAGAGTCTTGATATCTACTCAAAATTAGATTAGTTTTGCTTGTAACACATGCATGATGAACATTTTGAAAGACTTATATTAATTTAAAATTTGAAAAATATATATACATCTAAGAAATTAGAATAATGCCTACTGAGATTTTTTTTGCAATTACTAATTTTTTTTAGGGTTCATTACTAAATTTTATAGGGATCCATTTATAGAAGTGTTGAAAATTATACCAATAATGAGTTATCCTATCTAGTTTGCATGATACAATGATTTACATCTATTTATTTGATTAAAAATATTGATTTTGATAATAGAGAGAATTCAAATCACCTCATGATGGTGGGATAACTTCATACCCACACTGATTCTCTCGGGAACAAATCTCTTCCTCATAAGGTCCATCCGTCCATCTATTCATTTTATGTCTGCTCTGATCTGAACGGTTATAATTAAAGTATAAAGAATATTTGAATTTAAAAAAAATACAACACATACTTCAATTATGTCTGTTCAGATCGGAGCAGACGTAAAATAGATAGACAAATGACCTTGTGGACAGGATTTTCTCTCTACGGAGAGACGATGCAAGTTCAATTATTGAAAATAGCACCCAAAAGATGTTGGAGTGTACCAGAAACCTTTAATAAAAAAATATATTCGACTAAAATGAAGATAAATTTTGAACTTTCCATTATATCATGTGCAGTTTTTGATGCAAATTAAACAAAAGTCATCGGAATAACACGTTTCTCTTATTCCAATTATTTCTTTAAATTACAAAAGGAAAGAAAAATATACTTTTTCGTCACTCTTTTCACGACTATTCTTATTACTTTTATCGTAAACTTGTGATTCTCATTTTCCATATAGGGAAGATGCTTGTGAATTCCTTCCTATTCGCATATATAACAAAATATTTTTGTTTTGGAAGAAACATGAATGCAATTTCCAAGAAGAATATATTGTGACCAATATTGTTCGGTACAATAAAATTAAATGACAATTATGTACCACCAGAAATAATATAGGTATTTAACGCCGACATTTTTATTAATATCCAAAGTTTAATACGAATTAATAAATATACCCAGAATCCGGCCCAATATCGACATATACCCAAGCCGGCCATTTTCTGACCGGCTATGTACCCTCCCTAAGCCGGCCAGAAAATGGCTGGCTATGTACTTTTTTTTTTCCCGCATTAACCCCTATATATACCCTTTTTTCTCTCTCTCCTCTCACAATTCTCTCATCCCAACCTAATTCCGAATTCTCTCTTCTTCTTTGAGGTAAATTTTTTTTTTTATCTAATTTAATTTTTAATTTATTTATTTTAGAGTTTAGGATTTAAGTTTTAGGTGTTATAATTTATATTATGTTGTTGTAATTTAGTGTAATTAGCTAAGTTAACCAATATTTAGTTTAATTAGCACAATAGACCAATATTTTGGGTATTTTGGCCTTTTTTACCATAATTATGCTGATTAAGCGTAATTTTACCGAAATTAGCACGTTTGACCAATATTTAGGATATTTTGGTCTTTTTTACCATAATTAGGCTAATTAAGCACAATTAGTGTAATTAGCACCGATAACCAATATTTAGGGTATTTTGGTCTTTTTTACCATAGTCATGCTTATTAAGCGTAATTTTACCGAAATTAGCACGTTTGACCAATATTTAGGGTATTTTGGTCTTTTTTACCATAGTTATGCTGATTAAGCGTAATTTTACCGAAATTAGCACGTTTGACCAATTTTTAGGGTATTTTGGTCTTTTTACCCTAATTAGACTGATTAAGCGTAATTTAGTGTAATTAGCACAGATAACCAATTTTTAGGGTATTTTGGCCTTTTTTACCATAATTATGCTGATCAAGCGTAATTTCACCGAATTTAGGTTATTTTAGATATCAGGATGCCTAGAGGACGGCCTACCCAGCGTCCAGTAGTGGACGAGCCGATCAGTACTAGCAGCACGGAGCACATCAGTCCTCTCCTGTGGATTCCCCACAGCGAGCACCGAGTCTCACTGGCTTCTCGTGAGGTACGTTCCTTTTCTTATATTTTCATTAAATTTTGTTGGATTTAAATTTTATTATGTTGTCACCATGCGGATTACATTTTTCAACGCAGGACACGGATCTTCTAGATGTGAAGTTGAGGTGCGTTCACATGAGGTACTACGAGGTGATGGAGCCGTACCTCGTCAACCTGGGTCTCTACCAGGTTGTGGACATCGTGCGGACAGAGAAGAGCATCATCAATGCATCTCTCATTGCCGGGCAGTGTGACTGACGAGCACGAGCGGGAGATGTGGTTCTATCGAGGTCCACTCATACATTTCTGGATAGTGGAGCACCATTACCCAGATCGGGTGCTCCGCCAGTTTGGACGAGCGGCGTTGATTCCCATTGACCCATCTTTGCCGAGTTACACGCACAGAGACCTGCACCGGTAAATCGTAGTCTATTGTATTTATTAAATAAATCATATTACTTGATAGTTTTTTTATTGCAACTAACGTCTTCTTTACAGCGTTACCCACCGAGGGCGACTGGATAAGGACTGGAGCACCCATTTCGATCCATACTACAGGACAGCCCAGGATCCTCAGTATACAGACTTCTATCACGAGCCAGTGCTGCTTCAGCAGACCCAGGGGGATCCCCAGTTGAGGTACGATGTATGGTACACGCAGGTCTGCATGGCGAGTGTCTATCTGCAGGGTGATTACGGTGCCCATCTCCGCGACAGGATCAAAACGGATGATGGTTACCATCCCAACGGTCGTGGATGGGCTCGCCAGGTAAAGCACCTACAACCACAAGGTTTGATCTAACTTAGTAATACATCAAGGTTTGATCTGACATGCTAAATTTTTTTCAGCTTTTGGCCGCGATCAAGGAGTGCGGGCATGGGATCCGCATGCTGGGAAAGAAGAACTGGAGACGACTTGGGTACCGCACCCTCAAGAAGAATGCGAATGTGGTTGAGGATGCCGGGCACGGTGGAAAGATCATCGGTATGCTGCGAGACGCCAGAGAGAACATCAACTGGCGTGAGATAGATCCGCAGGAGCCCGATCCGAGCCCGGTTCTGTTAGATGATATGCCATCTTCTCCCGATTCACATCCAGAGTGGGACTACCATCCTTGGGTATTGTCCGACATTGGGTGGACGGCATGGTACGACGAGCATGGACGTCCGGTGCAGCCATATGTATGTCATACTTCAGTATCTGTCAGGTTTTAATAAATTTCTTCATTCAGATCAAATTTAATAATTTATGTGTATGATTGCAGGGTCCAGCAGAGATGCCACCACAGCCACCACCTGCGGAGACCGATACTTCTGAGTACGAGTCCCTCTCGTGCAGTCTCCATGAGTTCGATGAGAGTTTCATGTCGGCACCGGCATGGACCCGATATGGCACAGAGATGCCGCATGATGGAGATGCTAGTGGTAGCGGGTCTCATACTCAGCCTGCCTTTGGGACTGGGTTTGCCGCATCTATCTTCGCTACACCTCCGCCAGTACCGACAGTCTCCACGGGCGATGCCAGATGGGATACTGCCGAGCAGATACTGAGGTCTGCCGATGCCCCAGATGAGCCCGAGAGAGACGGAGGCTGGCCGCGCTGGCGCCGGGCGAACGCCGGAGTACCGCCTCAGCGATATTCCCCCTCTCCGTTTTAGTTGTATTTTTACTAGTTTTGTACTATTTATATTTGATATACTATTTATGTTTGGTATATTTGGATTATCCTATATTTCGGTTCTTGTGTTTGAGCTTAGTCAGAAAACCATCATATGGGGTTTGAAAAGTTCGAATATGAAAATGTGATCACGCCTTGGTTGTAATTAACCAAAAAAAAATGCTGAAATTTTGTAAAAATAAATAAAATATGAAAATAATGCAATTAAGTCAAAATTCACCCTTTATCTATCATTTTATTTTCGAAACGTATCATGTTATAAATTATTTTGAAAAAAAATTCGATTATAAATCGTAAGTCGTAAATTATAGAATGCCGTATATCATGCAGTTATAAGAGTATATGTGCTATATTGTTTTATGGCAAATTTTTCTATGAACTAATACCCGACATTTTTATTAATATCTAGAAGTTGAATAATGTGGGTTAAAAAAAAAAAATAGATAGGTACTGTCGTCAGTCAATGTGATGATATTGATGTTATTTTTGAGGTATTTGTTTTCACTATGAGACAAGTCCCATCAATATCATTACATTAATATCATCAGTCAATGTTTCCGACAAGAGTAATAATTAAGCGTGTCCTTCATATTGAATTGTCATATGGTTACAAAAAATTTAAACAAAAAATTTCAAATTTTCAGTGTTAAATTTCAATACTTTGATCTTCATAGTGTCTCTCTCTAAAAAACGGAAAAAAAAAAGGTACATAGCCGGCCATTTTCTGGCCGGCTTAGGGAGGGTACATAGCCGGCCAGAAAATGGCCGGCTTGGGTATATATCGATATTGGGCCGGATTCTGGGTATATTTATTAATTCGTATTAAACTTTGGATATTAATAAAAATGTCGGTATTTAACGCTTACACGTATATTATAATATATCTATACATCCACGGAAAATATATTATTTTAATTTTTCTTGAAATAAATAAGCGTAAGAAATAAATTAATATCAAGGAAATTAGCCAGGAATAGAGAGCGGTACGTTGAACGGGAGCGGTACGATGAACATATTGAATCAAATTTGATATGATGCTCCGTCGAAGTTATTCGACCCGTCTCAAAATTTGCACAAATAGCTTTGGGATGTGTGCGGATCAAATGCTTACGAATTTTGACGTTGATTGAACGACTCCGACTAGGGGTGTTCATCGGGTCCGGTTTAATCGGTTTTAAACTGAATTGGGAGAGTTCAATTTAAACAGATCGGTTTTTCTGGTTAAATGAATCCGTTTGGTTCATTTAAAAAAAAGGTTAATAGTTCCATTTGGTGCAGTTTAGTAATTTTAAAACCAGTTAAACCGATCCAGCCGAAATTTTTAAGCCCGTTCTCCGTTCAAGCCAAACATTTAGAAGTTCAAAAATGACGAGATATTGTATATTGTTTGGTTCGAATTGAAACCGGTTAGACCGAACCAAACAAATTTATTAAATCCATCTTAAAAAAATTTCAAAAAATTAACCAAAAAAATTTATTTTTATGATTGATCTTCTCATTTCAATTCAACTGGACAAATCATATTTTAATTTGATTTGTTCAGTTCAGTTTTAATTGGGTTGATAAATTTATTTCAGTCAGTTCAGTTATATTTTTGAAAACTTATATAATATTTTAATTTGTTTATTTTATTTCGGTTTTAACCGAATCGAAGAACTCCTGACTCTAACCGAACATTGAACTGCCTCCCAACTCAATTATTAGCTATGCATTCTATCTACTCAAATAGTCGAGTTGGTCAGGTTCGTCTGTATCGGTCCCTGATTCAGTTCATATTAATCATATTACAATATATTTAGTTATGACAATATTTTGGTCCATAACTAAGTAATTAAAATATAAAAAAATCAATCCAATCCATATTCATTTGAGGTGCTGTTACATTGGATAATATAATTTATGATTTGATGATATAATTAGTTTAGCTTAATAAATTAATTAGTTTTACTCACTTGAAGCATATATTAACTAAATCAGTTGAAACAAATCACATGAAATTTTGCAGTGTACTTAACTTTTGAGGAAAAAAAACTAAAAGATATATATACGAAGTGAATAAAGTCTTAAGAATTTATTTTCATTTCTCTTCAAAAATTTCAAACTTAAGAGGGACGTGTTATTTTTTGTAAGATGAGAAGAGAGAAGAGATTAAGAAAACTAACTTATTATTGCAATTTTATTTTCATCTTTACATGTATCTCTATTTATAAAAGAAATAAAAAACTAGCAATTGCACTATTCCCTATTCTATTTAATTACAAACATTATTTTCTAGTCTATTAATTACAAGACACTATTCCCTACAGCTAGCCATTACAAATAAAATTTGAAACTAGCCGTTATATTTTAACACTCCCTCTCAAGCTAAGAATGTATATATCGTACAATCCTAGCTTGCTTGTAATTTTCTCAAATGGACTCAGATCCAAGCCTTTGGTGAAGATATCCGCGAGTTGATCTTCACTTTTTACGTATGGTGTTTCAATTTTTTTTGCTTGAACATTTTCTCTAATAAAGTGGCAATCCACTTCTATATGTTTTGTTCGCTCATGAAACACGGGATTTGAAGCTATATGTCATACCGAATTATTGTCACAATACATTTTCATCGGTTCTTGAGTTTTAATTAAATCCCATGTCTAATAAGAGTTGTTTGATCAAAGTTAGTTCACTTGCGGTTGATGCCATGACACTATATTCAGCTTCGGCGCTTGATTGTGCTACAATATTTTGTTTCTTGCTTTTTCATATGACTAGATTTCCGCATACAAATGTGAAAAAAATCAATTGTCGATTTTCTGTCGAAGCTTTCGGCCCAATCTGCATCGGAATAGCTACATATATCATTAAAATTATTATTATTCATTCAAATACCCTTACCGGGATTACTTTTTAAGAACCTCAAAATTCTATTTACTGCTTTTAAATGTGGTGTTCTTGGTGAGTGCATGAACTTACTAATTTGACTTACGAAAAATGAAATATCCAGACGAGTAACCGTTAGATAGATCAATTTTCCAATAAGTCTTTGAAATTGATTTATGTCTTTTAAAGGTTCACCAACTTCACTATTTAATTTGCATTTGTTGTCAATTGGGGTAGAGGCCGGTTTACATCATAACTTACCGGTTTCTTTTAAGAGATCAAGTGTGTATTTTTTTTGGAAAATAAAAAGTCCTTTATCCAAAGAGGCTACCTTTATTCCTAAAAAATATTTAAGATATCCTAAATCTTTTATGTCAAATTTTTTTTAATTGTTTCTTAATTTGTTGAATTTGCTCTAAATTATTTCCGGTAATTATGATGTGATCTACATACACCAAAATAAGAGTTGTATTGGTTCCATTACAATTAGTAAATAAATAATGGTCAGCATTACTAATTTTAAAATTGCAAAAAATTAAATAAGAGCTAAGTTTACTATACCATGTCCGTGGAGATTGCTTTAATCTATAGATTAATTAAATAAGAGCAAAGTTTTCAATTTATGACCGGGTGGTAGTGTCATATACACCTCTTCTTCAAGTATTCCTTGAAAAAAAAATATTTTTGACATTCATTTGGTAAAGGTTCCAACCATTATTTACGGCAATGGAAAATAAAATTCTCACATTATTCATTTTTGCCACCGGTGCAAAAGTTTCGTTATAGTCTATGCCATAAGTTTGGATAAATTATTTTGCTACAAGTCTTGTTATATACTTTTCTATGGTACCATCACTATTATATTTGGTTTTATATATCCATTTACAACCAACTGGTTTTTTATTTTTTGGTAGGAAAATAATTTTCCAAGTTTTATTTTGTTCTAAGGCTTTTAGTTCCTCATTCATAGCCTTACATCAAATTGGACTTTTAATTGATTCTTGGCAATTTTTAGGTTTCAATTCTTTTTGGATATTAGTGAGAAATGTACCCATTGCCGTAATTTTTAGGCCCGTGAGAGGTCGGTGAGTGCCTTGGGAACATGCCCTATCAAACTATATACAGTTTCTAAATCCACAATTATTTCAAATTGTATTCGGAATTTCGGATGAATGATCATGTTAATGGGTTGATCGATGTGCGCTTATCGTCTCTTCAAAAGAAAGTTAGTCTTCTTGGTTAATAAATTAGATTTTGCAATTTAATTAGAATTCCCCATTCGTACGGTCCGTATTCTTTCTTTGGAAATTCTGTCTTTCAATTCAATTTTCTTACTAGATTTTCTAGCTTGCATTCATTTCTTTGAAAGTTGAATAAATAAATTGGAAATTCTTGACTTAGCCTGGACAGCTAAACAGGTTCTAGAATACTTTAGTCCATAAAAATTAATATGGTTTGTGTGCCACCTTCTGGAGCAGTGCCTTGGTTGACAGGGGAATTAAAAATATATACTTGTACTTATAAATTAAACATATAAACAAATTGATTTATATATAACTTAATTTGTTTCCCAAATCAAGTCAGTTTCGTGTCACACAATTTTCTTTCAGTAATTCCATGGAACATTCTACATGCATACGAGCTAATTACTTCCCAGCAGATATCATATATGTATTGCTAACATTTTTCTTACACATGGCAGGAATCTCCCACATGGTGTAGTTCTATAGAAATTTCTTTGCAATTTGGTGTTGGATTATTTCCAACAATACATCTATCCACAGGAATTATTATATTTGTTAGGGCTAATTATTGATAGAAATTTTGTTATTTATTTATATATATTTCTAATTTCTGATCAGTTAATTCTTAGTTAGTACGTACAGTTGAATTTATATTAGAGTTCAGGCCAGAATATATATGGTTAATTTTGATTAAATATTAATAGCAGACCTGAAATGCAAAGGAAACATATTATTTCTCTATAATCACAGGAAATGTCCGGAAATTAAGAGCGTATATATCATGTTAATTACCCCCATATTGTATTTAGCTATAGCTAGAGAGCAGATTAGTTTGGGTCCCAAGAATTTGTTGTTTTTTTACGGTGGGGAGGGGAGTTTGTAAAAACAGTCACTGCTCCACAAACTTATACCGAAGTAATTTGTTGTTTTTTTACGGTGGTGGTGTTACAAACTAAAGTGCAGTGCAGCCAGGTGATGCATTTGCATTCAAAAATATTTTTATTCCAAATTGTTAACAACAACAAAGTAGGCACTTATCGCGAGGGAACTCCGTCGCGATAAGTATCGTTGCGAAAAGTAGACACTTATCGCGAGGCACTTTTTGCGAGAGAGTACTGTCATAACTGTGCTTTTTCTTCGTAAAGATGAGAGAAATAGTAAACAAGGTGCCACCAATCATTTTTATTTAACAAACAATCAAAGACTTGGTTATGTTTCCATTGATTAAAATAACTGAATCAACTCCAACTTAAATTTGTAGTACTATAATACTATATATATATCAAAAGCGTAATACTTTAGGGCTCCCAAACAACATCAACAGATAAGCAATCACACACTCTCTTATTCAGTAACAAGTATAAAATTAGTCAATTTATTTTCATTGGAGAAATGATCGACCTCTCTACAATCATGATAATTTTTTACAATTAATTAATGCAATATTCCATGAGATGCTCAATCACATCTCATGACATTATTTATATGATTATAAACAAGTGCGCAATATATATATTTTTATTTTATTTTATGAATAATGTACCTATATAAAATGATTGGTGAATTTCAACATGACGGAAATATATGTTCAAATAATTATAGAAGAAAGTTGTGAGGAACAGAAAATGGTGGATTTAGGCCTTTTGAAAAAAAAAATATTTTTTGTACATGATCACAGTCTAAACCATAATTTTATAATATTAAAATAAAGTGGGCTAACTTATAATTTTGTTCACCTCTATTCCATAAAGTCTCTAAAATGATTGCAATAACAATTTTATATATCATTAATTTACAATAATTGATTGTGCATATCTTACCATAATAAAAAAGAATTGATGGATCACTTGACAATTTTAATGATGAATATAAAAATAAATATTAAAAAAAAAGTACATTTATAGATATTTAATTGGCCATATACAAACTTATAATAAAATTCCATACAATTTTAAGTATTGCTTGATGCTTTATCAAGGACAGTTTATTTCAAACCATTGAAATTTCAAGTCATTTGATATGTTGTGAAATATACATAAAATTTAATTATTTTTGTATAAAAATTATATGTGGACAATATATAGATCATGTATATAATATTACATTATACTTTAAACTTAATTTTTATAAAATAAAAAATTGTCAATATATTAGAGTTATAAAATAAAAAAATAGAGGTCATATATTAGAGTGCACATATGGGGGCGCTGATAGCAAAGGGAAAAAAAAATATACAGTATTAGATAAGTTGAGTATGTCTGTTCTCATAGCGGTCAACTCCACGGGGTTTTTGTTGTTTGTTGCCTCTTTCAAACCTATGTTCCCTCTGTTCATTTGTTTATATGGCATTTTATTATTTTATTTTTTCATTTTCCCCTCGTACAAATTCTTGTGTGGCTCTTCTATTACTCTATAAGACACAATATAAGCCCGCAGATACACTGAGCTAATTTAATTAATTATTTGGATTAACCCAGTAAATGAGTAAATCCAAAATGGGTCCACATATGACATATGCTTCTAGCTATAGTAAATTAGTAATCTGATAAATTATATAAATTATATATATTATCAACGCGATCTTACTGGAATAGAAAATATCTCAAATATACAATCTAATGTTAATTTAACGATTACACGCTATATATCCAAAATACATATATTTGGCTTGAAGTTGGTTGTAATTCTTTTTATTTAAGGATTTAGCCGTGACCTATAAGCGAATTAATATATGCAGATGGATCACTTGTGGAATATGATCACCTCATTAGACTAGATTTTAGTTGATGAGCATGAGAGAAATTTAGCAAAATGCATATTTGGTAATAATGGAGATATTGCGACATTTAAAAGAGAATAAAAAATAATAAGAACAAAATAACGTCCAATTTGTTGTATATGTCCCTTATCTCACCATTTGTTATTTTCTATAAAATAGGATTATATTTGTAAGTTTCATTTTATACACCTTTTGTACTCAAACTTTGTAGAAAGAGAATACACAGAAAATTACCTCAAATTATTGTCTCTTGTTCTCTCTTGCTCTCTTTCAAAACCCTAGATTTATAACAAGTGGTATCAGAGCCATTTTCACCGTAGTTAGTTTCGATCTCGCATGATATAAAACCCTATATAAAATAATTTTATATAGTACTTGGCAAATACATAATTGATGAGCAATGTGATGATATATATATATATATATATATATATATATATATATATATATATATAGAGATGAGCTATGCTACTCCATGGAGTAAAACGCGTTGGTGCTCCACGTTGCTATATTTTTATTTTGAAAATCAAAATGACCGATCCGAACCGCTCAACATGATCTCCATATTGAAATGTGCTTGGAGACCAAATTTTACATTTTTTAGAATTTTTTTACTATTTATTAAGCCACTTTGAAAATCTGAAAATCCGGGTGAACAGTAAAAAACAGTAAAAAATTCTGGACTGCCGGATCAGTGATTTTCAAAGTGGCTTAATAAATAGTAAAAAAATTCTAAAAAATGTAAAATTTGGTCTCCAAGCACATTTCAATATGGAGATCATGTTGAGCGGTTCGGATCGGTCATTTTGATTTTCAAAATAAAAATATAGCAACGTGGAGCACCAACGCGTTTTACTCCATGGAGTAGCATAGCTCATCTGTATATATATATATATATATATATATATATATATATATATATATATATATATATATATATATATATATATATATACAGATGAGCTATGGTGAGACGTGGAGTAAAACAAGTTTGTACTCCACGCCATATTTTCATTTTGAAAATTCAAACAATCGATCCGAACCGCTCAACATGTTCTCTATATTGAAATGTGCTTGAAGACTAAATTTTATATTTTTTGGAACTTTTACTATTTATTAAGCCACTTTGAAAATTGCTGATCCACTATGAACAGTAAAAAACAGTAAAAATTTCTGGACCACCGGATCAGCGATTTTCAAAGTGGCTTAATAAATAGTAAAAAAATTCAAAAAAATGTAAAATTTGGTCTCCAAGCACATTTCAATATAGAGAACATGTTGAGCGGTTCGGATCGGTTGTTTGAATTTTCAAAATGGAAATATAGTGTCATGAAGTAAAAACTTGGTTTTACTTCACGTCTCATCATAGCTCATCTCTATATATATATATGCTCCCATATGCAGTACGTCTATACAGGCAAATTTTCTTTTGGCGATTGTTGGCTGACCTCTTAATTTAATATATTTTAAATAATGGAAATTGTAAAGAAATTCTACGTAGCATTCAAAGTAGAACGGAGTAGGTCCGATGCCCATCGGACCTACTTTTAGGTTCAACGAGCATGATGACCGTCCGATCTAATTTAAGATTTGTGCGCACGAAAATTGAAACAAAAACGTGTGAATCTTGAAGCGTTCCGCACGAATCTTAAAGCAAATCGACAATGAGTAAACCCATCGAGCCAGAGTAGGTCCAGTGCCCATCGGACCTACTCTCAAGTGTCAAAGTAGACAGTGAATTGATAGATAAATCACTTTACATTGTCTATATATGTTAATATAGGGACTAAGTCTTGTTGACACAAGTTCATTTCACAATCTCAAAGATTTGGAAGGTGAGGGCCCCACCAAGGATGAAGACTTTGGCGTGGTTGGCAGCTCAAAACAGAATCCTCATGCACGACAACTAGCAGAAACGGGGCTGGACGCTTGCCAGCATTTGTTTACTGTGTGGATCGACCGAGGAGCTGGGGGAGGCATCTATTTCAAGAATGTCAATATACGTTGAAACTTTATGGCCTATTAATTAAGATCTTTATAGGCCAAATCAAGGATGGCCTTCTACACCAACAATTGAGATAACAAACAGGGATGAGGTGGGTAGCATGAACAAGGAACAACGAACAGGAATGTTAATTATGCAATTTATCATGTGGAGAGAACGATGTGCAAGGTGTTTCACAGATTAATGCAAGACTGTGGAAGAATTAATGCAAGAAGTGGCTTGGCAGTTGCAATTTTATGAACACATGGGGCAAATAAGAGCATAGGGAGAGATATCATGATCAGAAACATGGAACAAGGCGCTTCTGGTATCACTAATGGGTGTATTGCGGCTACTGGTACCGTTTCTGGTACATCACACTTGGGAGACCGGGTGGGAATGCATACCTGTAATGCTTCTCAGGCCTATCAGTTTCTGGTATGGGTCTAAGCGCAGAGGATGTAATTCTGGTAAAAAGGAAGCACAGACTAAAGGACTGGAAATTACAAAGCCGGTACCGCTGGTACCGAGTTTGGAGATGAAGCTGAACTGCACCTCAGGTGGACCAGAAGTGAAGCAACAAATAAATTTTCTGTTTTCATTTTAAATTTACTGTCTTTTCAAATTCTTAGCATGTTCTTTTCCTTTTTGTTTGACATTTACACTTATTTTTATAGGTCAACTGTATTGAGCTTTGTATTTGCTTTTTAATTTGTAGTTACAAAACCTTTGTAACTCGTTTAATGAAATCAAATGGGGGCATGATCCACATTTTTTCTTAAAAAAAAGTTCATATCATCACAATCGTAATATATAATCGACAAAATTTATCAAAAAAATTAAATCATATATTTGTATATAGTTAATTTAGATAGAGTGCTTATCAAAATTAATGAATTTTAAAAATCAGTTAATTATCAATTACCGATTTAAGAAAATAAGAATAAATTTACCGAAACATATATAATAGATAGCTAACATCTTTCCAAAAAAAAATGTCTTTCAAGAATGATAGCTAACAATTTTGTAATAGGATTAGATAATTGATATATATGATCAATATTAACTTCAGAAAAAAAAAAAACATGTGTACTTCTTCGTTTTGATAAGTATTCTATCTGGTATCATGATTGTTAATTGAAATATATATTCATGTCATTAATATAATCACAACCTTTCTGTTGAAGATAAAAATTAATTAGAGATTAATTACATTGATGACAAATGAACTAGAGATCAATTAGATATCAGTAAGTATTAATTAGCAGATATAGTAAATCTTGTAAGAGATTGAAATCATATCAGAAATCAATAAAATTAGTTATTTTTTCTCTTTCAAATTTTAACACGGTATCATAGGATTCGACCCCTGAGGGATGAATCAAGAAGAAGAAAAAAAAACAAAAAAACAATCAAAGACATTTTTTTAGTTTCTCGACAATTTTAAAGTCCTGACCGCTCAAGTAAGCAAGTACGAAAAGACACAAATCAGCTTAAGGGAGAGTTAGAATGACCAGTCAAGCATCAAGATGCAGAGACACATGCTACTTTGAAAACAAGTCGAAGATGACCACCTAAGCGATAAAGTGCGAAGACGCTAGCATGTTTGAGAAAAAGGTCAACAAAACATAATTACATGCAAGTTGAATTCCACAATTCAACGTGAGCGCGAGTGTTGAAAATTAAAATAACAATTAGAGATTAATTTCATTGATGACAAATGAATTAGGGATCAATTACATTAATATAAAATCAATAAATTAGCGGATATAGTAAATCTTGTAAGAATTAATATTAATTAGGAGATATAGTATTAATTAGCTAGCATATATAGTAAATCTCTGTTTCTTCTATCAGTCGATCTCATGCAATTTTCAGTTGATCTAGGTTCTCATACAACCAAATATGTATGGATATTTTCAATTTAAACATTCATATTTCAGTGATTAGGTATGAATACTTGATAGATATATAGAGATGCGTATTGGTTTCAATTTATACGTCATTATTATTTTCCAAATAAGTGGTCCCCATCACACTTTTGTATGTT